>CM058233.1:28579040-29247604 GCA_030180135.1 Orychophragmus violaceus | reverse complement strand
CTCTCTCTCTCTCTCTCTCTCTCTCTCTCTCTCTCTCTCTATCTCTCTCTCTCTTCTATGTTCTTCTTCTATATTCATTCTCTTCTTATCTTACCCTATATATTAGTTAATTATTTATCCAACTACCGATGTGGGACTTAATTTTCATTAAAATTTCATTAAGGGTATGCTGGTAATTAACCTCGTGAGAATGAATCTGGTGCATTCTTACTTCTCAATTATATAATTAGATTAGGACGCTATAGGGCGCGTTAGATCCCGCAAGTCTAGAGATGGCGTTCCAGTACTTTTGACCCGATTAGATCCTCGGGTAGTTACCTGATCGGTTCACGTGCCTCCGGATGGTTATTCTGGTTATGGTGTTAACCTACTGAGTGACGCCGGTAGGTGTGTGGTCCGGAGAATATGGGGTCATGTCCTATGGCCGGACTGCTTGGAAGCTTGGGTTATTTAGGGGTAGCCTGAGTCACCGCGTATCGATGGACGTAGAACGGTGTCCTTGCCGTAGGACTCCGTGTTTTCGCCTAGGAGTCGTGGGAGGTTTTAGTTACCATGGCGGTAGCTAAGTGTTCCCGTGGAAGTTACCGAGTTCGCATAATGGGCCTAGATGGTGTGGAGTTATGTAGGCCGCGATAGATAGATCGAGTCTAATCAAGAGCATGTGCCGCAGTGTTCTCAATTTTCTTCGTTGGTGTTTATGTTGTTAATAGAATGCTTGTGTGTTGTAGAGCTCATCACGTCTGGTAGCACGTGATCAGCGATTTTATACTTAATTGATATTTTGGGTTTGGGTGGGATTTGTAGATTGTTAGCAGCCTTTTAGTTGGGAGCCATTTCACTGGGTAATCTTAGATTGCTCATTAGACTCTTTTGTGTTTTTCAGGTTTGGCGTAGCTCGGCGGACGCGTAGGACACTCAGAGTATTCTCGGGTTGGCATTTGGCTAGGGTTTGTCAGCATTTTGACTTTATTTTCGGTTGCGGATTTTTTTGGGTACCCGCTAAATGATTTGTATTAGACCGTATATTGTTATGAACAAAATTTATAATTTTAAAGTAATAAAAACGGAATAATTCCCTGATATACGGTTTAGTCCGAACCGAACACAACTCATGGAAGCGGTACAGGTTGAAAAGCTTTGTATCATGGATACGAGGTAAACAGAGTCAAGGACGGTTTGGTTTGAGCCATTGACTCAAACCGTATTGTCTCTGGCTTCGTATTGTGACAAACTCTTCTCGTATGGCTGATTGCGATCGGTCATATTCTTGTTTGATTGTTGTCCCGTCAGCTCGTCGGTCAGCGAAAAACGGGAAGGGGGCGTTACAAAAGGTGGTATCAAAGCATGGTTCGTCATGGATTCAAAAATTCCGCTTTTTTTAAAGTTTTCAATGTTTTATCGAGTCAAATGTGTCGCCAATGGAAACATTAGGAATCCGAGTCGCGTCCGTCAAAACCGGGAGATTGGGTATGTTAGAAAATTTATTAGGATTGTGCTAATCGTCTAGTGTCTTGTTGCAGTCACACAGCAGAGTTGTCCTGGAAGGATCGGTGTGTGTGTGTGGTTTGCAACGACAGGAGAAGCGACATCTGCATGGAGGACCGTGAGTCCATTAGATAGTCCAGGTCCATACTTCCAGCATGCAGTGTTCACGTATTCGCAGCCTATCTTGGATCAGCAGTGAGCAGACGTGATCGTCCACTATTTGATCGAGTTATCCAAGCCTTAGTAGTTCGAGGTCACTTAGCTGCAGCCGCCTTCCCCAGATGTTGTCGGTCACTGCTATTTTGTTGGTGTCGATCTTACCAAGTCCGATAAGGCGCCAGTTCCAGCATCTTATCCGTCGCCACCGATGCAGCTTCCGCCTTGCCTCATTTGTGACCGAGTAGGATACTATGCTCATTCCTGCCTTGCTGGGCCTTTCTATCGAGACCGCGTCGCACCACCGCCACCACCGCACTCATTCCATCCTCCTGGCGCACCTGCCGGTTAGGATCCACATGAGGTGTACCGCTCATGTTGGAGATTAGGAAATAGATTAGGCCCAGGTAAGTAAGGGCTCTAACTCGTTGTTTGATGTGTTTATCTACTTGCATTCGTCTCTGACGATTCAGTTACGTGTAGCGATGTTTCTTTTGGGACGGATTGGAACCGCTAGTATGTAGACTCCGACAGACCTATGTATTTAAGACTCTATGTGGTGTCTAGATGTTTTATTTACGTAGTGTATGTGGAGTGTTTTGGTCTGTCGTTTTGAGTAACGGATTAATTATATTGCAAATGATGGTTGTGAATGCAATATAGTTACGATGTGAAATAGATGATGGTCCGAACAGACGGTTTCCATCAGAACCCTGAGAGACATCTGCAATCGCCGATTTGTTTGCTTGATTGATTGTGTGTGATTGATTGCCTTGCTAGGGTGTTAGAACGTTGAATTGATTGATGCTTTGATTGCTCGCTAGGTTGTTAGTCGTTGATTTTGAATCAGTGCATATGTTTGATCGCTAAGTTGATAGCATTGCATGTGTTTGCTCGTTAGATTGTTAGTTCTCAGTTTGAATTGCCGCATTTGTTTGATCGCTACGGTGTTAGCCTGATTGATGCATTGCATGTGTTTGATCGCTAGGTTGTTAGATTTTTGAATTGCAGCATTCATTTGATGGATATGATGGTAGCATGGCATTCGCGTGATCGTTAGGTTGTTAGAATTTCCGTGTTGCATTGTGTATGATTGCTAGGTTGGTAGGTGGTTAACTGAGATTTTAATAATGAGCATTTCCGCATTGTTCGATTCGCTAGGTTGCTAGAAAGTGGTTTTTGAGTTTAATTAGCGGAATCGTTTGGATTGCTCGATTAGGGTGTTAGAAGTTGGGGAAGTGATAGACCTTTAGTCTTGTATAGATCGAAACAATAAGTTATCAGTTAGATTTTTTGTTGGTTAAGAAAGGTTAGAGAACCTCTTAGATAGAACTAAGCTCAGAATTGATAAAGTAGTTTTTATAGGGAGCTTATTTGAGATTGAGCAGAATTATAGGATATTGTTATTTAGCCATGTGTGACCGTTGGGTATATGACTAAGTAACCATATTTATATAAGGAAGTGATATCGGGAAGTAAGTTAGAAGGGTCTGACCACTCCAGTGCTGTTGAGGTTATTGATGCAGGACGTGATGGACGATTTGACGCGAACATGAGACCGAACCCGAACCCTAGAGACAAGATGGTGTTTCAGGAAGCAGTTTTACCCGAGCATGCAAGTGAGTCAGTGGAGTTGCAAAACCAGACTGGGTATCAGTGATAGAAGGAATCAAGACAGATGGGAATGATGAGTTAGCAAAGGAATTCGGAAGCATCAATGCCAATTTTGGATCAGTTCGAGGGTATCAGAGGAAAGGCAGTTTTGATATCCATGAAGCGTGGAGTTCAGTGATCGAGAAAGTTGGGGACGTGTATGAGTATGGCGGTTTAGTTGGAAGGAGGAACATCAATATTATCAGAATGTCGATGGGGGAGCGATAAGCAGTAAAGGCGGAACAAGTATCGGAAATGGAGGATGAGTCAATGTTGCGTGATTTGGGAAGTCAAGGCAAAGTGGGGAAGTCAGAGTTATTGGTTTGGGAAGATCAAAAAGTAGCGCCGAGGAGTCAAGGAAGCAGAATGGAGCAGTTCAAATGGAATCATCGGTTTTGGGAATTAGGATTGGAGTCAGTGAAGCAATCAGATGAGGAACCAGAGGTAATCGTGAGTTAAGTTTTTCAGTGAAGGAAGTTCAAGGTGTCGATAATTGGGAGTGCAGTTTCAGTCGATTCAGAATCCAAGCATCGGAGCAGTTATATTGGATTCAGAGACATAGACTTACATGATTCAGACTCCGATTTGAATTTTATCTGTAACGGAGAATTCGGGGACCGAATTCCTGTAAGTGGGGAAGAATGTAATACCCTGTCTCACAAAATTGGTCAACGGGCAATCATAAATTCAACAGGGGCATTTCTGTAATTTCCAAGAGATGAGGGGCATTTTGGAAATTTTACCAAAATGTGGGCCGGAAGTTAAGACGGGCCAAATGTTATTCTTTTTAAGTAAAGAAAACATTTAGAATACAAAGAATGGTGAAAACGGACCATAGACGAGTTTTTCAGATTATCGGGAATGGAAACCGATAAAACCGAAGAAACTTGTAAAATCCATAACCGGAGCTATGGGTGTTCAATTGGAGTGATTCAAATTGCTAAATTCATCTACGAGCATCTAGAATCTGAAAATAAGGCTTGGTGGATTTATAGAAGCAGCTAAGAAGTTTTTAAAATATTAAACATGAAAACAGCAATAGCGATACGTCGGAATGGTTCGGGATTGAAGAGCTTCTAGAAACGAATTGGTGAAATGTTTTTGTAAAGAATGAACCTCCAAGAGACAAGTGTCTTCTGCTCCTAGGAGCCACCTCTTCTTATTGGATTCAAAGAATGAATTGATACATTGAATTTGGAATGTGCAAGGTGTCATGAGGAGAAGAGTGCTTTGAACTTGGCTGAATTTTGGTGAGGTGGCGTGGCTGGCTGAGATGAAGGGGAGGACAGGTGTCTAGACAGGTGTCTTCAATCAATAGAGTTGCTTCAGCTATAAAAGGAGGCCTTGGGTTGATCATTTTACTCACACCACAACAAGAAAACAAGAAGAAGAAGAAGAAAGAGAAGAAGATGAAGACACTACAAGAAAAATGGTTATTCTTAACTTATGATAAATGCTATTATATGTGATTGATAGCGTTTTTGAAATGGCTATGTCTGCCCCAGCTATAATAGGTTGGTCATATGTGATAGCGTTTTTCGTCCGTGCTATAATATTGTTCACTATAATAGCGATATTTTCTTCTTGCTATTACTGGATGTATTTTATAATTGCTTTAGTTTGAGATGGTATATATATATATATATTAATTTTATAGCATTGTTAAATTGCTTTAATAATTATTATATTAAATATATTTATAAATTATAATCAATTGAATTTATATTTAATATATATAAATTTGAGATTTTAATTCAAAATATGATTTTCATTAATAATCCAAAAATCTCTTATACAAACTTCATAAAAAACACATTTCTAAAATTCCTAGTATATTTCTAACATTGTTCCATAGTTTATTGTAGTTTCTTCAGTTCACTCTAAACCTCTTCTCTCGAATATCCTCGGTCCCATATATCTTATGGCGATATCCCCTCCTCTTTTAGCTTCTTAAATTTCCCAATTGACTTTACCTGCAGAAAACCAAGCCCAAACTCTAAGAAACAACACGAATCAAAAGATATAACCAAAGGAAGAAACTTACAAACTCATAGACATCGTTGAATGTCCAATATTACTTGATCAGTACTTGATAACATGGTGGCGTAACCAAAATTCATACATGATCATGTAATATGCATCGAATTTAACTGGTAGTGAGTTCCATTGAAAATGCTTCTCCCTTCAAAACAACAAGACCAATCAGCTTCTTGTTATACAAAATATTGAAGAAAAGTGTTAAAAACGATCTCTTTACCTTGACTAAGTTGTTATGCAACAAAACAAACTCTGATTGTGGTATGTTCTTGAGGATCTGCTTGAGGTTATAGACATCTCGCTCTCTGAGTAGAATAGTAATTTTTCTCCAATTCAGAATGTCGTTGAAAGGAAGGTCGTAGTCGTCTGAAAATATAACTGTCCAAAACAACAACATGCATTAGTTCAGTTTCTTCTTTGGTGGTATGGCGTTCTAATGAGTATTAAAAACACTTACTAGGAATACATCTATAATGGATGGAGTCAGTAATACGAGCATTGTTGACTTGAGAACCACCGGGGCATATGCAGAACTTAGTCCTGTAGAATCTCTTCTGATATCACACTACCTTCAAATGCAAAAGATCAAGTTCAGAAGATCAGAAAAATGCATTAGCTTATCATCATATACATCAAAGGATAAAAATCTGAGATCTTACCAACATTCCAGCAAAAAAGTGTATGGCTGGAACTATTACTTATTCGACTTTGTTTAAGAGTGATAAATATACAAAACAAAACTATCGTAACAAAGTAAGAGAGATTGCAGTTGTTGGAGTCAAGTTTAGCACTTTTCTTAAAAGGCCTATTCAGGAATTTAGGTCGGCCCAGAATGGAAAGACAGTACAAGGCCGAAGCCGGTAAAACGTGGGTTAAACCCGACTCGGTTCGACCGACTTACATCTAGGGTTTTGGAAGGTACAAGCCGGAGAAGAAAGGCGGCACATAAAAATGTCGAAATATGGGAATATTCCATATTTCGATATTGAGATGTTAGGAAATATTCGTATTTATCTCAATAATGTAAACCGACTTTGTAAACCCTATATAAGGGGACTTCATATCGATCAATAAGATTCACGCTTTTCTACTTACTTTGAGCCTGAGAGACTTTAGAGCGAACTTAACCTAAAATCACTCCGGCGACTTATTCAATTCTTCTCTACCGGCTTCCATCTCGGAAACACCGGCATAAAACCCTAATTTCCTAATTCTCACCGTGTTCTTTAATTCTTCTTTTAGAATCCCCAATTCAAAAACCCTAAAACTCTTTCTATCTTCGGATACGCAGAGTTGAGATCTTACAATTGGCGCTGACTGTGGGGATTTCTAAGAGAAATTTCAGAAACGAGATGTCAGGAAACGATAACGAAATCAACCCGAACAACCCGAGGGTTGAACTAAGTGATCACGAGGAAAGTGATTACAACCAAAGTGATCACGAAGACGACAACACGGCGCTTGACGACCAACAGCCGCGAGACGCTAAGTCAAGAAAGAGTCGGGATGACGGAAAACGTAAAACGCCACTCGACGAAGATCAAATCGGAAAAGACGAAGTCCTGGCAACCATGATGGCCAAAATCCATTCTCAGAACGATTTATTCAGAGAGTTTTCGGAAAGAATTGACCTATTACAGTCAGAACAAAACCGGATCCGTTCTGACCAACAGTCAAGGAAATCCAAACGGGAGGTACCTCCAAAAGTAAAAGATAAAGTCGCTAGACGACTGATCTACAAAACACCTGAGGGAGACCACCAAGAGCAAAGCCAAGACGGTGAGCCCAAGAGTTCTCGCCGAGAACGCGATAGAAGGGACGACCATGAACGGAGTTCGCATCGGAAGAGAGACCCAGACAAACACAGGCGAGGTTCACACCAAGAGCAGGAGGACTGGTACGAAGAAAGGTACTCACCCAACAGAGGTCAGCACGATGACCACGAGACTCAGCACGGCCGAGGCTCACATCACAAACGAAACTTGCGACACGAGAACGACTCACACCGAGAGTATCATCGCCACGAGCGAGGTACATCGCACGAGGAGGCTCGTAAGACCACTACTCGTGGAGCAAGTCGTAACCAAGTGGAGAAGCAACTAACTGAACTTAGAGATACCCTGAAAGAATTGAAAGGCAAAGTTCACAGCGTTGAAGGGTCCGCCCCTGAGATCGATCGAATCATCGAGGAGACTCGAAGAACACCATTCACGTCGCGTATTACGGACACGTACATACGCCAAAAAGAGAAGCTAGATTGCCGATGTACGACGGAACGAAGGACCCCGCCGCTCATCTAATGATTTTCAAAATTATGGCAGCAAAAGCGCGATTCACGTCATCCAGAGAACGCGACATCGGCCTCTGTCAGTTGTTTTCCGAAACTCTGGAAGGGGACGCACTAACCTGGTTTTCCCGACTCCCTTCCAAATCAATCGACAATTTCTCCGACCTCACGAGATCATTTGTAAGGCATCATTTTGCCTACGTACATAAGGACACCTCATTAAGCGCGTTGATGTCCATGTCGCAAGAGAAGAAGGAGACGTTGAAGGCCTTCATAGAAAGGTTCAGAGCGACCATGACGCGAGCAGAGGCCCCAGATAAGTTTACCATCGCAGCCCTAACAAATGCCGTCTGGCACGAGTCGCCTTTCTACCAGGATCTGGTCGTCAACCCACCATTGACCATCGAAGACGCACTCCATCGAGCAAACAAATTCGTAGAATTAGAAGAGAAAAAGATCGCCTTAGCCAAAAGGTACAGCTCCGTTAAGCAAGTCGATAAAAAAGAAGAGAGAGAACCTAGGAAACATTACGACAAAGGGGCCAAAACGACAATGGTTGTCAGCAATACCGACAAACCACGCTCATCGAAACCTTGGAATAAACGGAACAAGGCAGGAAAGGAAACGGCACCGCATGCTTCCACTACAGAAGAAAAGTATTGCGAATACCACCAAGCCACCTCGCACGTAACTGCCGAATGTCGGAACCTCAAAGACGCTTTGTACGCCCGACTTTCAGATCAAGAGATCAAAGCGGCAATAGACAAATTGAAAGGGGAATCCGGACAGCAGGACGAGCAAAGGGCCGATGAACAGGCACCCAAGCAAGGCAAACAGCCGCGGCGCATCAAAATCATAGCTTTAAAACGCGACCGAGAGGAGGAAGAAGAAGACGAAGAGGAAACTCCTAAAGCCGTCCGAAGAATCAACATGATTATGGGCGGCCTGATCTCCGTGAACGACTCGGTTCGATCGATCAAGGTATATGAACGTATGGCGTTAGCTGCGCAAAACGCACCTCAACCTATTTTAACCGACGATCCTCCCGTCATCTTCACCGATCAAGATTTATACGGAACCCATTACCCTCACAACGATCCACTAGTGGTCGAGCTCCTCATCGGAAGTTTCCAGGTATCACGGATTTTAGTCGACACAGGCAGTTCAATAGATTTGATCTTCCTAGATACACTCAAGAAGATGGAAATTAAAGAAGAGGATATCAAGCAGAAGGCCAAACCACTCACCGGCTTCACAAGCGAGACGACATAAACAATCGGAACAATTAAGCTGCCGGTCTACGCAGGAGGAGTTAACAGGATGGTGAGGTTTCACGTCATTGACAAGCCAACCATCTACAACGTGATTTTGGGAACTCTATGGCTATACAACATGAAGGCGGTATCGTCGACTTATCACCAGTGTCTGAAATTCCCATCACCTAAAGGAATCCAGACGGTTAAGGGATGCCAACAGGCGAGTCGATCGTGTTTCGCAAGGGAGCATAGGATCAGAGTACCTTCGTGCATGATCAATGCCGAACAAGGAAGGAAAGGTCCTGAGAAGGAACTAATCCAACAAATTGTCATCGACGATTCTGACGCGAGCAAGTGTGTAGGGATTGGCGCGGAATTACCCGAAGACATCAAGAAGGAGTTGATCACTTTCCTACAGCAAAACGTCGCGACGTTTGCGTGGTCGATCAAGGACATGAAAGGCATCAATCCAACCATCACGACCCACGAGCTCAACGTCGACCCGACTTACAAACCAATTAAGCAGAAGAGGCGAAAGCACGGTCCTGAAACGGCTAAGGCGGTCAACGACGAGGTAGAAAAATTACTTGATGCCGGTTCAATCCAAAAAGTCAAATATCCCGATTGGCTGGATAACCCGGTGGTCGTCAAAAAGAAAAACGGGAAGTGGAGAGTATGTGTCGACTTCATGGATCTCAATAAGGCCTGCCCAAAGGATAGCTTCCCTCTGCCACATATTGACCGACTTGTTGAAGCAACTGCCGGAAACGAGTTACTATCATTCATGGATGCGTTCTCAGGATATAATCAAATCCTCATGAACCCGGACGATCGAGAGAAGACGGCATTCATCACTGAACGCGGTACTTATTGCTATAAGGTTATGCCCTTTGGTCTCAAAAACACTGGCGCCACCTACCAGCGGTTGGTCAACCGGATGTTTGCAGGCCAGCTCGGCACGACGATGGAAGTTTATATTGACGACATGGTGGTCAAATCCTTGATCGCCTCTCAGCATGTCGGCCATTTGAAGGAATGTTTTAACATCCTTAACCAGTACGGAATGAAGCTCAACCCGGCCAAGTGTACGTTCGGAGTAACATCAGGAGAGTTCCTTGGGTACGTGGTAACTCAGAGAGGAATATAAGCTAATCCGAAACAAATCTCGGCCATAATCGACTTACCATCTCCCAGGAATACACGAGAGGTACATCATCTGACTGGCCGCATAGCCGCCTTGAACAGATTCATATCTCGTTCGACGGATAAATGCTTGCCCTTTTACGAACTCCTCCGGGGAAACAAAAGATTCATCTGGGACGATAAGTGTCAAGAGGCATTCATTCAGCTCAAGGACTACTTGTCGAACCCGCCGATATTCTCAAAACCAGAAAACGGTGAAACACTATTACTGTACATCGCGGTCTCAACAACAGCGGTCAGCGGTGTACTGGTTCGGGAAGACCGAGGAGAGCAAAAGCCGATCTTCTACGTAAGTAAAACAGTGAACGGAGCCGAGACCAGATATCCCGCAATGGAAAAACTGGCCCTCGCGGTCGTTATCTCGGCACGAAAGCTACGACCCTATTTTCAGTCACATTCAATCACTGTATTAAGCAGCCAGCCCCTTCGAACAATCTTGCACAGCCCAGGACAGTCTGGTCGCCTGGCTAAATGGGCGATAGAGCTAAGCGAGTTCGACATCGAATACCGAAACAGGACAACCGCCAAGTCGCAGGTAATAGCTGATTTCCTTGTAGAATTATCACCTGAATTGGATGTCGGTACCGAGATAGAAGACAAGAATTGGAAACTATTTGTCGATGGCGCTTCATCCAAAAAAGGAGCCGGGGTAGGAGTACGTCTCATATCACCAACCGGAAAATTATTAGAGCAATCGTTCAAATTGGGTTTCACGGCGTCTAATAACACAGCCGAGTATGAGGCTTTATTGGCCGGTCTTAGGCTAGCCAGAGAAATCGGAGTACGACATCTTTTGGCCCATTGCGACTCCATGCTTGTCGCGAACCAAATCAACGGAGATTATGAAGCAAAAAACGAACGAATGGAAGCTTATCGGAAGGCGGCTTTAGAGCTTACCAACTCCTTCGAGTTCTTTGACATCGTCCAGATACCGAGGAAAGAAAATGCTCCAGCAGATGCACTCGCATCTCTGGCATCGAATCCCGATCTCTGTCGACGGATTCCAGTGGAGACAATCCATGAACCAAGTATCCCGCCTCCTGAAGGTACTCATGAAGAATCTGATGATGTCTCAACCCAACAAGACGGCGAAAACTACATGTGTCTTGAGAGTCAAGCGAAAACCGTTGACCTCATCGCACTGTTAATAGACGAAAACGAGGATTGGCGACAAGAAATAAGAGCATACCTCACGGAAGGGAAGCTTCCAGAAGACAAATGGGCAGCGCGACGACTTAAAGTCAGAAGTGCACGGTACACGATACACAACAACGTTCTCTACAAGTACCCAGCCAACAAGATTCTTCTCAGATGCATACACAGAGACGAAGTAAGTTGGGTTCTCGAAGAAACACATTCAGGAGAATGCGGCAATCACTCTGGAGGTCGATCCCTCGCTCTCAAAATTAAGCTGAATGGCCATTACTGGCCGACTATGGTAGCCGACTGCGAGACCTACTCCAACAAGTGCGAAAAGTGTCAGCGTCATGCGCCATTCATACATCGACCGACGGAGCTGCTCACGACTTCGACTGCGGCTTATCCATTCATGAGATGGGCAATGGACATAGTCGGACCGTTACCGCTATCCAATCAAAGGCGCTTCTTACTCATCATGACTGACTACTTTACAAAGTGGGTCGAAGCCAAAGCATACGTCGCAATCCACGATGTCCAGGTCCAGAACTTCGTTTGGAAATACATCATATGTCGTTTTGGGTTACCTTATGAGATCGTCACTGTAACGCCCCTTTCCCATTCCCCGCTGACCGTCGAGCTGACCGGCCAACAATCAAACAAGAACATGACCGATCGAACCCGAGCAAATCGAACAGGAAAAGTTCGCCACAGGACGAAGCCAAAGACGGATCGGTTTGAGACAAAAGGCTCGCGCCAACCTATCTCCGACTCCGCTATCCTCGGATCCGTAGCACAAGCAGTACTACTTGCACTACTTCAACGAGTTGTGTCGGTTCGGACTAAAACCTCATATCAGGAAAACAATTTCATTTCTGGGTAATCAAACGTTGAATACAACGTTTAACGAGTCTTTACAACCAATCCTCAATATACATATAGATACAATCAAATCACAAAATAGCGCAGCTGCCGAACCGAAATAAAACCATCTCAAATCATCGAATCAAAACCCCGCCACAAGCAATCCCGACACTACACCGAGGACCTCCCGCGTCCGTCGCTGCTACACCTGAAAAACACAACAAGAGTCTAATGAGCGATCTAAGATCACCCAGTGAATCGGCTCCCCACTACAGCTCCTGATCTATCTATCATCTATAGATCCCCGCCCGAAACCCAAAATAACAATCAATCAACACAATAGCCGATCACGCTCTACCACGTCGTGTCGAGCCCACACACAATCAATGCCAAAAGAAAGAAACGGCGAGTAAAGGAAATCGGGAGCACTGCGGCACATGTCCCCGATTGAGACTCGATCTATCTACCGCGCAATACCAACTACCCCGATCACACACATACTCTGGGCCCCTACGAACTTGGTGACTTCCAGGGTCTCTACTGTTACCGATATGGCAACTACCCACGTGACTCCTAGCCGTCCACACAACGACTAAGACACCGTTCTCTGTCCATCGATACGCGGTGACTCTGACTACCCCTAGATAGCCCGAGCTTCCATGCAGTCCGGCCCTAGGACGCGACCCCGTATTCTCCGGACTACACCCTACAGACGTCACTCCATAGGTTCGCACCTGCCAGCATTCACTGACCGGTTATCAACTCCCGAGGATCCAATCGGGATGGAAGTACCAGAACGTAATCACACACACCACCTAGACTTGCGGGATCTAACGCACCCTAGAGTCCTAGTGCAGAAATGTAAACACGCAGACTCGCTTGGACTCTAGCAATCAATCACAATCAATAATCACAACAACTCAACCCCGCATCCCGCAAGTCCACTCACACACACCACCGCTCTGACTCGGCACCGTACCGAGTCAGCACCACCACTTAACCGGTTCCGAGACCGAGTTAAGCAACAACGAGGATCGCTCGGCCCAACACCGAGACGATCTAGAGGCCTGCACAGAACATCAACCACACACACACAACACAACACAAACACGCACTTCAACCGTCTACTCGGCCCCAACACCGAAGTAGACTCACAACCACACACAACAGGCCTATTAGGGTTTCTATCGTCTTTTAACCAATTCACGCCCGCTACCTTGGGTTAACCGCTTGTTAACCCGTAGACGGTTCCATAATCACAACACTTCTCACTTCTTAATCAACCCTAATCATCTTTTATTAACTCCTCAATCCGTCGGTTTAGAGCTAGCCGCTTGCTAAACTCCCCGACGTCTCATCATTCATTACTTAGTTCAT
This sequence comes from Orychophragmus violaceus, assembly GCA_030180135.1. NCBI lineage: Eukaryota > Viridiplantae > Streptophyta > Magnoliopsida > Brassicales > Brassicaceae > Orychophragmus > Orychophragmus violaceus. The sequence goes on along the minus strand of CM058233.1, from coordinate 29,234,149 downwards.
TCACCTCGGGAAACCCCGATACCGTTCCATACTCTATACGTTCATTCAAGTTCAACTCCGTATTTTAGCTCGTCTTAATTCCCGTATGTATGTTCATTAATACCGTCCTTTACTTACGTATATATGCATATATAGTCCTACTTATGCCACGACTATATGAATGCATCACATAACGTTCTAGCAACCTAACGGCACGCAATCAGGTTTAATCCGTTTAAAGTCTATCATGCTTCTTTAACCCTAGCCGGTTTAACGTTAACCAATCAATCAATCACTCAAGTTAATTCAATTCAATTCAACGGGTATGCAATCCTAACTCTACGGTTTCCCATTTACGTTCTATATGCTTCTACGCTGTTTGAGCCGACTCACAGTGATTTAACGGAACGAACGGCACGGATGCGGATACGGAATTCCGAGACCCGAACTAAACCCGAACTCCTCCGAATACACGAACACGAACTCCGAAACGTCACGAACACCCCGAACCACCGAACAACCGTCCACCGAGCGTTGACCGGCTCGTTTTCCGGCGTTGACCGCGTTGACCGGTGGCGTTGACCGGCGTTGACCGGCTGACCGTTGACCGTTGACTTTGACCCGGTTGACCGTTGACCAACTCCGGTTTACTTCCTTGACCAACTGAACCACCAATCGAACCAAACCACTCCAAACCAATCCGGTTTAGTTAAACCGGTTAGGTCAAACCGTTGACCGGCGTTGACCGAGACTTAACCGGTTTGACTAGACCGGTTCACCCACCCAACCAAGGCTAACCCAATTCCTATGCATGGCAAGAACACCCCTGAAGAATCGCTTGAAGATTGGCCGGCGAAAGAAGCTTCTCCGGCGAGGATTCCGGCGTTGACCGCGGCGGCTCCGGCGTTGACCGCGGCGGAGGTGGCTTTTCCGGCGACTTCAGACGGCCAACTTCACACCAAACCACTCCTCTTGATGAGATCTATCCACCCATAGCCTTGAAATCTTGTAAGAAGCTGAAGAGAGAGAGAGTAACCCTAACCCTTAAAACCGCGGCTGCTTCTCTCCTGTTTTCCGGCGAGCTCCGGAGACTTCTGACGACGGCGGCTGGCTGGAACTTGAAGAGGAGGAGAAGATGAAGCTACTGGACTTTGCAGAGATGGATTTGGGTCTAGGATGAGAAAGTTATGCACTTTCTTGTGCAAGAAGTCTTAAATAACATCTTGAACACATGAAGAACTCCTTGAAGATTCAAGAGGTTTGATGATTTTTGTTGAATGTTCCTGGAGAGAAAGAGAGAGCTTTCGACAGAGAGAGTGAGTGAGTGAGAGGTTCTGAGCACCAAAGGATCCAAATGAGGTGAATAGTGAAGATTCCATGCATGTAACCTTTTTGGTTCATGCACCAAATATGGTGTTGACACCTTTCACCCTAAAGCTGGCGACCTGGGGTGCTCACACCTGTCTCTGGTGGATGTCTGAAGCCCACTGAGGCCCAATAGCACCGGCCCAAACCAACAAAACCTTTCCTTAACTTGTTTGATTCCCTTAGCTCGGTTTGACCTTTTCCCCGATAATTGTTTTAGAAAATATCTGAAAGTTCCCATAAATCCCCAAACCTACATAATCTGATTCTCCTTGATTTTAGATGAATTTGGCAATTTGAATCATCTCATTTGGAGTTTCCTAGCTCCCGTTATGATTTTCCAAAGTTTTCCCGGTTTTGCTCGGTTTTCACCCGACACTCCGAAAAATGCATTTCCGCTTCGTTTCTTCGAATTCTGTTCTTGTAAATGTTCTTTATGATTTAAACGTAGAACATTTGGTCCGTCTCGTCTTCCGTCTCGAACTTTGGCAAAATTACCATTTTGCCCCTGGGTTTGGCAAAATTACAATTTTGCCCCTGTTGACTTTTCTTCTGCCCGTTGACCATGATTTGTGATACGGGGTATCACATTCTTCCCCACTTACAGGAATTCGTCCCCGAATTCTCCGTCACTACCAGACTTTGAATCGGTTCCAACTCCTGTAAGTTGGTCCGTCACTCGCTTCCAACACTTTCTTACTCGAACACTGTTGCATCCCACTGACACCTGATATCACGGCGACCCCTCCGTTTCTTACTGTTCCATCTCATTGATCCCGCCAACCGTACCACTCTCGCTTCCCGTCTTGCATTCGTACTGCGCTTCGCGCTCAACTGTCTTTCCTCGTCCATCTGTTTCAGCCCTGACTTTGCTCTCGCTGGTTTCACGTCTTTGACTCGCAATCTAACTTCCCCACTTCGCTTCGTCTTTCCCGTCTTTTACGATACTGACATGTCTCTCCTGAGACACTCTTCAAGAATCTGTCCTCCGATCTTGACAGCTTTCCGACTTCCAATTCCGCGTACTCACAGCTTCGTGTCGCTTCCGACACGACCTCATTTCCACTCATTCTGATAACCCCACTCTAACACTGACACGATCTCTTCTCGCTCGCACATCTCGGCTTCCAAATTCGATCTCGCTAACTTCTCACCGCATTCTTGCTAACCACTTCACTCTGGTTCCCATACGGCCACTGCTGCTAACACATCACACTAATCGCCTCACTCTTTCCGCTGCTCGGTACTGACATTTACCACTAGCACTTCACACTGACTGCTTTACTTCCCGGGTCAACTCATCGTGCGGCTTCTTTCCAGCCCATCTCGCGTTCGGGTTCGGTCTCGCATACGTATCGCATCGTCCATTCCGTCCTGCATTCAACACAACAATTTTCACTGGAGCGGTGACTTCAAACCAATCTAATTCCCGATATCACTTCCTCATAGAAGTATAGTTAGTTAATCATGTACCCGATGGTCACCCATGATTAAGTAACAATACTCTATAATTCCGCTCTCTCGCGAATCGACAGTCGATTCCAACCATTCTCACGTTAGCTCAACACCTTAAACGAAAAGGTTCTAACGCCTCTATTCATAACAACTAACGATCGCAAATAAAACTTAAGCTTTTCTACCAATAGCTTACCACCACCATTCACATTCCGCACATGCTAAGCATGCCACAACGCTAGCACTCTCACAGTGCTACACCACACACAAAATCACAACCCAAAATAACTAATGCACCACACAAGCATTAGATAGAACACACAAGCAATTAAATGCAAACAACCAATTACCACACGCAATCAAGCAATCATCATATCGCTCCGGATATGTCATCAGTCTGGGTTTAGGTTATGATGAACGGTCATCAGTTCCGCTCATCATCATACGTCACGTGGTAATTCATTTGCATTACAAAACCATCACACGCATGCAAACAATTACTACGAAAGTCATAATGATAAGTGAACAATCTGCATCACATACATACACAAAACAACAACATACACATGTCTCGAGGTTTATAGAAATACATAGAGAAACAGAAATACAACCATACGATGTCCGTCATCAACAACCCAACCCACAAACTGCACCGCCATATCCTGGAGATGTTTACAACAACATACGAAAATTCGTCGATCTGGATAAACACAAACAACAACATAGTTAGCCCATACTCACCCGGCCTAACTACTCAAACCCTAACAGCCCCAGCACGACCGAAATGCCATACACAACCGACATCGCGGCTCGCGCTGGTAACCACTGGCAGGTGCGCCGGGAGGGTGTGGTGGGTGTGCCTCTCTGGTCGGTGGTCCAACCTGCTGCGGCTCCGCCATCGGACATAGCTGTGCTACGTGACCCCTGTGACCGCAAATCTCGCAAACCGGAACGGGCGCTGGGCGTGGCCCACGGAAACACTCTGGCGCCTGGTGGTCTGTCGCTCCACACAACTGACAAGAAGAAACTGATCCCGAAGAAGGCTCCTGCAAACAATCTGCTGCTCGATGCCCCTGACCTCCACAAATCTGACACCTAACGGGCGCTGATCGGGACCGACGAGAAGTGGACCGACGGGAACAAGTGGATGCTCTGTGTCCCTCGTCTCCACACCTCCTACATGACCTCGATAATCTCGGTGGCTGCACCAACGGTGGCTGCGCTACAGGTAACTGCGCAGCTGGCTGCTGAAGAACTGGCTGCCGAATGAGCGCAGCGTCTCGGCGGCTCGGTCCCGGGCGATACTCCTCTGGCAATGGGGCACGATACGGCTCTGCGTCTGACATACGCGGTCCGGGTCCCACGACTGGACAAATAGGTGCAAGATGACCATCCATACCGCATACCTGGCAATAAGATGGACACGGCACTGGCTGATATGGCTCATGGTACGGTGGGTCGACAGGTCGCGGGCACCAAAGCATGTGGAAACCCCGAACTCCGCAAGCGCTACATGTCTGGTACACTGGCATCTGAGGCACGGACTCTGGCGTGTCTGCGAATGGCATCTCCGGCGGTACATCTGGCTCGGTCGGTGGCGCCTCTGGAGATGTGACTGACTCGAACTGCGTGCCCGACCCCGTCGTCGACATCGGTGCTACTCCTGCGGTCGATCCTCTCTCTGAGCGTGGCTCAGCATCATCGGGTGACTGGTGATGCGGCCCAACATGCTGCTCCAACACGTCTGCTAATATCGCCACCTGCTCGTCCATCCGCTGCACCCACTGCGCATGCTGCTCCGGGTCCAATGGCTCCATGTCTAGGTCCATGTCAAAGGCTGGGTGTATCTGGTCCCCCTGAAAATCTCCTCCACCAAAAGGAATAAAGTCTGACTCGTGCAGACTGAAAGGTAGTGTCCTGTGCCTCAAGCTGCATCCCCGCTGGTACTGTAAGTGCCTCCAACTGAGGTGGAAATGACGGCAACCCGTAATCCACAAATCCCAAATACCCTGTAACTCCCGCCGTCGGATCTGCGGTACCTGCATCGTCCTGTAGAGAAGGCGGTAATGGGTCCGGTAATGGACTCCAATCCGCTGCGGCTGCTTTCGCCCCCTGATGCACACGGGGAACAACTGGCGGCCGTCCTGACACTCGCGAACCCTGCGACTGACCCTGCGGTCCTATCCTCAGACCTGCCTGATGCTGGTCTACCAACTCCTGGTACTCTGCTCGAGTCATCCGTCTCTCACCCATACTGCTCACGATAAACTCACACACCCGCTGCACGCACCCACCCACACACCGTCCAAGGACGCTCTGCTGCTGTCTGCAATCACAAACCACAAATAAAAATTAGTACGCATAATACAAATTTTCTACCCCATCCCAACCCCGGATGTACGGACGCGGCTCGGTTTCCTAATGGATGCTTGGATATGACACAATTTTTGACTCGATAAAACCATGGAAAACACCCAAAAATGAAATGTTTCGACCCCATGCAGAACCATGCTCTGATACCACCTTTCTGTAACGCCCCTTTCCCATTCCCCGCTGACCGTCGAGCTGACCGGCCAACAATCAAACAAGAACATGACCGATCGAACCCGAGCAAATCGAACAGGAAAAGTTCGCCACAGGACGAAGCCAAAGACGGATCGGTTTGAGACAAAAGGCTCGCGCCAACCTATCTCCGACTCCGCTATCCTCGGATCCGTAGCACAAGCAGTACTACTTGCACTACTTCAACGAGTTGTGTCGGTTCGGACTAAAACCTCATATCAGGAAAACAATTTCATTTCTGGGTAATCAAACGTTGAATACAACGTTTAACGAGTCTTTACAACCAATCCTCAATATACATATAGATACAATCAAATCACAAAATAGCGCAGCTGCCGAACCGAAATAAAACCATCTCAAATCATCGAATCAAAACCCCGCCACAAGCAATCCCGACACTACACCGAGGACCTCCCGCGTCCGTCGCTGCTACACCTGAAAAACACAACAAGAGTCTAATGAGCGATCTAAGATCACCCAGTGAATCGGCTCCCCACTACAGCTCCTGATCTATCTATCATCTATAGATCCCCGCCCGAAACCCAAAATAACAATCAATCAACACAATAGCCGATCACGCTCTACCACGTCGTGTCGAGCCCACACACAATCAATACCAAAAGAAAGAAACGGCGAGTAAAGGAAATCGGGAGCACTGCGGCACATGTCCCCGATTGAGACTCGATCTATCTACCGCGCAATACCAACTACCCCGATCACACACATACTCTGGGCCCCTACGAACTTGGTGACTTCCAGGGTCTCTACTGTTACCGATATGGCAACTACCCACGTGACTCCTAGCCGTCCACACAACGACTAAGACACCGTTCTCTGTCCATCGATACGCGGTGACTCTGACTACCCCTAGATAGCCCGAGCTTCCATGCAGTCCGGCCCTAGGACGCGACCCCGTATTCTCCGGACTACACCCTACAGACGTCACTCCATAGGTTCGCACCTGCCAGCATTCACTGACCGGTTATCAACTCCCGAGGATCCAATCGGGATGGAAGTACCAGAACGTAATCACACACACCACCTAGACTTGCGGGATCTAACGCACCCTAGAGTCCTAGTGCAGAAATGTAAACACGCAGACTCGCTTGGACTCTAGCAATCAATCACAATCAATAATCACAACAACTCAACCCCGCATCCCGCAAGTCCACTCACACACACCACCGCTCTGACTCGGCACCGTACCGAGTCAGCACCACCACTTAACCGGTTCCGAGACCGAGTTAAGCAACAACGAGGATCGCTCGGCCCAACACCGAGACGATCTAGAGGCCTGCACAGAACATCAACCACACACACACAACACAACACAAACACGCACTTCAACCGTCTACTCGGCCCCAACACCGAAGTAGACTCACAACCACACACAACAGGCCTATTAGGGTTTCTATCGTCTTTTAACCAATTCACGCCCGCTACCTTGGGTTAACCGCTTGTTAACCCGTAGACGGTTCCATAATCACAACACTTCTCACTTCTTAATCAACCCTAATCATCTTTTATTAACTCCTCGATCCGTCGGTTTAGAGCTAGCCGCTTGCTAAACTCCCCGACGTCTCATCATTCATTACTTAGTTCATTCACCTCGGGAAACCCCGATACCGTTCCATACTCTATACGTTCATTCAAGTTCAACTCCGTATTTTAGCTCGTCTTAATTCCCGTATGTATGTTCATTAATACCGTCCTTTACTTACGTATATATGCATATATAGTCCTACTTATGCCACGACTATATGAATGCATCACATAACGTTCTAGCAACCTAACGGCACGCAATCAGGTTTAATCCGTTTAAAGTCTATCATGCTTCTTTAACCCTAGCCGGTTTAACGTTAACCAATCAATCAATCACTCAAGTTAATTCAATTCAATTCAACGGGTATGCAATCCTAACTCTACGGTTTCCCATTTACGTTCTATATGCTTCTACGCTGTTTGAGCCGACTCACAGTGATTTGACGGAACGAACGGCACGGATGCGGATACGGAATTCCGAGACCTGAACTAAACCCGAACTCCTCCGAATACACGAACACGAACTCCGAAACGTCACGAACACCCCGAACCACCGAACAACCGTCCACCGAGCGTTGACCGGCTCGTTTTCCGGCGTTGACCGCGTTGACCGGTGGCGTTGACCGGCGTTGACCGGCTGACCGTTGACCGTTGACTTTGACCCGGTTGACCGTTGACCAACTCCGGTTTACTTCCTTGACCAACTGAACCACCAATCGAACCAAACCACTCCAAACCAATCCGGTTTAGTTAAACCGGTTAGGTCAAACCGTTGACCGGCGTTGACCGAGACTTAACCGGTTTGACTAGACCGGTTCACCCACCCAACCAAGGCTAACCCAATTCCTATGCATGGCAAGAACACCCCTGAAGAATCGCTTGAAGATTGGCCGGCGAAAGAAGCTTCTCCGGCGAGGATTCCGGCGTTGACCGCGGCGGCTCCGGCTTTCTGTAATGCCCCTTTCCCATTCTCCGCTGACCGTCGAGCTGACCGGTCAACAATCAAACAAGAACATGACCGATCGAACCCGAGCAAGTCGAATGGGAAAAGTTTGCCACAGGACGAAGCCAAAGTTAGTTCGGTTTGAGACAAAGGCTCGCACCAATCTATCCTCGACTCCGCTATCCTCATATCCATAGTACAAGCGGTACCACTTGCACTACTTCGATGAGTTGTGTCGGTTCGGACTTAAACCTCATATCAGGGAAACAATTTCATTTCTGAGTAATCAACATTGAGTACAACGTTTAATAGAATTTTCACAAACAATCGTCAAGTCAAATATACAAAGAAATCAACACACGAAATAACAATAACGCCGAACCGAGAAACACTCAAAAATCACGAATCAAATCCCGTCACAAGCCATCCCGAAACTACACCGAGAACCTCCCTCCACTCTCGATACTTGTTTCATCTTTACTGCTCTCGCTCCCCATCGGTATTATGGTAATATCGATGTTCCTCCTCCCAACTGAACCGCCATACTTATGTACACCTCAAAATTTCTTGATCACTGAACTCCACGCTTCATGGATTCATCTGTGCCGATCAATGCTCCAGGCTTCCTTGATCTCGCAATAATAACTCGCCCTCCATTCCCATTGCTTAACTTGTTTCTAATGAGTACCGCCTCGAGTGACTTTCTTCCTTCCAACTAACCGCCATACTCATGCACTCCTCGACCCTCCTCAATCACTGATACCCACTCTGGTGATGAAACTCCACTGACTCACTTGCAGGTTCAGGTTAAACTGCTTCTTGTAACACCATCTTGTTTCTAGGGTTCGGGTTCGGTCTCGGATTCACATCGCGTTGCCATTCCGTCCTACATTCAATACAACAACTCACTGAAACAATTAGTTTCATCCCGATCTATCCTCGATATCACTTTCCCATAGAAATATGGTTACTTAATCACGTACCCGATGGTTACCCGTGATTAAATAACAATACTCTATAAGTCCGCTCCCTCGTGAATTGTCGGTTAAACACAACTGTCCCCCAAGTCGGCTCAACTCGAAGTAAAATTAAAATAAAAATCAACACTTTACCTTTTTTTTTTTTAACAAAACCGAAGAAAAGCGATCAACCCCTAATCAAACTTCCGAACAACTATCAAACCAACGATCTCTAAAACCAAAATAATCAGTCTACTAAAACCACGCATGCTAACACTACGCAATCTACCGCACAAGAAAATCAATCAATCAATCAATCAAGCAACAGAAAGAGAAAAACAAGCAATCACCACACAATCACGCAATCTAATGATCGGTCGGATGCGTCGTCGGTCCGGGTTCCGGTCATGATGAACGGTCGTCAGTTCCGCTCATCATTTAATTTCACGTAGTAATCTACTTGCTTTCATAACCATCTCAATCCGGCAAATAGGTACTACGCTACTCAAAACGATCAGCGGAACACTCTGCATCCACCACATACATAAAACGATATATCGTACACAATAAGATTTTCAGTACATGGTTATGATCATAGTCCACACATAAGACCGTCATCCCATCCAAAAACCCATACGACGCCGCTGTACATCAGAAAAGTCAAAGACGACACGCAAAGTCGCCTATCCGCCGATCTATCTATAATACAAAAAGAAGTTAGTGCCCCACTTACCTGGCCTAACTACTCCTATCCCAACCTAACGCCTCCAGCAAGACCGAAATGCCCAACACCACTGGCAAAACGGCTCGCTGAAGTATCCGCTGGCAGGTGTGCCGGGAGGGTGTGGCGAGTGTGTGTCTTGAGATGGTGCTCTGACATGCTGTGGCTCAGCTATCGGACAGAGATAAGCATCGTGACCTGCGCGGCCACACATCTGACAAACTGGAACGGACGCTGGGCGTACTCCACGGTAACATACGGACGCATGATGATCATAATCTCCACACAACTGATAAGTCCTCACTGGCTCGGGTCTGGACAACAAAACAACCGGTACTGCACAACGGGCGGCTGACTGGGCTCGGGATCTCTGCGGCTGGGTCCCGCTCGATAGTCCTCTGGTACTGGTACTCGGTACGGCTCTCCACCGGAAGTATACTCACATGATCTGATGGTAGGGCAAGTCAGTGCTCCAGGGCCCTCGTGATCACAGAGCGGACAGTCGTCTGGTCCGGGCAATGGATGGTATGGTTCTCGAAGACGCGGGTCTACTGCTCGGGGATACCAATGTAAATTAACTCATACACTCCACATTCGTTGCACGTCCTGTACTCTGGTATTGCTGGCGGCGAGACTGACTGGTCCCTGCTGACTCATGACGCTCAACTGTAACTGCTCCGCGCGCACACACACATCTCCACTCCTTCCAGGACACACTGCTGCACGACTGCAATCACAACTCAAAGATAAGTTAGTTCAAATCATACAAAAATGCTACTCCCCATCCCAACCCCGGGTTTAACGGACGCGGCTCGGTTTCCTAATGGATGCTTGTGTGACACATTTGACTCGATAAAACACGGAAAACACTCAGAAATGAAATGTTTCGAAACCCATGCAGAACCATGCTCTGATACCACCTTTCTGTAATGCCCCTTTCCCATTCTCCGCTGACCGTCGAGCTGACCGGTCAACAATCAAACAAGAACATGACCGATCGAACCCGAGCAAGTCGAATGGGAAAAGTTTGCCACAGGACGAAGCCAAAGTTAGTTCGGTTTGAGACAAAGGCTCACACCAATCTATCCTCGACTCCGCTATCCTCATATCCATAGTACAAGCGGTACCACTTGCACTACTTCGATGAGTTGTGTCGGTTCGGACTTAAACCTCATATCAGGGAAACAATTTCATTTCTGAGTAATCAACATTGAGTACAACGTTTAATAGAATTTTCACAAACAATCGTCAAGTCAAATATACAAAGAAATCAACACACGAAATAACAATAACGCCGAACCGAGAAACACTCAAAAATCACGAATCAAATCCCGTCACAAGCCATCTCGAAACTACACCGAGAACCTCCCGCGTCCGTCGCTGCTAAACCTGAAAAACACAAAAAGAGTATAATGAGCGATCTAAGATCACCCAGTGAATCGGCTCCCCACTAATGGCTTCTAATCTATCTAAGTCTACAAATTCCCGCCCCAAAACCCAAAATAACAATCAGCAGGAAAAATAGTCGATCACGCACTACCATGTCGTGATAAACCCAAACATCACAATCAATGCCAGAGATAAAGTGAATTAAGGGAAATCGAAGGCACTGCGGCACATGTCCTCGATTGGACTCGATCTATCTATCGCGCAACGAAAGAAAGAATAAACAACAATGGGCCCTACGAAATCGGTAACTTCCACGGGTTTACATCGTCACCTATATGGTAACTAACCCACGACTCCTAAACGTGTACACAAGGTCCCACGAGTAGGACACCGTTCTCTGTCCATCGATACGCGGTGACTCGGACTACCCCTAGATAGCCAGAGTTTCCATGTGATTCGGCCCTAGGACATGACCCCGTATTCTCCGAATCACACACCTACCGGCGTCACCCGATAGGTTAACACCATAACCGGAATCACCATGATCCGGTTAGGTAAAACCCGAGGATCCAATCGGGTCGGAAGTACCGGAACGTAAACAAAACCTAGGCTTGCGGAATCTAACGCACCCTAGCGTCCTAGTGCAGAAATATAAACACGCAGACTCGCTGGGACTCTAGCACAGATCACGCAATCAATATCAATAATAAATCTCCAACCATTCCGCAAGCCACTACGCTACCACCGCTCTGACTAGGTAAGATACCTAGTCAGTACCACTAACTTACCCGGTCCCGTGACCAGAGTAAGTGTCCGCAATAACTGCTCGGCCCAACACCGAGCAGTCTAACAAACCTGCACACGAAGCTCACAATAACAGCAATACAATCACACAATCACAATAAATCACACAATCACATAATCACACAATCACACACAAGCAGGTTTATTAGGGTTTCTAAGTCTTTTAATCCATTATCATCCGCTACCTTGGGTTAGCGGATTTCTAACCCGTAGACGGCTTACCAACTCACCACATTCCTTATTTAACCCATTCTAGATATCTTTTATTAACTCCTCGATCCGTCGGTTTAGAGTTAGTAAACTTACTAACTCCCCGACGTCTCATTATTAATTAACTTTATTCATTACTCAATCCCGCTATTAAACCTAAACCCCAACCCCGTTATAATATTCTATACGTTTGTTTAGGTTCAACCATATTTTAATGTCGTCTTAATTCCCGTATATAGATTCATTAATTATCGTTCTTAATACATATATAGATGCATATACGGTCCTAAACAACGATATATATGAATGCATCACCCAATCGATACTAACAACCTAGCGGCACACAATTGATTTACCATTTAATTCTTTAAACCTAGCGTGCTTATCTGATCCTAACCGGTTTATCATTAACGTCCAATTAATTATTGATTACTAATTAGGTTAAGTAACGAGTATGCAATCCTAGCACTACGGTTTATCAATTTATGGTCTATATGAATCTATGAGTTTGTGAGCCGACTCACAGTGAGATAGGCGCGGAAATGGCGGCTCTGACACGGTATGAATCCCGAGACCCCCGAACTGGAACCCGAACCTCCCGAATGCACGAACTCGAACTTGACCCGCACTTGACCTTGGTGATTCCGAACCTCCGGATAACCCTCATATGATGGCTACTACAACCGTCTATCGTATTTCTAAATAAAAGAAATCCGGTTTATCGGGAAGATTATTACGTCGGAAAAATTCCTTTCCGAAGAATATTCTTTAGAATATTCCGACGTATTAATATTCCTTTCCCCATCTTTCTTCTATTTTTCTCACTCTCTCTCCTCCTTTTCTCTCTCTCCTCCCTCTCTCCCCTCCGGATCCTCCTTCTTCTCTCCTCCCTCGGGCTTCTCCTTCTTCTCTCCTCCCTCCGGCTTCTTCTTCTTCTCCCGGCTCCTCCTCCTCTTCCTTCTTCTTGCCGCCTCCTTCTTCTTCTTCTTCCTCCCTTCTCCCTCTCTTATTTCTCTCTTCTTCACTACTCTTGTTGAGAAGTGTTTTTGGTGTGAAGAAAAGTGAGGGGTGTAGGCCTCCTTTTATAGCTAAAGTGAAGAGATCTCCACCTTCCACTTGTCACCTCTTCTTCTCCATCTTAAGCCACGACCTCTCCACCAAAAACCATCCATAAACAATGAATTTGATCATCCACCATCCACTTGTAGCCTCCTCCATGCAGCCCTTGGATTGATGACAACACATCTTTGGAGATTCATGCACCTAAGAAGCTTCTATTTCTTGGGCTCAAATTTCGTGGCCCATGCTTCATACTGAGCTGGATTTAGGTCCAATATGGTCTTGGTAAACTGTCCCAAATACCCTGACTCAATCCCAAGCCTCAAGGAATTTATTTTGAATTTTTAAGCCTTAATAACCCATTAAGGACTCAAAATTCATAACTTGATCTAGAAATCAAATCTTGCTGAATCCTTTTAACCATAGCTTCTTCATCTTCTAATGTAGCTTCGGTCAAAATTTCATAATTTTTGGTGGACTTTAGAGGGTCTTCTTTCTTGCCCGAACGATGTATCGGTTTCTCAGAAAAACCGGCTTTACGTTGAATATTTTAAAAAATCCTTTAGCTGCTTCTAAAAATCCACCAAGTCTCATTTTCAGATTTTAGAAGATCTTAGATGAATTTAGAAATTTGAATCGCCTCAAACGGACACCCGTAGCTCCCGTTATGGATTTTACAAGTTTTATCGGTTCTATCGGTTTCCTTTCCCGATAGTCCGTAAAACTCGTTTAATCTTCGTTTCTTCCACGTCTGGTCTTCTAAATGTTCTTTTGGACAAAAATAAGAACACTTGGCCCGTCTCCACTTCCAGATCGCATTTTGGTAAAATTACCAAAATGCCCTTTATCTTCTGAAAATTACGAAAATGCCCTCCGTTGACTTCTCTGCTGCCCGTTGACTATTTCTTGGAACAGGATATTACATTCTTCCCCACTTACAGGAATTCGGTCCCCGAATTCTTCGTTACTAAAAACTTCGAGTCGGAAACTGAACTCTGTAAGTCGCCACTCTGGAACAGATTCCACTGCTCCGATGCTCGAACGATGAACCAACTGAACTGGACTCCCGATACTTACTGACCTCTGAAACACCGTCTTGAACAAACCCAAAATACTGACGCCTTGAACACTCCACACTGAGAACTTGGATCACGATCACTCCTGGTTCCTCACCTCATTGCTTCACTGACTTTAATCTGGATTCTTGAAATCACTGATCCTGACTGAACTGCTCCACTCGAGTTTCTGATTCTATCTGCGCCAACTAATGATCGTCTTGAATCGACACTTTTGACTTCCCCACTTTGCTTCGACCTCCGTGAATGGCACAACACCGACTCTCTGTAATGCCCCTTTCCCATTCTCCGCTGACCGTCGAGCTGACCGGTCAACAATCAAACAAGAACATGACCGATCGAACCCGAGCAAGTCGAACAGGAAAAGTTCGCCACAGGACGAAGCCAAAGATAGTTCGGTTTGAGACAAAGGATCGAACCAATCTATCCTCGACTTCGCTATCCTCATATCCATAGCACAAGCGGTACCACTTGCACTACTTCGATGAGTTGTGTCGGTTCGGACTAAAACCTCATATCAGGGAAACAATTTCATTTCTGAGTAATCAACATTGAGTACAACGTTTAATAGAATTTTCACAAACAATCGTCAAGTCAAATATACAAAGAAATCAACACACGATATAACAATAACGCCGAACCGAGAAAACACTCAAAAATCACGAATCAAATCCCGTCACAAGCAACCCGAAACCACACCGAGCATCTCCCGCGTCCGCCGCTACCTAAACCTGAAAAACACAAAAAGAGTATAATGAGCGATCTAAGATCACCCAGTGAATCGGCTCCCCACTAACGGCTTCTAATCTATCTAGATTCTACAATCCCTTCCCCGAAACCCCAAAATAACAATCAACAGAAATAAACGGCCGATCACGCACTACCACGTCGTGTCAACCCACACACAATCAAGCACTAGCCAAAACAAGAGAATTAAGGGAATCGAAGGCACTGCGGCACATGTCCTCGATTGGACTCGATCTATCTATCGCGCAACGAAAGAAATAACAAAACAACAATGGGCCCTACGATCTCGGTAACTTCCACGGGTCTACATCGTCGCCTATATAGCAACTAACCCTGGACTCCTATACGTGCTCACAAGGACCCACGCATAGGACACCGTTATCTGTCCATCGATACGCGGTGACTCTGACTACCCCTAGATAGCCCGAGTTTCCATGCAGTCCGGCCCTAGGACATGACCCCGTATTCTCCGGACCGCACACCTACCGGCGTCACCCGATAGGTTAACACCATAACCAGAACCACCATGGCCCGGTTAGGTCAAACCCGAGGATCCAATCGGGTCGGAAGTACCGGAACGTAACAAAATAACCTAGGCTTGCGGAATCTAACGCACCCTAGAGTCCTAGTGCAGAAATGTAAACACGCAGACTCGCTGGGACTCTAGCACAGATCACGCAATCAATATTAATAATAAATCCACAACCATTCCGCAAGCCTCTACACTACCACCGCTCTGACTAGGTAAGATACCTAGTCAGCACCACTAACTTACCCGGTCCCGTGACCGGAGTAAGTGTCCGCAATAACTGCTCGGCCCAACACCGAGCAGTCTAACAAGCCTGCACACAAAGCTCACAACAACAACAATACAATCACGCAATCACAATCAATCACACAATCATAATCAATCACACAATCACAATCAATCACACAATCACACACAAGCAGGCTTATTAGGGTTTCTAAATCTTTTAATCCATTATCATCCGCTACCTTGGGTTAGCGGATTGCTAACCCGTAGACGGCTTACCAACTCACCACATTCCTTATTTAACCCATTCTAGATATCTTTTATTAACTCCTCGATCCGTCAGTTTAGAGTTAGTAAACTTACTAACTCCCCGACGTCTCATTATTAATTAACTTTATTCATTACTCAATCCCGCTATTAAACCTAAACCCCAACCCCGTTATAATATTCTATACGTTTGTTTAGGTTCAACCATATTTTAATGTCGTCTTAATTCCCGTATATAGATTCATTAATTATCGTTCTTAATACATATATAGATGCATATACGGTCCTAAACAACGGTCTATATTAATGCATCACCCAATCGATACTAACAACCTAGCGGCACACAATTGATTTACCATTTAATTCTTTAAACCTAGTGTGCTTATCTGATCCTAACCGGTTTATCATTAACATCCAATTAATTATTGATTACTAATTAGGTTAAGTAACGGGTATGCAATCCTAGCACTACGGTTTATCAATTTATGGTCTATATGAATCTATGAGTTTGTGAGCCGACTCACAGTGAGATAGGCGCGGAAATGGCGGCTCTGACACGGTATGAATCCCGAGACCCCCGAACTGGAACCCGAACCTCCCGAATGCACGAACTCGAACTTGACCCGCACTTGACCTTGGTGATTTTGAACCTCCGGATAACCCTCATATGATGGCTACTACAACCGTCTATCCTATTTCTAAATAAAAGAAATCCGGTTTATCGGGAAGATTATTACGTCGGAAAAATTCCTTTCCGAAGAATATTCTTTAGAATATTCCGACGTATTAATATTCCTTTCCCCATATTTCTTCTATTTTTTTCACTCTCTCTCTCCTCCCTCTCTCTCCCCTCCGGATCCTCCTTCTTCTCTCCTCCCTCCGGCTTCTCCTTCTTCTCTCCTCCCTCCGGCTTCTTCTTCTTCTCCTGGCTCCTCCTCCTCTTCCTTCTTCTTTCCGCCTCCTTCTTCTTCTTCTTCCTCCCTTCTCCCTCTCTTCTTTATCTCTTCTTCACTACTCTTGTTGAGAAGTGTTTTTGGTGTGAAGAAAAGTGAGGGGTGGAGGCCTCCTTTTATAGCTAAAGTGAAGAGATCTCCACCTTCCACTTGTCACTTCTTCTTCTCCATCTTAAGCCACGACCTCTCAACCAAAAACCATCCACAAACAATGAATTTGATCATCCACCATCCACTTGTAGCCTCCTCCATGCAGCCCTTGGATTGATGACAACACATCTTTGGAGATTCATGCACCTAAGAAGCTTCTATTTCTTGGGCTCAAATTTCGTGGCCCATTCTTCATACTGAGCTGGATTTAGGTCCAATATGGTCTTGGTAAACTGTCCCAAATACCCTGACTCAAGCCCAAGCCTCAAGGAATTTATTTTGAATTTTTAAGCCTTAATAACCCATTAAGGACTCAAAATTCATAACTTTATCTAGACATCAAATCTTGCTGAATAATTTTTACCATATCGTCTTCATCTTCTAATGTAGCTTCGGTCAAAATTTCATAATTTTTGGTGGACTTTAGAGGGTCTTCTTTCTTGCCCGAACGATGTATCGGTTTCTCGGAAAAACCGGCTTTATGTTGAATATTTTAAAAAATCCTTTAGGTGCTTCTACAAATCCACCAAGTCTCATTTTCAGATTCTAGAATATCTTAGATGAATTTAGAAATTTGAATTGCCTCAAACGGACACCCGTAGCTCCCGTTATGGATTTTACAAGTTTTATCGGTTCTATCGGTTTCCTTTCCCGATAGTCCGTAAAACTCGTTTAATCTTCGTTTCTTACACGTCTGGTCTTCTAAATGTTCTTTTGGACAAAAATAAGAACACTTGGCCCGTCTCCACTTCCAGATTACCAAAATGCCCTTCATCTTCTGAAAATTACGAAAATGCCCTCTGTTGACTTCTCTGCTGCCCGTTGACTATTTCTTGGAACAGGATATTACATCCATCGTCTTTTAACCAATTCACGCCCGCTACCTTGGGTTAACCGCTTGTTAACCCGTAGACGGTTCCATAATCACAACACTTCTCACTTCTTAATCAACCCTAATCATCTTTTATTAACTCCTCGATCCGTCGGTTTAGAGCTAGCCGCTTGCTAAACTCCCCGACGTCTCATCATTCATTACTTAGTTCATTCACCTCGGGAAACCCCGATACCGTTCCATACTCTATACGTTCATTCAAGTTCAACTCCGTATTTTAGCTCGTCTTAATTCCCGTATGTATGTTCATTAATACCGTCCTTTACTTACGTATATATGCATATATAGTCCTACTTATGCCACGACTATATGAATGCATCACATAACGTTCTAGCAACCTAACGGCACGCAATCAGGTTTAATCCGTTTAAAGTCTATCATGCTTCTTTAACCCTAGCCGGTTTAACGTTAACCAATCAATCAATCACTCAAGTTAATTCAATTCAATTCAACGGGTATGCAATCCTAACTCTACGGTTTCCCATTTACGTTCTATATGCTTCTACGCTGTTTGAGCCGACTCACAGTGATTTGACGGAACGAACGGCACAGATGCGGATACGGAATTCCGAGACCCGAACTAAACCCGAACTCCTCCGAATACACGAACACGAACTCCGAAACGTCACGAACACCCCGAACCACCGAACAACCGTCCACCGAGCGTTGACCGGCTCGTTTTCCGGCGTTGACCGCGTTGACCGGTGGCGTTGACCGGCGTTGACCGGCTGACCGTTGACCGTTGACTTTGACCCGGTTGACCGTTGACCAACTCCGGTTTACTTCCTTGACCAACTGAACCACCAATCGAACCAAACCACTCCAAACCAATCCGGTTTAGTTAAACCGGTTAGGTCAAACCGTTGACCGGCGTTGACCGAGACTTAACCGGTTTGACTAGACCGGTTCACCCACCCAACCAAGGCTAACCCAATTCCTATGCATGGCAAGAACACCCCTGAAGAATCGCTTGAAGATTGGCCGGCGAAAGAAGCTTCTCCGGCGAGGATTCCGGCGTTGACCGCGGCGGCTCCGGCGTTGACCGCGGCGGAGGTGGCTTTTCCGACGAATTCAGACGGCCAACTTAACACCAAACCACTCCTCTTGATGAGATCTATCCACCCATAGCCTTGAAATCTTGTAAGAAGCTGAAGAGAGAGAGAGTAACCCTAACCCTTAAAACCGCGGCTGCTTCTCTCCTGTTTTCCGGCGAGCTCTGGCGACTTCTGACGACGGCGGCTGGCTGGAACTTGAAGAGGAGGAGAAGATGAAGCTACTGGACTTTGCAGAGATGGATTTGGGTCTAGGATGAGAAAGTTATGCACTTTCTTGTGCAAGAAGTCTTAAATAACATCTTGAACACATGAAGAACTCCTTGAAGATTCAAGAGGTTTGATGATTTTTGTTGAATGTTCCTGGAGAGAAAGAGAGAGCTTTCGACAGAGAGAGTGAGTGAGTGAGAGGTTCTGAGCACCAAAGGATCCAAATGAGGTGAATAGTGAAGATTCCATGCATGTAACCTTTTTGGTTCATGCACCAAATATGGTGTTGACACCTTTCACCCTAAAGCTGGCGACCTGGGGTGCTCACACCTGTCTCTGGTGGATGTCTGAAGCCCACTGAGGCCCAATAGCACCGGCCCAAACCAACAAAACCTTTCCTTAACTTGTTTGATTCCCTTAGCTCGGTTTGACCTTTTCCCCGATAATTATTTTAGAAAATATCTGAAAGTTCCCATAACTCCCCAAACCTACATAATCTGATTCTCCTTGATTTTAGATGAATTTGGCAATTTGAATCATCTCATTTGGAGTTTCCTAGCTCCCGTTATGATTTTCCAAAGTTTTCCCGGTTTTGCTCGGTTTTCACCCGACACTCCGAAAAATGCATTTCCGCTTCGTTTCTTCGAATTCTGTTCTTGTAAATGTTCTTTATGATTTAAACGTAGAACATTTGGTCCGTCTCGTCTTCCGTCTCGAACTTTGGCAAAATTACCATTTTGCCCCTGGGTTTGGCAAAATTACAATTCTGCCCCTGTTGACTTTTCTTCTGCCCGTTGACCATGATTTGTGATACGGGGTATCACAGTCACAGACAACGGGTCGCAATTCACCTCGAACCTATTCAAAGGGTTCTGTAAAAAGTGGGATATACGTCTCAGCAAGTCCACACCAAGATATCCTCAGGGGAACGGGCAAGCCGAAGCTACAAACAAAACTATCATTGCCGGCATCAAAAACGCCTTGAGAGCAAAAAAGGAGTTTGGGCTGACGAGCTAGATGGAGTCCTTTGGTCACATAGAACGACCCCCCGCCGCGCAACCGGAGCTACCCCATTTTCCTTAGCCTTCGGCGTGGAGGCAATGGTACCAGCAGAGGCAAACATTTACACCCTCCGCCGATATCTTATGCCACACCATACCGAGATCAATGAAAAAATGCTGATCCAAGCTCTCGATACCATAGAAGAAGAGCGGGATCGAGCTCTACTTAGAATTCAGAATTACCAACAACTCGCAACTCGGTACTACAATCAGAAAGTCAAAGAGAGACATTTTCAAGTCGGTGACTATGTACTTCGCAAGGTTTATGAGAACACTAAAGAGTGGAAAGCAGGCAAACTCGGTGCAAAGTGGGAAGGACCTTACAAAGTCACAAAAGTCGTCAAGCCGGGAGTTTATGAGCTCGAGTCAATGAAGGGAAAAGCTTTACCGCGTTCCTGGAATTCAGCGAGCCTGAAGGAGTACTTCTAAGACGGCAAGACAAGGCGCCAAAGGCGCTAAAAAAAAATATGTATGAACTACGAGTGACTTGATTCTTCCTCGGAAGATACGTAGGCAGCCTTCACCGGCACAGTCACAAATCTAATAAAAATCTTTATTTTTGTTTATACCAGGCTAAAAGACCAAAACCGAGTTCAGAAACTCGCAGAAAGCCGAGTTCAGAAACTCGCAGAAAGCCGAGTTCAGAAACTCACAGAAAGCCGAGTTCAGAAACTCGCAGAAAGCCGAGTTCAGAAACTCGCAGAAAGCCGAGTTTAGAAACTCGCAGAAAGACGGGAAAAGACTCGCAGAAAAACGATCAAAGACTCGCAGAAAGACGAGCAAAGACTCGCACTAGCATCATACTCCCTAGCCAGGAGTGTGATCTTCCATGCGCACGAGGTGAACATCGTGGTAGGGAAAAGCCGAGATCCGTCTCGCACAATCTTTGCGGTGAGTGATAACAAATAAGTCGAGCACAGCATCGCACATTCGCCCACCCTTAGAATAAAGCCGAGCGCATATGCCTCGCAAACCGCCTTATGGCAAAAACAGTTAAGTCGCTACCCGATTAAATTTGTTTAAAAGAAAAACAAGTTTAATACAGGTTTAGCCCGATTTAATTACACAAGTCTGAATCACTGTTTGGAATTTGTCAAGAACAATTCTAAAACGGATCAGATTTAACTTGGAATGTGCATTTCCGACTTCAGAATATAAAAAGATTAACTTAAATAAAAAAAAAACCTCCTAACCAGAGAGGTAAAGTCTTACAAAAAATACAAAGGCTTTTAAAATACGAAACGGACAAGAAAAAGAATCGATTTATTCCGCTCCAACTGACGACTTCCCGGGCCCGTCCTCCTTCTCGACATTTGTATCTGGCTCACCGCTTAAAGCTGCAACCTCCAGACTAACCGACTTGACGAGATTCTCGGGAACTCCCTCTGGAATCACACCAAGGTTAGTACCAAACTCGTTCACGCCCTTCGGAGTGCGAGGTGGCGAGTCGCGAGAAAGGTCCAGAAGAGGATGGCGAAGCGGCGAAAGAACAAAAGTCAGCTCTTCCTTGGTCACAACATTTAAATCGTCGAACTTGGCGTCGGCCGCGGCTTCATCAGTTGCAACCTGGTTTAGAACCGATTTAGGAATCGAGACGCCCTCATCATTAAGCTTCAGCAGACATTTTCTAAGACCAGAGATCTGGCCGAATTCAATCTGCAGGGAAGTCGCGATCTCCTGGTCCTTTATATACCGCTGGAAAAGATCAAAATGGGTTTGCGCCTTGGCTCTCGCTGCCGCATCAACACGGTCCCTCTCGTTCCTGACAAACTCGGTAAAAGACTTCTGTTGCTCCTTCCTCTCTGACTGAAACGCAAGAAGGTCGGCCTTAGCTTTATCATCGGCCTCACAAAGCTTCTCTTCAGTCTCACGGAGCTTGTTCGCGAGAACTAGATTTCTCGCCTCCAACACCTCCTTTTCTTCCTTTGCCTTTTTCAGAAGGTTATCTCTCCTTACAACGGCGTCAGACATCTTCTTAGCCGAATGAGTACTCTCAAGGGCCACGCGATTTGACGCTGCTATCATCTAAAAAATAATAATAATAATCGGGTCAGGTAAAGACAAATACATTGAGATCTCCAAAGGGAAAGGAAATTACGAAAATTACCGCCGCCTCAGCTTGTTTCAGTTTGACAATGGCATAAGAATGAGGGAGCTCCTGAATCTTGGGCCAATCCAATTTGTTGCCGCGCACGCAAGTTAGCATATTGAAACACGCCCGCGGGTTATCAATAAGAGGGATTTCGCTTTCGTATTGGAAAGCGAAGTTATGGATCGAAGGTTGAACAGCCCCGCTCTTCGACGGACCGCGAGGGCGAGCTAGGACAAGCTCTTTGCGGGTAACGAAAGGTTTCAGCACACCGGAAGTATCAGCGACATCCCCGGAATCTTCGTAAAATCGCTTCCAAGGATTCTTAGGCTTACTGGATTCGCTAGCATCCTGGGGCTGGTCAGTAGTCTCTACAGCAACTTGGCTAGCCGTGGCAGGTTTCTTCGCCGGTCTCTCTTGATCCGACTTTCCCTCAGCCAGTCTCTTTCTAGGTTGAGTTTTGGCAGGTTCCTTAGCAGGCGGAGCCGCCATCATCATTCCTGTAGCCGTGACGGCTTGAGAGTTGGCTGATTTTTCGCCAACGATGGATGTCGCCCCGACATCACCTTGAGGAAGCGAAGCTGCATCTCTTTCTTTTGATGGTTGGGTCGAGGAAGGATTGGCTGAAATCTTTTGAGAATAGTCGACAGGCGCGATCTTCTTCACCTTGCCCATCCTTCTCGATTTAACTAACTGCTCTGGAGCAACTTTCGACTTAGTATTCTACCTAACTGAAAGGAAAAAGGTTCAGAACTCAGAACATAAGAAACATCGACTTGCGCAAAATGTTTCGACATGAAATGGCTACCTTTGGAGATCCGCGGGAGAGACTTGCCGATACGATCCCGAGTAAAATCTGACCACTTGCGAAGACCGAGAGCTTGAATCTTCTGGAGAATCGGAAAGAAGTGATCCGGATACGGCTTGAGAAACTGGTGGTGCACTGCAACAACAAAACAGAATTAAGTAAATCATCACATTTGATTAACAACAAATTCAGAACGATATCTACCAAAATCTATATTCCATGACGTCATGATGAGTTCCTTATGCTCGTCAGGAACGACTAACGAAGACAATTCAACATAGAAGTAATTTCTCTGCCAGTTGTTGATTTTGTTCGGTGCGTCCGTCACCACGCGATTACCGCTCTTCAGCTTGATAGCAAAACAACCCGAGCTGGTTTTCGACATCGGATTGATTGAAGTCGCCTCCTCAAAAAAGCTAACGGTGATCGTCACATCGGCCTCGGAACCAAGCACAAGGAGACCAACCATGTGGCGAACTGCGACAGCTGAAAGCTGAGAGATAGCAATTTCGCGACGATGACAATAGGAAACGAGTAGATCAGGCAAAGGCAGCCAAAGTCGGGACCCTCCGGCATGAGTATTAGCAAAGTAAGACTCATAGAGAGTCATATAACCCGGTGGGGGAGTCCAAGGACGGTCGAACGTGTAGGGTATGAGAAACTTGATTCTCGGATCAGCTCCACAACCTTGAAGTGTAGCGGTCACCGACTGTATGGTAGAGCAGGTTTCAAAGACGTTCCCGTATGACTCGACGGGAATAGCCGGCAACCCAGGAGCTGGAGCATGGGCGTCAACATCCGACTCAATTCCCTCGATGTCCACGTCTTCATCGGAATCATCGGGATCCGAGTCTCGTTGTTGCGGGGTTGTGAACTCACTTCGACCTGAATGTTCCGCAGCGTCAGTCCGCTGAGAAAGCTCGCGGCGAAGGATGAAGTCCTCGGCCGCATGATAGCCAGGATGGTTCCTCAGGTCGGATGAGGTAGAAGCAGATGACGATTCCGAGGAACTGCTATGACGACTTGATGAATCATCCGCAGATGAGACAGCGATGACTTCTTTGTCTTTACTTCCCGAACAACGAACCAACGACATCGTTACAAAGGACAAAACCAAACTCCTGATCTATAGAACCTAAAGCTACGGCGGAGCAACGACGGAAGGAAAATCAAAATAAAAACCGGTGGAGAGCAAAATTACCTTTAGACTTCTTCACTCGAGCAGAAATGAAGAAGTAAGAAATGAGGAGTGTATAAATAGAGGAAGAAGGCATCGTGTACGAGAAGCTAAGGGACGCTTGGTTTCTCGTGCTACAATCATCATTACCGAGGAGACGCTTCGTTTCTCGCACCCCTTCAGCCGGTTAGGTCAAAATCCAATACGATTCCAACCATTGGAAACCGGGTCAAAATGATCTCAGACCGGAACATTTCGACCTAGCAAGAGACGGCCTGCCGAGGTTTGGGCTTAACAAAGGTTTGGGCCTAAAAAGAGGAAATCGTTACGATATCAGGTCTGGGCCTACACAAATTACTTCTTAAACCGTAAGTTAACTCCTCGTAACGCCGACTTGGATAAACACAAGTCGCCGCACTGGGGGGGGGCTTATTGTTGGAGTCAAGTTTAGCACTTTCCTTAAAAGGCCTATTCAGGAATTTAGGTCGGCCCAGAATGGAAAGACGGTATAAGGCCGAAGCCGGTAAAACGTGGGTTAAACCCGACTCGGTTCGACCGACTTACATCTAAGGTTTTGGAAGGTACAAGCCGGAGAAGAAAGGCGGCGCATAACAATGTCGAAATATGGGAATATTCCATATTTCGATATTGAGATGTTAGGAAATATTCGTATTTATCTCAATAATGTAAACCGACTTTGTAAACCCTATATAAGGGGACTTCATATCGATCAATAAGATTCACGCTTTTCTAATTACTTTGAGCCTGAGAGACTTTAGAGCGAACTTAACCTAAAATCTCTCCGGCGACTTATTCAATTCTTCTCTACCGGCTTCAATCTCGGAAACACCGGCATAAAACCCCAATTTCCTAATTCTCACCGTGTTCTTTAATTCTTCTTTTAGAATCCCCAATTCAAAAACCCTAAAACTCTTTCTATCTTCGGATACGCAGAGTTGAGATCTTACAGCAGTTACCAGAAATAAGTTATGTGGTTAGAATGTTTTTGCTTGAAATCTCATCTACTACACGAGGAACGTAAAATCCTAGAGTGTCAGCAAATCACGAAAGTACTTTTGACTCACTGCTTCAATCTCATAGTCACACTCCCGTGCCAACTCTTCATTGGCAACATGTAACACGAAGACAACGATTCATACGAGATAAAGAAGAAACATAGATGACATATCTGTAGAGAGAGAGAGAGAGAGAGAGAGAGAGAGAGAGAGAGAGAGAGAGAGAGAGAGAGAGAGAGAGAGAGAGAGAGAGAGAGAGAGAGAGAGAGAGAGAGAGAGAGAGAGAGAGAGAGAGAGAGAGAGAGAGAGAGAGAGAGAGAAAGAGAGAGAGAGAGAGAGAGAGAGAGAGAGATTGCAATACCATGATGACTTTGACAGAGACCGAGGAGAGAAAACCAGCTACAAAAGGCTTCAAGTATTTGGCAACTCCCTCAGTGGAAGCATGATTTGTGTGAGCAGTTTCGAATGCATCGTTAACATAGACATCTGCACGTGCAACAAGCTCATTTCAGAAGAGAAATCGCAAATAGTTTAACATACTAGCATCATAAATAAATTGGAAAAGTGCATTCATTTGTCCTTGTAGAGCTCATTTCAGCGACACCAGCAATTTCATACTAAAGAATGCAACGACTTGAAAGACCACATATACCATATAAAAATTCCGAGGCTATCATTATATTTTTGATTAAAACTGAAAAGAGTCCGTAGGAAAGGCTTGCCTAAAGCTGCATCTCTTCCGGGGCAAACAACATGGATTCGAAGACCTTTATGTAAACCCTGATACAGAACCACGGGCAATCCTTTACTAAGCCTGCACAACAACAATATCATCCACACAAAAAGATTAGCAATTTTGCCCCTCAAAATCACTAAATGGGGAAAAAGAGGAGAAGCAAAGGAACGAGCTTTTAACGGCGTTAGTGAGAGTCCAAACTTGTTGACCAGAGGTAGACCAATGGTTGTATATTAATAAGTCTTTGCAGTGAAAACTGAATTCTCCTCATTAGCTTTATAATCGTCCTTCAAAATGAATTTAATATTTGTTTAAGCAAACCAAAATCTAGACCTTCGAGAAGTAACAAAAGTTGAGGCTTTCAAAAATAACCTTGTGATCAAAGAATCAAACAGCTCTCGAGTCCTAAAGCAAAGAACAATCAAGACCCACATAAGCATTGATCGAGAAATCGTGCAATTGAGGGGAGCGACATCCACAAATGCCACTATTGGCCGAAAAACAATCTGGCCTGCCACTCAGTTGTCAGATTGCCACCCGAAACTTGAAATTCTGAATCTACCCTTAATGAGGGTGAGGTGGCGGCGATTTTTATATTTAAATAATTAAAAAAAATCGTGCACTACACTAAACGACGTCGTCTCACCTCGTCGTCAACTCTCTTCTTCCTCCGAGCTTCCTCCCCGATCTTGATGAATCTTGATCTACGTCTTCCTCAGAGATCATCTTCCTCTCCGATCCGTCTCCTTTCTCCCAAGCTGAGCTGTCCATCTTCTCGTCGGTCCGTCAATCTCCGTCAGTCATCTCTCTCGATCTCTTTATCTATTGAATGTGTTATTGTTAGATGATTTTGGGTTATCAAGAAATTTGTGAGCTGAATACATGTACGGATGTACCGCATTGTTAGTTTTCTGTTGAATCGGGTTGTATCTTAGGTAAAGTTAAGGTCGAATCCAATAATCAACTCGATTTCGGCTCGATTTATGCTCGATTTGATGTTCCAAATCTACGAAATTAGTCCAACTGGTCCATCTGGTATCTATAATAGTTGGACTAGTTGGACCACAAATACCGGTTGGACCGCTAATACCATTTCTGACTTAACAGTTGTACTAGTTGTACCAAAATGGAATTATTTTTAATTGTGTTCCATTGTATTCTGTTTATGTTTATAGGATGAAGAAAATCAACACAAATGTACATTTTGACTTTGGAGGATGCTATTCAGAAGAGCACGAATGGATTTCAACTAATCCTGTATACGCCATATCGATGAAGACCTCATCTTTGGAGGAGATTACTTATTCGGTGTTAGTAAATAAGATACGCATGAAAGTTATGAATGATGGATCCATGGGGAAGCTTAAATTGAGTTATAGTCTATCTAAAGCTCGGAGAGAGTCATATATTGTAGACGATGAGGATGTGTATGTTTATCTAACAACGGTGGATAATGAGGGACTTAAACCTGTTTTGCATGTGGAGATATACGATGATGTTGGAAACAATTTGAGGGTCGAACAACTTTCACGAGTGGAGCTAAGAAGTTCAGTTGGTGTAAATTATTAAGAGGCGGTTTCAAATGTCAGAGTTAATGCTGTTGATGTTGTTGATGTTGTTGATGCTGTTGATGCTGGTGATGTTGTTGGTGATATACATGAAACTGGTATCCCTACCATATACAGAGCGGCTGGAGCAGAACAACAAAACGAGCCTATTCCTGAAGAGTTTCCGGATAATGGTGTTAATGAAAATTTTGGTAATGATGATTGTGAGAATGCATCACGTGGCCAATGGTGGATGTGGACATCACATTAGGCAACCATACGGATGTTGGTATGAATGCTGGTTTTGGCGTTGGTATGGATTCTAGAGATGAATTTGTTGAGCTTTCATCATCTGAGCAACCACCTAGTCAATATGTGGAAGAATGGGAAGATGGTACTGGTATTGAATTATATCAAGAATTTTGTTCTAGGGAGGCATTGCAAGATTTAGTTAACAGAGCTGCAAATAAGAACTGCTTTGTGACTGAAACTGTTAAGTGAGATATGGTGCGAGTCATGATACGTTGCCGACAATTTGCCAAAGGTTGTAATTGGTATTTACGAGCTGCGAGAAATAAGCAATCAGTATTTTGGACTGTAAGAGTATACAGAAATATGCATATGTATTCTCGGATTGTTTCGACAACCGACAATAGTAAACTGAGAGGCTCACAATGACTAGTTACAACCATTCTGCATGCTGACTATCCTGGTCAAATGGAGACCCCGACCCCTAAAAGCATCATGAGTATTGTAGAAGGAAGGCTTGGTTTGCATGTTTCCTATTCTACCGCCTTGAGAGGTAAAAAACAACATGTTTGTGATGTGCGAGGGAGTCCTGAAAAAAGCTAAAAGATTTTATTTTCTTTTTTGTATGAGTTAGAGAAGGCAAATCCTGGGACAGTGACTAATGTTGAATTGGATAGTTTGAAAAGGTTCAAGTACCTATTTATTGCTTTGGGAGCTAGCATTGAAGGGTTTAGAGCAATGAGGAAAGTGATAATTGTGGATGCAACTTTTCTTAAGACTGTATATGGTGGTGTTTTGGTTTTTGCAACAGCTCAGGATCCTAACCATCACTATTACCCAATTGCGTTTGGTGTAAGTGATGGTGAGAAAGATGTTAGTTGGGACTGGTTTTTTAGAAAGCTGAAAACCGTTGTACCAGATGTACCCGAATTGGTTTTTATGAGCGATAGTCATTCAAGCATCATCAAAGCAATCGAGAATGTGTATCAGAATGCAAAGCAGTGGGCATTGTATATGGCATATATCTCAAAACGTGAGAGGAAAGGTGAAGTATGACAAGGACACGGCTGCTGAGAAATTCAGGGACTGCGCACACGCATATACTCATAGTGAGTTCGACATACTCTATAATGATTTTAAGACTATGTTTCCCAAAGCCGATGAGTATCTAGAAAAGAATATAGAACGAGTAAGATGGGCTAGGTGCTACTTTGAAGGAGACAAGTACAATTTAGATACCAGCAATGCGGCGGAATCATTGAACAGTGTGTTTAAAAAGGCAAGGAAGTACCCCCTACTGCCTTTGATTGATGCGATTGTTGAGAAGCTTTCTGAATGGTTTAACCAGCATAGAGCTGAATCTGCTTCTGCGTCGGACTTCAAGAAAGTGGTGCCGATTGTAGAGAACTTAATCGACGTTAGGTGCTTAACTGCACGAAGACTACATGTGACTGAGCTGAGCAGCTTCTTGCTTGAGTATGACGTTACAGGCCTCGATGGTAAGTCATATTTGGTGGACTTGAAAATGAAAACATGTTCTTGCAAAACATTTGATATAGACAAATATCCATGTGTCCATGCAATTGCCGCAACCAGGAAGCTCATGAGGACAGAAGGGAGAACAACGAATCTTTCAATCTATGATCTCTGCTCAAAATATTATTTGATTGAGACGTGGGCGTTGGCATATTACCGGACGATTTATCCAGTGCCGCATGAGACCCATTGGAGAGTTTCAGCTGAAATTCAGGAACAGTACGCTTTGCCGCCAGATTACACCCCCACACCAGGAAGAAATCAAGAAGTGCGGCACCCATTTACCGGAGAACGACGCCGAAAGAAACGAAACAAATATGTTCCTGGCATAAACTTAGAGAGGTGGTTGCAGCCAGAGAGTGACAATGAGGAAGCCTAGGTTGTAATTTGTTTGTAATTTGTTTGTTATTTGTTTGTAATTTGTTTCCCTGATTAGTACATCCGAGTTCAACTAGGTTTAACTGCGTGTTTGTCAAATTAAACAATATTTAGATTTAAATCCTGAGTAAAAAACATTTTAAAACCTCTAAATAATAAAGCATGATTCTAAACATACCAAATTATGATAAAAAATCAGCAACGAATAATGCATTAATTTAGATCAGATTAATTTCAAACCACACAAAACACTCAAGATAGTAGTATGAAGACTTTGTTAGTGGTGACCCATTTTAGATGAGAAATAGGTTAAAACTACGATCTCATGCAATAGTTTCTGCCAAAACATCGTAATTGATATTTGATTATGAAATAACATGTCTCCAACTGCATTTTAATAATTCGTTTAGAAGTCCAACTTCAAATACTAAAAAACCAGTAAAATACATCTAAGAAGAAGTGCGTCCAACTGTACACTTAGGTCCAACTTTAAACATATTCCACTTAGAAATCGCGGGAATTTAGAAAAAACTAGAGGGAAATAAAATTTTTAAAATTTTTAAAATTTAATTTTTTTTTAACTTTCCAATATTTCATTTCATCAATCATTTGGTCCATTTCTTTATACTTCAAAGAGAGAGAAGAGAGAGTTAGAGAGTTAGAGAGAGAGAGATGAAGAATCCGACGAAGAAATAGAGAGACGCGGCCAGAGACTTCGACGAAGGAGGTAATAGGGTTCCTCTGATATCGGAATTTCTTAGGATTAAGGATTTTCACAAAGAAATTAGACCTAGGGTTCGATTGATTTTGGAATTTCATCGATTGAACTAGGGTTCCTCGGATTTCAGAATTCTTCTTATTTTGGATTCTCTTCTGATTCTGCACTTAATATTATTAGTTAGTTTAATCTGGTTTGTCTGGTTTCAGTGACAATGCCCATCAGCTACAGTGAACCATCTTCCTCTGAACCAGACATCGACTTGTTATATTTGCGAGCAGATGGTGACTTTGGATTCCCATCGACATGTTACTGTGGAAAACCTATGAAACTTGAAATATCTACCACAGTGGAGAATAGAGGGAGAAAATACTATAAATGCACAATGAGTGAGGTATTAATCAAGCAAACTTGTGTTTTTATTTGTACATCTTCTAATTATATTGTGTTGTCTTGTTACAAGGTTTTTTAATAATGTGTTTGTTTTTATCCACTCTTAGGAAGGCGGTGAACACTTAGAAAAGTGGTGGCATGACGCAGCAGAAGAAGAATTTCAGAACATTAGCATCCGTTTTGAAGAGCACCAAGATCGCATCGACGACGCTTTCCGGTATGGAGGTAGTGGTAGCCCGGCTTTGAAATCAGTTTGTGAGTCAATGCGCATAATGCGTGCAGAAATTGACGACCTCAAGAACCGCTTAGCCAAGAAAGAGGTCGAGATTGCAAAGCTGAAGGGATTACTCCGAATGTGGTAGATTCGAATGCCATGATGATGAAACCTTGATGATGTTTAATATTTGCTTGATGATGTTTAATATTTGCTTTGTCAGACTTTAAGTTATTTTCATGTATTTCCAAGACACTGCAATGTTTCTCGAATTTGTAAGACATTAAGTTATTTTCATCGTGTTTTCAAGACTTTATCTTGGTTGGACACTAAAGTACCAGTTGTACCGAAATGACCAATACATCAGTTGGACACTAAAGTACCAGTTGTACGGAAATGACCAATACATCAGTTGGACACAAAAGTACCAGTTGTACCGATTATACATGGTAATCAAAGAAGCAACCACAATAGTCTAAAAAGCCAAACATCCAAATGCCAAGCATCCACTCCTAGTACCAAACATCAATCACAAAAAAGAGTAACAGAAAAGTACAAACGAGAATCACCAAACACTACTCCCTAACTTCATTCTTCTTCAGTCGCTTCGACCCTCGTCGTTGATCTCGATACGGCGTCTTTGTTAAGTACGATGGTTGTCGTTGCCGCTTCTCCCCTGTTTCAATTATCAATCCACCATCACTTTCTTCCACCATCTTCTTTTCTTTCTCTTTCTTCTTTCCTCTCTCGGATTTCTTTTTTTCTTTCTCTTTCTTCTTTCTTTTCTCTTTCTCGTTTCTCTTTTCTGTCTCTTTCTTCTTTTCTTTCACCTTCTCATTCTTCTCCTGACCATCTTCTTCTTCTTCCTTCTCCATACGTAAACCCTGAGCATGCATGAAGTCTTGATCTTGGCGACTTTCTTGAACTTGGGCATATTCTGCTTCTTTCTCAACCAACACAATTTCATTCCCACCGGCAAAAATTCGGATTATGTGTGTTCATTGGTGTAATTGTCAGGTTACAACCTAGCACATAATCAACTAGGATCTAGGTGATTTGCAGTTGAATCATAAACAGATCAGGATCATTACCTTGTGATTGCAGCGGATTGATCAAAGGAATATCGAGATCTGCAAGAGCTGATGATTACCGGCTCCTCCTAGGTATCCACACTCTTACAAGCTACTGGATCAGGCTGCTAGACCAAAGCTGGAACAACAGAGAGAGAGAGGAAGACGGCCCAGGCTAAAATCGCAGATGGGGTGGTGAATTACCCTAGGCTGCGCCTCTCATCCCTTATATGGGCCCAAGGAATTATCCTAATGGCCTATTGGGATTTTGGGCCCAAGACACAAATCAGACAAAAGCCTGTATTTTGTCTGGCCCAATTCTCTGTACAAATACAGTAAATGCCTTTGCATCTTACCGTATTAATTCCATTTAACTTTCCCGTTAGCTATGGTGTGTGACCCTTTGGGATCATACAATACTGGTAATAAGTCCTAAACTTATAGATCAAGAGCGGACTCTAGAAAGTCATCATGATCACCCAGTATTTATGACTTATGTCTGATCTCGACACTTATCATACTTTCTAGAGATAGTACGGTAGATTTCAGGACATTCCCAACAATCTCCCACTTGTACTGGAATCCTACATTCCCTAATCCTTTTGTCTCAATATCTCGATCTGGCATAAGGCAAGATGCGTGTCATCCTTATATAGCCAGACCATGTTCATCGGACCAGATTTGATACTGACAAGGCAAACGACTTGGGCAAGTCCGTTTGGGAGTGGCCACTCTCTTACCAGCTATCAAGTCTCCGATTGGCCTAGAGATATTACCTCCGTTAAACGGCAGGGATAAATCCCATCTTGTTCCATCACTATGAACTACACACTTTATAATACACCCAACCAAGGTCCTTATAGCTCCCAGTTACGAAACAGCGTTAGACAATGATCAAAGTGCATCAATCCATGTGCAGCCACATGCATGCGAACTCAGGTCTAAGGACTATACTCTATAGTCGTATATGAGAACCTCTTATGACACAGATATTAATATCTTGTAGAGTTCTCATCAGCGGGCCATGTCCGGTCATATGCTCCCCTACATATACCTATGTGTCGACTTTGATGCCGCGCATCTATGACCCCTCGAAACTTGGTCATAAGTCTCAACACAATCTAGTCTCAAGTGGTTGTTGGTGTTACAATTTCAACAACCTTCGACTATGGACACTATGATTTATGTCATTTCGTTAAATATGGGGTTTCAGGATCAAGTCTACTCATGTACTTCGATGGCCCATATATAATGACATGAATCATTTTGGAACGATTATTTATATCACAGTTAAAATAATCCAGAAATCATAGATTTCATAAACATAAAATATTATGTTTACATGAACCTTTCAAAACAACTAAATAAAGCCCTTTACAAACTCCCACTGAAATTAAGACTACATCTTAATTTCACTTATCCTACAGCAACAGTCCGCGACTCGTGCTTAGGCCTAAGGAGTGGCTTCGTTAATAGATTAACAATGTTCTCATTCGTTGAAACTTGCTGATCTACTTAACACCTCTGTCATTTATCTCGCGGAATAGGTTATACCTACCCTCAAGGTGTTTGGACCTCTGATGTGCAGCTAGCCTCATCTATGCTGGGAATCACATCAAGTTCATTGATGAACTTTTCTTTCCAAATAACCTCTTTTGCCGCTAACCAAGCTGCGAAATGTTCAGCTTAAGTCATGGAGTCAGCAACAGTGCCTTGCACCGCCAGACAGACACAAGATATAACCGGACTGTGACCGGAAATCATCTTTGTCTGTTGGAAACTTGCCTTTCAGACTCTACCGACTTGTAGCACCTCACTTTCTCCGTAAATCAAGAACTTATCCTAAGTATTTTCCAAATACTTGAGGATATTCATTACGTCTATCCAGTGATTCTTTGCTGGATTTGACTGGTCTTTACTTGTCTTGCTTAACATTGAAGCAACATCAAAAAAAGTATGTGTCATGGCATACATGATAGATCCAATTGCCGACGCATATGGAATCTCATCCATGCATTCAAGCTCAGCAGATATCGTAGGACACTGTATCTTGCTTAACGTAATGCCATGTGACATTGGCATAAATCCCTTCTTGGAATGCTGAAAACGTGCAGGACTTTGTCAACATAAGAATCCTGACTTTGTCCTATCAGCTCTTTTGGATCTCTATCTTTAGATCCAAAATCCAAGAACATACGTGGCTTTACCCATGTCAATCATAAAACCAACTCCCAAGCCAGTCCTTTATCGACTGCAGCATTGGAACGTTATTTTCGAGAATCAGTATGTCATCGACATACACTATGAGAAACGCAACTTCGCTCCCACTTATCTATTAGTAAACGCACAGTTCCACTTCGTTCCTGTTCAAGTCAAAACCTTGACTACTTCAACAGAACGAAGATTCCAACTCCGATATTTTTGCTTCCATCCATGAATGGATCGATGAAGCTAACTTACATACAGTATAATTTTTTCGGAGTCCGGGCTCACTCTCGCTTCTGTGAATTTCGCAGGTTCGTCACTTTCAATGATCATCAGATCATGGCAACTAATCACGAGAAATCACTCTCGGATTAGTGACGGATTCATTCAGATCTGCGAACTTCAGGCTCTACAGGTGTAGATTCTACAGAAATCTGTAAATCCATCCGCTGTTCTCCCTCAACAGGTTGAGCAGCCTCCTGTATTTCTCAAATTTCTTCGAGTTATACTTTTACTCCCACTGTTCTTCTTGGAAGGAAACTTTCCTTTTAGAAAACAGAATTCCGAACAACCTAACTTCGTTTTCGGAATGGACGTAAAAAGTAACAAGCCTTGGTTTCCTTAGGACAACCAGCGAAGTAGCTCAACTACAAATACTCAGTAAAGACGAATTTGGATCATTTCCAGTCCACATTTTGTGCTGTCTTTCAACTGATATTGGTGGAACTATTTCAGCGTAAACTTAGATATTTCTAGAGCTTTATTCTTAAAGAATATCATGGAAGATTCGTGTGACTCATCTTTAATCATTTCTAGTAAGATCTGATTCTTTCTCACAGAAACACCTCAAGGTTTTCAGGAGAAATGAGCTGTGAAACGACTTCACACTCATTCAGATGATCACACCATCAATGACTTAAGTATTCTCACTCGTGATCTAATCCAGAGTCTCAATACTTCTGTCACTCAGATTCTATACCTCATTCTGGAACTCTTTCGACTATTTCAAAGAATTCCGACTCGTGTCTCATCAAATGAACACAGTCATACTCACTGAAGTAATCAGTAAATATAATGAAGTACAGGAAATTTTCTCTGGCATTACTGCTCATCGGGCCACATACATGAGTATGTTCAAGGTCCAATAAGCCTTTGGGCCTTTCTCTAGCTCGGCTAAGATGGGCCCTTTGTATTTTGGTCCAGTAAGCAGAATTCAAGTCTCATAAGATATCCGATCAAATGAGCCCAAAAGTCCATAACTATGGGATTTCTGAATCCGACTCACTCTATGTGACCAAAACATTTACGCCAAGAAAAATCAGGTTTAATTCATCAGATTTAAACCAATTCGGTATTTATGTTACATTTAGGCACTCTTTGGTTTAAGATATAAAACCCATTCCTTGAATAGGGTGCTACAATCAATATTTCATTGAGATCAAAAGAACAAAACTTGTCTTTTATCAAAATGAAAAACATTCAAATTCTTACAAGAAAATGAAAGACAACTCTGCTTAAAGCAGGTACATTGTAGCAATTACTTAATACAAAACCAAGCCTCAAAGGCATCTACAAGTGAAAACCCTATGGCTGAGGCAGCATCCATAGCTCCTTCCAGACATGCAGTTCCACTTGTCCTTCCTTCAACGTTCTACTGTTGCTTAGGCTCTGCATATTATAACAAATATCAGTGCCACAACCAGTATCCAATACCTATAAGGTAGAACTTGAAGTAACAACATGAATACCTGAGGAAGTAGTCTCATACATCACCTTCAACTCCTCATAATCTTCCATGAATTTAATGCAATCTCTCTTCCAATGCCCAACCTCTTTACAGTAGCAGCACTTACCAACGTAAGATGTATCTGACTCGGGCTCAGAAGACACACGCTTGCCATGATTCAAAATCTGGACAACTTTGTCTTCACCCTTGTCAGCATTAGGTTTAGTAAACCTACCCTTCTCCATTATGAGATTATACAGGGTACTCTTCACGTTTGGCTCAACTGTGTTGAGCATATCATGCAGTTCAGTCAGCGTCTTCGTTAAGCCTTTCTTGATATAGTTCCTTTTGAACTTATCATAGCTTGACTGCAGAATGATTTCAGTTGCCAATTCTTGGCTAACTGGATAATCCAGTTTCCTCAGGTTATCAATGTAACCCATCATTTTACTGACATGAGGACTCACTGGATGATCATTTGGTAGCTTGCAGCTAGTGAGAGACTTAACCAACTGGTATCTCTCCACTCTTACCTGCTCCTGAAATTTCAATTTCAGGCTGCTGATCATCTCTATTGGCGACTCCATGTTCTCATATTGCTTCAGCAAATCTGAGTCCATGGTAGCCAATATCAGACCACGCACATCTACCGCATCATTATAATGCTTATTCCAAGCATCATATACTGCATGAGAGGCATTGGACCCGATCCTCTCGGGGAGAGCTTTCTCAAGGACATAGTCCTTTCTCTCCTGCCTGAGGACTAGCCTCAGGTTCCGCGACCAAGTCAAGAAATTTGATCCGTTCAGTTTGTCCTTCTCAAGGACAGACCGGATCGAGAAAGTGTTTTGATTGTTTGTGCTAGTCATAACTGAAATTTAGAGATAAATAGAGTTTTAGTTATTTAGTTCATAAAAGAGTAATCTTAATAACTTATAAGAAAACTCGCATTGCATTCAAAATTTCTTTGTTTAACCTCATAAGAATGCAATGATTCCGAGACCCATGTTCAGCTACATCCAAAGTGGGCCACTGGCCGTCACCCAGAAGTAGCTTTACTTGGTAAGCATACACACAGCTAGTTATATCCAATAACTCTCGGTTGTGAATTGGGCCCAAGGCCCAATACACCAGATGTCTCAAGGCCCGGGACTCCCGATGGCCCAGTCAAGGAAACCAATCTCTTACAGCCAAATAATCACTAAAGTCTGGGACTCCCAATGAAATTAGTGACTATATACTACTTTACTTACGCAAAAACAGACACCTCACACTGTAAGCCATATATGTAATTGAATAAGCGTTAAGTAGCTGACAAGATTGGGCAAGACATCCAAGCTTGATATTGTTTTTGAGGATTTTAGGTTTTCTTTCCAAAAATAGAAGATTACTATTTTGGGAAACTTACTTATTTTAGAAACTTTCTAAATTTAGAAACATACTAAAAATAGAAATTTCTAATTTAATATTTTTATTAAAGTTTTCGGTTGGGTCACAAATTATAGGCCCAATTCTTGGCCCAAGACCACATAATTCCAATTGGCCCAATAATTTGACATAACCGAGTCGGTTCATTAATTCTGGTCCAAGACCAAATTAACTACTAAATCCAACTGGTTATTTACTAAACCAGACCAGCTCTAAATTATTTGGTCCAACCAAATCAAACTTAGACCAGCCTTCGGTTTAGGTTAAAATTCAAATTTTGAATTTAAATCCGGTTTAACCAGAAATTAAATAATACCAATTGTATTAAATAATTTCCAGCAAACCGCGATTTGGGTTAACCGCTTGAACCATACAATAATTAAATAATTTGAAACGATGTTGTCTTTAACCAAAACCGATCGCTAACAATTGACACATCCAATTGCTTATTCAATAATACGATCAAGACATTCACAAAAGACAAAAACGATTTTGACTCTTTCTTAATCGAATGATTCTTAATTCAATAATCGATATTTCTTAACATGCCAATTGATATTTAATTAAACAATTGCTTACAGGACAAAAGATCATGTCATTCACTTCAAGACAAACACGATTTTGACCTATTCCAATTCGTTTCAAGCATGATCGATCGCTAACCTTGACCTTTTACAAATCGATTCTTTATTATTAAGCAAAGTCAACAAGCGATTGATGACCTAGTAAACAATCGATTTGCTTTATAATCATAAGACAATATTACGATTCAAACAAAGAAAACGATGTCGACTTTTATTATCGTTTTCTTATTTCTAGGTTATCAAAGTTTCAATCAATTTTACTCATTAAAATCGATTCATCAAACTAATAAACAACCTAGTATGATCCAAAAAGCAAAAACCTAACAACCTGGCTCTGATACCACTTCGGATTATGTGTGTTCATTGGTGTAATTGTCAGGTTACAACCTAGCACATAATCAACTAGGATCTAGGTGATTTGCAGTTGAATCATAAACAGATCAGGATCATTACCTTGTGATTGCAGCGGATTGATCAAAGGAATATCGAGATCTGCAAGAGCTGATGATTACCGGCTCCTCCTAGGTATCCACACTCTTACAAGCTACTGGATCAGGCTGCTAGACCAAAGCTGGAACAACAGAGAGAGAGAGGAAGACGGCCCAGGCTAAAATCGCAGATGGGGTGGTGAATTACCCTAGGCTGCGCCTCTCATCCCTTATATGGGCCCAAGGAATTATCCTAATGGCCTATTGGGATTTTGGGCCCAAGACACAAATCAGACAAAAGCCTGTATTTTGTCTGGCCCAATTCTCTGTACAAATACAGTAAATGCCTTTGCATCTTACCGTATTAATTCCA
This sequence comes from Orychophragmus violaceus, assembly GCA_030180135.1. NCBI lineage: Eukaryota > Viridiplantae > Streptophyta > Magnoliopsida > Brassicales > Brassicaceae > Orychophragmus > Orychophragmus violaceus. The sequence continues at coordinate 29,195,324 of CM058233.1, read as the reverse complement.
TTTAACTTTCCCGTTAGCTATGGTGTGTGACCCTTTGGGATCATACAATACTGGTAATAAGTCCTAAACTTATAGATCAAGAGCGGACTCTAGCAAGTCATCATGATCACCCAGTATTTATGACTTATGTCTGATCTCGACACTTATCATACTTTCTAGAGATAGTACGGTAGATTTCAGGACATTCCCAACAAATTGGAGTATTCAAGGGTGGGCTCTTGGGGTCCAAAATGAACTTCTGAAGATCTTTCACACTCACATCTAACTCACTAATCTTCACCAGTCCTAAATCGACTTTCGCATCGATTTCACCAAGCTGCAACCCGAGTTTTTCAAACCCTTTTTCCATTGCTTCCTGAATAACTGAGAGAAAAGATCGTTCAGAAACATTCTCAAGCTTTCTGGTACGTCCTCCAACCTCTCGGGTACGATTCGAGACTTAAGTCTTTTTCATACAAATCCTTCCACCAAATTTTCTTCCTTTGTACAATAAGACGTTGTCTCCAACTGTCAACAACCGGATCAATAAAACCTATCCCATCATCAACATCATCAGCTACGATACGCGCTAAAAGAGCTTTCTCATGCGTGTCCGGTTCCAAGACACTAGTAATATCCTGGGAACATCATTATATATCATTAACAATCTTTACTTACATTCAAAGACATAACAATAAATAAAAACTATAATATGAAGTATGATTCTAAAACTCTTACCTTTGTACTTCCAAGCGTTTCATAAATTTCTTCCAATGAAAAAACTCTCATGCATGCTTCACTGAACTGATGCTTGCACATCCTTGGACACTCCTTATCTGCTGCCACAAACTAACGAAATTTGCGCCCAAGAACTGGAATACACTCAAATGCCAGAATCTACGCTTAAAGGTACAAAATGTTAGTGCTAAAATAGGACAATTATTACACTAAAACTTAAGATTATATGATATTAATCTATTTATCTCGAGAGGAACTATGAATCCGAAAAAGCCAGTCTGCGCTTTTGGTTTCACGGACCCTTTCATGTTCTTCATCACTGCTCGGATCCCTCTCAAACAATCATCGAACGTATACCGACCCCACGGAAACGTCTCACAAGCACTAACATCATCCACAATTCTAAGAAGGAACGAATCTATGTTTCCATTAAACTTAGAGTTTGCTTTGACTATCATGCATAGGAAATACAAGATAGTCAACTTCTTCCTGTCTGAAGAGCTCTTCTTCTTCTTCTTCTTCATTTCCTCTAGCTTCAAATCAACATCTTTAATTGTTATTCCATCAACCCTCCCGAACAACCTTTTCACAAATTTTAAATCTCCCAACTGCTTATAGTTTTCGGGGTAGTCATGGCAAGAAAATCCGGTCAGTAATGCGTGATCTCTGATGGAATACCTAACAAGTATCCCATTCACCACAAACCAACACTCCGTTAGCATATCCGTAGAAGTTGTGCGAAGCAGAAGCATCCACATTCCTTGAATCATGTGATTAGGCTCCCTAGGCATGTGGAATACATGCTTGAACTGGTCATGCTGCGTGAACCACTTCAGTTCTTCTGGAAATTTCTCCAAGTACTCAACCGTCGGCCTAATAATGCACCTTGTTCCTATCTTACACGCATTCATATACTGAGATGGACCAAAGAACATCTTCTCTGGCTGCAAGGGTTGGGATTCATCATCATCATAATCAGCATCATCATCAGAGGCATCCTGCAAATACAAACAAAGTATAAATTAAAAACAGTTGTCCTAGTTGTACTAATTGTACAGAAACAAACATGCTTAAATAGTACTAGTTGGACCAGATTGTACCTTAACCATTCTCTCTCGACAAACTCCAACATCATCACCGCCTTGAACGAATTCGTCCACTTTCTCTCCAACGGCCTCCTCCTCAACGGCATCCTCTCCATCAACATCTTCCCCAGTCTCATCCTCTCCATCAACCTCCTCTCCATCAACATCCTCTCCATCACCATCCACTTCATTATTATCTTTCTCTTCTTCCACTTCTTCCACTTCTTCCTCTACTTCCTCTTCTTCCTCTTTTTCCTCTCCTTCCTCTCCTTCCTCTACAACTTTAGCTGCTTCTCTTCTCGCTGGTGTTGTCTCATATACACGACCACCACGTCTTGCACGAGCCATTCTACATATCAAAAATTGACATTTCAAGAACAACCAAACGTAACACATGAGAGCATCCAACACATGACCAATTACGGTCCAACTGGTACAACACGATTTCATTTGGCTCATCTAATTTCCATTAGAGATACAAATTCAATTCTTCCAATGAATAAACACCAAAAAAAAAACACACAAAACGAAGATTAATTTCTCCTATACGGATCCGCCTATGCAAGACCCAAATTTTGATTGTGCAATGAAGACTTTTACGGCCAAAATTAAAACCAATTCATAGAGTAAAGTGGCGCTCGCACACGTTATCAATTTGAAACCTAAACGACCATAAGAATAAAAGGTAGCTCGATTGATTACCTAAGAGATCGACGACACAACAAGGCGGGATGCGACTCGAATCAAGTACAGAGGCAGGCGGTGGGGTGAAATGGGAGGCAAAACAACAAGCTAAGAAGCCGAAACCAAATGCTCGTCGGAAAATCTTGATCTCCGTTCGTGGTCGGGATCCGTCCGATGGAGATGCTTCTCGTGGATTCTCGTTGATTTGGTCTCGTGTTTTTACTCTAGGGTTTTGTCGATTTACCTCTTTTACTTAGGAATTTCTGAATTTTTAATTTGTCGGGTCCGGGTTTAAGGGTGGGTTGTCGGGTTTAGGGATGGATCGGAATGGATCAATGGTTGGGTCGTAAATATATTAGATGGCACAAGGTTTTTTGGACTTTTCTCCCATTTTCGAATTAAAAATAAATGGAAACCAAAAAAAAAAAACATAACGGTGGCATATATGACTGCTTCATCAAATGTTCGTGGCATATATGACATTGATCCAATTGAGGGATGTATCTATACAATCCTAATTTATTTTTCCAGAAATAGAAGAACAAAAACGAGACTTACATTTGGTACGATTTTGAAGAAGGAGAGAAACCCAAGAGCCTGCTTAGCATCTTAAATTTGAAAAACACGACCATTATCAGATCTTTTTTAAAACCCCCACAAACACAAATGAATCTTCTACTACAGTGAAGAAGAAAAAACTAGGGGTTCTACGTTACCTAATTTAAGCTACGCAGATCCAACAGAAAATAAAAAAAAAGTAAGAAGAAGAAGAAATCGATGGATCGAACCATAAAAACACGGAGGAGATGAATAACATATATCGATTAGATGTAGAAAGAGCACCGATGATGAAGACGACAGTGGAGATGGGCCTTTAGCGATTTGGCGTGAGAGACCGAAATAAGAGAGTGGAGGGTCGGAAGAGAATCAGAGAATGAAGAGAGAATGAGGAAGAGAGAAAATCGGAGACTAGAGAGAGAGAGAGTCGACTGTTTGAAGAAGAAGAGAGAAAAAAAGATAAATAGAGGAAAAAATGACTTCCCCAAAATTAAAAAAATTGGGGACAAAATTTTGTCCAAGTCAAAATTTATTTGGCTGTTTAGCCAAAATTTTACCAAATATTGGTTTTCCCGCTTACTAATTCAGTATATTAGCATTATATCAACGCTATCGAAAGTAGAAAAATCTAAAATTTATCTTCAAGAGGAGGAGGAGGAGGAGGAGGAGGAGGAGGAGGAGATCGGAGGAGAAGAAGAAGAAGACCGGAGGAGGAGACGAAGAAGAAGACCAGAGGAGGAAGAAGACCGTAGGAAGGAGAAGAAGAAGAAGAAGAAGAAGAGAAGCGTGAGGAGAAGAAGACCGGAGAAAAAGAAGAAGAAGAAGAGAAGCATAAGGAGAAGAAAAAGAAGAAGAAGAGAAGCGTGAGGGAAGAGAAGAAGAAGCATGAAGAAGAAGAAGCGTGGAGAAGAAGAAGATATAGAAGAGGAAGAACCGGAGAAGAAGAGAGAGAGATGGAGGAGAACCGGAGAAGAAGAGAGAGAGATGGAGGAGAATCGGAGGAGAGAAGGAAGAGAACCGGAGGAGAGAGAAAGAGAGAGAAGAGGAGAACCGGAGGAGAGCGAGAGAGAGAAAGAGGGGAGACAATGAGGTTGGTCCGGAGGCTCTAGTGAAGATACGATCACTAAGGTCAACGCTCGAGTCAAGGTTGGGTGAAAGCGAGTCAACTGTTCGGGAATGGTTCGTGGTAGCAGCGGATTTAGTTCGGGTCTCATGGGTTCCGTCAATCCATCCATCCGTCATCATGATAACACTGTGAGTCGGCTAAAAGTTTGTTGCATATAGATTAAGACATATAGACCTTGAATTCATTAACCGTAGACTTAGGTTGCATAACTCGATGATTGAATTGGTTAGAACGGCTAGGTCGATTAATAACTCGGTTAACTAATCAAATGGTTAGGTTAAAGAGATGCATGCTAGTTAGCTTATATCGGTAATTGATTGTCAGTTTCCTTGATTGCTTGATTGAGTGTTGCATACATATAGAACAACATGCTAGGACGCATATGCATATATAAGTATTAAGAATGTATCTGAATGAATCTATATATGGGGAATTATGAGTTGATTAAAATACGGTTAAAACACATAACACACTTATAATATAATAACGGGGTGGGTTAATTAGTCTATAGTCGGGGTTATCGGGTTAAATGAATTAATTAAATAATAATATGAAGTCAGGAGGTTAATAAGTTTACTAATCTCAAGCTAACATATCAAAAAGATTAAGAATAAGAATTTAATGGATAAGATGAATTAAATATGAATTAAGCCGTCTACGGGATTAGTAATCCACTAATCTCAAGGTAGCGGATTGAATGAGTAATGGTTAAGGAAATAATAAAAGACGAGTAAACCTAAATAATTGTTTGTGTGGTGTTGTGATTATTGTTTGTATGATTGTGTATCTACTTCGGTGTTGGCCGAGTAGACTGTTGATTGCTTGATTGTGTATCTACTTCGTTGTTGGGCCGAGTAGACTGTTGATTGCTTGATTGTGTATCTACTTCGATATTGGGCCGAGTAGACTGTTGATTGCTTGATTTTTTATCTACTTCGGTGTTGGGCCGAGTAGACAGTATTGGTAGATACTTACTCTGGTGCGAAACCGGGTAAGTCTGGGAAATGTCAGGTGATGTGGAGGTTGGTGATAGGACTTGCGGGACAGGATCGACTGGGGATTGTGATGGTAGTTCTATTTGACCTTGTTGGTATTGCGTGATAGTGTCCCAGTGAGTCTGCTTGTTTACATTACTGTTATTAGGACTCTATAGGGCGCATTAGATCCCGCAAGTCTAGAGATGGCGTTCCGGTACTTCCGACCCGATTGGATCCTCAGGTAGTTACCTGATCGATTCACGTGCCTTCGGGTGGTGATTCTCGTTATGGTGTTAACCTACTGAGTGACGCCGATAGGTGTGTGATCTGGAGAGTACGGGGTCATGTCCTAGGGCCGGACTACATGGAAGCTTGGGTTATCTAGGGGTAGCCTGAGTCACCGTGTATCGATGGACGGTGAACGGTGTCCTAGCCGTAGGACTTCGTGTTTTCTCCCAGGAGTCGTGGGAGGTTTTAGTTACCATGGCGGTAACTAAGTCTTCCTATGGAAGTTACAAAGTTCGCATAATGGACCCAGACGGTGTGGAGTTGTGTAAAGCCGCGATAGATAGATCGAGTCTAATCAAGAGCATGTGCCGCAGTGTTCTCGATTTCCTTCGTTGGTGTTTGTGTTGTTAACTGAATGCTTGTGTGTTGTGGAGATCATCACGTCTTGGTAGCACGTGATCAGCGATTTTATACTTAATTGATATTTTGGGTTTGGGCGGGATTCGTAGATTGTTAGCAGCCTTTTAGTTGGGAGCCGTCTCACTGGGTAATCTTAGATTGCTCATTAGATTCTTTTGTGTGTTTTCAGATTTGGCTTAGCTTGGCGGACGCGTTGGACTCTCGGAGTAGTCTCGGGTTGGCATTTGGCTAGGGTTTGTACGCATTTTGACTTTATTTTTGGTTGCGGATTTTGTTGGGTACCCGCTAAATGATTTGTATTAGACCGTATATTGTTATAAAAAAAAATTTATAATTTTAAAGTAATAAAAACGAATAATTCCCTGATATATGGTTTAGTCCGAACCAAACACAACTCGTGGAAGCGGTACAAGTTGAAAAGCTTTGTATCGTGGATACGAGGTAAACAAAGTCAAGGACGGTTTGGTTCTAGCCATTGACTCGTGTTATACCCGGACCTAACAGTCCTTCGTAACTCTTGTCGAAGTATCAGTTTTGCAGCCATAATGATGTGTCACCTAAATGATGGGGAATAGGCCTTGCGGTCTTCCAAAGGGTTCGAGTTATTATAATACCACCCACACAAGACGTGGTGTAATACCTTGTTTAACAAAAATGGGTCAACGGGCATCAGAAAAGTCCACAAGGTTATATTGGTAATTTCCAAGACTTGAGGGGTATTTTGGTAATTTTACAAAAATATGAGACGGAAGCTAAGACGAGCCTAATGATTCTATTTTTAAATAAAGAAATCATTTAGAAGACAAGAAATGGAGGAAACAGACTTTAGAAACATGTTTACGGACTGTTGGTACTGGATTTCCCTCAAGGAAATCCGGCCCATTAACAGACAAGACAAAGGCCCGTAATTACGAGCCCATTCCAGAATCAAAGATAGACGGGAGAGCCAACTCTCTTGTTGGGCCCAAGCGAAGCAAGCGCCTTGGAGAGGCCCAGAAGATGCCGAAGCCGGAGACGATCGAGCTCGAGCTCGGCTGAGGATGACGTGGAGATAGAGCAACTCGGTCTTCGTCAGTCCAACTGATCCGCACGAATCTCGGAGATCGTTACAACGACGAGGCCGAAATATCTGGACGAAGAGATCAGAGTCGAGACTATTTAAAGGAAGAAGTGGCGGCTCATTAAAGACAATTCCAACATAGGCTAAAAACACTTCGACTAGATAGCTCGATTCTATACTTTGTACTCTCTTTTCGACTGTGTTTGTTCTATCTCGACGATCAATCTCAATAAAGTCTTTGATTCATAGGAAACTATACCATTTCTATATCCAAAAGTCCAAATCCACGAATACAAATTCTTAGTGTGAATCTCGGATCTCACATTTGGCGCCGACTGTGGGGACATTCTATAGCCTTTCCTATCTTAAGAATCAGATCCTAGATCCGATAGATCGAGATGAATCCAGACCAAACTGGTTCTCCCAGCGCCACACCACCAGTTGACCACCCTCAAACGGTCGACAACGTTCCTCAGAACACTACCGGGGTAAGAAACATGGGTCAGACCGACGGCGTGTCGACGAGCTCTGCCTCAGTCACCACGACCTCGGCACCAGCCGGCTCCATCGCTCAAACAATCGCGACAAGCCAGACTCCGACAAATGTTTTGTCAGGAACTAATGATCCGAGCAGAAACTGGGTGTGGATGAGAAATGACTCAATACCCACCCCAGGAGGAGGATCTGGAGTAACCAGACCTAATTCGCCACTACCTTCTGCTCCACATAGACAAGGACCAAGCGATCTTGCCGAGATCCGTTCGATGTTAAGCCTGTTGGTAGATCGAACGAGAAACAACGAGGCAAGCGCAAGGGCCCAAGAGGTCGCAAACCGTTCTCTGGCAGCGCAGCTCGAAGAACAAGAGCGGCGCCTGAACGCCCGTCTTGAAGAGCTCGCCAGTCAAAGCCAAGGGGGCAGACCAACGCGAACTCCCATAAGTCCTCCACCGTGTACCCGCTTGGACTTTTCCTAGGTAGTAACTCCTCCGGGAACATCGGGGAATTTCGGAAATATGTCAAATAGCGGCCTCCGCCCTACAATGACCCCTATCACGATACCGACCCCATTTGGTTCGAGTTCAATGATCACAGACCCGACCGGATCAAGAAACCGACCATTACCCGGGCCACCACCTTTCCCGAGTAACTCTAACATCCGACCGAGACAACTAGGAGGTTCCGCCTTCGCCTCGAGCTCGGGACTCCTCAACGGATCGAACTCAGTTCAGTTTCGAACGCCCCAGGACGATCAGACGAGGTCGATCCCAACGATCGATCTCCTCAACCCCATTTTTCCGGAACAGACGTCAGGTCAGGCACAAGTCCAGTTCGCACCCGCAGAGGGCGATGAACGTGATATGCTTAGACAATACATTGAACAGGCTAAAGCCCAGTTTAACAGTCTGAGCTCGAAAGTTCACATGGCGACGAGCGCGGCTCCTGACATCGATCGAGTGATCGAAGAAACACAACAAACGCCGTTCACAGATCGGATTGCGTTTGCAAGAATCCGAGAGATCAAGAAAACTAAGTTTCCAGAATTCTCTGGGAAATCAGACCCGAAAGCCCACATCAGGGCATTCCGACTAGCGATGGCAAGGGTGTACCTTACCGATGAGGAGAGGGAGCCAGCCTTCTGCAGGCTCTTCGCGGAAAACCTATTAGGTTCTGCCCTAGAATGGTTTCCCGGACTGGAAGAAAGGTCCATTGACAACTTCACCCAGTTCATGACGGCTTTCCTCAAACAATACTCCATTTTCATCGAGGAAAAGACTACTGAGGCAGCCTTATTTGGCGTCTCTCAAAAACCCGACGAAACACTTCACTCGTACATCGACCGATTTAAGGAAATAAAATCCAAAATCGCGAACCCACGAGATGAGGTATCTATAGAAGCGTTAAGACGGGGACTATGGTTCTCAACCAGATTCCGCGAGGAAATAACAGTCCGCGAACCTCAAACGCTCGATGACGCCCTCCATCGCGCATCGGCCTTTGCCCGCCTCGAGGACGAAACCACGGCCCTCAGGGAAAAGCACCGAAAAGAAAAGAACCCGTCGAGTTCGCAGAATTCGAACTCGAAAAAGGATTCCCGTAAGTCAGGGAACGTCAACGCGGTCGAGAGCCCAAAGAGCTCGAAGAAATTCGAGTTCGACAAGGAAAAATTCTGTGATTTCCACAATAAGAGAGGACACTCAACCGAGGATTGTTATACTCGAGCTAAAGCAGAGGCTCAAAAACAAGAGTCCGAAAGCAAAAAAGACTCCGAGGTCGAGGAGGAAACTCTGTCCGACAAAAAGGAAAACAAACAGACCAAGGAGTCGAACTCTAAAAAGCACTCTCAAAACAAACGGGAACGGTCAAAGGAGCCGGAATCTCCCGAAACAGTCCCTCAAGGGTCGCGAAAGCGAGTTGAGTTCATCCTCGGCGAGCTTAACCTGAGCGGTACTCCGGGAGGTTCGGCACTATCCCCGCCTCCGGCTCCTGCCAAAAGTTTACGCTCAAGAATCAATCTCCCTCGTCTCTGCGGGGGGGGGGGGGGGGGGGGGGGGGGGGTGTACGGGCTATACCCCCTAAACGAATCGACTTCATCTTCGGTGGCTCCAAGCTTTGCCGCGACTCGGTCAATTCGATCAAAGCTCTTCAAAGAAGAGTCGAGACCGACAGAGGGGGAAAAACCCCAATGTTGGGTCCAGACCACGAGATCATTTTCCACGAGAGCGAGACAAGTAATCTCGACAAACCACACGACAACGCTCTCCTCGTTTGTTTAGTAGTGGGAGATGTCGAACTCTCAAGGATAATGATTGACACAGGAAGTTCGGTAGATGTCCTCTTTTACGACGCGTTCAAAAAGATGGACTTTAACGACTCCGAGATTGTGGAAGAAAAGACACCACTAGTAGGTTTTGCTGGCGAAACGACATACTCGATGGGCTCCGTCTTCGCCCCAGTAATTGCTGGAGGAGTTCGGAGAATGACAAAGTTTGTCATAGTAGATCGGCCAGCTCCCTATAACGCAATCCTAGGTCGACCATGGATATACGACATGAAAGCGGTACCATAAACCTACTACCAATGCGTAAAGTTCCCGACACCCAAAGGGATCAAAACCATTCATGGAAGTCAAAAGATTTCCCGCCATTGCTACATGAACGGATTCAAACAGATCGAGAAATCCCCTGCGTAGCAATTACAGAAAGAGGACGAGCTCGCCACCATGCAGACCAAAAGGTCGAACGACCCCAGTCAAATAGGACCCCCAAAGGACCTCACGACTCAGGTCTGCATAGACGAGGCTCATCCCGAAAGACTCGTTGGCATCGGAATCGACCTATAAGAGCCAGTTAAGAACGAACTGGTCTCTTTTCTCAAAAAGAATGTCGACTCCTTCGCCTGGTCTTCAGCAGACATGAAATTGATAAACATCGACGTAACCAGCCACGAGCTGAATGTCGACCCAACCTACAAACCGGTAAGACAGAAACGTCGAAAACTAGGCCCTGAACGGGCCAAAGCCGTCAATGACGAGGTCGATCGGTTATTAAAAATCGGATCGATCAGGGAGGTCAAGTACCCCGACTGGCTCGCGAACCCCGTGGTGGTTAAGAAAAAGAACGGAAAGTGGAGGGTCTGTGTAGACTTCACGGATCTCAACAAAGCATGTCCAAAGGACAGCTTCCCACTCCCGCACATCGACCGACTGGTCGAGGCCACCGCTAGACATCAGCTGCTATCCTTTATGGACGCGTTCTCGGGGTACAATCAAATATTGATGAACCCTGAAGACCAAGAAAAGACTTCGTTCATAACGGATCGAGGCACGTACTGCTACAAAGTCATGCCCTTTGGACTGAAAAACGCAGGAGCAACTTACCAACGCCTCGTCAACAAGATGTTTTCAGGACTCCTAGGCAAAACCATGGAAGTCTACATCGATGATATGTTGGTGAAATTTTCCAGGTACGAGGATCACATCCCCCAACTAAAAGAATGCTTTACCATTCTTAATAAGTATGGGATGAAACTCAACCCAGCCAAATGTACCTTCGGGGTCCCTTCAGGAGAGTTCCTCGGTTACTTAGTAACTGAAAGAGGAATCGAAGCGAACCCCAAACAGATCGCAACGTTCATAGAGATGAAATCTCCCAGAACAACGCGAGAAGTCCAGCGCCTAACCGGCAAAATAGCTGCTCTGAATCGCTTCATCTCAAGGTCGACTGATAAATGTCTACCCTTCTATCACTTGCTCAAAGCAAACAAAAAGTTCCTTTGGGACGAAAAGTGTGAAGAGGCATTCACTCAGCTCAAAGCTTACTTAAGCGAACCACCCATACTGGCGAAACCAGTAGAAGGAGAACCCCTTTACCTCTACCTAGCTGTCTCGACGGCAGCAGTAAGTGGAGTCCTGGTTCGCGAAGAACAAAACGAGCAACGGCCGGTGTATTACATTAGTAAGACCTTGATCGATGCTGAAACCAGATACCCCGCCATGGAAAAGCTCGCCTTAGCGCTAGTAACATCGGCTCGGAAACTCCGACCGTATTTTCAATCGCACTCGATAATAGTGATGACCTCTCAGCCACTGAGAACCATCCTTCACAGTCCAAGCCAATCAGGTCGATTGGTCAAATGGGCTATCGAACTTAGCGAGTACGACATTGAATACAAAGCTCGAACATGTCTAAAAGCACAAGTACTGGCAGATTTCATAATCGAGCTCCCTCCGACTATAGAACTCGACCCGACTTCGGTCCAAAGATGGAAACTCTACGTCGATGGAGCTTCCTCAAGCCAAGGGTCCGGAGTCGGAGTGAAATTAGTCTCCCCAACGGGTGAAGTATTAGAACAATCGTTTAGATTGGGCTTCGCCGCATCGAATAACGAGGTAGAATACGAAGCGCTGATAGCCGGGCTTAGACTTGCGATAGCAATAGGAGCCCGAGAAGTAAATGCCTTCAGCGATTCCCAACTGGTCACAAGCCAATATCATGGCGACTACGAGGCCAAAGACGAACGAATGGAAGCATACCTACGGATAGTCCATACATTGGCCGAACAGATCGAATTCTTCGATCTAACACGAATCCCACGAGGTGAAAACACTGCAGCCGATGCGCTAGCCGCATTAGCATCGACATCAGATCTTAACCTCAAAAGGATCATACCAGTCGAAGGGATAGAAAAACCAAGCATCGACATAGCTCTCAAAGCTCTGTCCTTGAAAGAGGACGGGCCCGCTGTGAAGAACGATGTCAAACGCAAAGAATGTCCCGGAGACACTAATAGCGACATTATCGAGATTGATGATGATCTTGATCCTAGAAACACCGTATACGTCGCGAACGTCCCCGACGGACCAATTCAAACCGCATCCACTAGTCAGGGACCTGAGCCTAACAACGACGAAGATTGGAGAACTCCGATCATTCGATACATCACAAACGGCGAAGTTCCCGAGGGCAAGTGGGAGGCGCGGAAACTTAAAATGCAAAGTGCAAGGTACTGTGTCACACAAGGAGAGCTCTTTAAAAGGAGCCTCTCCGGACCTTACCTTAAATGCCTTGACAAAAAGCAAGCCCTAGCCGTGATTACACAAACACATGACGGATCCTGCTGAAGCCATTCCGGAGGACGAGCATTGGCCGTGCGAATCAAAAGGCAAGGCTACTATTGGCCTACAATGGCCACCGAATGCGAATCTTTCTCCAACAAGTGCGATAAATGCCAAAAGCATGCCCCAATTATCCACCAAGCGTCGGAGAAACTCTCCTCTATCTCATCACCATACCCATTCATGCGGTGGGGAATGGACATCGTTGGACCGCTGGTCCCATCTGGCAAAAAGAAAGCCACACATCTATTGGTGATGACAGACTACTTCACCAAGTGGATTGAAGCAGAGTCATACCAGAAAATTAAGGACGTTCACGTTAAGGAGTTCGTCTGGCGAAACATCGTTTGCAGACATGGACTACCCCACGAGATCGTCACAGATAACGGATCTCAGTTCATATCAAACACGTTCAAAGAGTTCTGCAGAACTTGGAACATAAAGCTGACTTACTCAACGCCACGCTACCCCCAAGGGAACGGGCTAGCAGAAGCAGCTAACAAAGCGATTATGAACGGCCTCAAGAAAAGGCTCAACGAGTGCAAAACAACCTGGAGTGACGAACTCCCAGCCGTACTCTGGGCCTACCAGACTACCCCCCGCAAATCCACTGGCGAGACTCCCTTCTCGCTAGCTTACGGAATCGAGGCGGTAGTACCAGCTGAAATTCTCGTGTCTAGCATTCGCAAAGAAGAATGCCCGCGACAAGAGGAACTTAACAACAAGATGATAACTGACGAGCTCGACCTCGTCGACGAAAGAAGGAACCTCGCATTAGCTCGACTCCAGAATTACCAACAAGCCGCGGCTCGCTACTATGATTCCCGAATCAAAACTCGAAGGTTTCAAGTAGGAGAGCTCGTCTTGCGGAAAGTGTTCGACCATAAAAAGGAAGAACACGCTGGAAAATTAGGAGCGAAGTGGGAAGGTCCTTACCAGGTCACCGACATCGTAAAGGAAGGGGTCTACCGACTCAAGTCGGTGGAAACCCAGAAGCCCGGACTACGACCTTGGAACATCATCAACCTCAAAAAGTATTTCCACTAGGAGTACATCAACATAATCGAACTACGAAATGGCTTGATCCCCTTAAAAGGGTACGTAGGCAGCTCGATTTCGAGCGCAGCCACCCCCCAAACACAAAGCTCTTACCGAGCTCGACAACTTCTGACGAAGTCATACTAACTTATCTTTGTGAAATCAAAATAAGTCTTCTAATCAAACGTCTCTTCCTGTCGCAAAAGTTAGAGCCGTTACGTTGATATGAAATTATCTCTTCCAATAGCAAGGTGGTATGAAAATATCTCTTCTAAGCCAAAGTGATATGAAATTATCTCTTCTAAGACAAAGCGATATGAAATTATCCTTCCCAAGTGACCTGAAATGGCCTCTTCCAAAATATCAAAGCGATATGAAAATATCCCTTCCGAGCGACCTGAGACGGCCTCCCAAAAGACCAAAGTGATATGAAATTATCCCTTCTAAAACAAACGATATGAAATTATCCTATCTCGAGCGACCTGAAATGGCCTCTTCCAAATAACAAGACGATATGAAATTACCTCTTCAAAGTGATATGAAATTATCTCTTCAAAGCGATATGAAATTATCTCTTCTATAACCAAGTGATATGAAATTATCCCTTCAAACGAGCGACCTAGAACGGTCCTCCCGCTTCGAACGAACTGAAATGATCGTCCCAAAGAAAGAGATCCAGAATGATCTCTCCAAAAATATACAATTCTTCTAAAACCTCATACGGATTAAAAGAATCGGGGGGCTACCCCACCCCTCAAGCGAAATAACGAGGTCAAGACAGCCATTCAAGCACGCAACCTCTAAGTCGGACCTTTGTAAGTTTACTTTGATTCGCTTCTGTACTTAATACTTCTCTTTTAAGTTCAGCAATCTAGCCTGAATCTCGCACCACAAAAAAGTTGCGCCCCAAACCATTCTTGGCAAAGAGCTCGAGCTCAAATGCAACTGACTTAAAAGATCGCAACGAACCTTCTAAGGCGACACGACAAGTTATCTGCTCGATCCCTCTAGAAAGGTTCGAATCGCCACAATGGCTCAGATTTTATGTTGAGGCATAAAAACAATGAAATCTATGCTAAGGCATGAAAGATTTTTTTTTTAAAAAGGAGAGGACACGATATCCTCGAATTCGAACAGAAAATTAAAGCCCCCTTGGGCAACCAAAGTCTGAAAAAGAAATTAAAAGCCCCCTCGGGCAACAAAAAGTCTGAATTAAGAAGCCCCCTCGGGCGGAAACAGATAAAAAGGACTAAAACTGCTTGGAAGAAGAGGAAGCCTCGTCTTGATCCCCTGTCTGACCATCGGTCGCCCTGTCCTCCTCGAGTTGACCCTCGACCTCATCGCTAACTCGCGAATTAACCCCGGTCGGGAGGTTCGACCCATACTGATCAAGGCGAGTAGCCGCCTGGCTTAAAGGGCGCGCAAGGATCACGGAGTCGTCCGACATCACCGACAAATTTAGCTTGCTGATACTGAAGTCCGACACCGCCGCAGCGTTCATCTCCTCCGTGGCCAATCTTTTCTTCTCGGCCAAATCCATCACCTCCTTGGTCAGGTCCAGTTCACCAGAGGCGAACTCGGCGATAAGCGTGATATTAGCCAAGGCCTCCTGGAGCCTCATCTCAGCGCTCACGGCGACCTTCCTCCGGCCCTCTTTCGCTGCGATCCCCTCGAGAATCTTAAGATATTCACCGTTTAGCCCTTTCCTCGCCTCATGGGCTGCCATCTTAACATCAAACTCTCGGTTGGCGAGAACCTTATCCAGATCAGCCTGGCATTGCGCAGCCCGCATGTCCGCAACACGACCTGCCTCAAGGGCCGTTCGGCTCGCCTCCTCCGCAACCGAAACCCGAGCCAGAACGCCCTGTAACTCCCCATCCAGGCCGCCCGCCTTCTTCCTTAGCTCCTCTTCCCGAGCCAAGGCCCCCTGCAGCTGCGCTTTCAGGTCGCTGACCGTTTTCTTAACGGTGTCGAGCTCGCTCACCTGCGGTATCTCTCGCAGCTCGCGCTCGGCCCTAGCCGCGAACCTATTCGCAGCCTCCAAGGCCTACAAAAGAAAGAGGAGATGTGTGAAGAAAGTTAAGCACGAAACAAAACAAAAGGAAGAAATCATTACCTTCCCACAAGCCGCCATCATCTCGGTATAAGTATCACCAAGAGCCATATCCCCGACGGCCGGGAGCTGAACACCTGCCGGCTTAAAATGCCTTAGCAGATAGGCAACACCCGTCGGGTCGTCCGCAATCGGGCATTCCTTCTGGTGCCTAAAGCGCCAGTTGAAAGACCCCGAGGACCCATAGGAAGCAGGCCTCGCCTCAACACTCTGGCCCGATCTTCTCGAGCTCACCTCTGCGTCAGTCCTTCGACGCTTCGCCGCCGGAGGAGGACCGCCTCGACTCCGGCCGTTCGACCCTCTCGAACCATTCGACCTAGAGTTGCGCAAGGCAGGCTCTTCAAACGGGGCCCGAACCGGCTTCTCATTGGCCGCAATAGGAGGTAAATCCTCCGCCCCCACGTCTGCCTCTCCGGATCCTGCAACCACGGGAGAAACCCGAACAGGGTTAGGAGGAGGGATCGAAGGAGGAGGAGGAGGCCCCTCGTCCATGGCAAAAAGAAGGGCGTTGCTCAAGTCGCCAGCCTTCATTTTCTTTGCCAAATCAACGGGATCTTTCCCGTTCCGACGGCTGCTAGATCTTCGCGACATCTTTTCAAGAGAAGGGGTGCTTGCAGTAGAACTATCGTCCGAAACAGGTCGATCTGCAAATGAAACAGATTCGGGTCAGCCCGGCAAACGAAGGGCATAACGCGCGATGACCCCCCCAGAAAGACTAACCGGAACACTTACTTTCTTCAGTCCGCTCGATAATCCGAAGCGGATCCTGAACGACTCGAGTCAAAGCGGGCTGGCGAAGGAGGTGTGATTCGTCTCGCAAAAGACGAGGTTGGTATAGAGGAGGTTGTCGAGCAGCAGGACCTAAAGCGGCTCGGATTCGCTGATCCGTGAAGTTACACCAACGAATATCTCCTCTCCGTAGGCGAGCTATCAAACTCGATGTAGTCGGGTCCAAAGGTAATGATTCAGGAGCCTCTGCAATGGAACCAAGAAGGTCATTAGCAAACAGCTCGGTATCAATAAAAGACGCCGCGGCAATTAGAGAAACTATTAAGCCCTATAAGCTGACCAACATTAGCCGCCCATCTCGTCGGGATAACCGAGTAATCAAAATCCTCGACCGAGTGATGGTTGACCCTGAAGTAGAAGTATTTACTCTTCCACACATCCCTCGTCGAGATCTCATCAAGGATCTTCCCATGGCGAGGAGAGAGGTAGTAAGTTCCGGGAAAACGAGTGTTATGTTTTACCGAACAAACCCTCATCAACTCCTCGACTCCAAAATCGATGCCTTCCTCGACGGCTCTAACCCCGAGCCCGACGACATACCGAACGAAATTCGGAGTCATCTGGTGAAAGGCCAGCTGGAGCTGAGCTAAAACCCATGAGATAATGCGTGGGATTGGAAAAAACAATCCGTATTTATCGAA
The DNA here is from genome assembly GCA_030180135.1 of Orychophragmus violaceus. Lineage (NCBI taxonomy): Eukaryota > Viridiplantae > Streptophyta > Magnoliopsida > Brassicales > Brassicaceae > Orychophragmus > Orychophragmus violaceus. The sequence continues at coordinate 29,178,274 of CM058233.1, read as the reverse complement.
ATAGGTATAAGAAGCGCAACAATGGCCTTCGACGACAGTTTCCGGAGACATGTCCGGCGATGGGATAAGTATCTCCACCTCCGACGGAATCTGGCACTTCGTCCGCAATTTCCGTATTTGGTCAACAATCAAATTGGACGGTGGATAAGGACCAACCGGACCAGCCGCCACAGAAGGACTAACCCTGGCTGTACTCTTTCGAACCATGATAGTTCGGAATATCGAAAGTTTCTTTCAAGGAAAGAGGGAAAACGAAATCTCTAGAGAGAGAAAATCTCGAAACAACGAAAAAGAGAATATGAGCAAGAGGCAAGAAGAGGATATAATGGAGGAGAGGAAGTTACCTTGACGATTCGCAGCGTGAGCAGTAATGGGAATCGTGCTAGGTAACTTCCCCTTTTAAACTACCTCGTGCTCGAGATCTGTGGGATTTTTGGTATCCCACAATCCCAACCGCTCGATTCGAAATTTGTAAATAATCACGAAAAAAGATCGAGGCAGTTGTGATCCTTTGGTCCCATGCGATCTCAACCGTCGATATAAGATCTATGAATGGGAAGAAAATAATCATTGGATTCGTCGCATCCAAAGCATGCACCTCTTCCCGAGAATGTCCACCGCCCATTAACCTTGACTTCTCGAATTCAATGGGCTGGGGGGCTATTGTTGGTACTGGATTTCCCTCTAGGAAATCCGGCCCATTAACAGACAAGACAAAGGCCCGTAATTACGAGCCCATTCCAGAATCAAAGATAGACGGGAGAGCCAACTCTCTTGTTGGGCCCAAGCAAAGCAAGCACCTTGGAGAGGCCCAGACGATGCCGAAGCCGGAGACGATCGAGCTCGAGATCGGCTGAGGATGACGTGGAGATAGAGCAACTCGGTCTTTGTCAGTCCAACTGAGATCGTTACAACGATGAGGCCGAAATATCAGGACGAAGAGATCAGAGTCGAGACTATTTAAAGGAAGAAGTGGCGGCTCATTAAAGACAATTCCAACCTAGGCTAAGAACACTTCGACTAGATAGCTCGATTCTATACTTTGTACTCTCTTTTCGACTGTGTTTGTTCTATCTCGACGATCAATCTCAATAAAGTCTTTGATTCATAGGAAACTATACCATTTCTATATCCAAAAGTCCAAATCCACGAATACAAATTCTTAGTGTGAATCCCGGATCTCACACGGACTATCGGGATGGAAACCAATAGAACCGATAAAACTTCTAAATACCGGTACGGGAGATATAGAAGACCGATTGAGGTGAAACAAGTTTCTAAATGCTTCTAAAAGAATTTAGTATTCTAAAAAGAATACGGGATTATGTAGACTTAAATGTGGAATTGGCTATAACGGTTCGTGAAGATTGGATCGGAGTTTTGATCGATTAAGTCTTGATGGATCCAATGTATGGGAGCAGAAGTGACCCTGAGATTCCAAGTGTCACTCCACTCTTCTCCCCTGGCGCCACCTCTCCTCCTCCTAGATTCAAAGAACATGTTTTTGTTCTTTGCATGGCTTGGGTCTAATCATCATTCACTCTCTCATTCACTCACCTCACCCAAAAACCATCAAACAATTATCTCTGATCTGTCTCCTCTCACCACCCACGAGCCTCACTCTTTCTCTCACCATCTTCATCACAAAAATTCATTCCATCTTCATATTCTTTGAAGATATTCAAGATGTTCTTGATGTTCTTCATGTCTTCGGTAACAAGGTACTAAAATATCTTCCCATACACCTTGAATCTTCAGTAACCAGTGATATAAGTGTGATGACCATCTCCTTCTCTCCATTCGTCGCCATTCGTCGCCGTTCAAGCTCCTCCGCCGTCGCCGGAATCACACCAGAGCTACCGCCAGAAGGCTGCCGCTGGCGAGCCACCACCGTTTCTCCTCACTTGTTCAGTCACCAGTCGGCTTCTATCCTCTTATGGGACTCTCCTCTCACCGGAGATCTTGTCGGAGACCATCTCAGTCACCAGAGAGCCTCATCGGAGTTGCACCACCGCCGGTTCTCCCCTTCCGTCGCCGTGATTATCCCTTTAGACAGTGAAGATCTCTCTAATATCATCCTCTCTCTAGCCAGCCAGCCACTGGAGCTTGCCTCTTGACCGGTTAGATCACCGAAGAAGCCTTTCCTTCCCCGTTCAACTCTTCTTCGGCGTTAGTCAACGCTAGAGTCTCACCGATCAACGCTGGAGAAAGCTTGCAGTGAGCTTCTCCCTCCTGCCGTGACTCTCTCTTGCCGGCTCTCTCACGCCGGAGACCATCTCTTCACCGTTTAGTCACCAGAGAAGCCCATCAGCCGCCGGTCAATCCTACTCCGCCGTGGTTAACACCGGAGAAGTCGCTGGAGAAGCCTCTTTAGCCGCTATTGTCCAGCCGGTTTAGATTGGGGGTTGGTTCTATCCGGTTCAATATTGGTTCAAGCCGGTTCAGCTTTTGTCAACTCATGGTCAACCTAGTTTAGTGAATTCAACGGTCAACACTTGGTCAACCTTGGTCAAGCCGGTCAACACTTGGTCAACGGTTCAGTTTAGCTCGGTTAGCTCGGGAATTGCATTAGTTCATGGAAGGTTCGAGTTTAGCAGCAGCTCGGTATCAGGAGTTCATAGTCCGTCACACCGTCATCCGTTAGCTTATCACATTGTGAGTCAATTATTTATGCATGTAGTATAAGTCATGTAGACCGGGAATCCCTAAACCGTAATTTTAGGTTTTTATGCATGTGATTGATTGGTTAATTGATTGGTATCGGTTAAGTGATTGACTTGGCTAGGATATATATGCATGTAGATAGTTAATGGTTAATGCATCCGTTGAGTGAATATTGTTTGATGCATACTATAGTATGAAAGTAATTAAATGAATCTATATATGGGAAATTAAGACATAATTAAAATATGGTTAAAAGACATAGCGAACCATATACTATAATAATGGGGTGGGTATTAGATAATAGGTGGATTATTGGGTTAAATGAATTAAATAAAATAACAATAAGATGTCAGGAGATTAGTAAGTTTATTAATCTTAAACCGACAAATCGAACAGTTTATAAATGATTTTTAGGAAAGGTAATTGATGGTGTTAATTGGTAATGAGCTGTCTACGGGGTTAGAAATCCGTTAATCCTAAGGTAGCGGACTGAATGATTTAAAAGATGAGAATGAACTTAAAGTCTTGCTTAATTAGTAAATTGCTTGTGTGTTGCTGGATTGATATTGTGTTGTGTGCAAGCTTGATTGTTGGATTACTCCGGTGTTGGGCTGGATAGTCCGTTATTTGTGTTGTTGGTCCATTCTGGTGTTTGGCCGGAGAGACATGTTGTTTGATACTTACCTCAGTCGCGGGATTGGGTAAGTTTGGTAGTTACCTAATCCGGTATAGAACCAGATAAGGTTGATGGTGATGGTGGTTGAATAAAACTTGCGGGATAGATCAGGTGTGTGTTTATTTATATTTGACCTTGTCGTTCTTTCTTGATGTGTAAAATCCCAGAGATTCTACGTGTTTATTTATTGTTCATAGGACTCTAGGGTGCGTTAGATCCCGCAAGTCGAATGAAAGCGTTCTTGTACTTTCGACCGATTGGATCCTAAGGTAGTTGCCTGATCGGTAACGTGCCTTCGGGTGGTGATTCTGGTTATGGTGTTAACCTACTCAGTGACGCCGGTAGGTGTGTGGTCTGGAGAATACGGGGCCATGTCCTAGGGCCGGACTGCACAGAAGCTTAGGCTATCAAGGGGTAGCCCCAGTCTTTGTGTATCGATGGACAGAGAACAATGTCCTAGCTCGTAGGACTTTGCGTTTACGTCTAGGAGTCGTGGGTAGTTTTAGTTACCATGGCGGTAGCTAAGTGTTCCCATGGAAGTTACCGAGTTCGCATAGTGGGCCTAATGTGTTAGGATTGTTCCGCATTAGATAGATCGAGTCCATTCGAGATCATGTGCCACAGTGGTCTCGATCTCTGTGCTTCCTTTCTTTGTTAGAGAATTCTTGTGTGTTGTGGAGCTTATCACGTCATGGTGGCACATGATCGGCTATTTACTTTCCTTCTGATTGTTATTTTGGGTTTTTGGGTGGGATTATCTTTAGTAGATTCTAGAAGCCTTTTTAGTGGGGACCGACTCGCTGGGTGATCTTAGATCACTCATTAGACTCTTTTTGTTGTTTCCAGGTTTGGATTAGCTCGACGGATGTGGGAGGTCCTCGGTGTAGTCTCGGTATAGCTTTTGGGCCGCGGGTTGATTCGATTGTTTTAATGTGGGTTTATTTGGGTTTGGGTTTCATGGTGCATGTTTATTTTCTGATTGTTTTGGAACTAGATTAAATAGGCCAAATTATTGTAAAAGACTTAAACACTTAGAAATTAAATCGCTTCCATGATATGTGGTTTAGTCTGAACCGACACAACTCGTGGAAGCAATATTGGTTGAAAGCCTTGTATTGTGGAAGCGAGGTAAACGGGGTCAAGGACGGTTTGGTGCGAGCTGTTGCCTCAAACCGGACTGTCTATGACTTTGTATTGTGACGAACTTTGCTTGTTTGGCCTGCTCGGGTTCAATCGGTCATGTTCTTGTTTGATTGTTGACCGGTCAGCTCGACGGTCAACGGATAACGAGAAAGGGGCGTTACAAAAGGTGGTATAAGAGCATGGTTAGTCATGGGTTCGAAACGTTTCATTTTCTAAGTATTCCGTGTCTTATTGAGTCAAAATGAGTCACCAAGCATCCATTAGGAAACCGAGCCTCGTCCGTCAACTGGGGGGGGGATGGGAGGTTAGAATTTTTATTAGGATTGTACTGACATTTGTTGTGTTTTTGGTTGCAGACCCGCAGCAGCGTGCCCTAGGAAGGTTTGGTGTGTGTGGTGTGATGAGGCGTCATCAGCAGTGATCGCGGATCAGCTGGATCCGGTCCGGTTTGTTCAGGGCAGTGTGCCCTATTGTCAGCACGTGGTTCACACAGAACGCGCCCTAGTTCCTCTTCGTGCACCTGTTGGTGCGACCGCAGCGGTACTTGCCGCCTCGTCTCCTCCATCTCTTCTCCATGCAGCTCTCAGGGACGCCACAGACTCTAACGACCCTTATGTCAGATATATGGCTATCTTCGGAGCATCTGGTAGTTGACTGCCACCCTTACCGTCTCTTCTGCCTCTATAGAAGGAACCTCTCCCCGAGATACCTGCCCTACTGGAGCCATACAGTGCAACCGACTTCTTACTAGACTTGCTTCCAGACTTCAATTTTGTGATGGAGCCCATTGATCGTCTCAGTACCGCGACTGGGATGACCAGCTAGCCGAGCAGACCGGCCTACTCGTGCATATCTTGGAGCAGCATCTAGATGCTCAGCAGCAGCCAGTTTCTCAGGCTGTCTCATTGGAATCATTGTCCTCGGTGCAGTCTCAGTATCCGCATTGCTATGCATGCGGAGCTACCATGTTCCATTTTCATTGGTGCCCACTTTCGACCGACCCGCGCTACTGCGAGCCGTACCAGCCGGTACCACCACTAGTTATCTGTCACGTCTGCGGTCACGATGGCCACCTCACGCCTATCTGCCCGATTGCAGATCCTCGTCCTAGTACAGTGCCCATGCTAGCGCCATCCACTTGCGCTGCACACCCACACCGTCCCCCTGGCACACCGGCCATTGGATACTTCCACGAGCAGTACTGCTGCCTTTGCAGGGCGTACCGGTCTTGTTGGAGGTTTTAGGTTTAGAAATTAGAGTAGGCCCAAGTAAGAAGGGTTCTAACTCATTTTTGACTGTATATAGATCGACTTATTATTGTTCAACACTGACAATCTCGGTTATGTAGCGGCGCTTGATTTTGTTTTTGGGGATGGCGGGTCGACCGCTTGTAGTAGACTTCGATCAAACTTTGTACTAAAAACTTTGATATATGTATGTTGATGTTTTATGTATATAGTGGATGCAAAGTATTTTGATTTATCATTTTGAGTAAGAAAGTAGTTTTATTGAATGCATGTGATGTTTGTGAATGCAATACAGTTACGATGTGAAAACAAATAATGATCGGAACAAGCGATCACTCACCAGGACCCATGAGATGACTGCATTGACATTCCGTGAGGATGAGCCGATCTATTGATTGATTGATTATTTGTTGCGTGATGTTTTTAGATTTTTTAATGTTTGGTTGCTCGTTTGATTGATGCATTGCTTGCTCTCTAGGTTACTAGCTTTTGATTTGTATTTTTTTTGCATTTGATTGATCGTTAGGGTGCTAGTATGTTCTTTTAGCATCCTTGCATTTGTGAATTGATAGGATTGCTAGCACTACATCGTTTGAATGTTAGAACTGTTCGCGGTTCATTCATTTGATTGTTAGGTTTGTAGCATTGCATCTGCATTATCGATAAGTTGATAGAAATGCATTGCTTGGTTGTTAAGATTGTAGTGTTACATTTGTTTGACCACAAGGTTGTTAGAAATACATCTGCTTGATCGTTAAGATTGTAGTGGGAATTGTGAGCATTACTGCATTATTAATTTTGTTAGGTTGCGAGTAGCTTTCGAGCTGGGGTTAGCGAATCATAGAGACCGATCGGTTTGAGTATTAAAGGTTGCAGTAGGTCGTTATACCAAGAATTAATAAGAAATTTTGATAGGAAGCTTACTTACAAGGACGCAGAATTATAGGATATTACTACTTAGCCAGGTGTGACCATCGGGTATATGACTAAGTAACCATATCTCTATAAGGAGGTGAAATCGAGAGTAAGTTAGAAAAAGATGTAACCACTCCAGTGTTGTGTTGTTACATTGTGATAAATGACGCGATGGACGATGTGATGCGAACATGAGACCGAACCCGAACCCGCAAGACAAGAGAAGTTCAAGGAAGCAGTGAAACTGTTTGACCGAGCCGAAAGCAAGACAGTGAGGGTATCATCGACAGTTGGATTCAAGCAGGCAGTCGAGTATGATGAGTTAGCAACGAGATTTGGAAGGCATCGGTGTCAGTGTTAAATCAGTTCAAGGTTACCAGAGGAAAAGAAGTTTTCAAGTCCGTGAAGCATGGAGTTCAGTAATCGAGAAAGTTCGAGGCATGTATGAGTATGGCGATTCAGTTGGATAGAAGGGAAGATATCAATATTAGCAGAATATCGATGGGAAGCAGTAAGCACTAGAAGTAAAAACAAAGTGGGGAAGTCAGAAGTGTGAATTCAAGCGGTTATCAGTTGTCGCAGATGGAATAAGAGACCCCAATGGAGCGGTTCAATCATGATCAGTGATTTTGGGAATCCGGAGTGGAGTCGGTGAAGCAATCATATGAGAAACCTGAAGTGATCAAGAGTCAATCCATTGAGTGTGGGGAGTTCAAGATGTAAGTATTTGGGATTTGTGCAAGACCGTGTTTCGGAAATCAGTTGCGGTATATGGGGAGTGCAGTTTCAGTTAGTTCAGAGTTCGAGTATCAGATCAGTTGGATCATTTCCAGAGTGGCGACTTACAGGGTTCCGTTCCGATTCAAAGTTTGTCAGCAAAGGAGAATTCGGGGACCAGGATCCTGTAAGTGGGGAAGAATGCAATACCCTATTTCACAACAATGGGTCAACGAGCAGCAGAAAAGTAAACATGGGTATTTTGGTAATTTCCAAGACTTGAGGGGCATTTTGTTAGTTTTAACAAAATGCGAGATGGAAGCTAAGACGGGCCAATGATTCTATTTTTAAATAAAGAAATTATTTAGAAGACAAGAAATGGAGGAAACAGATTTAGAAACATGTTTACGGACTATCGGGATTGAAACCGATAAAACCGATAAAACTTTTAAATTCCAGTACGGGAGATATGGAAGACCGATTGAGGTGAAACAAGTTGTTAAATGCTTCTAAAATAATCTAGTATTTTAAAAAGAATCTTGGATGATTTATTTCAAAGGCTAAGGGATTATGAAGAATTAAACGTGGAATTGGCTAAAACGGACCGTGCAGATTGGATCAGAATTTTGATCGATTAAGGCTTGGTGGATCCAATGTATAGGAGCAGAAGTGACCCTGAGATGCCAAATGTCACTTCTCTCTTCTCCCCTGACGCCACCTCTCCTCCTCCTAGATACAAAGAACACGTTTTTGTTCTTTGCATTTCTTGGGTCTAATCATAATTCACTTTCTCATTCACTTACCTCACCCAAAAACCATCAAAAAATTCTCTCTGATCTCTTTTCTCTCACCACCCTCGAGCCTCACTCTTTCTATCACCATCTTCATCACAAAAATTCATCCCATATTCATATTCTTTTAAGATATTCAAGATGTTCTTGATGTTTTTCATGTCTTGAGTAACAAGTTACCAAAATATCTCTCCATCCACCTTGAATCTTCAATAAACAGTGATATACGTGTGATCACCATCTCCTCCTCACCATTCGCCGCCGTTCAAGCTCCTCCGCCGCCGCCGAAATCACGCTGGAGCAGCCGCCGAGGAGCCACCAAAGTTTCTCCTCCCTTGTTCAGTCACCAGCCGGCTTCTCTCCTTTTTTGGGACTCTCCTCTCACCGGAGTTCTCGCCAGAGACCATCTCATCCACCGGAGAGCCTCACAGGAGTTTCACCGCCGCCGGTTCTCCCTTGCTGTCGCCGTGATTCTCCCTTTAGACCATGAACATCTGTCTCATTTCAGCCTCTCTCTAGCCATTCATCCACCGGAGCTCGCCTCTTCACCGGTCAAATCACCGGAGAAGCCTTTCCTCCGCCGGTCAACTCTCCTTCTCCGTGAGTCAATGCTTGAGTCTCGCCGGTCAACACCGCAGAAAGATTGTCTTGAGCTTCTCCCTCCTACTGTGACTCTCTATTGCCCGTTCTCTCACGCCGGAGACCATCTCTTCACCGGTCAGTCACCGTAGAAGTCCATCATCCGCGGGTCAATCCTTCTCCGCCGCGGTCAACATTGGAGAAGTCGCCGGAGAAGCCTCTTTAGCCACCATTGTCCAGCCGGTTTAGTTTGGGAGTTGGTTAAAGCCGGTTCAAACTTGGTTCAAGCCGGTTCAGCTTTGGTCAACTCGTGGTCAACCCGGATTAGTTCAGTCAACGGTGAACGCTCGGTCAACCTTGGTCAAACCGGTCAATGGTTCGATTTAGCTTGGTTTAGCTTGGGAATTGCATTGTTTCAGGTCTTTGGTTTGGGGAAGGTTCGGGTTTAGCAGCAGCTCGGTCTCCGGAGTTCATAGTCTGTTACACTGTAATCTGTCAGCTTATCACATTGTGAGTCGGTTTTTTATGAATGTAGTATAAGTCATGTAGACCGGGAATCCCTAAACCGTAGTTTTAGGTTTGCATGCATGTGATTGATTGGTTACATGACTGGTATTGGTTAAATGATTGAATTGGCTAGGATATATATGCATGCTAGATAGTAAATCGTTAATGCTCGTTAATCCATTGATTAAATATTGTTTGATGCATTCATATAGACTGTCATGGTTAGGACGTATATACATGTGTACTATAGTATGAACGTAATTAAATGAATCTATATACGGGAAATTAAGACATAATTAAAATACAGTTAAAAGACATACTGAACCATATACTATAATAATGGGGAGGGTATTAGATAATAGGTGGGGTATCGAGTTAAATGAATTAAATAAAATAACAATGAGATATCGGAAGATTAGTAAGTTTACTAATCTTAAACTGACAGATCGAAAAGTTTATAAAAGATGTTTAGGAAAGATAATTAATGGTGTTAATTGGTAATGAGCCGTGTACGGGGTTAGCAATCTGTTAGATCCCAAGGTAGCGGACTGAATGAATTAAAAGATGAGAATGAACTTAAAGGATTGCTTAATTATTAAATTGCTTGTGTGTTGCTGGATTGATATTGTGTTGTGTGCAGGCTTGATTGTTGGATTACTCCGGTGTTGGGCTGGATAGTCTGTTGTTTGTGTTGTTTGTCTATTCTGATGTTGGGCCGAATAGACATGTTTTGTGATACTTACCTCGGTAGTGGGATCTGGTAAGTTTGGTAGTTAACCTAATCCAGTATAGTATCGGATAAGGTTGGTGGTGGTGGTGCTGGTTGACTTGGACTTGCGGGATAGATCGGATGTGTGTTTATTTATATTTGACCTTGTCGGTCTTGCTTGATGTGTAGAGTCCCAGAGAGTCTGCGTGTTTAATTATTGTTCATAGGACTCTCGGGTGCCTTATATCGTGCAAGTTGAATGAAAACGTTCCGATACTTCCGACCGAATGGATCTTCGGGTAGTTGCCTGATCGGTTAACGTGCCTTTGGGTGGTGATTCTGGTTATGGTGTTAACCTACTGAGTGACGCCGGTAGGTGTGTGGTCTGGAGAATACGGGGTAATGTCCTAGGGCTGGACTGCATGGAAGCTTAAGCTATCAAGGGGTAGCCCGTGTAACGCCCCCTTCCCGTTTTCTGCTGACCGACTAGCTGGCCGGCCAACAATCAAACAAGAACATGACCGATCGAACCCGAGCAGCCATAAGAGAAGAGTTTGTCACAATACGAAGCCGGAGACAGTCCGGTTTGAGACAATGGCTCCAACCAAACCGTCCTTGACTCCGTTTACCTCGTTTCCACGATATAAAGTTTTTCAACCTGTACCGCTTCCACGAGTTGTGTTCGGTTCGGACTAAACCGTATATCAGGAAATTATTCCGTTTTATTACTTAAAAATTATAAATCCATTTGCAACAATACATGGACTAATACAAAACATTTAGCTGAGTACCCACAAATCCCAAACCGAAAATAAAGTCAAAATGCGTAACAATCAATGCCAAATGCCAACCTGAACCTACTCCGAGTGTCCTATGCGTCCGCCGAGCTATGCCAACCCTGAAAACTCACAAAAGAGTCTAATGAGCAATCTAAGATTACCCAGTGAGACGGCTCCCATATAAAAGGCTGCTAATAATCTAATAATCCTGCCCAAACCCCAAAAATAACAATCAAGTAAAATAGATGATCACGTGCTACCAAGACGTGATGAGCTCCACAACACACAAGCATTCAAATAACAAAACAATCATCGAAGGAAATCGAGAACACTGCAGCACATGCCCTCGATTAGATTCGATTTACACTAAACACATCTCTAACGCAATCTCCACACCATGCCCCAAACGCGATCTCGGTAACTTCCATGGGAACACTTAGCTACCCCACGGTAACTAAAACCTCCCACGAATCCTAGAGCAAAACACGAAGTCCTACGACTAGGACACCATTCTCTGTCCAACGATACGCGGTGACTCGGGTTACCCCTAGATAACCAAAGCTTCCATGCAGTCCGGCCCTAGGACGCGACCCCGTATTCTCCGGACCACACACCTACCGGCGTCACTCAGTAGGTTAACACCATAACCAAAATCACCACCCGAAGGTACGTGAACCGATCAGGTCACTACCCGAGGATCCAATCGGGTTTAAGTACCGGAACGCCATCTCTAGACTTGCGGGATCTAAACAAGCAGACTCACTGGGACTCTATCACGCAAGACCGACAAGGTCAACATAAATAAATCCAGTCACAACTCCCAATCTATCCCGCAAGTCCTATCACCAACCTCCACGTCTCTCGACCTTATCTGGTTTCGTACCGGATTAGGTATCCATACCTGGACTTACGTAGTCCCTCACTAGAGTAAGTATCTACCAGTACAGTCTACTCGGCCCAACACCGAAGTAGATAAACAATCAAGAAATCAACAGTTTACTCGGCCTAACACCGAAGTAGATAAAAAATCAAGCAATCAACAGTCTACTCTGCCCAACACCGAAGTAGATATACAATCACACAAACAATAATCACAACAACACACAACTAATTATTTAGGTTTATTTCTTAACCTTAACTCATTCAATCCGCTACCTTGGGATTAGTGGATTAATAATCCCGTAGATGGCTTAATTCAGTTATAATTAATGTTATCCCTTAAATTCTTATTCTTAACCTCTTCGATCCTTCAACTTGAGATTAGTAAACTTACTAACCTCCTGACTTCACATTAATATTTAATTATTTCATTCAACCCGATAACCCCGACTACTGACTAATTAACCCATCCTACTATTATATTCTAAGTGTGTTATGTGTTTAACCGTATTAATCGACTCATAATTCCCTATATATAGATTAATTTAGATATGTTCCTAAGTACTTATATATGCATATACTTCCTAGCATTCCGTTCAATATGTATGCAACACCCAATCAAGCAATCAAGGAAACTATCAATCAATTACCGATATAAGCTAACTAGCATGTATCTCTTTAACCTAACCATTTAATTAGTTAACCGAGTTATTAATCAACCTAACCGTTCTAACCAATTCAATCATCGAGGTATACAACCTAAAGCTACGGTTAATAAATCCAAGGTCTATATGCCCTATCTATATGCAACACATAATTAATCGACTCACAGTGTTATGACGACGGACGGATGTATTGACGAAATCCACGAGACCTGACATGAACCCGATGGTAACCCGAACCTTTCCTGAACCGTTGACTAGCTGTGACCCGATCTTGACCCGAGCGTTGACCTTAGTGATCCGATCGTACCTTCACCCGAGCCTCCGGACCAATCTAATTTTCTCTCTCCTATTTCTCTCCTTTTCTCTCTTCCGGTATTCCTCCTTCTCTCTTTCTCTTCCGGTTCTCCTTCTCCTCCGGTGCTCCAGTTCTCCTCTCTCTCTCTCTCTCTCTCTCTCTCTCTCTCTCTCTCTCTCTCTCTCTCTCTCTCTCTCTCTCTCTCTCTCTCTCTCTCTCTCTCTCTCTCCCCTTTGGTTCTCCTCTTCTCCGGTTCTCTTCCTTCTCTCTCTCTCCTTCTTCTTCTCGTGCTTCCTCCTTCTCTCTCTATCCTTCCTCTTCTCACGCTTCCTCTTCTATCTCTTCTTATTCTCCACGTTTCTTCTTCTCTCTCTCTCTCTTCTTCTTCTTCTTCTTCTTCTTCTTCTTCTTCTTCTTCTTCTTCTTATTATTATCCCTCACGCTCTTCTCTTCCTCCCCTCCTTCTCTCTTTCTCTTCTTTCTTTTTTGTTCTTGTTTTGTTGTGAGTGAAGAATGAGGAAGCAAGGGCCTTTATTATAGCTGAAGCAACTCCATGGATTAAGACACCTGTCTAGACACCTGTCCATCTTTTCTATTCAGCCCAGCCACGCCATCACTCCAAGAAGTAGCCAAATGTTTCTCCTCTCCTCATGACACCTTGCACCTTATCCACATTCAATGTATCAACTCATTCTTTGCATCAAATACCAATAGGAGGTGCCATTTTAAAAATGCCATATGGTACTGAGTAGTGCCTTATGATTAATTAGATTTCTCCAAACATTCTATAGAAGCTCACATTCCTGATTTCTTCCGATGCTTCGGTTTAATCAGTTTTGCATTTATTATTTTAAAAACTCCTTGGCTGCTTCTATAAATCCACAAAGCCCCATTTTCAGATTCTAGATGCTCTTATATAAATTTAGCAATTTGAATCACTCCCTTTGGACACCCGTAGCTCCGGTTATGGATTTTACAAGTTTTCTCGGTTTTGTCGATCTCCATTCCCGACAGACCGTTAAAATATTTTAAACTATGTAGCCTCTGAAATAAATCCTACAAGCTTCTTTTTAGAATACTAGACTCTTTTAGAAGCATTTAGAAATTTGTTTTACCTCAATCGGACACATGTAGCTCCCGTTATGAATTTTAAGAGTTTGTCGGTTCTATCGGTTTCCTTTCCTGATAGTCCGAAAAACTCATCTACGGTCTGTTTCCACCATTCTTGGTCTTCTAAATGTTTTATTTATTTAAAAGAATAACATTTGGCCCGTATTAGCTTCCGGATCATATTTTAGTAAAATTATCAAAATGCCCCTTATCTTCCAAAAATTATGAAAATGCCCCTTGTTGACTTTTCTGCTGCCTGTTGACCAATTTAGTGAAATAAGGTATTACATTCTTCCCCAGTTACAGGAATTAAGTCCCCGAATTCTCCGTTACTAGCAAACTTCGAATCGGAGTCTGAATCCTGTGAGTCTCCGTCTCTGAGTTGCTTCCAGATTTGCTGTATCTGAACTGCTCCAGTCTGACCCCTGATTCCATCTTCGCCATCTGACGATCTCCTGAACCGATATTTTGACTTCCCCCCTTTGCTTTGACTTCCCCAAATCACGCAATAATGATTCGTCCTCCATTACTGATACTTGTTCCGCCTTTACTACGTATCGCTCCCATCGACATTTTGATAATATCGATGTTCCTCCTTCCAACTAAACTGCAATACTCATGCACGCCTCGAATTTCTTGATCACTGATCTCCACGCTTCATGGATATCAACAACCTTTCCTTGGATAACCTTGAACTGATCCAAAACTGCCACTGATGCTTCCGAATTCCTTTGCTAACTCATCATACTCATCTGTCTTGATTCATCCTATCACTGATACCTACTCTGGTTCTGAAACTCCACTGACTCACTTGCAGGCTCAGGTCAAACTGCTTCCTGAAACACCATCTTGTCTCTAGGTTTCGGGTTCGGTCTCGTGTTCACGTGAAATCGTCCATCATGTCCTGCATCCACACTCTCAACAACACTAGAATGGTTAGACCTTTCTAACTTACTTCTCGATATCACTTTCTTATAGAGATATTGGTATTTAGTCATGTACGAAACGGTCACACATGGCTAACTACCAATATCTTATAAATCCGCTCAATCTCAAATAAGCTTCCTATAAAAAGCGCTTTATCAATTCCGAGCTTAGTTATATCTAAGAGGTTCTCTACCTTCCCAACTAACCACAAGTCTAACCGATAACTTATCATCTCGTTTACACAAGACTGCTGGTCTAACACTTACCCAAACGTCTAACACTCTATCCGACCAATCCAAATGATTTCGCTACCAAAACCCAAGCATTACTTTCTAGCAATCTAGCGAATCAAACAATGCGATGATGCTCAACATTCAATCAACAATCTAACGATATGATTCATTCAACAAATGTCAATTAATAATCTATCAACCTAGCGATCAAACATATGCGATGCTACCAAACCAAATCAACCCATGAGCAATGCAATGATACTATCGAATGCTCTAGCAACCTAACGATTACTCAGATCAGCGATTCAAAACCAACGACTAACAACCTAACGAGCAATCAAAGCAACAATTAATTCAACAGTCTAACACCCTAGCAAGGAAATCAATCACACACAATCAGTCAATCAAGAAAATCGGCGATTGCAGTTGTCTCTTAGGTATTTGATGGAAACCGTCTATTCGGACCATCATTTTTTTCATATCGTAACTATATTGCATTCACAACCGTCATATGCATGAAATATAACTACTCTGTTACTCAAACGACAAATCGAAATACTCCACATCCACCACGTACAGAAAACATCTATATACCACAAAGAGTTTTAAATACATAGGTCTGTCTGAGTCTACATACTATCGGTTACCAATCCGTCCCAAAAGAAACACCGCTACACACACCCGAATCGTCAGAGACGAATGCAAGCCGATCTACACACATCAAAAGTGAGTTAGAGCCCTTACTTACATGGGCCTAATCTACTTCTTAATATCTCCAACATGAGCGGCACAGCTCATGTGGATCCTAACCGGGAGGTGCGCCAGGAGGATGGAATGAGTGCGGTGGTGGTGGCAGAGCGACACAGTCTCGATCATGACGGGAAAGGAGCGCAATGTACTTCTCGGCCGCAAATGAAACAAGGCAGGAGCTGTGCTGGTGGTGGCGACAACTGATACTCTCGGGCAACAACGGTGGTAATGATGGAATAACATCCGATGGCGGTGGCTGCTGCTGAATGACCCCGAACTCCTGAGTCTCTGATAACTTGAGAAGATAATCAACCATCATATATGCCCACTTGTTGATCCGAGATAGGTTGCGAATACGTTAACACCGCGTATTGGTAATATGGGCCAGGACTATCTGGGGTAGATCCAACGGACTCCCGAACGTCCATGCTGATGTCGCTCTTACTTTCATCGCAAACCCACACACACGCACTAATCCTCCTAGGACAACTCTGTTGTGTGACTGCAACAAAACACCAAATGATTAGCACAATCCTAACAAACTCCTAACTTACCCAATCCCCCGGTTTGATGGATGTGACTCGGATTCCTAATAGTTGCATTGGCGACACATTTTGACTCTATAAAACATTGAAAACGTTGAAAAACCTGAATTTTCGAATCCATGACGAACCTTGCTCTGATACCACATTTTGTAACGCCCCCTTCACGTTTTTCCGCTGACCGACGAGCTGACGGGCCAACAATCAAACAAGAACATGACAGATCGAACCCGAGCAGCCATACGAGAAGAGTTTGTCACAATACGAAGCCAGAGACAGTCCGGTTTGAGACAGTGGCTCCAACCAAACCATCCTTGACTCCGTTTACCTCGTTTCCACGATACAAAGCATGTCAACCTGTACCGCTTCCACGAGTTGTGTTCGGTTCGGATTAAACCATATATCAGGGAATTATTCTGTTTTATTACTTAAAAATTATAAATCCATTCGCAACAATACACGGTCTAATACAAAACATTTAGCTGGGTACCCACAAAATCCAAAACCGAAAATAAAGTCAAAATGCGTAACAACCGATGCCAAATGCCAACCTGAACCTACTCCGAGTGTCCTACTCGTCCGCCGAGCTACGCCAACCCTGAAAACACACAAAAGAGTCTAATGAGCAATCTAAGATTACCCAGTGAGACGGCTCCCAACTAAAAGGCTGCTAATAATCTAATAATCCCGCCCAAACCCCAAAAATAACAATCAAGTACAATAGATGATCACGTGCTACCAAGACGTGATGAGCTCCACAACACACAAGCATTCAAATAACAAAACAATCATCGAAGGAAATCGAGAACACTGCGGCACATACCCTCGATTGGACTCGATTTACACTAAACACATCTCTAACGCAATCTCCACACCATGCCCCAAACGCGATCTCGGTAACTTCCACGGGAACACTTAGCTACCCCACGGTAATTAAAACCTCCCACAACTCCTAGACGAAAACACGAAGTCTTACGACTAGGACACCATTCTCTGTCCATCGATACACGGTGACTCGGGTTAACCCTAGATAACCAAAGCTTCCATGCAGTCCGGCCCTAGGATGCGACCCCGTATTCTCTGGACCACACACCTACCGGCGTCACTCAGTAGGTTAATACCATAACCAAAATCACCACCCGAAGGTACGTGAACCGATCAGGTCACTACCCGAGGATCCAATCGGGTCGGAAGTACCGGAACGCCATCTCTAGACTTGCGGGATCTAACGCACCCTATAGAGTCCTAATAACAGTAATGTAAACAAGCAGACTCACTGGGACTCTATCACGCAAGACTGACAAGGTCAACATAAATAAATCCAGTCACAACTCCCAATCTATCCCGCAAGTCCTATCACCAACCTCCACGTCTCCCGACCTTATTTGGTTTGGTACCGGATTAGGTATCCATACCCGAACTTACTTGGTCCTACACCAGAGTAAGTATCTACCAGTACAGTCTACTCGGCCCAACACCGAAGTAGATAAACAATCAAGCAATCAACAGTCTACTCGGCCTAACACCTAAGTAGATAAACAATCAAGCAATCAACAGTCTACTCTGCCCAACACCGAAGTAGATATACAATCACACAAACAATAATCACAACAACACACAACTAATTATGTAGGTTTATTTTTTAACCTTAACTCATTCAATCCGCTACCTTGGGATTAGTGGATTACTAATCCCGTAGATGGCTTAATTCAATTCTAATTAATCTTATCCCTTAAATTCTTATTCTTAACCTCTTCAATCCGTCAGCTTGAGATTAGTAAACTTACTAACCTCCTGACTTTACATTAATATTTAATTAATTCATTCAACCCGATAACCCCGACTACTGACTAATTAACCTATCCCGCTATTATATTCTAAGTGTGTTATGTGTTTTAACCGTATTTTAATCAACTCATAATTCCCCATATATAGATTCATTTAGATATGTTCGTAGTACTTATATATGCATATACTTCCTAGCATGCCGTTCTATACGTATGCAACATCCAATCAAGGAATCAAGGAAACTATCAATCAATTACCGATATAAGCTAACTAGCATGCATCTCTTTAACCTAACCATTTAATTAGTTATCCGAGTTATTAATCAACCTAACCGTTTTAACCAATTCAATCATCGAGGTATGCAACCTAAAGCTACGGTTAATAAATCCAAGGTCTATATGTCCTATCTATATGCAACACACAATTAGCCGACTCACAGTATTATGACGACAGATGGATGGATTGACGGAACCCATGAGACCCGACATGAATCTGATGGTAACCCAAACCTTCCCTGAACCATTGACTAGCTGTGACCTTACCTTGACCCGAGCGTTACCTTAGTGATCCGATCGTACCTTCACCCGAGCCTCCGGACCAATCTCTTTTTCTCTCTCCTCTTTCTCTCCTTTTCTCTCTTCCGGTCTTCCTCTTTCTCTCTTTCTCTTCCGGTTCTCCTTCTCCTCTCTCTCTCTCTCCTCTTCCGGTTCTCCTCTTCTCTCTCTCTCTCACTCCTTTGGTTCTCCTCTCCTCCGGTTCTCTTCCTTCTCTCTCTCTCCTTCTTCTTCTCGTGCTTCCTCCTTCTCTCTCTATCCTTCCTCTTCTCACGCTTCCTCTTCTTCTTCTTCTTCTTCTTCCTCCTCCGGTCTTCTTCTTCTTCTTCTTCTTCTTCTTCTTCTTCTTCTTCTTCTTCTTCTTCCGGTCTTCTTCTTCTTCTTCTTCACGCTCTTATCTTCCTCCCCTCCTTCTCTCTTCTTCTTCTTCTTCTTCTTCTTCTTCTTCTTCTTCTTCTTCTTCTTCTTCTTCTTCTTCTTCTTCTTCTTCTTCTTCTTCTTCTTCTTCTTCTTCTTCTTATTCTTCTTCTCCTGCTCCGGTCTTCTTCTTCTTCTTCCTCCTCCGGTATTCTTCTTCTTCTTCTCCTCCGGTCTTCTTCTTCTTCTTCTCCTCCTCCCTCACGCGCTTCTCTTCCTCCCCTCCTTCTCTCTTTCTCTTCTTTTTTTTTTTTATTTTTGTTTTGTTGTGAGTGAAGAATGAGGAAGAAAGGGCCTTCTTTTATAGATGAAGCAACTCCATGGATTGAAGACACCTGTTCATCTCTTCTCCTCAGCACATCCACGTAATCACTCCAAGAAGTAGCCAAATGTTTCTCCTCTCCTCATGACACCTTGCACCTTATCCACATTCAATATATCAACTCATTCTTTGCATCAAATAAAAATAGGTGGAGCCATTTGAGAAATTCCATATGTCACTTAGAAGTGCTTTACGACCAATTAGATTGCTCCAAACATTCTATAGAAGCTCACATTCCCGATTTCTTCCGATGCTTCGGTTTAATCGGTTTTGCGTTTAATATTTAAAAAACTCCTTATCTGCATCTATAAATCCAAAAAAGCCCCATTTTAATATTTTAGATGCTCTTAGATGAATTTAGCAATTTAAATCACTCCGTTTGGACACCCGTAGCTCCGGTTATGGATTTTACAAGTTTTCTCGGTTTTATCGGTTTCCATTCCCGACAGACCTTTAAAATATTTAAAACTTCGTAGCCTCGTAAATAAATCCTACAAGCTTCTTTTTAGAATACTAGACTCTTTTAGAAGCATTTAGAAATTCGTTTCACCTCAATCGGACACCCGTAGCTCCCGTTATGAATTTTACGAGTTTTGTCGGTTCTATCGGTTTTTTTTTCCAATAGTCTGAAAAACTCATCTACGGTCTGTTTCTACCATTCTTGGTCTTCTAAATGTTTTCTTTATTTAAAAGGAATAACATTTGTCCCGTCTTAGCTTCCGGCTCATTTTTGGTAAAATTACCAAAATGCCCCTCATCTTCCGAAAATTACGAAAATGCCCCTTGTTGACTTTTCTGCTGTCCGTTGACCAATTTAGTGAGACAGGGTATTACAGCCCGAGTTGCTGTGTATCGATTGGCAGAGAACAGCGTCCTAGGTCGTAGGACTTCGTGTTTACATCTAGGAGTCGTGGGTAGTTTTAGTTACCATGGCGGTAGCTAAGTGTTCCCGTGGAAGTTACCAAGTTCGCATAGCGGGCCCAGTGTGTTAGGATTGTTATGCTTTAGATAAATCGAGTCCGATTGAGATCATGTGCCGCAGTGGTCTCGATCTCCGTGCTTCTTAGATTCTAGAAGCCTTTCTAGTGGGGACCGACTCGCTGGGTGATCTTAGATCACTGATTAGACTATTTTTGTTGTTTTCAGGTTTGGCTTAGCTCGACGAACGTTGGAGGTCCTCGGTGTAGTCTCGTGATAGCTTTTGGGCCGCAGGTTGATTCGATTGTTTTTGTGTGGGTTTATTTCGGTTCGGGTTTCATGGCGCCTGTTTATTTTCTGATTGTTTTGGAACTAGATTAAATAGGCCAAATTGTTGTAAAAGACTCAAACACTTAGAAATGAAATCGCTTCCTCGATATGTTGACGAACTTTTCTCGTTTGGCCTGCTCGGGTTCGATCGGTTATGTTCTTGTTTGATTGTTGACCGGTCAGCTCGACGGTCAGCGGATAACGAGAAAGGGGCGTTACAAAAGGTGGTATCAGAGCATGGTTCGTCATGGGTTCAAAACGTTTCATTTTTGTGTTTTATCGAGTCGCCAAGCATCCATTAGGAAACCGAGCCGCGTCCGTCAACCGGGGGGGGGGGGGGGGGGGGGGGGGGAGTGGCCCAATTTATTTCCAAATACAATTGACGATTTGGAATTGTTTAGCCTTTGTCCTAATGCTTCCCCATAAACCTTTATAATCTTTGCTAACTCTGCACATTGCAGAACATCTGTTTTGCAGAAGAATAGGCATAGATGGGAGACAGTGGGACTCACACGGGCTATTCTTAGTCTTGTAATGCGATCTTGTACTTCCGCTCCATTTACGAGGGAGACAAGAGCTTCCGTACATATAATAAAAAGGAAGGGAGAGAGGGGGTCTCCTTGTCTAAGCCCCCGAGTAGGTCTAATCCTTCCATTCGGTTCTCCATTTATTAGGACTTGGTTGGATACCGAAAAGAGACGCAAAACATTAAAAGTTTAACGTATTTTTCCCCAAATCCTAGCGCCTCGAAGAAAATCCATTCTACCCTATCATATTCTTTGATCATATCCGTCTTAATGGCCATAAATTTTGATCTACATATTGGGTTAGTGCGAAGGGCATGAAAATTTTCTTGTGAAAGAATAATACTATTGTTAATAAGCCTTTAGCCACAAAGGCTAAACGACATTTGGTTTTTTTTCTTTATATCCAGGAGAGAGAGTTCCTTTTATATGGGAGATGTATCATCGTCCCCAAATCAACTATTTAAGGACATGTACTAAGATGCATTCTAACAACAACAAAATAACCAACCTTTGAGTTATAAGAAAATCTCACAATGGATCCTAACAAACCGGAAGTGAGCCTCCGAGAGACATTCCCTCTTTTTTTTTTGGTCAACGAGACATTCCCTCAAGAGTTACATTCCTGATATTCAACAAAAATGATATGAATACACTTTCAACGCAAACTAATCCCGCGTTTGCACGTGATGACAACCACTAGTAACACGAAAGGAAAAGAGACAACCTAAAGAAAGATAGAAAAAATGTTCTCCATTTCATCCAAAACAATTTGGGCCTTCTTCACCTAACTCTCAAGGTTTATGAGAAGAGGTGCTCCTTATTTCTTCGTGATGGATTCTAGAAAGCAACCAAAATGGATTACTTATGTATGAGCTTGATATTGTTTTGAGCTATTTATTTTCTTTTAAACTTTGGATCTCATTCCAAAAACTATTAAGGTTCGCTAGTGAAGCTTGTATTATATTTTTCTTTTATTTTTTAATTTGAAAAATCTAGTTTAAAAAAAAAAACTCATATGATTCATATATATAGATGTGAGTTTCGCTTTTATTCTGGCTAAGATGGAATGGTTAATTTTGCTATAGTTTTGACTCATATTCTACACAGGGACCACTTTCAAACAAACACAATCATTAATCTCAATGACCATCCTTTTATATCTTGGATGTAAATATTGTTTTATCATTATTTTCTATTAATTCTGCTAAACCAAATTATTGAATTTGAATTTGTGGAAACAAACCAATTAAGGTCATAAAATTACCAAAATATAATATATTAGTAAAGATTATATAAAGCTTCTCATATGCCTGGGTAGACGGATAGTCACCTAATTTAATATCTTGTTCTAAATTCCGGACGTCTAAGTCGCGTAGACGGCCACATAATCGCAAATCGGAGGCTTATCACCTTAATTAACAACTAATTGGTAAAAAATCAGAGTCAAATTTTTAAATAAACGTCCAATTTTTTAGTTAACTGTCCATCAAATTTTATTAATTGCCCGCCTAACTTTATTAATCGCCCAATCAGTTTCTGAAATTTGTGTTTGTTTAACCTATCATTTATTTACGTGTAGAAGTATTTCCATTTTGGCTCTTCAGCTCATCATCTTGTTCTTCACCCCTTCATTTTTCTCATATTAGAAACTACAAAACAATAATTACAGTAGAAATTCTATAATTTGACATTCGATAAATGAATAATCACGATAAAATTAATAAATTTCTTCGATTCTAAATTATGTTTTTAACTCAATTAATTTTTTATAAAATAATATCTTTCTAAATTAATAAAATATCAGTGTTTCAACGTTATTAATTTATAGAGTTTTTACTACAATTTACAGTTTACAAAAATCTAGAACCTATGTTTGATTAAAAAGTGAAAAGGATGAGCTAAATTAGGTCTGGGCGTTCGGGTTCGGTTCGGGTCTTTCGGGTTTTCGGATTTTCGGGTCTAGGCATATAAGACCCATTCGGGCATTTTATAATTTCAGTTCGAGTTCGGTTCGGTTCCATTCGGGTTCGGTTCGGGTCCAGATACCCGGAAAATCATAAAACAAAAATAAAAATTGGTTAATTTGAACAAAAATTTGTTAAATTTAGACAAATATAACAAGAAATTTCATATATTTCATTTATTTTAGGTATTTTAGCTATTTTGATCTAAAACTAACCAATATATTTGGGTTTGTAATTATAATTTTGTATAATTATGTTATATTAAGTTTAAATATAACTATATTTTAGATGTATAATTGTAGTTCGGATATTTCGGGTACCAATTCGGTTCTCGGTTCGGGTCGGGTTCGGTTCCGGTTCTTCGGGTATAGAGATTTAAGACCCATTCAGGTATTTTGCCGGTTCGGGTTCGGTTCCTCTTTTTCGGTTCGGGATCGGTTCAGTATTTCGGTTCTGGGTTTTTTTGCCCAGCCCTAAGTTAAATGTACATCAGTATATATATAAAATACTGTATTAAGCAATAATTTAGTAACTAATTTATATTATAATTAATAATATAATTATTAGTTGCAGATTTGCCTATCAAGATCACATCATAACTAAAAAATTCGTATAAATTTAAATATGAATTATATTATTTTGTGTATCTTGTGAATTGTGAGTGAATATTATTTTATTTCTTGTTATCGATACCTTTAAATGAGAAGTAATTTTGGGTGATTGCTGACGTGTCGTTACGAGGGAGCTCTAGAGAAGGATAATGATGACGTGGAAATATGACATGGTAAGGCCCAAAATAATTAAAAAGGTCCCAAGTTCGATTTTATTTATAGGAATGCCATCAGCACGATTTAAAGTCAAATAATTAATCCATTTCCTTAAAAAAGCATAATATCTTTCTGAATATCTTACTAGTTCGAGTATAAAAAAAATATATTCTATGGCATATACCTAGCTTTCTAGAGAAGTTTGTGAAATCCTTTATAAGGTGAGCTTGGGGTGGCTTAGAAACACAATCGTCTGCATCTTCCAAATTTTCAAGAAGTTTTTTCTCTTTTTTGTTTTTCTCATTGGCCATGGAAGTATTCTTCCGGATCATCAAAATTTTGGTCAAATGATCCGTTGTCATTTCTATTGCTTTCTTCTTCTTATCGGTTTTGAAAAGATTTATATGTTTTTGGTTTTAAATTCTGTTTTGTTCGTTTGGTCCCATGAAAGAAGAAATTCGGTTATCACAAAGCTAAGATCTAATGATGTGATGTGAACTAACAGACGTTTGAGATTTTGTATAAAAAGGAGTGTGAGATCTAAAATTCCGATTGAATGTTGTTGCCAAGACGTTTTTAGTTCACATCACATGTCTCGTTTGTACCAATGAGCATATAGTCCGAATAAGTGTTGTCTATTACTATAGGCATAAATTTGGTGGTAAAGAATGAATTTGGTGAATACTCTTTTGAGTATTATATGAGGTTCAGTCCCGATAGTCCGAATAAAGCCTGATCAAATACTCTTTTCGTAAATACTCTTTACCTTTTTCTTCTTATTGATTTTAAAAGGATTTAGATTTTTTTTGTTTTCAATTCTGTTTTGTTCGTTTGGTCCCATGAAAGAAGAAGCTCGGTAATGACAAAGCTAAGTTCAAATGATGTAATGTGAACTAACAAACGTTTGAGATTTTGTATAAAAAAGAGCGTGAGATCTAAAAGTCTGATTGATGGTTTTTCTCAAGATGTTGTAAGTTCACATCACATGTCCCGGTTGAGTATAGACACTGATTTGGTGGTAAACAATTGATTTGGTAAATACTCTTTTGAGTATCATATGAGGTTCAGTCCCGATAGTCCGATTAAGGCCCGATCAGATTCTCCTTTGGTAAATACTCTCTTATTTTTCCAGTCCATGGTAGTATTCTTACGAATCAATATAAGTTTAATGAAATGATACAGTTTAAATCCTATTATTATCTTATTTGGACTATGAAAACGTATTTATGGTTTTGTTCGAAATATGGTTTACAATAATTATTACGCAACTCTTGATGTAGACACTCCAGATTTTGACAATATTGCAAGTTAAACATCTTTCTATATCGGTTTTAGAATAAATTATAAAATATATGGAGAAACTGAATATCTTAACAAATTTCGTATTATGTAAACAAATTATTGATATGTCAAAGTATAAAAAGGAATAAATTGAAAAAAGTAAAAGATATTGTGTATTTCGATAGATGTCTATAAAATGAATAAATTTGAAAAAGTGCGACAATATTTTACATTCCGAGTAAGTCTATTGTTAAACAAAATATCCTAATCAAATCTAACAAAATATTGTTTGTTAAATTAATAATAAGATAGTAATTTTAGGTTTCAGATTTAGCAATAATTTAGATTGACAATCTTAAATATCGGATTATTACCATATATTTGTATAACTTTAACATTTTAACAAAAACATAAATACCTATAAATATACATAAAAAATATGAACATGAATTATTTTGTTTCCATGTTTAAGATAGGATTATTGTTTCACAAAGTAAGAGAATATTATATATTCATATAAATCTTTTGGTTGTACATATCCTAACTAAATGTAACGATTGAGTCTACAAACTTAACCAATAATATATCCTAAAAATATTAAATATATGACAATTTCAAAATATAATATAGAGCTTTCACCTTTTCAACACAAAAACAGTTAGTTCGACTTGTTATTCTCTTAAACCTACTTCTAACCTTCTATAAAAAAGCTAAGTTCGCCTTAAAACCTTTTCTCTCGGGCACGATATCCAAGGCGCCATGCTTTAACCTTCCGGATCTACCATGGGCTCACGCCGCCGAGCTCGCTCCGCCGAATCCACTGCCTGAGAAGCTATGCTTCTCACTCTCGGGTCCCCACTTGGGCTCACCCGAAGATCTCTCTCACCGTTTCATGAAGAAACCTTGAAAACATGGAGATTGAGTCGCTCCGTTTCGCTTCCTCCGACGTCTATATTCTTACCACCGCCGAGTCATAGATCCTCCAATGCTTTATCTTCCTTATACAATCTGATGTCAGAGTGCTCATCTGCGTTTTCCCCTCTTCTGGAGTCTCCAGATCCGCTTCCTCCAGAGGCCGGGAAATCCTCTCAACCGCCCAAGCTGCCAGACCCTCCACCGGATCCGCCGTATCTACGCCCACTGTCGGAATCTTGCTCCAAAGTCAAATACCTTCTTCTCTTGCAACCATCGTCCATCTCCTCTGACTATTTCTTCTCCAAATCGAGTCTCGATCCATACTGCTATCGAAGGATGCCTGAACTACTTCTCTGTGGTTTACGTCCTCCTTCATCCTTCGTCGATCGTTGTTACTCTTCTTCTCGTCCGGATGACAATCAGGCTCTCTTTCACAGATCTGGGTTTCTTTGTTTCTGGCTTGGCTGTGCAGTTAACCTATCCAACTATGACTCTTTCTCTGCCTTACGGAGGAGATCTAACCGGCGATTCTCAGTCTGGTCAATGAAGCTAAGCCACCGTCTCTGTTCCGTGAAGCCCAATTGTTTTCTCCTTGTGAGTCAGACCCAAGTAACCTGCTTAATGGGCCATGTCTCTTTCTGCAGCCCACCAGTATCTATGTACGCTATTTGGTTCCATATCCAGACCTTCAAGAGGTTATTTCATAAGGCATTATTAACTTCCTCCTTTGCCTGGGAGAGATCGTTTTTACCCTCCTCTCATTTCAGAGAGAGACCATTTCAATCACTATTTCTCATTGTAGAAAGATTGATTTCATATTTCTCTCTTTACCGAGAGAGAACCATTCCATCTTTCTTCCTTTCTATGAAAGGAGGCTGTTTTCTGGATTTAACTCCAAGAAAAATGTTCAACTTACTCACTCTTGTTGGTGAGAGTTGTTTTTTAAAATCACAATGTACAGTGATTAAAGTTCATATCGTGAAAAAACTTCTATCGACGCATTTGACTTATGCTTCAGATTCGCTGTCAAGATATGAAGATCTATCTTTAACTTTTGTTGTTGTTATGTTGTATTACTTTCATCAAAGAGGATGGTTAATTCCCTCTTTCTGTATCTCCAAAATTTAAATTAATGAAATAAAAATTGTGACAAAAAAAAACCTTCTATATATACAGGGTGTTTTATTCAGTAGAAAAGATTACTATTGAAACATTTGATATGATTTCTGCAGTAAAAATGTCGATTTTTTTCAAAAAGAAAACAAAACAGATTACTATCAAATAAATTGTCCCCGCTTCTTTGGAGAAATACAAGACTAATGTGAAGATACTTTCTTCATGAAGGGTTGTTTTTCCAATGTTTTGAAGCGATTGTGATAGTTTTAGTTGACTCTGACGTATTATTCTTAGTTACTAAAATCTTATTTTAAACATCAAGTTTTTTTGTAACGATTGAACATTTTGAAATTGTTACACATTTATATTCGTATATATGATATACTAACTTTAGTTTTTAAAACCTCGATAATCAGGGTACAAGAATACATGCAACTCTCAATCAGGACGTGGCAAGGAAATTTGGCAAACATTGTTTGAAGATGAGGCAATTTGTATTGAAAGATTTGGATGTGTCACATATTCAAATGAATATAAGACTAATCCTCTGCCTTTTAAAATGACGTTTACAAATCAGACCAAAATCACATTATGTGAGGACTTTCCTGAAAAGGTGGAAGGGAAGTATTTTGTTGGTTTTGATGAGATTCTTGATGGGGATTTTGAGAAAAATGTCTTGATCGGTTTGTTATCTTTAACCTGCTTAAAAAAAATTGTTCTCTATTTATACATTATTTTTAACAATTGTTTGGATACGTGATTGGTTAAATCGTTGCTTTAGGGTCGCTATATAATGTCAAGAAACAAAATGGAATGAGCACAAAAAGATTAAACATTGAACTGAGAAACGATTCGTAAGTGTACATATATTATGTTTTATATTATTTTTAAAAAAATTATTCATATAATGTATCTCACTGATTTGCAGAGATTTGCGTTTAAAGTATACACTGTGGGGTGAATATGCTCAACAAGTGTTCGATTTCAATGCAAATAATGAAGGAAGTGAAATCATCTTTGTCATGAGGTTTGCAAGCTGCAAATCTTATCAAGGTCAATTATCCGCGGTTTAACATTTATATTTTTGTTTATATTTATTTAATTTAGATCTAAATAATTTGGTATACTAATCATGTCCTCTTTTAAAATGAAGATGAATGGTCCATATCCAGTGAATTTAATTCAACCAAAGTTCTTCTAAATCCAAACAGTTCTTACGTCAACAAGTTTCATAAGAGGTAAGAGTTTTATCTTTAAAATATTTTGGTTTTTATAAATGTTTATTTTTCTAACTAAATTTTTTTTTTTTTTAAAGATTACCATCGGATAATCTTATGATTACCAATGGTGAATCCAGTCAACTTTCACTTGGTTCGAATACGACGATGTATGATGAGTTTTTTTGCAAAAAGAACAAGAAACTTACAATATCTGAGATTGTAATTGATTATGAGATAAACATGCTATTTATAAGTCAGCTTATTTGGAAAATTTTAAACCGTATGATTTATTGATATGTCAATGCGTTCTAATTGATGAAGCATGGAAAATGCATTACATTTGCCACCATTGAGTCAATTGATTTGAGTCAAAGTTGGTATTACCCTGCATGTGCTAAATGCAACAAGAAAGTGTACGATGCAAGTAATGATGATGATAATGGAAAACCAGTTGAGTTTGATTGTACAACATGTAAAGAAATTGTTACAAACGTTAATGCAAAGTATAGTACATACATTAAATTTTCTTAATTGGTATATATGTATAAACTTATATTGAATATTAATATAAACTTTTTCTCGATTTTAATTGTGTAGGTTCTTTGTTCTTCTTCGAGTTAAAGATAATTCTGAAACAGAAACTAAGTTTCAGATGTTTGATCGACCCATTGAAAACTTCTCCGTCTTACTGCAAATGTTGTGGTTAAAGAATTTAATCAGGTATATGTTTACGTATTTTGTTTTGAATCTTATGTATCGGTTTGGTTTTATATGTATAGATAATCATTTTTTTTAATAATGATTGTAGTCTACAGATTCAGCAACTTTACCTCAAAGCCTTACCGATTTGATCGATAAAAAGGTTTTATTCAAAATCATAATTTCTGATGACAATAGAAAGAATAAGAACCAACCATATGTTGTGACACATGCTTGGGCTGATCAAGAGAGGGAAATCAATATTTGTCTGAAACTGATCAAGTATTAATTTTACTAATTTTTTGTTTATATGATCTAATCGATAATTGTTATTTATGTTATCTTTTGTGATTTTATCTTACTCAGTTCATGCTTGCGAGCTTAACTGACAATTCTGGATCTCATCCCCTTATGCTTACTAATTAATCTGAGAGTTTAGATCCTTCACTTTGTAACTCGATTACTCCAGTGTCTAAGAAAAGAGATGTTGTAATCAAAAAAGAAGATGACAAGTGTTCCAGAACAAAAAGATCGAGAGTTATTTTTGACGAGGAGGATAGTGAATGATTACCTTACCAAAAAATTGTTTACATGCAATCCTTCTTCTCATTTTTTATGGTTTTTTTTTGTTGTTTTCTCCCAGAATTTTATGATGATCTCTAGGATTCTTGAGTTTATTATTTTTTGATTTTTTAATCTAGACCATATTTTATTATTAGCATTATTTTAATAAAATTGTAACTAGACTTCAGAGTTTAGTCAATTTATGGAAATTGGTTTTCTATTTTTGGATGCAGACAAATTCATATTTATTGTTTTGGTTTAAAGGTATTGATTTTCTAATGAAATTTAGCCTAATAATTTGCAATATTGTAAATAGTAGAACGTCTAAGTATAGAAGCCTCATTTTCAATCTAAGATTCCATTTGGGCTAATTTACTAATAACATAACGTTATCTTATAATTTATACTATTAAAGCCCAAATAATTAAGGTCCATTGTAAGATGAATGAATATGAAACGATTCCAATTTATTTTAGTAATTCTAATCATTCCAAAAATCGGTAAAGTGCACAGCCGATCGACGAAGAATATAAGTTCAGTTTTGGCGCTGCGAAATATATTGAGGATTTAGTTCGAGAATCGTGGTTAATCAACAACTCATTCAACAAGGTAACCCTGAAGTTTTCAGTAGAACGTTATTTAAATTTAGGGTTTCTATTCATCGAATTTTCCGATTTATATTGAGATAAACCGATTGTGAAAGACCAATGACGGATACGTTCATCGATTCTACAACACAAAATATACCGATTTGATAGATAAGTAGACTTTAGGGTTTGTATGGTGCTTTTTAAAATAGTTCTGTATTTTGAGATGCTATTTAATTCATATTGTTTTTGGTACATGCATGTAATGATTTTTATGAAGACATATTAGCTTCTCAAAACAAATTGGAAGATGACAAACCCACGATTTTTCACGCCTATGCTTCCAAGCAAATGTAGAAAGAGTCTGGTATGTAATCTTAGTTCTTTGTCTCATTAAGGTTTGTTTTTTATAGTGATTTTATTTCTGGCAATCATTGTTTAAACTTTGTGTTGCAGACTATCCCGGACAGGTTCTATAAGAGGCATATACTTGAAAAAAACAATGTTACAGTCGGTAAACTCACGTCTGATGCGAGGCCAGAAGAGTTACCTATCAAACGAGTTGGTGATAGGCTTAAGGCTGTAGACGGTTTTTAAGGCTCATGCGTTAGATGACTTAGATCTTTTAATTTTTGAGTATCGTGGAGGTGCTGATTTCCATATGGCACAACAGTACGGACCAAACTGTTGTGAGATCACATATGAAAAGACCACTCAGATGGAGACTAGAGAAGGTAGCACGAGTAAGTGTTTTTCCCTTATTTTCGAGACATTTTCTTCACTCTTTCTAATATTTTGACTAGTAAGGAAATGATATTCGAAGGAACTGAGGAGAAGTTTGTTACCTTAAACGTCACGAGTGACGGCATCAAACAAAGCAAAATCGTAAGTTATTCCTTTGTATTTTGGTTTTATATATTGTTACATGATCCATATTTGTTCATTTTGCAGTATCTTCCTAAGTCCTTTGTCTATGCAAACGATTTAGAGAAGGTTGCGGGTAACACCGTATCGATGGTCAATAATGCTGGACAGAA
The DNA here is from genome assembly GCA_030180135.1 of Orychophragmus violaceus. Lineage (NCBI taxonomy): Eukaryota > Viridiplantae > Streptophyta > Magnoliopsida > Brassicales > Brassicaceae > Orychophragmus > Orychophragmus violaceus. The sequence goes on along the minus strand of CM058233.1, from coordinate 29,147,140 downwards.
ATGGTCTATTGAGCTCGCATTCCATTTTGCTACTAATAGGCAACGTATTTGTTTGGCTGGCGGCTTAAGAGAATTTTTGACAGCAAACAATGTCAAAAGGCCAACCAAACAATCATGCTTCAACTTTTATGGGAAAATCCAACTGCTCATGTCCTCAGACTCTCCTCCAAGAGTTCTGACTTGGTCTAACTCACTATTGTTCCTATGTTTTATTTCTTTTTTTTGTAAAAAACTTATGTTTATTGCTTTATTTTGTATGTTTGTTGAATTGGTACTATGTTTTTGTTTTGGTTAGGACATTTTTCAGTGGCAAGTACTTAAATTACCATTGAATTCTATGTTTATATTTTGTATTGTGGGTTAAATTACTTTTCGAGTTTTTTTAATTATAAAGATTTTTGAAGCCAGAAATCACCATTAAGATTTTTTGACTAAACCAGTTACCTTTTTGATAATTTCATCATAACATTATTTAGACAAAAAAGTCAACAAAATATATGATTATGTTCTCTGTTGTAGTTATCACCATTTTTCATATCATATAATTAATAACAAATACTGATTTATATCTTATAAAAATTATTTTGTAATATCAATGAGTGTGCGTTTAGAATATATAAAATACGTTCCTTATTTACCGTAAAATCAGTATCTACTTTTAAATTATTATCTAATTTTCTTTATTTACTGTAAAATTAAGTATATACCCAATCGTGACTTCCTGGAATTGTGGTGGGTATTTATTTCAAACCCTAGGCAAATACAAAAATTTCTGATATATACTTACTTTCCGTCTTCTGTTTGTTCTCTATTCGAAAATTTATTGGAAAAAAACTATGTCCCAAAGGCAATACCAGTTACTTTCAGAGATCAACAAGTCTACGACCAAATGGAGTTTGAGGTTGAAGGTCTTACGGTCTTGGATGTTTGAAGATGTCATAAAAGCCAAAATCATCAAACTACTTTTGGTCGATGAACATGTCTCTTTTAATATTATAATTGTATGTGTACATATTTTCATTTTAACAAATGTTATATAACCTCTGTTCCTCAATGTATTAAATTTTATGTATGATTCACTTTATAACAAATATGGTCAAAGGATAGAAGAATAACTAAAGGGTGATTTTGTTGAAATGTTCGAGTGGATTTTGGATTCTGAAGGCCACTTGATTCAACGGGATAACGTTCTTATCGTTGATAGGCCAATGTCAGGGCGCTTGACAGATAATTTATTCTCTTTATGTCGAATCCGTTTGAGTATAATATGGAGAATTACATTCCTTAATGGCAAGCACTACTTAGACTTGAAGCCTATAAATGGCGTTTCAAACGGCACTATAACTTGCATCTATCCAATCGGTATATTTTTATGGAACATGTTATAATATTGTTCTGGGATACTATTATTTATTGGAGTAGGTTATTGATTTTTTTGTGTTTTTTGAGGTATAGATTCGATTGGTGTTGTTCTTGGAATTGATGGCTTTGAACGAAATCCAGTTTCTCATACAAATGATCGGGAAACTTATTTCTGGAGGCGTCTTCAAGTAAAATTCACAATAAACGATTTGGAGTAAGTATAACTTCCATTTATTTTGATGTAGAATATTTTAAGAATATATTAAAGCTTATTTGTACATATTGTTCGCAGAAACAATGCATTGGATTGTGTGGTGAATGGCGATCTAGCTGTTAGGTTGGTGACGGCATGGGCGAAAATTCTGAATGGCATAATGTTCTGCTTATTTCATTGTCAAAGATAATGGTGGTATGAAGTATTTTCAAACTATTTATAAATTTGTTCCAGTTTATGTAAAATGACAAATAATTATTAGTATTTCTCGATTAGGAGTGGTACGATTGGAGGCTATTCAACGAGTTTCGAAGATACGCTTTGAAGCGTATGAAGTTGAAGAATTATGTGACTTAGTACAAAGGTATTTATAAAACACCTCTCTTAATTTGATTGTATATATGTTTATGTTTTTCAATAATCTTATTTTTTGATTGTTTTATGATTTTTTTCCTACAGGTACCCTAAACCTCCTCTATGTTAAGAAGAGCTATTTATTTACATGTTCTTAAGTACGTTAGGAATCATTTTTATGTTTTTGTCAACGAATTGTTTATCTTCATTTTGAACATGTTTCTTTGATTTATTTAGTAGATTTTTTAGATTTCCAATTGCATAGGTGATCATGATCTACAATAATAACCGCAACTCCCAATGAAGTGTATCAACGTTTTTGCGAAACAATAAAAATGAAATATGATTTTATAAATTAAGTTGACTTATTTACAATGTCTACAAATAAAACAAATTGAACTATGTACATAGTTTATTTGTAACATTATTGGAGTAAATTTTCGGTAATTATTCATAGTTATGTACCTAAATATAAAATTATTTTATATCATTTGAATTAAACGAAAATGTTTAAATCAGTTAGATATGAAATCGATTATTTAAACTGATTCAAATTAAATATCCCGGATCACAACTATTAGATACGATATTTATTCAAAACAAAGCTGTTACAGATCTTTTTTTAAGTTCACACATAAGAAATTAAAATAAGTAATATATACATTAATATTTTATCACTTTCCAATTTATTAGGTAATTTCTATACAGTAAATTTGCTGAAAACCCTATTGTCCTCTATAATCCTTTATATACACAATTGTAGAATACCCTAATGTGCATTTCATCATCCCAAAAAAATAATTAAAAAAAAAAACCAAACCTATTGCTTCTCTATTTGTGAGATATCTTCTTAATGGCGAATTTCGTTCCATTAAGAGAATTATCCTTTCAAAATGTTAACCCTACTATTTGTGTCACTATTGTGCATAAATGGATTACATATATTGCTGGGAAGCAAACCTATTTCTTGATTTTGGCAGATGAATCAGTAAGTTATTTCAACCTGATAAGAGTATTTGATAATAGTTATAATACTCTTTTGGCACATACTATATTACAAGGGTTAAGCCAAACAATTAGAATATGTTATGTTATCATTGTGTTAACTTTCGATTCAATTTTAATTTTTCAGGGTTGTAAGATGGAAGCTAAGATTGAATATCCAACCAAACACAGTATGAAATGTTGTTCACCAAAAGCATCGCATCATTCTGCCTTACAAAGTTTTTGCTCCAGCCGCAAATGGGTATTAATCGTACAACTAAACATCCACTTAAAGTTGTGTTCAAACATGAAATTTTGATGACCCCGACTGATAGTTTGACCAAAATATTATTTTGTGAATTCACAAAATTTGATGACATTCAATCAAAGGATAACACATACTTAATTGGTGAGCCATTCATAGCATTTTACGAATATATATTTGATATAATATGATTTTCTATTAAAATAATGTTTAATATCGCATAGATTTAATTGGCTTAATCCGAGGAGTTGAAGATTTGGGAGTCATTCATAAAACGGTCCTAATCCATTTAAGATTAAATTCCAACTTATTGATGAAAGGTATTTATTAATCTCTAAGCATGTAAGATACCCTTTTTATGAATGTATGGTTTAGACAAATGTTTTGATTATTTTTTGTGCAGTGGCAATATCATTTCATGCGTTATGTTTGGTAACCATGCAAAGCAATTGTACAGGGCAATCAAACCTGGACCATATTCTATCCAATGTTGCGTTATGCATTTCTGTAAGATCGACGACATCCCGGGTTCTTTTACATAATCTCTGTTGTTATTATGTACTCTATGTATTAACTACTTGCAACTCACCACTAATTATATTTAATTATATACTTTAAAAATAGGTAAAAAGTTTGTCACCTCTGTTGACGCAATAACTGAACTGCTTATTGACAATGATATTTCGGATATTAAGAACTGAGACTATTACATGTAAGTTTTAAATTGTAACAACCTTACATAATATTAATAATCAGGGTATAAATTTCTGACTAATTGTTTTTCCGATCAATTGCAGGTACAAGTGGCATCTCTAAAGAACTTAGAACCATGATTAAGATCATTATTGGAGAAGAGAATAAGTTGTGATGGTTATTTCGTTGATTTATATTTTGATTGGCTGTAACGAGTATTTGATTTGATTTTTATCATTAAGTGTTTTTACTATTTTATTTGGTTTTAAATTTTCTCAAACAAATCTATACAACAAATTATCGTAATGCAAATTTATTCATAATAGGGGCCATTGAAGAAATCAAATGTCAATATTACATGTTCTTAATGTTGTTTTGAAAATTATACATAACGATCACTGTATAACGATATATGTATAGATATCATTCACGTATTCATTTGTTATAGTGATATAATAATATGTAATTGAATAATGTAACGTATAAATTTATGTATTAATCAATTTCTAGAAATATAAAAATATATGTAAAACATCTACACCCATTAAAATCGCCTAGAATATATGTATAGTTATGGATCTAGATATTCATTTAGATACATTAATATTTACTAAAAACATATTTCTAAAATTTCTCAACAGACTTTCTTATATAAGATATTCTGTTATATATTCATTTATAACAATGAAAAAAATCGTTTCTTAGAGATGAGAAAATATTCCATAATATATTAATATTCTACCTTACTAACTTAGATCTAAATCAATGGAAAATCTATATATATATATATATAATTTATAATTTGCAAATCACAACTATGATATGATGGATTCAAAAGGTCTAGATGTTTTTAATAACAGAGAATTAACAAATATTTCCGATTTACAGTGTGTTTTAGATAAATGGTGAATCAAAGATTGAATTCTTAGAAAGTGGAACAAGTTTATTTCCCCATCCGTTCCAACCATCGATCTCATATTGGTAGACGAAACGGGTTAGTGTTCAAATTTTCATTACTAATCTATATTCAGCTCTTAGAACTCAGTGGACACTGCTTTGTGCAACGTATATTTATTCTTATAAAATTTCCTCGCAGGATTCTAAAATTCATGCAATAATTCCTAAGAAATTATGGCAACCATCTTGGACGAGAATTATTGTTGAGGATACTACATTTACCATTCAAACGTTTAAGGTTCGTTTTTGTACGAATTATCTTCGTGAAACACCTCATCCTCGGGAAATTTTGTTTACTGAGGAAATATCCTTAGCGAGGGTTGCCGGTGGGGTTGACAATTTTTTCTTCTATTTTGTTCCATTCACTAAAAATTTCATGGGCGAACACAAAATTAATACAAGTCTTGGTAAGTTTGTTTTCAATGTTTATTTTTAGACATATCATTCTTTTATTAATTCATACTGAATTATAAAGTTTTGTATTTTTTTGAGTTGTATGTCTTTGGAAGAGTTATTAATGTTGGTGCTCTGCAACGATGGTACCTTCCATCAGGTTTTTCTTGAAAAAATATTCATTTTGATTTGATGGATAGCAGGTTAAATACATAGTGCTTATTTTATATGTTAATAGAGTATACAACATTTTAATGGTGTGTTGCAGATATTATATTCTAATGTCTATATCATGACCTTGATTGCAGAGGTGATATTTTATCGTGCAATCTGACTGATATGTATGCACGTGATTTTGCTACCGAATTTTCGATCAATTGGTCTAATTGCAACCATGATTTTCCAGTAATGTGTGTCATACAATTTGGGCTTCTTAGCTTGCATAACGGTAATTACTCGATGAATTATTATAACAAATATTTTAAAATAACAAATTATAGAAGCCTCCATATCTCGGTTTATATATGTTGACATTTGTGTATAGGCGAGTACATTTGTGAAAAAGCTCATTGGTCCAGAAATTTATAGATCCTCAAGATGTCCATGTTCAAAGAATGAAGATAGCAATTATTAACAAGAATATTTAGTATTCTAAAATATATATCTACAGATAGAATATTATTTTCTATAGTTCGAATTATTGGTAAGTAAGTTAAGCGGTTTTGTTAAGAATATTCTTAGCTATTGTCATCTGTTTTATTCATCCGCAAAAATTGATATTACAAGTCGACTAAATAAATTTCTTAGATATTATCCTTCGTTTAGAAATTACTTACCTATTTTCCTGCGTTTTATTTATCCTAAAAAAATTGATATTATAAGTCGGACTAATCAATATTTATAGATCCTCAAGATGTCCATGTTCAAAGAATGAAGATAGCAATTATTAACAAGAATATTTAGTATTCTAAAATATATATCTACTGATAGACTATTATTTTCTATAGTTCTAATTATTGGTAAGTAAGTTAAGCGGTTTTGTTAAAAATATTCTTAGCTATTGTCATATGTTGTTCGGACCAAACTGTTGTTCGATTTTATTTAAGAATATTCTTAGCTATTGTCATATGTTTTATTCATCCGCAAAAATTGATATTACCAGTCGACTAAATAAATTTTCTTACTTATTATCCTTCGTTTAGAAATTGCTTACCTATTTTCCTGCGTTTTATTTATCCTAAAAAAATTGATATTAAAAGTCGGACTAATCAATATTCTAAACATAAAATAATTTCTTCAAACAAGTTCGACCAAACCGAAGTTTGACTTGTGATATCGGTTTCTTTCCGCCAGAAACCGAACCTCTTTCTCGACAGACGATTTGTAGTCTTTTCCCAGTCATGCGTCGATGAGATAGAAATTGTTATGAGATCAACACCGAAACCAACGTTCTCCTTAAAATTAAGGAACTCATAGGAATCGATCTCAAACAATCAACTCGCCGCCAACTTGCCTTTCCTGAAAGACAATTTCGTCTGTCATCCTTGCAAGACTTTTCCCTGATAGTCAGCTGCACAGATGGGAACCGTGATGAAATCAACACCGGCATAGGATCTTCATGGGGTAAAAAGAATTCTGAACCGGCATGACAACGATTCCAAAACAGCCATCTCGCGACCAACCTAGCTCCGCTGAATAGCTTTCTTAAAGAGAAATCTGTTCCACGTCTTCCAGGACGGGTCCACTCCGATTTACAATTGGTTTCTCTAAATAAAAGAAAAAAAAAAAATATATATATATATATATATAGCAGGGTTCCTATAATCAAAGATCCAAAACGAAAATATAGAAAGAAGGAAGTAACTTACGCGGAAAGTAACCGATCTCGGAATAGCGGACCACAACATGTTACTGAAATTAACGACGCATCATATCGATCGAAATGAATGATATGAGCGTCGCCCTTAAGTTGGGAAGGGCGACAAACAGAAGGAACCATCGGGACAAATCTATTTAATGACGAGTTACCCCTTATCAAAAAGACCATAACTTCATCGACGAACTCGATCATGTATGACTCCGGAGGTTGACACAGATTCGAACACAAGATGGATAATCAACCACAAAATACAGTCAAACAAACAACAACAAATCTATGGCTCAACGACAGTCAATTGCTCCCACTCTCCATCCACAGCCTCTTTCCACACCGTAACATTATTGTTCCCATCGGAAACAGCCAGCAAGTTACCAGTCAACAACCATTTAAGAACCCCGAAAACTACCAACTTTCTCTGAAAATTACAAAAATCAGAAGCAGACCCATGAAACAAAACCGTAAGATGAAATCAACGATAATTGGATAGAGAACAATCAGATCGAACAAACCAAAAGAACTGAGAATTTTGCGTAAATCAGACAGGAAAACAAAAACAGAGGAGTGAGATTTGTATAAAATAGATCAGAAACCAGAGTCATAACTGAAGATACCATTTTAATTAATTCAAAGATTCCATGAATCTCTAATAAACCCAATCGAATTGAAGAACCCAGAAAACTACAGAAATCCAGATGCAGATGCAGCAGAACCCAGAAACCCAATCGAATTGAAGAACCCAGAAAACTAACGAGATTAACAGGCTTGAGTTTCTTACATAGCAGCATGGTATTCAAGTGTTCGTCAAATGGCTTATGGAGGAGGAGGAATCGCGATGGTGTTCAAGTGTTCTTTGGGAAGAAAATAAGAAACTACGTCGTTTCGGAACGAAAAAAAAAAAAACGGGCTAGGACCGTTTAAATTGAACGAAAACCGTACATAAACGGATCCGCTCGTTAAAGCCCGTTTAAATAAGTGGTGTTAAATGGGCCACAGACTTAACAGAATTAAATGGGCTTTAGCAAGCCCGCGGGCTTTAGGCCCAATTTAACAACCCTGAGCCTGAATCCTTTGTCTCATGTGATGTCGTATAAGGGACCACAAGGACGCCATTTATCGAACCAAAAAGAAGCGACTAAGCCATCTTTAATCTGGATTTTCAGGAAAAACTAGAATTTTATTCGCGCTGAGCGTGCAGGTATTTTTTTCGTTTTCATTCACATTGTAGAATTGTTTCATTTTTTAAATTGAAGTTAAATTACTATTTTAGTATTGATATATGGTAGTTAAATAATTATTTGTCTATTTATATTATAGTTCTTATTTTATACCTCATTTTTGGTTTAGTTTGTGAATCAGTTTTGGACGCAATTGATTTTGTTTTATTTGTTTTTCAATCATTATATAATTGATTCAAAGATAATAGATAATAAAAAAATATCAAAAACTTCAACAATAATTGTTTATGTTAACGTTTATTAGACCTAAAAAATTAAACTTATTGTAGAATAGTTCATTATAAACAAAAGATGAAAATAAATATAAAAGATAGTCATCCTAGATTGCTAAAAATCTCTTTAAAAACAACATTCATAGTTTGTTTTTGAGGTTTACTTTCTTTGTCGACAATCAAAATTTTCAATCCCTTCTTCGAAGTTACCCTAGATACTGCCACGTAGAGTTGTCCGTGTGAAAACACAGGTCTTGGTAGAAATAACTCAACTTTTGATAATGATTGTCCTTGGCTCTTGTTGATTGTTATAGCAAAAGCCACTAACAATGTCAATTGTCTCCTGCACATTTTGAATGGTAGTCTTGTATCTCATGGTGTTAACAACAACCTAGGGATGGACACTTTATCTCCAACTCATTCTCCAGTAATAACTCTTACTTCCACCATAAAATCGTGCAACTGGGTAATCTTTAGATTAATTACTATCTTAGTATCTATTGCACTAGTTTTATTAAGTTAGTATTAAGAATTAGTGAAATGACTAAATTACCCATTACAATATAGTTACTTTTTTGTTTAACTTGATTTTTTTTAAACTAAAAATAAACAAACTATATTTAAACTAATATATATTTTTAAAGAAAATGTAAAAAAAATTTCTTTACCAATATAATCTAGGTAAGTTAAGATTTTTACTCATAGCCCATTTTCCTTTCTCGGCGCCGTCTTTCCAAACCCTATCTCGCCGTCGTCTCCTTCATCTATAGCCATCATTGCCTTGCCGCCTCCGCCTATTCGAACTCCCCTTGCTCTATCGTCGTCGACTCCTTGTTCTGTCGCCGTCGTCACCTTCCTTTGTCGCCGTCTTCTCCGAATCGTCAGGTTTCTCTCGGACTTTTGCTATCGTACTCTATTTCGCAAATTTCTGTATCCGTTTTATCTTATTTCTCATGATTTTACTTCAGATCATCATTGTTCTCTTGTTAGGTAGTGTTCTCAACTTCGATTGTGTCTTCATGTTCAATTTGACTTCTCTAGCTTCGGATTAACTGTGTTCTGCCATTGATGTTAATTCAGTGGTTCTTTAAATTTAGGATTATGGTAATTTTAGTACCCTTGTTGATTTGATTGTAGCTTTTTATCTCTTGTTTATTTGATTGTGTTCTCTTGTTCAATTTGTCGTCTCTTGTTCTCAACTGTTCTCTTGTTCTTGGTCCGATTTGTCTCTTGTTCTCTATGTAATTTTGTTCTCCTCGATAGATTGTAAAATATAATCTTGAAATCAATATTTCCTGTTTGTGAATTTATTATCTATGTGTTAAGATGATAACATGGTTGTGGTATTTTTCACGCTCTCTGTCGTTTGCTTGTCTGATTATAACTCTTAATTTTAAGTTATTTGATCTCCAAAAGGAACATTTTTTATTGCTCTCTGTCGTTTGCTTAATTGTCTAATTATAAGACTTAATTTTAAGCTATTTTATTCCAGAAAGATTTTAGGGTTGTTACAGATTATTTCGATAGTTGTTTATTTGTCTTGAATCATTGGGAAATTATAGTACTCTCCATGTTGTAATACATGGATTATGGATTTTTTTATCAGATTACTGATTTTATGTTTGTTACAGAGTTAAACCCTCCATGTTGTTTGATGTGTTTACGGATTTTTTGTGTAGCCATGGAGGATGCAAAGAAGAAAAAATATCCGCAATGTTTGTTTCAAGACGGCAATTATCCGACTCTCCCGCAAATTCTGAATCACGGTAGTACTTAGAGCAGTTGCGAGTAGCGAGAGAACTTCTTGGTGAAGATGCGTGGAAGGATATGAGGGAGTCTAAAATTGGGTGTATTGCTAAGCTAGCTGAAAACAAATTCATTTTCTGTGGAAGGATGCTTTTCTACTTTCTTACACGGCAGTTGGAGACTAAGAAGCAGATGGAAATGTGGTGTTTGATTAGCGATGAACCTCTGAGGTTTTCATTCTACGAATTTGCTAAGATAACCGGTCTTAACTGTGATCCATATGGTGCTTATGTTGGTGTTAATCTTGATCACACAGAGTTATGGGCTAAAATGGGTTTGGTTGTTGGCGATGGTGTTGGATCGCCTAGGATCTAGGGTTCGTTAGATTGAAAAATACCAACCTCGTTCTTACCTTGAACTGGCAGCGGAATGATTGGTGAACGAGATCAGTAAGCGACTTAGATGCTTCGCCTCTACCAGATACACACGCACACAAACCTGGAAACCGGGATGCTAGTGCCGGATCTTTTGGGATCTCTGAGTTCTGGTGTTTCTACTTCTTCTGTCAAGAAAAAGACGACGGCCTTAGTTCTAGGTCGAAAATACTTTCTATTTATTCAGACCTAGAACCACTCAAACGGGCCGACTTGATTAAGTCATAAATCAAAAAGTCTGTTTCGAAAACCCGACCTGTGTCGACCGACACACATACTGTGTCGATCGACACAACACCATATACTCGATATTAATGTGTATCCAATACACATTAACATGATCATTACTATAATGATCATTCCCATTATTTTAGCTTCCAGTTTGCTTAGGTGTGTGACCCTATAGGATCATATAATACTAGCAGTAAGTCTACGACTTACAGATTGCAAGAGGCTTCTAGCAAAACATTGCAACCGCCCAGTATTATACGAATGTCTGATCTCGACACACAACTATCATCCGGAGTGAATACAAGTGTGATTTCAGGACACAATCCCAACAATCTCCCACTTGTACTGGAATCATCAATCTTGTAATCATTTTGTCACTATATCTCGATTTGGCATAAGGCAAGATTAGTGTCATCCTTATTAAGCCAATATCGTGTTTATCGAACTCCTGATCTTATACTGAACAATCCAAACAACTGAACTACAGTTCGTTTGAGTGCGGCCACACATTTTCTCAGTATCAAATCTTCGATGGGCCCTGAGATATTTATCTCCCGTTATTCAGGAGGGACAAATCCCTTCTTGTTCCATCCCTGTTTCAACACATACTACATGATATACCTGAGCAGTGCCGTTATAGCCGCCAGCTACGGGTCGACGTTTGACAAGGTCAAAGTGTACCAATTCATATGTAAGAAAACATGATGAAATCAGGTCTAAGGACTATACTCTATAGTCGTAATGAGAATCTCTTATGACACAGATATAACTATCTTGTAGACTTCTCACTAGCGGGTCATGTCCGATCATATGTTCACCAACATATATCTATGTGACTGACTGTGATACTCATATCATTGACTCCATGAAACTTAGTCAACAGTCACCTCACAAGCTAGTCTCTCGCAGTTGTCAGTGTCCCACTTTGACAACCTCGACTAGGGACAAACATAATTCATGTCATGTATAACTTATAGGGTTTCATGATCAAGTCCTCAACTTGACGACCTATAATATGACATAAACTTATTTTGAGACCATTATTTAGATCACAATAAATAATGCTGAAATCAAATTTCATTAAACATTTCCAAAAGAATGTTCACAAGAGCATCTTATTATAACTAAAATAAAAACTAAAACTCCCACTAGAATCAAGATTACATCTTAAGATCTCTAATGCCTATAGCAGTCGTATGACTCTCATGCTAAGGCCTTGGGAGTGGCTTAGTCAGAGGATCAGCGACATTCTCGTCCGTCGGAACTCGGTTGATCTTCACATCACCCCTATTGACGATATCACGAATCAGGTGATATCTCCTCTCTACGTGTTTGGATTTCTGGTGTGACCTTGGTTCTTTCGCCTGAGCAATGGCTCCATTGTTATCACAAAATAAAGCCATTGGCACCAAGATACTAGGAACAACACCAAGTTCAGTCATGAACTTCTTGATCCAAACAGCTTCCTTTGACGCTTCTGAAGCAGCAACATATTCAGCTTCCGTCGTGGAATCAGCTACGGTATTCTGCTTAGAGCTCTTCCAGCTCACTGCACCGCCATTTAGACAGAAGACATATCCAGACTGTGATCGGAAATCGTCTCTGTCCGTCTGAAAACTCGCATCTGTGAATCCATTCACCACAAGTTCTTCACTTCCTCCATATACCAAGAATTTATCCTTGGTGTGTCTCAAATACTTGAGAATATTCTTGACTGATGTCTAGTGAACTTCACCTGGATCAGATTGGTATCTACTCGTCATGCTGAACGTGTAAGCTACATCTGGACGAGTGCAGAGCATGGCATACATGATAGATCCTATTGCAGAAGCATAAGGAATCCTATCCATGCGCTCTCGCTCAGCATGTGTCGACGGACACTGCTTCTTGTTGAAACTAATGCCATGAGACATCGGTATGAAGCCCTTCTTGGAATCATGCATCTTGAATCTGTGCAACACCTTATCAATATAAGTGTCCTGGCACAACCCAATCAGCCTATTCGCTCTATCTCTGTAGATCCTGATTCCAAGGATGTAGGCGGCTTCTCCCATGTCTTTCATGGAAAAACAACTTCCGAGCCAAGTCTTAACAGACTGAAGCAACGGAACGTCATTACCGAGAAGAAGTATGTCATCGACATACAGTACAAGAAACGCAATTCCGCTCCCACTAGTCTTCTTGTATACACATGGTTCTTCCTCGTTCTTGACGAAACCAAATTGTTTTACTGCTTCATCAAAACGAAGATTCCAACTCCGTGATGCTTGCTTCAATCCATAAATGGATTTATGAAGCTTGCATACCTTCCCAGCATTCTTAGGATCTACAAAACCCTCAGGCTGTGTCATATACACATCCTCTTCCAGAATTCCATTCAAGAAGGCGGTTTTGACATCCATCTGCCAAATCTCATAATCATAATAAGCGGCAGTTGCTAGAAGAATCCGAATGGATTTAAGCATAGCGACTGGGGAATAGGTTTCATCATAGTCAATACCATGAATTTGCTTGAAACCTTTAGCCACCAACCTAGCTTTGTAAATTTGTGCATTACCATCCACGTCAATCTTCTTCTTGAAGATCCATTTACATTCAATGGCTTTTGCACCATTAGGTAAATCGACCAAGGACCATACTTGGTTTTCTGACATGGATCCTATTTCGGATTTAGAGGCTCCAAGCCACTTTTCGGAGTCCGGGCTCATCATTGCTTCCGCGAAGGTCGCTGGTTTGTCACTTTCAATGATCATCAGATCATTGCAATTGGTCACGAGAAATCCATAGTATCTCTCGGGTTCGTGACGGATCCTTCCGGATCTGCGAACTTCAGGCTCCACGGACGTAGGCTCCACAGAACTTTGGGGGTCCAACTGCTGCTCTTCCTCAGCAGGTTGAGCAGTCTCCTGTGCATCTTGAATTTCTTCGAGATGTACTTTACTCCCACTGTTTTTCTTAGAAAGAAACTCCCTCTCAAGAAAGGAACAGTCCCGAGCAACAAATACTTTGTTCTCAGATTGGTTGTAAAAGTAGTATGCCTTGGTTTCCCTAGGATAACCAACGAAGTAGCATTTATCTGATTTGGGTGCGAGCTTGTTAGAGATTAAACGTTTGACATAAGCCTCACAACCCCAAATCTTCAGGAAAGACAGACTAGGAATGTTCCCAGTCCACAATTCATGTGGTGTCTTTTCTACTGATTTAGATGGCACCCTATTTAGTGTAAACGCAGACGTTTCTAGAGCGTATCCCCAAAAGGATAATGGAAGATTTGAATGACTCGTCATAGACCGAACCATATCCAATAAGGTTCGATTCCTCCTCTCTGACACTCCATTCTATTGAGGTATTCCAGGAGGAGTGAGTTGTGAAACAATTCCACACTCGCTCAGATAGTCACTGAACTCTTGGCTTAAGTATTCTCCTCCGCGATCCGACCGCAGAACTTTGATACTTTTGCCAAGTTGGTTCTGTACTTCGTTCTTGAATTCCTTGAATCTATCAAAGGATTCTGACTTGTGTCTCATCAAATAGACGTAGCCATACCTACTGAAATCATCAGTAAAGGTAATGAAGTACTTGTAATTTCCTCTGGCAACAATGCTCATCGGCCCACATACATCAGTATGAACAAGGTCCAACAAGTCACTGGCCCTTTCATTCGGTTTGTTGAAAGGGGCCCTAGCCATTTTGCCCATCAAGCAAGATTCGCATTTCTCACATGATTCAAAATCAAATGAGCCCAGAAGCCCACTACGATGGAGTTTCTGAATGCGTTTCTCATTGATATGGCCCAAACGACAATGCCATAAGAAAGTCGGGTTTTCGTCATTTGACTTAAACCGCTTTGTATTTATGTTAAAGACATGCATTTCTTGGTTTAAGACATATAACCCATTATCTAATGGGGCGCTACCATAAAACGTACCATCACGATTAAAAGAACAAACTTTATTCTTAACAGCAAAATCAAAACCTTCCAAATCCAAAACGGAAACTGAAATTATGTTTCTGCTAATCGCAGGTACAAAGTAGCAATTATTCAAAGCTAAAACCAAGCCCGAAGGTAAAGACAAATCGTAAGTGCTTATGGCCAGTGCAACAACCTTAGCTCCATTCCCGACCCGTAGCTCCACTTGTCCTTTCTTCAGCGTTCTACTATTTCTTAGTGCCTGCATATTAGTACAAATATGAGCACCGCAGCCGGTATCCAATACCCACGAAGTAGAACTAGAAGACATAACATTAAGTTCGATAACATAAATACCTGAGTCAGACGCATCATACGTCTTCTTCAGCTTCTTGTAATCTTCCATGAACTTCTTGCAGTCTCTCTTCCAATGCCCTAACTGCTTGCAGTAGTTGCATTTGTCCTCAGGAGAAGGCCCGGATTTGGGATTTGGCTTGGGCTTGTCCTGACTCTCAGTCTGGACAACTTGGGCTTTTCCCTTATCCTTCTTAGGTTTCTTAAACCTTTTACCCCCTTGTACCATCAGTACACTGGGAGTTGCCTTCTTGAGATTCGGCTCTGCTGTCTTCAGCATGTCGTGCAACTCAGTCAATGTCTTAGTCAAAACACGACGGCAAAGACTGCATGTTGTAGTTCATGATGAACTGATCAAAACACGACGGCAAAGACTGCAGAATCATGTCAGTGGCTAGCTCCTGGCTAATGGCACAGTCCAGTTTCCCCAGGTTATCAATGTAACCCATCATTTTAAGGACATGAGGACTCACTGGGCTGTCCTTAGCCAGCTTGCAATCCATGAGAGATTTAACCGTCTGGTATCTCTCTGTGCGAGCTTTCTCCTGAAACAAAGCTTTCAGGCTGTTAATCATCTCAATGGGTGACATAACGTTCTCATATTGCTTCTGCAGCTCAGAGTTCATAGTCACCAGCATTAGACAATTAACGTCTTTGACATCTGTTGAATGCTTATCATAAGCATTCTTATCTGCCTGCGTGGCATTGGAACGTGGCCTCTCGGGGAGAACTCTTTCAAGGACATATTCCTTGTTCTCCTGCCTGAGAACTATTCTCAGGTTCCGATACCATTCCAAGAAATTAGATCCATTTAACTTGTCCTTCTCAAGGACGGATCTCAGCAAGAAAGTGTTGATGTGAGTTGAGACAAATATAGCTGTAATTAAGAGAGGTAGAGGTTTTAGTTATGATGCTCAAGGAAATGAGTAATCTTATTTAATAAGAAAACTCGCATTGTATTCAAAAACTATGTTTCCTCAGATGAATACAATGAACCAAGATCCTCAGATCACCAAAATTTGAGTGGGCGACTCGCCATCATCCAAACTTTAGTTATCTAGGTAAGCAAATCATTGCTAATTGTACCCAGTACATTCTTGGTCGCAGATGAGACAATCCATGTCTAATCCACTATGATGTCTCTGAGCCCAGAACTTCTGATAGCCCAGTCAAGTAAACCAATCTCTTTATGTCTTGTGATCATCGACAGTCGCACTGCAAGTCTATCAATGATCACCTGCCTTACTCATGTTGTTGTGGATACCAAGGACTCCAAGGCTATCCAACAACGAAACGAGTCTTGACAGTAGACAAGATCGAGCAAGACATCAAGATCACTTGATTTTAGTTGAGGAAAAGAATTATTTAATCTTGATGTATATCCAATATACATCCAAGAAATTATTAATTTAATTAAAACATTCAGTTTTATTAAGTTTAGGTCCATTTAGAACTTTAGGACTAAATTTGGTCTGGTATATACAAATTTGAGGTCCAACCATCAAATTTGCGAATGGTGTGTCGATCGATGCCAACCATTGGCATCGGTCGACACAGTCCAATTTAAACCGGTCTTCGATAACTGGTCAAACCGGATCGAATTTCCTTAACCGATTCAATCTAATTGAACCGGTCCGGTTTAATGGTCCATGTCGATCGTCACACAACTCTGTGTCGATCGACATTACCAAACCAGAACCAAATTGGTTAATTAAAATTAACCGAGCGAGATAACCGGTTCAATCCAATTGAACCGATCTATCCATTCGCATAGTCTGTGTCGACCGACACATGGCGATCTCCAAGACCGAGTGAGCGTCTTCGCGGTGTGTCGACCGACACAATATTAGTGTCGATCGACACTATGCGATAAACCTCAAATTCTTTTACGAGTTTTCGCGGTGTGTCGACCGACACAAGATTAGTGTCGATCGACACCATGCGACAAACCCTAAAATTATTTACGCGTTTTCGCCCTGTGTCGACCGACACACGCTTTGTGTCGATCGACACTCTGCGAAAGCACAGACATCGAATTTTCAACATAAGCTTTAATCCGTGATTAACAACATGAAAAAAACGATTTAACAAGCAACAATCTATTCAATTACATCAGTATTCGAATTAAGTGCTTCAGATTCAATAGACTAAACTCTAACATGCTCTGATACCACTGTTGGATCGCCTAGGATCTAGGGTTCGTTATATTGAAAAATACCAACCTCGTTCTTACCTTGAACTGGCAGCGGAATGATTGGTGAACGAGATCAGTAAGCGACTCAGATGCTTCGCCTCTACCAGATACACACGCACACAAACCTGGAAACCGGGATGCTAGTGCCGGATCTTTTTGGGATCTCTGAGTTCTGGTGTTTCTACTTCTTCTGTCAAGAAAAAGACGACGGTCTTAGTTCTAGGTCGAAAATACTTTCTATTTATTCAGACCTAGAACCACTCAAACGGGCCGACTTGATTAAGTCATAAATCGAAAAGTCTGCTTCGAAAACCCGACATGTGTCGACCGACACACATACTGTGTCGATCGACACAACACCATATACTCGATATTAATGTGTATCCAATACACATTAACATGATCATTACTTTAATGATCATTCCCATTATTTTAGCTTCCAGTTTGCTTAGGTGTGTGACCCTATAGGATCATATAATACTAGCAGTAAGTCTACGACTTACATATTGCAAGAGGCTTCTAGCAAAACATTGCAACCGCCCAGTATTATACGAATGTCTGATCTCGACACACAACTATCATCAGGAGTGAGTACAAGTGTGATTTCAGGACACAATCCCAACAGATGGACCACACTGGACTGGCCTGCGATGGGTGTTGATAATATGCGGCGGCTGGTCACGAGAAGATAGAAGGACTGTTGGTTTCTTATGCCTCCTCCATGTTGGAGTTTTTTTATTTCAAAGAGGTGGTAGAATTGACTTAAAGTACGCGAAGAAGGCTTTAGATAAATATGTTTTTAATAGTTTCCAGTGGGGAAGGCTAGCATTCGAGGTTCTCATAAAGTCCATCAAAGAAACAAATCTTGCTGCATCCTCGGTTACACTAAATTGATTCGTTCACGCGGTGAATGTATGGGCTCTTGAGTCATATCCAAATTTGGGAGAAATGCATGGTGGTAGAAAGATAGATGAAGCGCTTCCTATACTTCGTTGGGGTGGGTCACGCGGTCACTACGATGTTGATGATGTGATATTGGCAGGTAACAATGAGAACTATGATGTATGTCTCGATTTCTAATGTGTCATTTGATGTCTGACTTTTGTTCAAATTCGTGTTTACATGCTAGAGATTTGTTTAGTGATTGCGGATTTTTCTTCTGATCTACGTGGACTTAATTACCGTGTTATATATGTATTTATATGTTGTGGATTAATAGTCTAGAAGCTTATTTCTGAGGTGTTTGCAGATTATTAAGCATGAGTTATTCTAATCCTGAATATGCATGTTCAGGTTTGTAATATGGTAATGAAACCGATGAATGAGATTTATCCGGAGTGGCCTAATGAAGTTGATGACGAAAGAGTGGATACACTGCTACAAGACATCATCAACCAGAGTTTGCAGAAGAATTAATGGACTTGGGAATGGCATGAAAGAGTTTTTGATGGTCAGAAACAAAAAAACCCGGGTAACAAAAAGCGTGCAAGTAGTGAGCACAATTCAAAAGACGAGGTTGCGGGTCTAGTTGGTAAGAAAAATAAGAAAGTAAGGGTGAAGGAGGGTTTTGAGCAGAGTGGTGAGACGAGTGCCAATGCCGAAGTTGTTAACCTTCTGAAATCTGTGACTGAGAAACTGGGTGAGATGGACAGACATAATCGACATCAATTTTATGCAATTGATACAAGGTTTCTAGAAGTCGAGGACCAAATGGGTCTAATGAAAGGAGCTATAAGTAGTTTACAAAATTCTGCTAAGGTCGAAGGGAAGAAACCGGTTCTCCATCAGGAAGAAGTTGCCGATACATGTTCTTCAAAAGAGCTGGTAATTTTTGAACTCCCAACTACTTGCGTATTTTTTTTTTCCTCTCTGCGGATTTTTTTGCTATATTTCCTTTTGTTGCGGATTTACTACGAAACTGCGGATTTATTTGTTAAGTGTCATTCTGTAGAAGCAGGCTAGAGGTGATGTCAATAGAGACATTTATGTTGAAAACACCACACGAGTGCCAATGCCGAAGTTGTTAACCTTCTGAAATCTGTGACTGAGAAACTGGGTGAGATGGACAGACATAATCGACATCAATTTTATGCAATTGATACAAGGTTTCTAGAAGTCGAGGATCAAATGGGTCTAATGAAAGGAGCTATAAGTAGTTTACAAAATTCTGCTAAGGTCGAAGGGAAGAAACCGGTTCTCCATCAGGAAGAAGTTGCCGATACATGTTCTTCAAAAGAGCTGGTAATTTTTGAACTCCCAACTACTTGCGTATTTTTTTTTTCCTCTCTGCGGATTTTTTTGCTATATTTCCTTTTGTTGCGGATTTACTACGAAACTGCGGATTTATTTGTTAAGTGTCATTCTGTCGAAGCAGGCTAGAGGTGATGTCAATAGAGACATTTATGTTGAAAACACCACACCAGAAACTCCAGTAAGTAATGTTTTATTGTTCCTAATGAATTAGTTAATCAATAATTTCTTTGAACAGATTTATTTGTAACCTTGGGGTTGTTTTATTATGTAGGTTCCAACTGATTTAAATGGAGAAAAGGACAGGAAAGACAGTGCATCAGAAAACCTAGAACGAATATGTTGTGTTTCTATTTTTTTCTGAGATTGTATTTCTTTTTACGTGTTTTAATTTCCGTTGATATGTTTCTACTGAATGTAGTCATGGTTAGAAAGACCTAGTCAAGTGAAAAAGAAACCAAAAGTGAAGAAAGCAGACAAACAAGCTGTTGCGAAAAAGATTTGAAAATCAGAGAAATTAGTCAAGGTTAAAGTTGAGCCGAATGAGAAGTTTGTGACACCAAAGAACAAGGGGAAACGAAATAAAAAATGGTGTGCAACTTGTAGATGAAGATGTAGGGGATGAGGATAACACATATTTCGGTAATCATTTGGACATGCTAGCCGCACAGCTGCGCAAAAACAAAGGAGATGAAGATGGTGGGCGGATCAGACTCTTGGCGCAGACACAACAAGACCCATTTATCCCAAGTTCAGTTGTGAAAAGGATCATGTACGAGGGCGGCATTTGGAAAATTCTCAAGTGACTATGCATATGATCCATTTGAAAAAGTGGAAGAGAGGAAACTCCAAAATCTTCTAGACTTAATACAACAGGATGAGTAAGTTTATGTATTTACTTGTACACTACTTTTTGTTGGTTAATATTTAACATCGAACATGTGTTTTCAATGTTTTAAAAGGGATGAGCCAATTAGCACATTCAACAGTGAAGTTAACTTTTACAAAAGGCTGGTGACGAGGAAGGAAGAATGGCCAGAAACTGATTATGGTTGGTTAGGCGATCATGTAAGCGCTTGAATCAGTGGCTATGATCATATTTGTGTGGCAGATTTGTTTCCCTTTTTGCGAATTTTTTGACATTGTTGCGAATTGTAATTGTCTTGATCATAAGGGTTTTGTTTGTTGTCCTAGTAGCTTATATATTTGTTACTTACCGAGTTTCTACTCACTTTCAGCATATGACGGCAGCGATGCGAATGTTCCGCAAATGGTTGCTACTGGATGAAAATCCTTACCGGACTGACAGTGTTGCTTTCATTGACCAAATGTTTATCAATTTATGGTATCAGGAGACCAAATAATTTGAGAAGAAAAAGTCGAAGTTCATATTCAAGTCCGGCTACAAAGATGTGTTCTCAGGTGTTGGAATCGGCGATGATATCAGTACTAACAAGAGATGGATTGACGATGTGGGTGTTGTCTATTTTTGCCACAATTCCAACAACAGCCATTGGGTGGCATGTGAACTTGATTTGCCTAACAGAAAGATTGACATCTACGACAGCATCATCAACGATGAAAGCGAGCAGATGATCACTAAGCAGGTGAAGAAGTATGCAAAAATGCTACTCTATTGGATCAAAACAGAGACTGCAAAAGGTGATTAAGATCTATTTTTTTCAATCAAAATTTTTCTTCTGTGATATACTGGTTAATACTCTAGTTTATTTTCATTTTGTAGGTGATAATAAAAAATGGAATTGGCGTCCATTCCAAGTTAACTTCATCAAGAACATACCACAAAATACCCAAGTGGGAGATTGTGGTGTTTATGCCTTGAAGTTCGTCGAGTGTCGTGCTCTTGGTGTACAAATGGATGATCTGAGCGACGGGATCATTGCCGATATGCGCTTGAAGCTCGCAGCTGAAATATTTGACGGATGCCCAGAAAAGAAACAGCATATGTCTGACCCGGTCCGAGGTGCTGATATAGGCCATAAATCTCGGCCTGCCACACAAGCGTAGTCTGAATCTGATGATTGTTGAACTTGTTTAGGTTTCATTTTGAATGTCAATATTAGGTACTTGTTGCGTATTTGTGTCAGTCTGGTAGGCGTAACAACAGTTAGTTCTTTTTTGCGAAGTTTTCAGTATGTTCACTTATCGGCTTTATCTATTAGTTGCGGATTAATCTCTTTGTTGCGGATTTATCTATTTGTTGCGGATTTATCTCTTCAAATTTAACTTATATGTATGTATAATAATATATTAACCCTAAATGGGCTAAAACCCTATACCATAAAGAACTTGGATAACCTCACAATAAATTGAAATTTAACCCTAAATGGCTTAAACCCTATGTTCCAATTATGATTAAATATAACCATTTAAAATTAATTAAATAAACTACGAAAGGGCATAACCCCGAAACCCTAAACCAAAACCTTTAAAAATAACTTAGATAACTAAATCCTAAACCCTATACCAAAAATAACTTAGATAAAAGTATAAAATAATAGATTAACCCTAAATGGTCTAAACCCTATACCATAAATAACTTGTATATCCTCACAATAAATTGAAATTTAACCCTAAATGGCCTAAACCCTAAGTTTCAATAATGATTAAATATAACCATTTAAAATTAATTAAATAAATTGCGAAAAGGCATAACCCCGAAACCCTAAACCAAAAACCTTTAAAAATAACTTAGATAACTAAATCCTACACCCTATACCAAAAAATAACTTAGATAAAAGTATAAAATAATAGATTAACCCTAAATGGCCTAAACCCTATACGATAAATAACTTGGATATCCTCACAATAAATTGAAATTTAACCCTGGCCTAAACCCTAAACCTTATGTTCCAATTATGATTAAATATAACCATTTAAAAATAATTAAATAAACTACGAAAGGGCATAACCCCGAAACCCTAAACCAAAAACCTTTAAAAATAACTTAGATAACTAAATCCTAAACCCTATACCAAAAATAACTTAGATAAAAGTATAAAATAATAGATTAACCCTAAATGGCCTAAACCTTATACCATAAATAACTTGGATATCCTCACAATAAATTGAAATTTAACCCTAAATGGCATAAACCCTAAACCCTATGTTCCAATTATGATTAAATATAACCATTTAAAATTAATTAAATAAACTACCACTACAAGAAATGTGGGTATTAATAGCATTGCAAGATAGCGTTTATTACAGTTCTGCTATTATATATGGACACAGGTTTGTTTCATAGCGTTTGTTATTATAAAACGCTATATTTGTTATCGCGGGAAAATAAAATGTTTAGCCGCGTAAATTTGCTAAGTGCTGACGTCTTACCATTGCAGATCCAAAATTCAACGCTATCTTATATCTAATTACCAACTTTATTTACACATCTCTCTCATGCTCTATCTAAGTTTAGCAGCTTTTAGGGTTTTATTTTGAGTTCTTCTCCACTCTCAAATCTTTGAGTCTTCTTCTTCTTCTCTAATTACATTTTTCGGTCGTCTCTTCCATTGCCGCCTTGGCTTTCTCTCCAATCCCACCTCATTCCTTTGTTGCCGATCATTCCTCCACCTTCTCAATCGCTCCTTTTGCTTCGTCTTCATCCTCCTTTTTCCTTCCCCAGAAGCTGCCACTGATGATTTTGTCGATATGTTGCTTTTTCCCACTGATTTGTGCATTGGGTACACATTGCATCTATTTATCAAGTAGATTCTCCGATCTGGAGTTTAATTTTCTATATATGCTTCTTCTTCATTCTTCTTACTGTTTCCCTTTTTTGCTCTTTTGATGATTTTGTTTCTAGGAGAAGAAGTGAATCCAACGAATTTTTACCTTCTCTACATTCAGGAGTCGCTGCAACAAAGTGTTATGCGTCTGCGGATCCATCGAACTTCCAATATTTCTCCAAAATAATTCGAGCATAAAAAATCGGTAGAAAAATCGGACACAGAGAATTGTTGGGGTTTTGGAGCTAGCTGGAGGAGTGATGGAAGAACTCGCGAGTCCTTCTGGGTCTAGGAAAGAGTTCATCAACAGTCATTTCCGAGAGTTTATGCAATCTGTGAAGGTTTCCTTACTCAATCTCTTCGTCACTACATTTAAGCTCATTGTTTATGAATAGTGGATTTGAATTCTAGTGTTTTCAGAATGTCACTGAGCTCACTTGTCACAAGTCTAGGTTTTAAGATTTCTTGCAATCGATTAGTGTTCTTGGCTCAACCCTTCTTTTACTACATCCGCCCACAGATGTAGTCTCGTGAAATGAAATATAAGCTTGTTCAATGTTACTATAGTAATCATCAGTCTCATCAATGTCCGACTGACAAACGATATCATTTTCTCTTCCATATGTTGCATCACATATAAACTTGTTTCTTTTTTTTTGTTGAAATTGTTAGCGTAAGTAATTCCTCCTAAAATCGTTTTACTTGCTAACTCTTTTTTCGAAGATATTTCAGATTTACAAACATTTGTTTCTATTTTTGTTTGCTTACATTGGTTGTTATTTTTCTATTAGTTCTCTGAAGTCTGTTGTTATCTTTTCTAGATTTAAACTGAAGCAGAGGAACTCCATGAACGAAAATGGAGAGTTTGAATCAGTCGAAGTAATTGTTTATGATTACCTTCAATCGGCAGGGAATGCAATTGCAGTATTCTGCAGATCTATCGTGTGCGACTCCATGTTATCCCTCTGCATCTGTTCTCAACTTAACCAAACTTGTTTGATCTTCTTTAGCCATACCTTCATGTCTTGATGATTCAACCTTGCTAATTATATGTTTTTTGATCTCCCAGAAACTATTTCTTCTTCAGGTTTCACAGGAATAGATGACCCTTATGAACCATCTTTGGACTGCGAGGTTGGTATTTATGTTTTAGTGATCATATCCTATTGATTATTGGTATTTATCCTGAACCATTGGTCTACTATGCTTTGCAGATTGTGATAAAAAAACAACGGAGAGGAAAAAAAATTCATTCTTCATCTCTTTCTGAAATGGCAGAAAGTGTCGTTGGGTACTTAGACCAAAATGGATACCTCAAGCCGTCGTAGAAACACTCCTAGAAACACTCCACAAAGGCACATAAGGACATGATTAATATTGGTTACAAACGTCTCTTGTAATATGCTCAAAAGTATTAATCTTATAATTTTAATTGATCTTATTGTTTTCGATTACTACATGTGTTTGTGACTATATATATTTGTGATTGATCTATCTTGATAATTCAATAAAACAAAGCTTTTTGTTAATTATAAGTATGTTATTGTTGTCCAAAATCCATAAAGAACATTATCATTGCACATTTAATAAATTAATAAAATAAGAAAAAAAATTATAAAATAAAAAAATGAAATTTGCAGTTTTATTTTAGGGTATAGATAGGGTTTAGGGTTTGAAAATAAAAAACTAACTACTATAACATATCCAATAAACAAGATTTAACATTTATAAATGAAATTATTATTTTTCAAATATAATCTTTTTTGATTATGTGTTTGTGTGAATTAATATTTAGCGGGGTTTATGGTATAAAACCAAGACCACATCTATACCCTAACCCCTAAAACTTCTTTTTCTTTCTCACTTATATTATCATACTTGTTGTATAGACAAACTAATGATAATTTGTTTTAAAGTATAACTAAGATTTAGGGTTTGAACCATAACCCTATACCCCAAAACCATAAATCATACTTTAAACCTTAAATTCTTAATCATAAAATACTATCCACATATAACCATTGTATATACATAAAACTAATATGTTAAAACATCAATCTCAAACCTTAAACATAAACCCCCAAACCCTAAACCCCAAACTCCAAACCTAAATCATATCATAAGCTATAAACTTACTTGATGTAAATTATAAAGAAAATATATTAATATTGACTTTGCAAATAGTATTAAAATCTACCAAATATATAAAATAATAAGTGTTAAACTCAAAGATTCATGAGAATAAACACTTAATTTATATTGGTTGATAAAGTATCACAAGGATCACCTAAACTTTTAGTTCTTAATCATAAACACTAATTTTTTTTTATTTTTCAAATAAATATTAAAGTTTATTTTATTTTTATTGTATTTAAAATACATATATAATAAAAATCTAATAATAGAATGATATGTTGACCAAAAAAAAAAATAGAATGATATTGGTTTTTCATTGGCTAATCCAACAAGATGAAGATCATCTTTATTGTTTTATATGCCGTTCAAAAAATTAGATCTAATGGTCCAAATCATCCCTTTATTTTCTCCTTCTCCTCCAACCGATCCCCTCCAACCCTAACCTTCATTCTGCCGTTACGTTCTGTACTTCTCTATTATGTCGATTCTCTTCCATCCTCTTGTTCTCAAATCATAATCTTCTCTGCAATCACGTTTTCCGGCGAGATAGAAGCAGTGGGCTCAACTTCCGCCGTTCGAACAAATAAACCCTTGGATCCTCCCTAGATATTTCCTCGATAATCATGAAACGAATTGGGAATTAGCTTTTGTTGATAAAACTTGTGATTCTGGTCTATGATAGGGTCAGGCGTGGCAGAGGCTCTGTTGGTCCTAAGATGGATGAACCATGTTTTTCTCTTCCTGTGGCGGAACTGACGAGAACTTCTGATACAGAAGATGGCAAGTTAGTTTTACAGCCAGAGAGATGGCCTCTATTGAGACATAACACATATTCTTCTTCTTCTTCCGGGGAGGAGGTTCATGGGCGTCTCATAGAAAAAGAAAAGAGCAGAAGCAGAAACTTAGTAAGAGGCACAAATCAAAAGAGAGGAGAAGAGGCTTTGCAGGTGAGTGATTTGGTTGATTGATTGTCTGTTTACTTCATGCTTTGTCTCTATAAACCGTGAGGCTTGTACTATATCGAAAACTTCATGATGATCACTAATCAAGCTTCTCTTTGAACTTGTGTAACAGAAGTTTATGCTACAACCGGGAGGAACGCCCACCAAGATTTTCTGTTTGACTCAAGTGGTTACATCTGATGATCTTGGAGACGATGAAGAGTATGAAGACATAATGGAGGACATGAGACAAGAAGGTGGAAAATTCGGTAAGCAATTTCACTTTTCGTTGTATGTTCCTGACGTTCTGCCATTTGCACACTGGCATGCCATGGTCCAAACTTTTGATAATTCATTGTTTTATGCAGGTAACTTGGTGAATGTTGTGATTCCAAGAGCTCCCTACCATGTTTTCTCTTCCGGCACAAATGGTTTTTGTTTCTGTGTAGGTTAATGTGGTCGAAGGACTGAAGCTATATGAAGAAATGGTTGACTCAAAGGAAGTTTCTCAACTCGTTTCTCAAGTGAACAATCTGAGAATATATTAGAGTTCATCGAAGAAGAAGAGATTGAGTGAAAAAGTATATTCATCTTATCAGTTTTCTGTTACAAGAACACTCTTATATACTGAGTGTTTCGGTTTTACATAACCGATACAATGGTTTTATACTAAACCAATACTTGATATCTCATCTTACTCTAATATTCCCCCTCAAGATGGCAAGTAAATACATTTTAAAGCCATCTTGCCAACTAAAGAGTAGAACTGAGTAGGAAACAATGGTTTAGTAAACACATCTGCAATCTGATTATTAGAACGGACATGTAAAGTCTTGATGTATCCAACTTGAATCCGCTCACGTACTTGGTGACAATCCAGTTCGATGTGCTTTGTACGCTCATGGAAAACTGGATTGTTGGCTATATGAATAGCTGCAGTTGAGTCACAAAAGAAAGCAACCGGACCAGATTGAGAAGCTTGAAACTCAGCTAACAGATGATATAACCAGACTACTTCTCATGATGCAAATTCCATAGCTCGATATTCTGACTCAGCTGAGGAATGAGAGACTGTTTGTTGTTTCTTGGACTTCCAAGAGATGAGGGATGTACCAAGAAACATACAATAACCAGAGGTAGATCTTCGAGAATCTGGACAGGAAGCCTAATCCGCATCAGTGAACGCCTGTAATACAAGATCAGATGCAGACGAGTAGAATAACCCAAGGCCAACTGTACCCTTTAAGTAGTGTAGAACTTTGTAAGCAGCTTGAAGATGAGACTGCTTTGGTGATGATGCAAACTGACAGAGCTTATTGACAGCATAAGTGATATCAGGACGAGTGATAGTGAGATACATTAGCTTCCCCACTAAGCGTCTGTAGATACTTCCATCTTCCAGTGTTGGTTCTTTTGAATCTTGAACCAATTTGACACTAGGATCCATTGGAATGGAAGATGGTTTACATGCTAAAAGCCCTGTTTCATCTAGCAGACCCAGAGTATACTTTCGTTGACATACACTGATCCCTCCACTTGTACGAGCGATTTCCAGACCAAGGAAATACTTCAAAGGTCCTAAGTCTCTGAGTTTAAATGCTAGTGCTAATTCACTTTTCAGAATATCAACCTCAGTATCATTATTACTTGCAATAATGATATCATCAACGTAAACTAAAACAGCAATGTACATACCATTAGTATTACGGATGAAGAGAGTGTGATCTGAGTTTGACTTCTGAAATCCCAAATTCATCAATGTAGTGCTAAACTTTAGAAACCATTGGCGTGAGGCTTGCTTCAGACCGTATAATGACTTCTGAAGCTTGCACACTGCATTAGGAGGTAATGTTTCCCCCTGTCTTGGTGTGTAGCCTGGAGGTAACAACATATAGATCTCTTCATGAAGATCTCCATTCAGAAAAGCATTTGAGACATCTAACTGGGTAAGACTCCATTTCTTTACCGCTGCTACTGCCAATGAGGTTTTGACTGTAGTCATTTTTGCTACTGGAGAGAAGGTATCTACAAAGTCAATTCCCTCTTGTTGGGTATATCCTTTGGCAACGAGACGTGCCTTATACCGTTCCAAACTCCCATCAGCATGAACTTTGATTTTATACACCCATTTACATCCTATAGCATGCTTATCCGGAGGTAAGGAACAAATGGACCAGGTATTGGTACTTTGCAGAGCAGTAAGTTCTTCATTCATTGTTGTTAACCATTCTTTGAACTTCTTAGCTTGAGTAAAAGAAGTTGGTTCAGGATGAAGAGATACTGCACATATGAATGCTTTATATTCATCAGAGAGATTTCCATAAGACATGTAGGCCGAGATAGGGTAAGTAACATCCGTTTCAGATTCTGCAACATTGCAGTAGTAATCTTGCAAATAAGCAGGAAGCTTGGATTCTCGTCTCTTTATGTCTGAGCTAGTTGAAGGCAAACTGTTAGATGTCGTTGATGGATGATCTGGAGAAGAGGATCCATGAATAACAGTTTTATTCATACCTTCATGCTCTGGCTGAGAAAAGAAATCATGATATGAATGTTTCTGATCAGTTGCACAGGGGAATATATCCTCATGAAACAATACATTCCTGGAGATAGTGATTGTATTTGTGTCCATGTCCAGAAGTTTGTATCCCTTGTATCCTGCAGGGTATCCAAGGAAGAGACATGGTCTTGATATGGGTTGAAATTTATGTCTGTTCTTTGTTGAAGTGGAAACATAAGCTAAGCATCCGAAAACTCTTAATCCTTTGTAATCAACTGTCCTGTTAGTCAGAAGTTCATAAGGAGTTTTCCCTTTAAGTAGCTTTGAGGGTAAACGATTAATGATGAAGACAGCAGTTAAGACGCAATCTCCCCAATGTTCTAATGGTACTTGAGATTGGAACATTAGCGATCTGGCCACATTCAAAATGTGCTGATGTTTACGCTCCACCACTGAGTTTTGCTCAGGTGTTTCAGGACATGAATGGAATGCAACAATTCCTTTCTTTCTGAACAGATCCACAAACTTTAATTCCTGTGCATTATCAGACCTGACAGCTTTAACTTCTGCCTTATACTGAGTCTTGACAAGCTGTAAAAACTCTGGAAATACCCGCAAAACCTCATCCTTTGTTCTGAGTAGATAGATCCATGTAGTTCTACTATGGTCATCAACAATAGTAAGGAAATATCTATAACCTTCTACTGTAGATACAGAGAAAGGACCCCATGTATCTATGTGTAAAAGATCAAAGATATTATCACATACATTGTTCTTGGATGTGAAAGGAAGACGTTTTTGCTTTGCAAGGGGACAAATATTGCAATGAAACTGTCTTTTATTACTTTGTTGTAATCCAAGTACATCTATGATAGATTCTGTTTTAGACATAGATGGATGACCTAGTCTGTTGTGCCAAAGACTAGAGTCTACAACAACATTTGTACTAAAAGTAATATGTTGCTGACTTGTAGAATATCCTGCAATATCAGCTCTGTCAAGGATGTAGAGATTTGAGATTTGCTCACCCTTCCCAATCATCAATCCCTTGGTATGATCCTGTATCATGCATGAATCTGGATCAAAGACAACTCTATATCCCAAATCTTTGGTTAGCTGACTCACACTCAGAAGATTTAGCCTAAAGTCTGGGATATAAAGAACATTAGTCAAAACCAGACATTCATTCAATCTGACTTTGCCTATGCCTGTTATTCTCACACCCATTCCTGTTGGTAGAGTGACGGATGTGTTCACTGCATCAGATAATTCCAGAAACATGTTTCTATCGTGGGCAACATGGTGAGTGGCACCACTGTCTACTATCCAGGATTCATTAACAAGAGCATTCCCTGTACTCTTTAACACACCAATGAAACACAGTGTAGAGTTAGAGAAAGTCATACCCGGAAGTGCAGTTATAGTGCCACTAGAAGAAGGGCCAAGTGAGCTAGCTGACATGAAATTCATCTGTCTGTTCTGAGGTGGAAGTTGAGAATTGAAGTAAGCAATGACACCTTCAATCTGATCTTTTGTGAGATTATTCACCATGTTAGTAACTAAACCAGCTGGTGTAGATGTTTCTGAAACAGCCACTTGAGCAACCATTGGTTTAACCACCCCACTGTTCTTGTTGAAAGACGACTGCTTGTCAGACTGCTGCTTTGTTTTATGCTTGAAACCAGTTGGATATCCATGTATTTTGTAACATGTCTCAATTGTATGTCCATTATAACCGCAGTGAGCACAGACTGGTCGGTTGGACTTGGCATTATAGTTAGCTTGAGTAGCATTGACAGAAGCATTCTCTTGTAGAGGTGCAGAAACTTGGAAAGCAGTAGCATTCTGAACAGGAACAATGTTTCTCTGATTGTGATCTTGATCAAGGAGATTATAAATCTCAGAAAGATCAGGTATATGTTTCTTCATAATAATCTGACTTCAGATTGTAGCATATGACTCATTAAGTCCAGCCAAGAATTTTATTGCTTTGGAATGATCTGCTTTTGTTGCTGTGGCTCTGCAACAATCACACTTACGGCATGTTTTGACACAGTTAGCTCCATCTAACTCATCCCATAGTGTTTTCAAAGTCGTGTAGTATGTTGCAAGATCCATTGAGCCTTGTTGAAGAGACCAAATCTGCTGAGACAATTGATATGAGCGTGGAAGATTCGTAATGTGAAAGCGAGTCTGTAAATCTTTCCATATCTCTGATGCATCATCAAAACGCAGAATGCTTTTGTAAATCTGTTTAGAAACAGAGTGCAGCAACCAAGATTTCACCATGGAGTTACATCTAGACCAAATCTTGAAGAGTGAACTAGATTCGCTAGGTCTACCGAGAGATCCATCTATAAACGCGAGCTTATTCTTAGCGTCTAAGGCTATGGTAATCGCTATACTCCAGTTATCATAATTCGATCCATCTAAGACTTCAGAGATAATCGAAAGACCTGGATTGTCTCCATTGGTGAGGTAGTATGGCGAATGTATACTCTCTGGCACCAATGTTCGTGAGATCAAATTTGAGTCATCGGGAATGGACTGAGAATCTTCAGGAATGGAAGACTTCCGAGCTGAATTTGTTATTATCTTGGCAATCCGACGCGTAGATCGACGATTAATCACCATTGTTAAGCAAGATTGAAGCTCAACATTAACGATTAATGGCGGAATAACCAGAAATCGATTTTTAAGAAAGATATGATTGATCGGGAGAATCACCGATGCAATCTAGGTCAAAGAAGCGGAAAAATTGAAGCTAGAATCGGTTGAGTTTATGCTCAACGCTCTGATACCATATTAGAGTTCATCGAAGAAGAAGAGATTGAGTGAAAAAGTATATTCATCTTATCAGTTTTCTGTTACAAGAACACTCTTATATACTGAGTGTTTCGGTTTTACATAACCGATACAATGGTTTTATACTAAACCAATACTTGATATCTCATCTTACTCTAATAGAATACTGGAAGAAGAGGTCAACTTCAGAGTTTGATATGCTTTCGTCTCCATCTTTGGGATTTGTGGTGGAAACTGAAGACACAAAAGCATTTGGTTGTAAGAGATTAATTAACTTAAGGCTTGTATGTGTACTACTTTTATTGCTTTTATTATTCACAGATTATATGGATTCCTTCTAAAGAGTGATGTTTTTTTGTGTGTGTTTAATAGTACTACTTTAATGTTTTATGGTTTTTATATTATGAATTAATTGTTTTTATTATTATTATTACAAATATTCCAAAAATATATTACAATTAAAAAATCCATTTGTAATTTATTTTAATAAATTTTTGGATAATTATAATATAAATTAATAACACAAATAAATTGCTATTTTGTAAAATAAAATGCTATTATTAATGAGTTTTAATAACAATTATAACATGCTATTATAAAGATAAACAATTGCGAAGAGATGAACGCTATCGTCGTTTAATTAACTATAGTATACATCAAGTCCGCTATCTTAAGTACCCGACCTACAATGACGGGCGTTGTCCGAACGTTTTAGGAAACGCTATCGAAGATGATACATAGCGTTTATCGGCCGCTATTAATACCCATATTTCTTGTAGTGTACGAAAGGGCATAACCCCAAACTCTAAACCAAAAACCTTTAAAAATAACTTAGATAACTAAATCCTAGACCCTAAACCAAAAATACCTTAGATAAAAGTATAAAATAATAGATTAACCCTAAATGGCCAAACCTTAAACCCTATGTTCCAATTATGATTAAATTTAACTAAGCCTTAAATAACTACATAATTAACCTAAAAAAATAAATAAAAAATAAACACTAAAGGGCGAAAACCCTATACCTTGAACTTAAGATTGCTTGATTTGACAATTATTTTGTTTCATTTTAAAATTTAAACTGAAAACCTAAAAATTTAACATAAAAATATGTTTTACTACAAGTTTCTTCAAATGTTGAACAGAGCAAAAAAGATAACACCAAATTAAAAAGGAAATTCAGCAATGCCTATTTTGGATGATGCCCACAAGTACGACTGTTATGCCCATTATGGTTGCAGTTCAAGCAAATATGTTGCTTCCTGGGACGCTTTTTGAGCAAAGCTTTCTCTAAAGAAGACTTGTATCAACTGTTCTTAGGTCTTCCGGGAGGCTGCCGAGGTATAGGAGGTAGACATTGTTGCGCTGCGACGAGTTCAAGAACCGGATGAGCTACATCTCTTGGCATTACAGACGGAGCGTAAGCATTGATAAGGTAGCTCTTAGAGTAATATGGAGACGAAATACCAATCGCATTTATCTTCTTAGATACTCCAGCAGCGATAGCATGAACACAAGGTAATTGATGAACATCGAATCTTTTACATGAACATTGCCGTTCTCGTACGTTGACAACATGTGACTGCCTTCCGTTGGTAACATGTACTTGATCAGCGTCTATTTCCTGCACTGCCAACAGTCTAGCGGTAGTAACACGAGGCTGCATACAAGTAAACAAAGTTCAATACGCTTAGTTTTTAGAGACAACAATTGAAATTTATAACCACTAACCTCTATCAGTTTTTCTGCACCATCTGTCAACCTAGTACACATTTGTTCTGCTGCCCGCCTCCTGTCGGAGAACCATCTTGTTAGCATAAACCGAATGGCGTCTAAGAGCTTGGCAATTGGCAGAGTTCTCGCATCTGATAGGACCATGTTGATCGACGCAGCTATATTGGAAGTTAAAATATTGTATCTCTAACCTGGAAAGTGAGCATGACTCCATACCTTAACATCATCTTTCTCCAGATAAGCATGGAGGCCCGGTTTAAGGTTTTGGATCTCATTGAATATGAAATTAATATCAGATATTCTATACGCGTTTGCTGCCTTTTTTACCATTCGAAATGCATCACCACCTTTAAATCGCACTAGTATGTTTTTGTACATATGATATGTGCATATACCCCTATTAGCCAGTGGATAGACTTTTCCAATGGCTTTAGATATCGATCTATGTCTGTCGGAAATGATGGATAGACCAGCCTCGTCTGGAAATACACGGTTCAGTTGTCTGAAGAACCATTCCCATGATTCATCGTTCTCTGTGTCAACAACCGCAAATGATATAGGGAAAACCGAAAGTGATAAATGCTTACTTGAATCGGCCTTCTTCGTCCACTGTAAACGTGTAAAAGTCCCTGGATTAGTCTTTCTAATCAAATACAAATAAGTAGGAAGTTCTTCATATCCACTCTCGTGGCTACCATTAGAAAACAAACGTGCGTAAACAAGAGTCGGATGAGCTTTCCAATAATCAATCTGCCATATATTCAACTTATATTAAGTATGTTATTCATAAAAATCCACAACAAGTCGTAATAACTAGAAAAAAAACTGCATCAAACGAATTATTAAAAAAAAATCTGCAACCAGTATAAGGACATTCGAACATACCTTTATACCAAATTTGAAGTTCAGAGCCACATCAACATGATTTGGTATAACTTTTGGCCCAACAGTACCCATCAAATCATAGTACAGCTGCCCCAAGATATTTTTCGTGGCTTGACGACTCTGCCCACCTCGTTCTGTGACAGAGCAAGTATGATCTTTATTGTATACTTTGATATGAAAACAAGACGAATCTCCAAATGTTCCGGCACGAACTCTCCATGTGCATCCTTCTACCCAGCATTGAACAATCAATAAGTCCGGCCTTGAGTCTACACGGTTATAATCAAACTTCTTCGCTAATGACAGAAGCTGCAACCTATTAACCAATGCATCTTTGCTATCGTACATTTGCCCAACAGCAATATCCAAGGCTTGTAACTCTGTTTTCATGTAATTTTCATCATCAACACCTTCATGGACAGCTTTCCCAAAAGCCTTTTTCTTCTTTCGCAAACTTAGTTCCTCAAACTCTCTCGAAACTCTCCCAGACAAATCATAATCCTCGTCACCAGAACTAGCACCATCCGAATCTTCACAACAATCAAATATCATTCCTTCTTCATCGCTCTCGTCATCTACCACAGCCTCTTCCGTGTTACCCATAGAATTTTCAGAAGATGTCGTCGTCTTCTTAAATGTAACACATAACCTGCATATCTTATCTTTGAACTGATCAAAGAAAGCTTTCATTTGTCTTATCATCACAAACAAGCATAGGAGGTGTGCTCTTCGCTAAATCAACCAAAACCTCCTTTGGAAACATATAACTAAACTCAGCTATGTTAGTCTTATTGTCAACTCCATAATCCTTGTAAACTGTTTCTATGAATCTGCTGTAAGAAGGGTTATCCTCTACTCCTATTGTTCTTGTTCCTCTTTCATCCACAACAAATTTCCATCTTGTTTCATCAAATCTTCAGTCACCACAAATTAGAACAATCTGAACCATGAATACGTACCAATCAAACTCGTGGAGAGATGGAGGCTAGATGATGTGTTTGTCGTTCTTCCTAGTTGTATTGTTGTTGTAAATGACGATTTTTTTACCTATTAGAGCGTATGTTTTTCATCGATGAACAAAAAAAACAATTAACTCTATTATAAATGCTAATAATAAAACTTCCAAACGTGATCTTTGAGAATCTTTCTATTTTGAAAAAATAACATATTTCCGTTTTTGAATAAATCGTAAATCCAAACTACATTCCTATTATCATGGGTGGTTAGAAAAAGTACTAGAAAATATTTCCGTTTAAAAAAAAAGTATATACAGATGTATCGAAAATTCAACTAAAATCAGTTAAAAATATTTTCTAAATATTAAAAGAAAATATATGAAATTTAAAGACTTATTACATTATCTGCAGAAAAATTTTATTAATTCAAGACACTTATATAAATAATTACTTTATATATTTTGAGATTATCAAATTGAATTAAAAAAACAAATAGGTATTATCAAATTATACAAGGAAATGATATATCTTTTTCGAAAACATATATATATATTTTTTTAAAAAATTATTAACCTACTTATTTTCAAAGGGTATAATATTTTTAAATTTCTAGAAGTCATTTTTGGTATTTTCAATTTTATTTACAATTAAAAATTAGGGTAAAAAATTAATTAAGGAAATATACAAACAAATCTGCAAATAAAAATAGTTGATTCTAAATTGCCACGTCATCAAACTGGAAAAATCTGTAGAAATAAAAAATAAATTTGTAACACAACAAATAAATCTGTAACACTATAATACTGGTTTTGTAATTTTTTTACCCTTTTGTCTTTGTGACGGAGATTTTAAAATCTGCAACAATACAAAAAATCTGTAAGACTAAAAATGAAATCTGCAATTTAAATCCGCAATTTTTTATAAAACTGCAAAACCATATAAAAATATTCAGCACTAGCAAAAAATCTTCAAATAGAATCTGCAAATAAATAAAATCCGCAAAAAATAAAAAAATTTGTAACACACTAAACATATCTGTTACACTACCTACTGCTTTAGTAGTTAAATCTCCAACACGTAAATTTAAATCTGCAACCACAAATCTGTAATCTCCCTAACAAATCCGCAACCAAAAAAATATTCAACACACGAATGCAGATTTAAATTCGTAGGGTAGGTCGTGTTTTCATAAATAAATAATTTCTTTTGCTGATATGGAAAAAAATTGAATGGAATTTCTGTAATTAATTTTTTTTCCTTCCAAATGGTTATAGGGGTACTTTAGGCAATAATGTATTGAAAAATCTCAAAAGATTAATACTAGCCTAGTAATTGATTTATTTATTCATACTAAATAAATAAATCTCCCTTTGAGTTTAGAGGATTTTGTTAAACAATAGTACCTTCAGAAGAATACTCGTATTCAGAACACGAGTCATCATCTCCGCTATATTGTTCATCATTAGGAAATATGCTATGATAATTATCAGAATAATCGTTACTTTCATTTCTTTGTCCTGATAGATTAGTTATATCACCAAGAATAATTCTTTCATTTCTACTGGATTGTCCTGCTGAATATGTACTGGTGTTTGTTGTACAAAATATGACAATTTGAATGTTGAAACTTGTTAGTAAGGTTAACACCAAAACAAAGATATTTATATATAAATCTTACATGCAACTACAAACTTACAACAAAAAATCGTCTCTGCTCGACGTCTTTTAGTAGTCTCAACCGTTTCTATAGCTGTATTTAAATAACCAAATCAAATAGACAGATTAGCATTATTGGTAATATAGTATGTAATATATTAAACTTTGTAATAACCTGAAATCATTTTTCTTTTGCTCGCAGGAAACCCTTGTACATCATTAGCAAATTTGCTATGATGAGCCGCATGACATTCGTTACTTTCGTTTCTTTGTCCTGATAAATTAGTTATATCACCAAGAACAATTCTTTTGTTTCTACTGGATTCTCCTACTGAACCGTTTGGAGATGACAATGTACTAGTGTTTGCTGTACAAAACATGACAATTTAAATGATGAAACATGTCAGTAAAGTTTATACCAAAACAAATATTGGTAATTCAATCTTACATGTAACTACAAACTTACAACAAAAACTCAAATCATTTCGACGTCTTTTAGTAGCTTCAAATTTTTCTCCGCCTGTATCAAAGTAACCAAATAATATAGACAAATTAGCATTCTTGATAATATAGTGTGTAATACATTAGGGATCTTGATAACCTGAAATCAATTTCCTTTTGCTCGCAAGAAATCCTGGTGATTGAGAGTGTCCTTCTATTGATGAAAGTATGCTTGAACTTCGAGGTAGATTTGTTACATCATGGGGAACCCTATTAAAAATAGAGCTTAGTGGAACAGATTCATGGGTGATCATAGAATTTGGATGCGGACATAGTTCAGTTTCAGCATAATTGTAGCTGTTAGATTGCTTATCTTTTACTGTTCTTCCATGGTTGAGTTTGCAACTCTGAGAATCTTCTTTCGTTTTGGTCATTCTGTGAATTTAAGAGTTATAGAGATTCAAACATGAACAAATACATCTAATAAAATAGTTAAAGAATATTTTGTTAATGGTGTAAATACTGAGATAAAAACTGATACATATGGTGTTAGAAAGCTCAATGCATGAATAGATTGTGGCTCGTTTTGCTTGTTTCATTGACATAAGGATTAGTAAGCAACAATTTATGTTTAATTTCAAAACATTTCGTGAAATTTGTATATTAGAAGAGGCGCCAAAAAATTACATTTGAGCATTTAGAAGCTAATACAAAATCTAAAGAAAAATATAATAATATACTGAAAACAATATACCTTAACGAATATACCTCAACAAAATTTCGGTTGATTAAATATCTAATATCATAATAAGTCCTATGAAAATCAAATGGTAGTTAATATACAATCTGATTTGGATATTCGAATAGATTGTAACCTAATTTATAATTAAGAGAATATTTTAAACACCCAAAATATCGAATGCTTAGATATCGATCTAATCCAGTATAACTGCTAGTATTATTTCAATATCTTCAATTCCTGAAATAATCCAGTATAACTGCTACAAATAAGAAAATATTATTTCAGTATCTTCAATTCATACCACAAACTAGTTAAACGGATATCCGTAAACTCGATTATCGAGATCTATTTGGTATACAAATATGGAATTCAAATTTAATTTATTTACTATGCAAATTTTTTTTTTAAAATTAAAAATTTTTCAATAATCGTTTGATTATCGAGATCTCTTTAATAATAAATAAGGAAGCAAAACTATTTAAATTAATATGCAAGTCTCATCAATATATCCAAATATAATCAAAATAAGTTGTAAATATATTCTATTTTTTTGGCATTCAAAGATATTTCCATTAACAACTTTCATTCGAATATTCAAATAACATTTGCATCTTTAATGACAATCATCTTAGTATAATTAACTTTGCAAATAATCTGATTTGTATACAAATATCTTACAATTTCATATCCAAAATAGTGATATGTTTGTAAACTTTATGTTTGATATTGATAAGACTTAATTCATGAATTAGAAACAGTGTATTTTATATAAAACATTCACTTATTGAAGAAAAAGAAGTAGCAAACATAACTAACAAAAATATTTAATACAATGTATTAGCGGTTGATCTGATGTTTTATATAAAGTTTAACATCGACATATTATAGACATCCTTTTAAACATAGCCGAGACTTAAGTTTTAAAAACAAACATATAGATGATCATGATAATCCTCTAACCCAAAAATCAAAGTTTTTAGAACCGAGATACATGGTTTAAAATATGAAATGTGACATCAGGTTTTGTTCAGGATATTGAACAGGCACCGGATTTGGAAAACTACATAACAGAAAACAATGTATTAATAATTAAAAAAGATATTGAAGCATAATATAGAAAGAGTTGAATCAGATATATGAACACGACCTGTTGAGGAGTCCAACAAATTCTAAATTCTCAGTTTGATCGTACATAATTGTTTAAATAGGTTCCTATCTTGTTAGCCAAGTTACATCTAATTAGATACAACAAAGAACAAACATCATAAGATTAGAAAACAACAAAGAAATATCAAGTTTAAATCAATCCTAAACCACAATATGTAATAAACATACGATCAATCTAATCATAAAAAAATTTAAATATCTAATCTTACTGGATTTGTTTTTTATGTAGAAGCACCGAAGAATCACGAAGAGATGTCTATCGGCATCCTTCCAAAACCTTTTATGAGTTCTTCAGCAGCTTTTTCGATTAATAAACACTGAAGACTCTGGAGGTTATTAGATAAAGTATTTCCAAGTTATATTATTCCATACAGATTTGCAACAACCATACGTAAGAAAGAATATAGGCAATTGATTAACTAACATTGTGTCGCGAATTGTAAACTACAACTTTGGTCATGCCCAATAAGGTTGAAGATTTCCCAACATGGGTAACCACACCAAGAACATCTAGATAGAATAATAGAGTAATTCAGACAACTATATCTTAATATATTCCGATTTTTTTTACATAATTTCTACAAATGATGTAAATAACACGATTATTATAATCATAACAAATTATCAAAAATCTGCATATTCAAATTACCTTTAGGTTACTCATCACGAACTCTCAAATCTAATATATCAAGAATAGATGGAAACTGCATAAAATGACCTTCAGGAACATTATCGCAAGCCATGCAAAAAGTTGTGTTTTTACCGAAAATGAGCTTGAAGTCGTGAGGGGTCAAAGACCAAATTCTGGGGCCTGTACAACTCGAGCATTCGCAAGCTTAAACCAACGTCCCTCACACCATGTTGAGAAACAGAATTTTGGCACATAATAGACATGAACAGTAACCTCTATTCCTAAATCAATATAAAAAATTACTTAACAAAACATGCAATAACCTTAGATAGAGAAAATGAAAGAGAAAAAGAGAACTTACCTCCTCATCGACCAAAAGCATCTGGATTTTTGGATCTCCCATCAAGGTTTAACACATCCAAACATGCAAAAAAAAAAACGCAAGGAACAAAGTTGTTGATTTGAGTAATTTTTTGAAAAATCTGTGGAGCCATGTTGAGAATCGTTGAAATTTCGTAGAAATTACCGAGAAAGGAATTTATTTTTTGGTTAAGCAGTAAGAAACTGAAGTGTCTAGGGTTGAAAATCTTAAATAGTTTCCAAAAGTGGTGAGTAAAAGGTGTAATTCACTTAATGAAAATCCTTGGCTTGGTAAAAACGTTTGGGCCTTAACCGTTTATATTCGAATATTTAACTCTTAGCCAAATCGATTACTTAAATATTTACATACTCGTCAAAAATTTAATACGTGAAATAATGTTTTGAATATATATACACTTTGGTTTACACCAAAAGATCAACAATAATTATTAAGAACATAATCCAAAAAGGTTATCTAAATATTTAAATAATCGACAAAACTTTGTAAGGCTATAAACATAATCCTACATTTCACCCAAGATAGGTTTTTGTATCTTACAAAATTTTTTTGGAGGCTACCTTTAATCTATCACTGTTTGCATCTCTTGAATGTCAAACATTAGTAGATGAATCAATACAACACCATGACAATAGACAATGAATCAATACAAAACCATGACAATAGACATCATTCCAAAAGTTTGGACCTTCACCGATAATAAATATTTAACTGTTATAGCCCAACCCTTAATGTTTAAAAAATATACATTAAGGGTTGACAATTGCAGTATTGCAAAGCTCTATTGTTTAGTTTTTTTAGGCCTATAATCCATCACAGTTTGCATCTCTTAAATGCAAAACATTAGTATAATACAAAAAACCATAACAATAGACATCATATAAAACAAAAACCAAAACTAAAAAATTTATGTTTATTTGAAAGCTACTATAATCGGTCACAATTTTGCATCTCTTAAATGCAAAACATTAGTATAATACAAAAAATCAAAACAATAGACATCATCTATACTATAAAACCAAAAATAAAGAATTAAAAAACACGAATACGATTCGATAATGAAATGTAGTTGAAAAAGGTCAACAATAATTTTCCCCGCAACGATGTAAAGTAAGAAAGACTATCAAGCTGTTGGTGATCGATGTTCGTATTTATAGATTATTTTCTAGGTCAAGATTTTGGTTAGAATATTATTGTCATATTCGAATGGAAGTTTAAATTCTAAATATCTTTGATTGATATCGAATATTATTGTAACAGATTTTAGAAACCTTTTGAATTTGAATTTATTATCGAGACTTGAGTAATAGGCAAAATATATTGAGATTACTAATCTGTTATATGACAAATATCGACCGATTTAATGGAGAATATTTTTTTTTTTAATTTGAATATGTGTAAATTAATTGGACGGCTAGATTCAAATATTAAAAATGAACGGTGAAGATTAAAAAAATAGGATCCACGCTATATCCATTTAATCGGACCCGGACCAATATTTAGGATCCGAGCTATTGCCCTTATATGCGAGTAAAGAAATATAAAATAAAACTATTTAATAAACGGTCATATTAGATTCTTCGTAAATGCACGGCCACAATTTAGAAAAAGGATTCGGGAGACCCTAAAATTCGACCCAGATCCGCGTGTTTCTCTTGACCAATTTTCGATAAACCCTAAAATACCCTTAATGAATAATTAAAATCCCTAACAAACGTGATAACATTCTTTGTAATATAACACGATGTATCAATGTCATTTTCGTAAATGCTCCCCTGTTTTTATAGTATAGATATTGCGAGCGGACGGAGTTTATCCCATGTATTTTAAGTTTATCCCATTTTTTCCTAACTAGGGCAGCTAGTCCGAACATGGGTTTAATATAATGACTGATCCCCGTTGAGCCGGATTTATTCAGTGATCCCGAATATAATCCGGTTCGTTTTCTTTAGAAAGCAGATTAAATGTTGACCGGACCGGTATATGTTTTCATAAAAGGCAGATTGATTGTTGACCCAAAGGATCCGGTTTACATTAGAACTTGCCTAAGGACGAGAAAAGAAGTTAATATTTAGGGCAGTGCTAGTGAGTGGCCCAAAACGTGCTGAAGAAAATCGAAAAACCCCGAAATCTCCGGCTGCGAAGGATGAACAATTGGAAGACTCTTCTCCTTCGAATCGGCGAAAAGGGCCCCGAGTACGGCACTTCCTCCGACTACAAAGAACATATTGTCAGTACTCTCTCTCTCTCTCAAACCCTAATTTTCTCTCTCCAGTCTTTTTGTTGCACATCCCTTGCTCTATTGTAGTGTCCATACCTTTCGTCTACTCAAACTCTATCCTTTTTTTTTCCCC
Organism: Orychophragmus violaceus; assembly: GCA_030180135.1. Lineage (NCBI taxonomy): Eukaryota > Viridiplantae > Streptophyta > Magnoliopsida > Brassicales > Brassicaceae > Orychophragmus > Orychophragmus violaceus. The sequence continues at coordinate 29,104,397 of CM058233.1, read as the reverse complement.
TATGCAGGAGACTTGTTTTGGTGTTATTCGGAGAGAAATCGAGCGTTCTGGGGACCAAGTTTCGTCTGTATGTTTGACATTTCCTTGAATTAATATGATTTCCTTGTCTAATTTGATGCTAATAGAATTATTTAGGATTTGCAAATTTAATATGCTCCGATTTCATGTTTGTCTCTTCATCCTGTAGAAAGATTCAATGTAATGAATAAATATAGTTTCTTGTAATATCCTCATTTTCATTACCATATAACAATGTGGTTAGCATTTTTGTTTACATGTATTTATGTGGATATTATTTTTCTCACTATATTTGTGATTTTCATCTTAACAGTTTCTACTGCAATGTGCTGAACAATTGCCTCATAAGATTCCTTTGTATGGGACTCTGGTAAGTCATAAACTAAAGCTTTCATTTTTTTTCTGGGTAAGTGTTGGATATTGCATGTTGGTGTTTTTAGGTAGATATTTTGATTGAGTCCTAAATGATATGTGTAAAGTGATGCATATCAAAGAAGAGTTAGCTCAGAAGCAATAGCCCAGGAATAACTTGAAAAGATCACTTCATAAACCAAAAAACAAGGAAACCTTTTCCTTAAGGTAGATCATTTTGTGTGCTAGCATATCATAGATGACATATTTTACTGATTTTGATCGAGTCTTATATGATATGTGTGAATTAATTAATATCAAATAAGAATTAGCTCAGAAGATATGGTGTATCATCACTGCATCTACCAATAAAGTGGATCATTTTGTGCCTAACATATCGTAGATGACATATAGTAGAAATATACTTATTCATAGAACTGGTGGTATAAGTTGGTGACATTGAAAAGAACACACTTAGTAAGGTTTCCTACTTCTAATTAATGAAGAAAATGCACGAATAGTTTCTGTAGATGTCTTTGTTTTCTTCTTCTTGAGGATGGCTATTTCATTGTTTGCTCTGTATGAGATATCCTGTTCTCTGTTATATATTAGTTCAATTTATTTTGTTACATATACTGAAATTTGATGGATGTCTTTGCACGTGTTTAAGATTGGTTTGTTTAATTTGGAGAATGAAGACTTTGTCCAGAAGATAGTAGAGAGTGTCCAAGCTAATTTCCAGGTGAATAATCTGTATATCAATGACCAAGAAGAATTTTGTTTCCATAGCTAAATTGATAAAGAAAAATTTCACTTACTTTTGTTTATAATGTAACTGCTTTTACTGGGTTGAACATTTCAGGTCGCTTTAGATTCTGGAAACTGCAATAGTATCCGTATCTTGCTACGCTTTATGACTTCCCTGGTATGGTTACTAATCTTATTACATAGTCGCTGTCATTAATCTGATATGTAAGTTCATATTTTCTAATACACCAAAAGCGTCTGAAAAATTAAAATTGTGAAGCATACAGGAACATGCAGTATTTTTTCAATTTTTAGATGTTTCTCTATTTTATTAACATTTTTTATTTGTGTTCTTTAGCTGTGCAGTAAGGTTATTCAACCTGGTTCTTTGATTGTCGTGTTTGAATCATTGTTATCATCTGCGGCCACCACTGTGGATGAAGAGAAAGGAAATCCATCATGGCAGGCACAAGCTGACTTCTACGTTATATGCATCTTGTCAAGTCTCCCATGGGGAGGAGCAGAACTCGCTGAGGTACTACTATATGATTAAAGACATTCCAGAAAATATATTTTTAACTGGGTATTAGAGAAATATGATATTTGCGTTGAAAGCTATTATAATACAGGATCATGCGCTTCCGGTTATATAATGATGTGGTCCTGTTGGATGTGCAATCAACTTTGGTAGTCTAATTCTTAGGTTTATCATGGCTGGCCTATTAGGCAGTACTGGTCATTGAACTGTTTCTATGCGAGTTGCAATAAGCTATTATTTCAACTTATAACCGCTGCTGAATTTACCTCTTTCTCGCAGCAAGTTCCCGACGAGATTGAAAGAGTGTTAGTCGGGATACAAGCTTATTTGAGCATCCGAAAGCATTCTTCATCCTCTGGTTTAAACTTTTTTTACAACCGCGAATCAGAAAACAGTCTTCCAGAGAAGGTTTGATTTTAGTGTTGAATTTTTGAAGTTGTTGTATTTGCTTTGTATTAGCTGCCCCTTTTATTTTGTCTCGGTAGATGTTTTGGCAGATGCATAAATAACATGCGGTTGTTTAAATCTGTGCGACATTTCGTTTCCTGCCTTTCTATATTTGTTCGTAATTTGTTGAATTTTGTATCATGTAGTAACTTTTGGTTTGTCTTTGTTGTTTGTGGTCTCTTTAGGATTTCGTGGAGGATCTATGGGAGCGAACACAGTCTCTGGTTTCCAATGGATGGAAACTTGATAGTGGTACGCATGTTTTTATTTCTCTTTGTATCACTAAGACTGCAAGCCACTACAACCCTCTCCTTCAATTTCCCTGTCTACCTTCTTCTATCCTACAGGAAATGTTTGTTGTATATCACTATTGATGACAATTTAACACTTTTTATGTTCTAGTTCCTAGGCCTCATCTCTCGTTCGAAGCTCAGCTTGTTGCTGGAAAATTTCATGAGCTACGCCCCATTAAATGTATGGAACCACCGAGTCCACCTTCTGATCTTTCAAGAGCATACATTGGCAAGCAAAAGCATGATGCTTTGATGAGATATCCGCAGCGGATTCGTAGGTTGAATATATTTCCAGCTAATAAAACAGAGGTAATGGGATGTCTCTGTTCATCTGGAATTTTTTTTACACTTATTACAATTTTAGTCCTCAACATCTATTTTCTCCAGTTTATCATATGTTGATTGATATATGGTTATATGATGTCGGTTCGTATTCCTTTTGTTCTTATTCTGGAATTATTAAACTCACAGGATGTACAACCTATGGATCGCTTTGTTGTTGAGGAGTATTTACTGGATGTGCTCCTCTATTTAAATGGATGGTAGGTATTTTTGCAAAACTAGAGTGTTCTTGGTTTTCTATGTCCCTTTTATATTTTCCTTGCATAGTAGACTGTCGTCCATGCATGTATACTGGTTTTGTGTAGGTATTTGATCAATTGCTATCTAAATATCTAGCCTTAGCTTAAGGTGCATTAAGCTAAGTTCAGGAGTTACTCAACGAAAAATAGTCACTGAACAATATATAAATGATGTTGAATCGGCTGGACGACTTACTTGCTACCAAGGGGTAGTGCGTTTATGTGTAGATCTAATTTAACATTCTCTTGTCCATCCTATGGTTCTTGAATTACCTAGCATATAGTTGTTTCTTATTCTACATCTTGGCATATACTGAGCTTTTTTTTTTTTGTGGTCACCTTTTAAATTTTGATTACCTTCGTAAATTCTATAGAATTTTGATTCACTAATTAATTTATTGCAAAGCTAGTCGGAAGGAGTGCGCTTCCTACATGGCTAATCTTCCTGTTCCCTTTCGGTATGAGTATCTTATGGCAGAGACACTATTTTCTCAGGTGGAGTTCTGTTCTTGTTAATTGTTAGCAATGTATATAAAAGCATAATGATAGTCATATTCGGGCAGATTATACCAATTTTTTTTCCAGGAATTTTTTTCTTAGATCCCGTGGTTTTAGATGTAACAATTGGATCTCCTTATTTTCCAGATACTGCTGCTACCACAGCCACCGTTCAAGACTCTTTATTATACACTTGTGATTATGGATCTGTGTAAGGTAACAACAAAGGATTACTCTGATTATTCGATGGTTTTTAGGTCACTGGTGTCATTTCTTTCTTCTACCTGATTCCAAATATTCAATTATTTTAGGCTCTTCCGGGTGCCTTTCCTGCTGTTGTTGCTGGAGCTGTCCGTGCACTCTTTGAGAAAATTTCCGACTTAGACATGGAATCCAGGACACGCCTTATCATCTGGTTTTCACACCACTTGTAAGTATATATTTCATTTTTCTTACCTCTTGTTTTTAGTTATCAAGAAAAGGTGTAGAATTTTGTGTGGAGATACATATATATTAGAAAATATGAATTTCTAATAGACATGAATTTAGGTCTATTTTACTTTATGCTTTCTATTAACAACCAACCAAAGGGGCTCGAGGTAGGTTTTGACCCATATGGACCTTAAAAAACATATAAAAGTTTTCCTCCTAGGCAGGGTGGGTTCTTATTTTTTGCTTAGTCGATTATTCATCATGAAGTTGATTACTTTCTCGTATTGTTATCAATGAACCATGTTTAACAGATCCAACTTCCAATTCATCTGGCCGTGGGAAGAGTGGGCTTATGTGTTGGATCTTCCCAAATGGGCCCCTAAGCGTGTATTTGTTCAGGAGGTTCTGCAAAGAGAAGTACGCTTGTCTTACTGGGATAAAATTAAGCAGGTATTTTTGTTCTGATTATACATTAGAAAATCTGAGGCTATAGGAACTGCTAAACTTTAGCATCACAAAATCTCTCTCTCTCTCTCTCTTAAGTACCACATGGCTTTAGTTTTTGTCCACTAAAGAAGTTATTTTGTTTTCTCTGTGTGTCTAATAGAGCATCGAGAATGCTAGTGCCCTAGAAGAATTGCTTCCTGCGAAGGCGGGTCCGGCTTATATGTATTCCTCGGAAGAGGGTAAAGAGAAAACAAAAGAACATGAATTGTCAGCTGAATTGAATAGGAAGGTCAAGGAAAAACAATCTGCACGTGACATGATGTCGTGGATTGAGGAAACGATATATCCAGTTCATGGATTTGAAGTTACACTTACTGTAGTTGTACAGACCTTACTCGACATCGGATCAAAAAGTTTCACTCATTTGGTCACTGTCCTGGAGCGATATGGACAAGTATTTGCAAAACTTTGTCCGGATAATGATAAACAGGTGAGGCTATTATCTCAAGTGAGTACATACTGGAAAAACAATGTACAAATGACGGCGGTGGCAATCGATAGGATGATGGGTTATAGACTCGTATCTAATCAGGCAATTGTTAGATGGGTCTTTTCCGCGGAAAATGTTGATCAGTTTCATGTGTCTGATCAGCAATGGGAGGTAAGTTGCATTCGGTTTTGCTGATATCTAAAATTGCTTATTTGTTTAATAAACTCTGAATTTGGTTTCAGATACTTGGGAATGCACTTAACAAGACATATAATCGAATCTCTGATTTGAGGAAAGAAATATTGAACATTACGAAAAATGTTTTGATAGCTGAGAAAGCTTCAGCAAACGCAAGAATAGAGTTGGAGGCTGCTGAGAGGAAACTTTCCCTAGTGGAGGGCCAGCCCGTACTTGGTGACAATCCAGCAAAGATGAAGCGTCTAAAATCAACAGTAGAAAAGGCAGAGGAGGGGGAGGTATCGCTTCGGGAATCCCTCGAGGCAAAAGAGGCCCTTCTTAAAAGAGCTCTCTCTGAAACCGAGGTATTGTTTAATCAATCATCTTATCCTGCTCTAGTAGTCCCTTTGTATGACTCTTCTTGTTCATAGGTTCTACTGCTCCTGCTGTTCCAAAGCTTCTCCGCAGTCTTGAAGGAGCGGCTCCCAGAACCAACAAAAGCGAGATCATTGCAGGATCTAAAATCTATTGAAAACTCATCTGCGATGGAGGTGGACAGTGAGAATGGAAAACCAAAGAAAAGGTCAGAAATCGGTGAGAGAGAACAGTGGTGCTTATCAACACTTGGCTGTCTCACGGCGTTTACAAGACAATATGCAAACGAGGTTAGAGTTGTTAAGATTTGAAGATTTTATAAAATGAGAATCTTACTTGTTCTCCATGTCTTGTAGATATGGCCTCACATGGACAAGTTGGAATCGGAGGTGTTCTCTGGAGAAGATGTTCATCCTCTCTTTCTTCAAGCCATATTCTCTGCACTCCAATTCCCTTCACAATAAATCTCTGTCCTTTTTTAATCAGATTTTTGACATTCAAGATTCATTTGCTCGTTTCTCAGTGTACTGTTGTTGTTTTCATCGCTGGAAAAAAACAAATTTGTTTCGTTTTATTAATTAAACTTTGATAGTTTGCTTGGATAAGCCTAATTTGTACACTCGATCCACCGTCCACTAGGTGTATGGGCTTGATGGCCACTGATTGTCATATGTTCGAAAGAAAATGCGATTTGATAGTGGTGTGATCATTGTGACAGCGGTTGTAGAATTTGAATGGCAAATCCATGATTATAGTTAGATGATTTATCGAGTGTTAGTTGATCTTCAATAATACTCTTTTTTTCTAGGTCAACTCGATCATACTTTATTTAAATTTCCAAATTGTATTTGAAAGTCGCAATAAATATATTCTGAAACCCGAAAAATTTATAGTTTGTTTATGTATAGTTAAAAATTGTTTCTAAAATTCATGTTTTCTATTTGACATCTATGACAATAAGTTGATCAGAATAACCATACAACTCATAAAATGAAGTACAATATTCAAAAACTATTCTTATATATATATAATGATAATTTTTCTAATCTCGATTTTTTTTTTCTCCTCTTTTTATTTATTTATTATTTTTGACTTTTCTTAATATAATCGATATTCTCTAGATCTTTCAATAATCGATCCACTAGATTAAAACAAGTTTTTTCCAACTAAAAAATTATGTGAAAATTCTTCGATCGGTGTTGTGGGTTATGTGGGAAAAAGTGTGTCCCGTGCTCGAGTCGTTTTCGCGAGAGATTCCACTCAAATGTTTCTCAGCATGGAATGTGTTTTATGCTAATAATCATTTAAAGGTGTCTATTGTGAAGGCAGGTCATGGCTCACATAAAGCCATTTAATTCTGCATGAAAAGGAGAAAGGCTTTATCGACATGCATGTGCTCCAAAAAGCAAAAAGCTCAAGTCCCTTACACTTCATGTAGTACCATCCAAGTCCACTAAGCGGTCTATAATCGATCCATAAGGGATCAATTTGGTATGGTGGAACTTTGTCAACCAATGATGGATAGGGGTGTCAATGCGGGCAGACCGCGACTGCTTGGCCCGACCGCTGCGGATCGTGCCTTTGCTCCGGACCGTGCGGTCCAGTCCGTCGCGGTCTGCGGTCCAAATTACGATGTCCGATCCCGCCCCGCCTTGGCCTTGCGGTTTCTGCGGTCGGCCCGCGGGCTGATGATATTGTAGTATACAAGATACACGTAGCCACCCAAACTGTGGAAGAGCCAGCTTTAGATGAGGGAAAAGAATCAGCATTACAGCTCAAATTCACAGAAGCAGTCGGGCAAAGCAAAACCTCTACCAATTACAAAATCATTTTTATGAACTTCCCAAAGAGCATTCTTCAACTCCACGCCTTCAAGCCCCTGAGAAATGAGTTCTGCAAATGCTTTTATACGTTCGCATAGCTGCAACTATTTTATCCACATTTCTAAAGTAAGTAGCCACATACGCATCACTCTTAATGGACACATGATAATCCAATGCAACTTTTATATTTCCATGCATTTTGTTGAAATCCTCTCGGTTAAGTAAAGCATACTTTGTAAACACATTTGTATAAACGGATGTGAATCCTTCCATCTCCATTAGACCGTCTCCAGCTGCTACGTATTTGTTTTTGCTTGTTAGTATGTTAAGTGACTGAAGCATCAATAATGTTTCATTATGAGTCAGAGGGCATTTGCCTCTCTTTCTCCAAATCTGAGCTGGTTCTCCTATCCATGGCTTCCTGTCAACACGAGCAGATTCATTAAAACTACCAGTCACCTGCATTGAGCTGCAATCTTTCCTTTACCCATTTAAATATCACTCCTCACTACCAAAACCTTAGTACAAAACAGATTATAAAAAAACTAAATTTAGCATCTTTGAGTTTTGATTATAGTAAAGAGATAGAGAGAGAGAGAGAGTCACAACTATTGTAAAGTTACCATTTTGAAATCCGAGGATATCTGCGAGTTTCTCGATCTCGATAGGACCCTTTGAAATCATTTCTCTATCTCCAATTCTCCATCAACAGCCACAACATGTTTGGAACGACGATTGCCAATGCATAATCCAAGTGCAGCTCCAAAACTAGGGGCGCTCAACCACATCAAATCCATCGTCAAGGATATAATGACTCATTATCTATATCCTGCAAAGATGATTACAATTGAGAAAGTCCATAAATCAATTAGTCACAATCTGTAACAGTGACCAAGTCGGCGTAATCTGGTTCAAGTTTCTACAGTAGAAAGGGAACGATTAGTATAATCAATGATCTAACGAAGTTGAGAGTCGAAGAAACTTACCATTGCGGTAACATAATAAGAAACCCATTGAAGGAAATCCGTAATTTCCCAGAAACACACAACAAGACAGGTCGAGACATGAACAGTAAACAAAGTAGAATCAGAATCCAACAAATTTGAAATTAAATCCATCAATTTCCAACAATTTTGAATACTCAAATGAGGAAATTTATCAAATTGAAGATCAAATTCGTTAGAAATCATACAAGAATCAAGAAAAAAACATTTTGCATTCCTCTCTCATGAATCTCATATTGTTAACTTAAACATAAACGCAAAAAGTATTGAACCGCATAACCCGCAAAACCGTGACGGGTCAACCCGCTAAACCTGCATACCGCACGGGTCATGTCCGCGCGACCCACCAATTTTCGGGCTTAGTTTTGCATGGCCCGCCCCGCCCCGATTCGATCTTACTTGGGCTGGGCCCGCGGGCAATGGCCCAATTTGACACCCCTAATGATGGAGGACTAATCTCTATATGCCCCCAAAATCTGTCTATTTCTAGTGAAAATGCGATTTTGTAAATAAACCACAATTTTTTCTTTATTGAAATTATATATAATCATTATCTTTTTATGTAACTGCATAACTAATGAGAATTGTGATTTGTAAGTTTTTAGAGTAAGTGATGTTCATACACGGATTAAGGAGTTGCGTTAAGTTATCCATGAACTAAATTTTTTATTTATTCGTTTCAAATATTAATTGATTAATTTCGACTAAATTATCATATATAATATAAAAGTTGAAGCTATAGACGTTTGAGAGTGTCCACATAGGATTAAAAAATTCAATATTATTAGTCCACTTCATCATTCGAAATTGAGAAAATTTACAATTTTTAAATTTTATAAATAATAAAACTTACATAGAAATGGAAATATAAAAAATATCCATAAATTGTCATAAAAACATAAAGTAATAAGAAACACAATTTTATAAATAGGAAAACTAACATAAAAATGGGAATAAGAAACATACATAAATTGTCATAAAAAGAACAAAATGTCAAATAAGTATTAAATAAAAAACATCCATAAATTGTCATAAAAACTTAATGTAATAACAAACACAATTTTATAAATAGGAAAACTAACATAAAAATGGAAATAAGAAACAAACATAAATTGTCATAAAAAGAAAAAAATGTCAAATAAGTATTATTTAACTTCATTATATACTTACTTATATTCAAATTTTTTTATAAAATTCAAAAAATATAATTAAATATTACGTACATGATTTACATTTTTCTTGATTAACATAATTTCCAACTATTATAAAAAGGAAATTAGTTTCTTTCTTAGAATTAGAAATTTTCTTTTTTAAAGTTTAGCAATTGATTATAAATACGCAACTTAAATTCCAATAGCTTACAGAAATTTCTAAATCAAAAATATTTTTTGAAAGGCAAAAATAACTTGATAAAACAATGGCCAATTCTATTTCTAACTAACCATTTGCTTCTTTGTTTTTGAATGAACTCAAAAAAGTTTTAACAAGAAAGAAGTTTTGGTTAGAGTTCTTCACTTTTGGGAGGCACGTAACATCAAAAAGAGGTTTACTTATGGGTCTTGAACTTCTTCTCATTGATCAAAAGGTAATTACAAATTTATTAATACATCATCTATTCAATATTTAGTTAACACAACTTCTTATATATTTTAACAAAATAATGCAGGGTACTGTTATCCATCTATTCATATCTGCTAACCGGATATGCCACTATGAATATAAATATTCTTTTATAATATTAAAATAAAAAACAATAATAAAATTACAAACTTTATTAATATTAAATTTAAACTAATTTAGAGAAATATAATATCGAAAAACAACAATAAAATTACAAACTTTATAATATTGAATTTAAACCAATTTAGAAAAATATAATAAATAAAATTATAAATATGTATCCGCGCATAGCGCGGATGAAAAACCTAGTATATTGAATAACGATGTTAGTTAACCGGTGAACATGAATATAGATTTCTCTCGATTTTTTAAAAGAGTGAAAGCTCATTTTTGTTTTTGTTTTTGATTCCAATTTTACCAAATAAATATATCCGATTAAATATATGATTGGTTGTTGTGGTAGAAGATTTCCATAACATTATTTATGTCGACCGTGGTAAACTCACACCAATCATGCTTTATAATTTCTTTTTCTCAAGTCCACCTTTTACTTTAATTTAGTTCTTTTTAAGTTGTACATAGACAAGCACAATTTATTGTGCTCTACAAAATCATACATTCAACTTCTACATCAACTAAATCTACAATCACAAAAAGTCTACAACTTTAATTCTACAACAAAAAATTAAAGCTACACCCGCTACCAATAAAATCCTAAGTTTGGATGTTCTCTTTCTTTTATTAGATAATAAGTTCGGATGTCACAATTCAATTTTAGTCCCAAAGAAAAAAATAGTAAAATTGGGCCATAAACTCAATAAATTTGGAAACTCTAGGGCTTCCATAAAAAGAGGTGGAGGCAAGAATAAATCCCTAGTGAAGCTCTGCGAGGATCCCGAACCATCAAACATTGTCTTCTAACACTGTCTTCGAGACATTGAAGAGGAGATCCGTTGTGTTGGAGACACAAAGAAGAAGCCTCTCAGCGAAGTCTTTTCGGATATTTTTCATCCATGTCGGATGTCACATTGTAAGGTGGTTTTCCATAAAAATGTGTCAATCCACGGGATGAGTAACCTATCATTGGAAGGATATGATACTCTTTCCAAAAATACTAAATTCGTCGAGATCCGAGGTATGAGCTGAAAATTATGGCTGTTTTCACCAAACATGTTTGTGTAGTGCAAATTTGTAGCAGTCCGAAAGGAGATCTGTTTTTTGGTTAGGAAAATGTGATCCTTTTGACCTGAAACTTTGTAGGGACCTTATGTAATCATGAGTCTAAATCTTGCTTGAAGGAGAACCGATCTGGACTTCTAAAGAATTGGGCCGCGTGTTGTCGAAGTGGTAGCCACAGATCTATCAAGGAGGATGTGGATGTTTCAATGATGATTATGTTAATGGTTGTAAAGAATGGGGGTTTCCCATGTCGAGAGATCATAAAATTTTTGATAGGGTCCCATGGGGGGAGAGTTGTTTGTTTGGGCATGGCGGTTATGGCGTGTTCATCGTAGGAAGTGTGACATACCTCATTTTCGGTTGGGCACAACGTCAGTTGGACACATACCACTAGGTGCCCATAGGCATCAGTAGGACTACTGGATGCACAGGCGGTTGGCTCTATAGGTATCAGTGGGGAGTCTAGGAAGACTAGTGTGTTTTGTTTGATACATGAGTGCCTCTTGTGGGGTGATATTAACCTAGAGCTTATACTTATTGTATTGTGGAGATTGAGATGAGTTCTTGGGTCTCAAGAGACTGCACTCACTGGGTAATTTAAATTATTCATCCCTCCATTGCAAGTTCATTCGAGGAGTTGCGAGAGTAGAAGTTTTGGTGCAATGCCGAAACTTTGGAGGAACTGAGTGTTCTTTCATGCTTTGTTTAAGACTTTTAAGAACTTCTGTTCCGTTTTCTTTTGGACGTTTAAAATGGATTAGTAAGACCTTTGTGTTGGGATTTAATGAAGTTGTTGGAAGTTGAATTAAATACTGGTAAGAGATTCTAGGGGACGGGTGTGACATACACCATTGATCAAATTTAGCTTTTGTTGTATTTAATTTGTTTTGTTTAGTTTGAGATCATTCTCCTTCCACAAACTGCTTTTTGATCGATCTTTCTTTGTCAGTTATGTTCATCCTATTTTAAGTGAGTGTCAATCTTAGTCTTGCCATTATAATGGCTTTTAGAGATAAGTTCACATGAAAAATTTGGATGTAGTATCTTCATTTGATTTGGGTTTGATTTAATAGAGCATGAGCTTTTAAATCTATACTCAATCCTTCAAGGTTCTTCATGTTGGTGAAAATAAGATTGATTCAGTATTGTATCTTTGCGAAAGAGCATGCATCATCAAGATGCACACTATTTTCTCATCGAGGATATGCATGCGGATTTATAAGTATCAATAGCGCCTGAAACTTGAAGAAGCTAGTTCAGTGATATTAATGATATTAGCAGCGGTGATGCTGTCTCACCAAAGAAAATCGAGGAGTTATTGTATAGACGAAGGCTAATGATCACCCAGAAGTCTAAATAAGCAGAAAGTAGTTTTACAATTGATCGAAATTTGATTTTTATTCAGACTTCTTATGTTGTATGACAAAAAAATTGAGTGAATTTGACTGATTCTTGACTTTTTATAAGACGGAATCCGAAGTCTGAAAATAAAAAGGGGTAGAAAGAGTAATTGACTAAAATTTTCAAAGTTGACCACAATAAGGAAAAAAATTTCAGACTTCTAAAGTAGTCTGGAAAAATACCAGACAGCTCTAGAAGTTTGAAATGCAAAACTTGTGTCAAACGACTATAGAAATCTGAAATACCAAATTTTGGTCAACGCCAAAAATTCCCCAAAAATGTGAAGCTTTTTACCAGACTTTCCTCGGTGTCTGAATATCTTTTCAGACTACAATAGAAGTTTGTTATAAAAAGTCGACCCCAAAATATTTTGGTAAATCCCAAAAATACCCCCTACTTTTTGTCAGACAACAGTAGAAGTCTGAAAATATTCAAATTTAAAAGTCAATTGCAAAACTTTCTCTTTTTGTTCTCAAACTTCATAAGTTGTCTGACAAAATGTCAAAATTTTACAAATCAAATTGCGTACGCTGTTTGAAGTTTGTCAAACTGCTTTCGCTGTTTGCTTAGTTTCACTTTAATTGCAAAATACACACCTTTTCAGACTGCAATAGAGGTCTAGTAAAACTAGTGCGAGACTTCTTTAGAAGTTTGAAATGATAAAAAATTTAAAAACTCAAATTTTGTATATTTGTGATTAATTTTGTTGATTTTAAGTTTTATAAATAAGTGTTAGTTGTATATGTTCCTCCTGCTTGAGTTTTACAATCTTATGTTTGATAATTATTTTTTAATTAATTTTTGAAGAATATTGGCAATGTAGCTAATAGAATCAAACTTCATGTGCAGCCAGAAGACTGTTATTTAAAAAAAAATTCATTTGTACATTACATATAATGTATTTAAAATATCTTTTTAGCTTTCACATGTGTTATATTAAATTATGTTACACCTCTATCACTTTTACATGATGATGTGTTATATTTATCTGATAAACAAGTTTCTTAAATTATTGACATTTTAATTCATACGAATCAGACTTCGTTTGAAGTCTAATTAATTAACAAGATTTTATGAATTACAACATTATAATGTCTCATTGTAATTTGTTCATTTTCTGCAAAAATTGTTTGATTTAGGTTGTGTCTTTGTTGTATTGTGACTTAATTATTTTTGTATTCTTGGTTTACCAAGTTATGGCTTGTTAGTTGTATTTACTTTGCGTGTACATGTAAGTTTTCCGAATAAGATCGTTAATGTGATGATGAGAGAACGGACTTGACATTTGGACTTGTTAAATTTATAAGATTTTAGCTCATAAGAATCAGACATTAGTAGAGGTCTGACAACCATATCATCAAACTTCTTTGACAAATGGATATTACAAATGACCCATCTTCCCCAAGTTTAAGACAATTTTTGTGGGTTAAGGTGACACATTTTTCTCCAAGGTTAAGGTGACCCATTTTTCCTAAGTGTAAGAAAATTCACCAACAATTAAGGTTATTTTAGTTTGTCATATGTTGGTGTATGTAAGCTAAGGGGTAATGTTTTTTAACCAATTTTCTTAACTCATGGCTTTTCTTCCAAGGTTAAGGTGACCATTTTTCTGATATTGTATACTTTCAATGAACAAAATTCCTTGTTGATTTAAGTAGACAAAAGTAAATTTATACAACTTTGTATTTTCATACAAGCATAGTAGACAAGGAGAGCTTCCTTCCTCTGATTTGATCATCCAATAATCTAATACAATACAATGTGTTCAATAAGAAAATTAATAACCAGTAAAAATCTACAAAAATGAGAAAACACCTAATCTAGTATCAGACTTCAGATTTCAAAAGCAGTCTAATATTAGACTTCATGTTGAATTTTCACTCTCAGACTTCTTTGTAGTCAGATATTAGAATTTTGATTGTTGCGTGTTCTTTGTATCGCCATTCACATGATGTTCCTCAGTTTTGTCTGCCATGTCTACAATGTAAGTCCCACCATAGTCAATCCTTGATATATGGTGAACCTCCTTGGAAATTACCTTTCTCTTCTTCCCCACCATTTTAAGAGTATCTTCAAGTCGTCTCTTCTTATGTTTTTTTTGCTTTGTCCAAAGCACCTTCAACCTCTACACCAAATCAACATTTGTATTAGTTTGCATAAATATTTATCAGTCGAAAAGTTCTGTTAATTAAGAGGAATTTGTAAATAAACCAAATCAACATATGTAAGTATTTTGCTCACGAAAAAGAGAAATTTTTTTTTTTGTTTGGCTGTTGCATGTATGAAAACGACTTATTAAAATATTATGTTTAGATAGGTGGAGAGAAATTGGAGGGAAATTTTGCTGGGTTTTTAACAAATAGAAAATTTTAGGGTTGTAAAATATATGGTATACGACTTCATATGTAGTCTGGGATGAAACTTCTGAATCGAGCGGGAAAATTTCCCGCATTTTTAAAAGTTTTCATATGAAAATTTTAAAAACTTTCAAATTTTAGACTTCATATGCAGTCTGAAATAAGGCATCATGAGAAGTCTAAATACTTGAACCATATTTACCTGGAAGTCTGAAACTTCAGTTGTAGTTTGATATTAGACTCTCAGACTTCGTGTTCCTCGTACTTCACTGAAGTTTTAGGAGCCAGCAACAGCATAAGAAGCCCGAATTCCAGCCTCTTTGGAGAGTCATCCGGCTCAACGTTAACCCAAACACCTGAAAAAGCCAAAACACAGAGCTCTTCCATTAGTTAGCGAACAAGTCTCCAAGAAATGGTTAATAAATGATTGTTTGATACCCTTCCCATGAACTCTAGACGCTCATTGCTAGCTTCCCCATGCGCTGCTGGTGCGACAATAGTAACACGAACATCGTCAGTATTTACTCTTACATAGAGAAAAAGAAAGAGCAAATCAGATGTATAATCAAAAGTCCTAATTAGTTCAGTTAAAAAACTTTTGAAAACACTAAATCAGAACAAATCCACTCACTTATTTCGAAGCTCAAAGAGAATCGTCTATGAATCACATACATAAGAACTCAAATGAGAAAATAAGCTTGAGAACCTTCGTGGATGAGAAATTCGAAAGAGGTTTTACAAAGAGAGAGAGAGAGAAAGAGAGGTTGTAAGAGAAGGAAGAATGTCAAGATTTTTTTTCCGGCTGTTATTTGTGTGTACAAGATTAGATTTAGATAGATGGAGAAAAATTTGAGGGAACTTCTAAAATTGTAAAGTATCTGGTATAAGACTTCATATGCAGTCTGATTAGGAACTTCTGAATCAAGCGGGAATTCTGAAATTTTCTAACGAAAATTTTCCGCCTTTTTTAAAAAGTTTTGTGTGAAAAATTTCAAAAACTTTCAAATTTCAGAATTCATAAACAGTACGAAATAAGATTTCATGAAAAATCTAAATACTTGAACCATATTTACCTGGAAGTGCGAGAAACCATAAATCTAATAGTTACTACTTAAATATCATCACATTATATAGAAACTTATAAAAAATATCAAACTTGTGTAACAAAGTAACAAACTAACCAGTTTATGTAAATGTAAGATTATGAATGAAAATTTTACAAACTCTCAATCTAACCCTATATATAAAAACATGATATCCAACTTCATATGATAAACATAGATCAAACTACATGGTGTTTAGAACTAAATCTACCTACAACAGTTAAATTTGACTAAAGTTTATGTAATTTTAATTTATATACGTCAAAAATGCTTATATGTAATTTATGTATTAAAAAGTTGCATCAAATTATTTTTTATAATTTTTAATTTAAAATTTCAACTTAAATACGTCTCAAACTTCTCTGAGAAGTCTGATCAACCCCAAAATTTAGACTTCACCTAGAAATCTGAGAAACTCTAAATCTAATATTTATCATTATATGTAAATATATATATATATATAAACATAACAACTAAGAAACATCAAATTCATTAAATATATGCACATTATAACATATATGTGTAAATTTAAAATTTCTAATGAAAATTTGATAAACCATGAATCTAACCCTAAAGCTATTGGTAAAATTTCCATTACAAAACATGTTTTGAGGGTTATAACTTACTCTACCTTATATATTATTTAATCTGATTCAATTTTACCAAATTTTCATTATATACTCCTAATTGTTTATATTTAATTTCTGTATATAAAAGTTAAAGTTTTGACAAAATATTTTTTTAAAATTTTAAAATTTAAACTTACTAATTTATTATGTATCAGACTTCTACTAGAGTCTAACGCATCAGATCTCTATAGAAGTCTAACATAGCGCAAATATTATTATGGTAACTGCAGTTTTCGTTTTTTCGTTTGGTAAGGATAACGGTAATTTCTTTAATGTAAATGAATAGTTTTGCATTTCTTTCAATTTGTGAGGGTATTTTGTTTTTCATAATCAATTTAGAGGACATAAATGTCAATTCTCCATTATCTTATGTGTATCGTTTTAGGTTGGGTGATTTATGCTCGGGCTATTGTGTATTATAATTTGCCTTATCGGCTTTGATAATATGATGAAAAAACCATGCTAACTTATGGAAGAGTACATATATAATATCATGAGGGATATTACGAGCACTAGCTTATCCAGCTTACCCGCTTTCGTGCGTGAGACGTGTGAGATCGGAAAAGGTAAATCTTCTTTGATCCTCATGAATTCCTCTAGCTAAATAGAAAAGCATGTTACTCTTCTGGTGTTGACACCATATGCACTAGTGTAAGATCTCAACTCTGCGTATCCGAAGATAAAAAGAGTTTTAGGGTTTTTTGATTTAGGGATTCTAAAAGAAGAATTAAAGAATACGGTGAGAATTAGGAAATTATGGTTTTATGCCGGTGTTTCCGAGATGGAAGCCGGTAAAGAAGAATCGAATAAGTCGCCGGAGAGATTTTAGGTTAAGTTCGCTCTAAAGTCTCTCAGGCTCAAAGTAATAAGAAAAGCGTGAATCCTATTGATCGATATGAGATCCCCTTATATAGGGTTTACAAAGTCGGTTTACATTATTAAGATAAATACGAATATTTCCTAATATCTCAATATCGAAATATGAAATATTCCCATATTTCGACATTGTTATGCGCCGCCTTTCTTCTCCGGATTGTACCTTCCAAAACCCTAGACGTAAGTCGGTTGAACCGAGCCGGGTTTAACCCACGTTTTACCAGCTTCGGCCTTATACCGCCTTTCCATTCTGGGCCGACCTAAATTCTTGAATAGGACTTTTAAGGAAAGTGCTAAACTTGACTCCAACAATAACCCCCCCAGTGCGGCGACTTGTGTTTATCCAAGTCAGCGTTACGAGGAGTTAACTTACGGTTTAAGAAGTAATTTGTGTAGGCCCAAACCTGATATCGTAACGATTTCCTCTTTTTAGGCCCAAACCTTTGTTAGGCCCAAACCTCGGCGGGCCGTCTCTTGCTGGGTCGAAATGTTCCGGTCCGAGATCATTTTGACCCGGTTTCCAATGGTTAGAATCGTATTGGATTTTGACCTAACCGGCTGAAGGGGTGCGAGAAACGAAGCGTCTCCTCGGTAATGATGATTGTAGCACGAGAAACCAAACGTCCCTTAGCTTCTCGTACACGATGCCTTCTTCCTCTATTTATACACTCCTCATTTCTTACTTCTTCATTTATGCTCGAGTGAAGAAGTCTAAAGGTAATTTCGCTCTCCACCGGTTTTTATTTTGATTTTCCTTCCGCCGTTGCTCTGCCGTAGCTTTAGGTTCTATAGATCAGGAGTTCGGTTTTGTCCTTTGTAACGATGTCGTTGGTTCGTTGCTCGGGAAGTAAAGACAAAGAAATCGTCGCTGTCTTATCTGCGGATGATTCATCAAGTCGTCATAGCAGTTCCTCGGAATCGTCATCTGCTTCTACCTCATCCGACCTGAGGAACCATCCCGGCTATCATGTGGCCGAGGACTTCATCCGTCGCCGTGAGCTTTCTCAGCGGACTGATGCTGCAGAACATTCAGGTCGAAGTGAGTTCACGACCCCGCGACTACGAGACTCGGATCCCGATGATTCCGATGAAGACGTGGACATCGAGGGAATTGAGTCAGATGTTGACGCCCATGCTCCAGCTCCTGGGTTGCCGGCTATTCCCGTCGAGTCATACGGGAACGTCTTCTACCATACAGTCGGAAACCTATTCTACCATACAGTCGGTGACCGCTACACTTCAAGGTTGTGGAGCTGATCCGAGAATCAAGTTTCTCACACCCTGCACGTTCGACCGCCCTTGGACTCCCCCACCGGGTTATATGACTCTCTATGAGTCTTACTTTGCTAATACTCATGCCGGAGGGTCCCGACTTTGGCTGCCTTTTCCTGATCTACTCGTTTCCTACTGTCATCGTCGCGAATTTGCTATCTCTCAGCTTTCAGCTGTCGCAGTTCGCCACATGGTTGGTCTTCTTGTGCTTGGTGCCGAGGCCGATGTGACGATCACCGTTAGATTTTTTGAGGAGGCGACTTCAATCAATCCGATGTCGAAAACCAGCCCGGGTTGTTTTGCTGTCAAGCTGAAGAGCGGTAATCGCGTGGTGACGGACGCACCGAACAAAATCAACAACTGGCAGAGAAATTACTTCTATGTTGAATTGTCTTCGTTAGTCGTTCC
Source organism: Orychophragmus violaceus (assembly GCA_030180135.1). Classification (NCBI taxonomy): domain Eukaryota; kingdom Viridiplantae; phylum Streptophyta; class Magnoliopsida; order Brassicales; family Brassicaceae; genus Orychophragmus; species Orychophragmus violaceus. The sequence continues at coordinate 29,085,331 of CM058233.1, read as the reverse complement.
TGACGAGCATAAGGAACTCATCAGGACGTCATGGAATACAGATTTTGGTAGATGTCGTTCTGAATTTGTTGTTAATCAAATGTGATGATTTACTTAATTCCGTTTTGTTGTTGCAGTGCACCACCCGTTTCTCAAGCCGTATCCGGATCACTTCTTTCCGATTCTCCAGAAGATTCAAGCTCTCGGTCTTCGCATGTGGTCAGATTTTACTCGGGATCGTATCGGCAAGTCTCTCCCGTGGATCTCTAAAGGTAGCCATTTCATGTCGAAACATTTTGCATAAGTCGATGTTTCTTATGTTCTGAGTTATGAACCTTTCTTTTTCTTTCAGTTAAGTGGAATACTAAGTCGAAAGTTGCTCCAGAGCAGTTAGTTAAATCGAGAAGGATGGGCAAGGTGAAGAAGATCGCGTCTGTCGACTATTCTCAGAAGATTTCAGCCAATCCTTCCTCGACCCAGCCATCGAAAGAAAGAGATGCAGCTTCGCTTCCTCAAGGTGATGTCGGGGTGACATCCATCGTTGGCGACAAATCAGCCAACTCTCAAGCCGTCACGGCTACAGGTTTGATGATGGAGGATCCGCCTGCTAAGGAACCTGCCAAAACTCAACCTAGAAAGAGACTGGCTGAGGGAAAGTCTGTTGGGAATGTCCTGAAATCTATTTGTACTTACTCTGAGAGAAAGTCGTGTTGTCGAGATGAGACAATCATATGACACTGGGTAGTCATAATGCTTTGCTAGAAGCCACTTATGATCAATGAGTTGAGAACTCATTGCTAGTGTTATATGATCCTACAGGGTCACACACCTAAGCAAACTGGACATTGCATGAGAGGATGATCATTAATGTAATGATCGGGTGAATGCATATTTGATATGCATTCAATATCGACATTTCTGGGCGATGTCGATCGACACACTAAGAGTGTCGGTCGACATAGATTGGCCGTGTCGATCGACACATAGAGTGTGTCGGTCGACACGACTCGCGGATTGACGGATTAAATTGGTTTAATCATTAGTTAATCCCGGGGCGGTTTAAGTTGACATATATAAGATATATGGTCGACCTAAACTCGAGTCTAACCTAATTCATAGCCACTAGAAACAGGAAACAAACCTCTCTGGAGATTCGATCTCATAAGGCACTAGCATCCCTTCCTGTTCAGTTCGTGTGCGTGTGGATACCAGTAGAGGCGCAGCATCTGAGGCGCTCTAGATCTTGATTACTTGCAAATAACTTCCGCTGCTAATCACCAGGTAATCTCCAGATCTGATAGATTCAATTACATGAACCTGTAGATCCTAGGCTCGGAATTCAGACTAGGGTTGCTAATCCTGATTAGAACTGCTAGAAATTCCTTCAGTGGTATCAGAGCTTTAGGGTTCCATTGAATCTGTGGCATGTTGATTAGATTAGTTGAATCTGGATCTCTGTATAGTTGATACAAGCATGCTGAAGGATAACCCGAATAAAACTTTTCGCCTAGTGTCGATCGACACAAGCGTTGTGTCGGTCGACACAAACCTCGCGAGAGTGATGAACCGGTTCAATTGGATTGGACCGGTTATCGAGCTTGGTTAAATGGTTTGAATTGCGATTGGTTTGATTAGGTTGGTATCGACCGATGCTAGTGTAGCATCGATCGACACCGACCGGTATTCAAAACCGGATCAATTGGATTGATCGGTTATCGCGGATTGCTTTTGGTTATTCTGTATCGATCGCCACTATAGTAGTGTCGGTCGACATCAGATTCGATGATTGGGTTTTGGAGCCTGCAATCACAGAACCAAAGCATGATAAATCAATTAATTATAAGAATTAAAACATAATAAAACTGAACGTTTTAATGATTCCGTTCCTCAATCAAATATCAAGTGATACTTGATGTCTTTCCAATCTTGTCAACTGTCAAGACCCATTTAGTTGTGTGATAGACTTGCAGTGCAAGATGTCCACAATTTCATGAGTAAGACAGAGGTAATCGTGTTGATGGTCTTGCAGTGCAAGACATCAACAATTACATGACTGAAGAGATTGGTTCACTTGACTGGGCCATCAAAATCGTTTTGGGCTCAGAGACATCAGGTGGATTGGACATAAGATATCGATCCACAACCAAGAGTTATATTGGATATAACTAGCAAGGTTGTTGCTTACCTAAATAGCTAAAGTTGAGTGATAGCCAGTGGCTCACTTGAATTTAGTAAAATATGGGTCTTGGATCATTATATTCATCTGAGGAAACATTGATTGAATATAATGCGAGTTTTTCTTAAATGTTAAGATTTCTCATTTCCTGAACATCATAACTAAACTTTTTCTTTTCTATGTTCTCAGCTATGACTAACACTCATAACAACTCTTTCTCCCTGCGATCCGTCCTTGAAAAGGACAAGTTAACTGGATCAAATTTTCTCGAATGGTATCGGAACTTGAGAATTGTTCTCAAGCAGGAGAAGCGGGACTATGTCCTTGAAAATGTTCTCCCTGAAAAACCGAGAGCCAATGCTCCACATGCAGAAAGGAATGCTTGGGATAAGCATTCTAATGATGTGGTCGATGTGAATTGTCTCATGTTGGCTACCATGAACTCGGATTTGCAGAAGCAATACGAGAACGTGGAGTCGCCCGTGGAGATGATCACTAGCCTGAAAAGTATGTTTCAGGAGCAGGCACGAACTGAGAGATACCAGACGGTTAAATCTCTCATTGAATGCAAGCTACCAAAGGACAGTCCAGTCAGTCCTCATGTCATTAAGATGATGGGTTATATTGATAACCTGGGGAGGCTGGATTGTCCCATTAGCCAAGAGTTGGCTACTGACATCATTCTGCAGTCACTGCCGTCAAGTTATGATCAGTTTGTTATGAACTATAACATGAATAACTTGACAAAGACATTGACTGAGCTGCATGGCATGCTCAAGACAGCTGAGCCAAATATCAAGAAGGGCACTCCTAATGTACTTATGGTACAAGGGGGTAAGAAGTTTAAGAAACTTGGCAAAGGTAAGGGAAAGGGCAAGGCAGTCCCGGTTGAGAACCAGGACACGCCGGCGCCAGCCCCAAAGCCCAAGCCGGGCCCATCTGAGACTGATAAGTGCCATTACTGTAAAGAGCTTGGGCATTGGAAGAGAAATTGCAACAAATTCTTGGAAGAGAAGAAGAAGAAGAAGACTTTCGAGACTTCATCTTCAGGTATTTATGTTATAGAAGTAAATGTTACTACTTCTGTTTCTACTTCTTGGGTATTGGATACCGGCTGTGGTGCTCATATTTGTACAAATATGCAGGGCCTAAGCAACAGTAGGAAGTTGGAAAAGGGACAAGTGGACCTGCGCGTGGGAAATGGAGCAAGAGTTGCTGCATTAGCCGTAGGAACATATAACTTGTCTTTACCTTCTGGTTTGGTTTTAAAGCTTAATAATTGCTACTATGTACCTGCTATAAGCAGAAATATTATTTCCATTCCTGTTTTGGATGTGGAAGGATATCAGTTTTCAATTAAGAATAAATGTTGTTCTTTTGATTACAATGATATATTTTATGGTAGCAGCCCATTAGAGAATGGGCTTTATGTTTTAAACCAAACTACACCAATCTATAACATTAACACCAAGAGATTCAAATCAAATGACACGAATCAGACTTTTCTTTGGCATTGTCGTTTGGGCCACATAAACGAGAAACGGATTCAAAAGCTCCATAGTGATGGGCTTTTGGGCTCATTTGATTATGAATCATGTGAGAAATGTGAGTCTTGTTTACTAGGCAAAATGGCAAAGGCGCCTTTCAACAAATCAAATGAAAGGGCCAGTGACCTATTGGGCCTTATACATACAGATGTATGCGGCCCAATGAGCACAAGTGCCAGAGGAAATTTTCGAAACTTCATTACCTTCACTGATGATTTCAGCAGGTATGGCTATGTCTATTTAATGAGACACAAGTCGGAATCTTTTGAAAAGTTCAAAGAGTTCCAAAATGAAGTACAAAATCAACTTGGTAAAAGTATTAAGGCTCTTCGATCAGATCGTGGAGGAGAATACTTAAGTCAAGAATTCAGTGATCATTTGAGAGATTGTGGAATTGTTTCACAACTCACTCCTCCTGGAACACCACAATGGAATGGGGTGTCCGAGAGGAGAAATCGAACTCTATTAGATATGGTTCGATCAATGATGAGTCTCTCAACTCTTCCATTATCCTTTTGGGGATACGCTCTAGAAACGTCTGCGTTTACACTTAATAGGGTTCCGTCAAAATCAGTTGCAAAGACACCACATGAGATGTGGACTGGAAATGTTCCAAGTGTGTCTTTCCTGAAGATTTGGGGTTGTGAAGCTTATGTCAAGCGATTAATTACAGATAAGCTCGAACCCAAATCTGATAAATGCTACTTCGTTGGTTATCCTAAGGAAACCAAGGCATACTACTTTTACAACCAATCCGAGAACAAAGTGTTTGTTGCTCGGAACTGCGTTTTTTCTTGAGAGAGAATTTCTTTCCAAGAGAAACAGTGGGAGTAAAGTACAACTCGAAGAAGTTCGAGAACCGCAGGAAAATGTTCAACCCGTAGAGGAAGAGCAACAGTTGGATCTACAAAGAGTTGTAGAAACGGCGCCTGTGGAGCCTGAAATTCGCCGATCCGAAAGGATCCGTCACGAACCCGAGAGATATGGATTTCTCGTAACCAATTGTCATGATTTGTTAATCATCGACAGTGACGAGCCAGCAAATTTCGAAGAAGCAATGATGAGCCCTGACTCCGCAAAGTGGCTGAAAGCCGCTGAATCCGAGATGGGATCCATGTCACAAAACCAAGTATGGACTTTGGTTGATTTACCCAATGGTGCAAGACCCATTGAGTGTAAATGGATTTTCAAGAAGAAAATTGATGTGGATGGAAATATTCAGATATACAAAGCAAGGCTAGTGGCAAAAGGGTTCAAACAAATTCATGGTATTGACTATGAAGAAACCTATTCACCTGTCGCCATGCTTAAATCCATTCGGATTCTCCTAGCAACAGCTGCTCATTATGATTATGAGATCTGGAAAATGGACGTGAAAACAGCTTTCCTTAATGGAATTCTGGAAGAGGATGTGTACATGACACAAACCGAAGGTTTCATCGATCCTAATGCAGCTAGGAAAGTATGCAAGCTTCATCGATCCATTTATGGATTGAAGCAAGCATCTCGGAGTTGGAATCTTCGTTTTGATGAAGCAGTCAAAGAGTTTGATTTCATCAGAAGCGAAGAAGAACCATGTGTTTACAAGAAGACTAGTGGGAGCGCTGTTGCATTTCTCGTGTTGTATGTAGATGACATACTTCTTCTCGGAAATGACGTTCCGTTGTTACAGTCTGTTAAGACTTGGCTCGGAAGTTGTTTTTCAATGAAAGACATGGGAGAAGCCGCGTATATTCTTGGAATAAGAATCTATAGAGATAGATTAAACAAGTTAATTGGACTGTGTCAAGACACTTATATCGATAAAGTCTTACACAGATTCAGAACGCAAGATTCCAAGAAGGGCTTCATACCAATGTCTTATGGCATAAGTCTCAGCAAGAAGCAGTGTCCTGAGACACCTGCTGAGCGAGAGCGCATGAGTCGGATTCCCTATGCTCGGCGTTGGGATCCATCATGTATGCCATGCTCTGTACTCGTCCAGATGTTGCTTGTGCTTTAAGCATGACGAGTAGATACCAATCGGATCCAGGTGAAAGTCACTGGACAGCAGTCAAGAATATTCTGAAGTATTTGAGAAATACCAAGGATAAATTCTTGGTGTATGGAGGAAGTGATGAGCTGGTAGTAAGTGGTTACACAGACGCAAGTTTCCAGACAGACAAAGATGATTTCCGATCGCAATCTGGTTACATCTTCTGCCTGAATGGCGGTGCAGTCAGCTGGAAGAGTTCCAAGCAGGACACTGTAGCAGATTCCACAACTGAAGCTGAGTACCTCGCTGCTTCTGAAGCGGCAAAGGAGGCTGTTTGGATCAAGAAGTTCAACACTGAACTTGGTGTGATTCCTAGCATTTCTGAGCCAGTGGCTTTGTATTGTGACAACAATGGAGCCATTGCGCAAGCAAAGGAACCTAGATCACACCCAAAATCCAAACACATAGAAAGGCGATATCACCTTATCCGTGATATTGTGAATAGAGGAGATGTGAAGATCAGCAGAGTCCCGACGGATGAGAATGTTGCTGATCCACTAACCAAGCCCCTCCCAAGGCCCAAGCATGAGTTTCACACTGCTGCTGTAGGCATTAGATTTCTTAAGATATGATCTTGTTTTCAGTGGGAGTTATATTTGGTGTTTTAGTTATGACATAATGTTCGTAGGACATAATTTGATTATGTTATTTTAATGAAATTGTTTCAGTATTATTTAATTGTGTTATTAAATAAGAGTCCCAAAAGTAATTTATGACATTTTATAGGTCATCAAGTATGTGACTTGATCATGAAACCCTATAATCAATAAATGACATAAATTATAAATGGTCCCTGGTCGAGGTTGTTAAGATGGGAAACTAACAACCACGTGAGACTAGTATGTGAGGTGACTGATGACTATGTTTCATGGAGTCATTAATAAGCGTATTAAAGTCAATCACATAGATATGTGTTAGAGAACACATGATCGGACTTGACCCGTTAATGAGAACTCTACAAGATGTTATATGAGTGTCATAAGAGTTTCTCATTACGACTATAGAGTATAGTCCTAAGACCTGAGTTCATCATGTCCTCTTTTACATGGATTGGTTCGTCTTGACTTTGTCAAACGTCAGCCGTAACTGGTGATCATAAAGACACTGATTAGGCGTATCATGAAGTATAAAAGAGACATGGATGGAACAAGATGGGATTTGTACCTCCTATATAACAGGAGTTAAATATCTCTGGGCCTATCGAAGATTTGATACTGGAAATGCGTGGCCGCGCTCAAACGAGCTGATTGTCAGTCGTTTGTTTTCATCAGTACAAATCGGGATTCGATAAACGTGATCTAGCTTAATAAGGATGACACAGTTCTTGCCTTATGCTAGATTGAGATATGGATACAAAGGGATTGAAAGGGAATAGACGATTCCAGTACAAGTGGGAGATTGTTGGGAATGTCCTGAAATCTATTTGTACTTACTCTGAGAGAAAGTCGTGTTGTCGAGATGAGACAATCATATGACACTGGGTAGTCATAATGCTTTGCTAGAAGCCACTTATGATCAATGAGTTGAGAACTCATTGCTAGTGTTATATGATCCTACAGGGTCACACACCTAAGCAAACTGGACATTGCATGAGAGGATGATCATTAATGTAATGATCGGGTGAATGCATATTTGATATGCATTCAATATCGACATTTCTGGGCGATGTCGATCGACACACTAAGAGTATCGGTCGACATAGATTGGCCGTGTCGATCGACACATAGAGTGTGTCGGTCGACACGACTCGCGGATTGACGGATTAAATTGGTTTAATCATTAGTTAATCCCGGGGCGGTTTAAGTCGACATATATAAGATATATGGTCGACCTAAACTCGATTCTAACCTAATTCATAGCCACTAGAAACAGGAAACAAACCTCTCTGGAGATTCGATCTCATAAGGCACTAGCATCCCTTCCTGTTCAGTTCGTGTGCGTGTGGATACCAGTAGAGGCGCAGCATCTGAGGCGCTCTAGATCTTGATTACTTGCAAATAACTTCCGCTGCTAATCACCAGGTAATCTCCAGATCTGATAGATTCAATTACATGAACCTGTAGATCCTAGGCTCGGAATTCAGACTAGGGTTGCTAATCCTGATTAGAACTGCTAGAAATTCCTTCAAAGTCGGATCAAGAGAGACCGGTGAAGAAACCTGCCACGGCTAGCCAAGTCGCTGTAGAGACTACCGACCAGCCCCAGGATGCTAGCAAATCCAGTAAGCCTAAGAATCCCTGGAAGCGATTTTACGAAGATTCCGGGGATATCGCTGATACTTCCGGTGTGCTTAAGCCTTTCGTTACCCGCAAAGAGCTTATCCTAGCTCGCCCTCGCGGTCCGTCGAAGAGCGGGGCTGTTCAACCTTCGATCCATAACTTCGCTTTCCAATACGAAAGCGAAATCCCTCTTATTGATAACCCGCGGGCGTGTTTCAATATGCTAACTTGCGTGCGCGGCAACGAGTTGGACTGGCCCAAGATTCAGGAGCTCCCTCATTCTGATGCCATTGTAAAACTGAAACAAGCTGAGGCGGCGGTAATTTTCGTAATTTCCTTTCCCTTTGGAGGTCTCAATGTATTTGTCTTTACCTGACCCGATTATTATTATATTTTTCTTTTAGATGATAGCAGCGTCAAATCGCGTGGCTCTTGAGAGTACTCATTCGGCTAAGAAGATGTCTGACGCCGTCGTAAGGAGAGATAATCTTCTGAAAAAGGCAAAGGAAGAAAAGGAGGCGTTGGAGGCGAGAAATCTAGTTCTCGCGAACAAGCTCCGTGAGACTGAAGAGAAGCTTCATGAGGCCGATGAGAAAGCTAAGGCCAACCTTCTTGCGTTTCAGTCAGAGAGGAAGGAGCAACATAAGTCTTTTACCGAGTTTGTCAGGAAAGAGAGGGACCGTGTTGATGCGGCAGCGAGAGCCAAGGCTCAAACCCATTTTGATCTTTTCCAGCGGTATATAAAGGACCAGGAGATCGCGACTTCCCTGCAGATTGAATTCGGCCAGATCTCTGGTCTTAGAAAATGTCTGCTAAAGCTTAGTGATGAGGGCGTCTCGATTCCTAAATCGGTTCTAGACCAGGTTGCAACTGATGAAGCCGCGGCCGACGCCTTCGACGATTTAAATGTTGTGACAAAGGAAGAGCTGACTTTTGTTCTTTCGCCGCTTCGCCATCCTCTTCTGGACCTTTCTCGCGACTCGCCACCTCGCACTCCGAAGGGCGTGAACGAGTTTGGTACTAACCTTGGTGTGATTCCAGAGGGAGTTCCCGAGAATCTCGTCAAGTCGGTTAGTCTGGAAGTTGCAGCTTTAAGCGGTGAGCCGGATACAAATGTCGAGAAGGAGGACGGGCCCGGGAAGTCGTCAGTTGGAGCGGAATAAATCGATTCTTTTTCTTGTCCGTTTCGTATATTTAAAAAGCCTTTGTATTTGTAAGACTTTACCTCTCTGGTTAGGAGGTTTTTTTTTTTTCCTATTTAAGTTAATCTTTTTGTATTCTGAAGTCGGAAATGCATATTCCAAGTTAAATCTGATCCGTTTTAGAGTTGTTCTCGACAAATTCGAAACAGTGATTCAGATTTGTGTAATTAAATCGGGCTAAACCTGTATTAAACTTGTTTTTCTTTTAAACAAATTTAACCGGGTAACGACTTAACTGTTTTTGCCATAAGGCGGTTTGCGAGGCATATGCGCTCGGCTTTATTCTAAGGGTGGGCAAATGTGCGATGCTGTGCTCGACTTATTTGTTATCACTCACCGCAAAGAATGTGCGAGACGGATCTCGGCTTTTCCCTACCACGATGTGCACCTCGTGCGCAGGGAAGACCACACTTCTGGCCAGGGAGTATGATGCTAGTGCGAGTCTTTGCTCGTCTTTCTGCGAGTCTTTGCTCGTCTTTCTGCGAGTCTTTGCTCGGCTTACTGCGAGTTTCTGAACTCGGCTTTCTGCGAGTTTCTAACTCGGCTTTCTGTGAGTTTCTGAACTCGGCTTTCTGCGAGTTTCTGAACTCGGCTTTCTGAACTCGGCTTTCTGCGAGTTTCTGAACTCGGCTTTCTGCGAGTTTCTAAACTCGGTTTTGGTCTTTTAGCCTGGTATAAACAAAAATAAAGATTTTTATTAGATTTGTGATTGTGCTGGTGAGGGCTGCCTACGTATCTTCCGAGGAAGAATCATAAACTCCCGGCTTGACGACTTTTGTGACTTTGTAAGGTCCTTCCCACTTTGCACCGAGTTTGCCTGCTCTCCACTCTTTAGTGTTCTCGTAAACCTTGCGAAGTACATAGTCACCGACTTGAAATGGTCGCTCCTTGACTTTCTGATTGTAGTACCGAGTTGCGAGTTGTTGGTAATTTTGAATTCTGAGTAGAGCTCGATCCCGCTCTTCTTCTATGGTATCGAGAGCTTGGATCAGCATTTTTTCATTGATCTTGGTATTGTGCGGCATAAGAGATCGGCGGAGGGTGTAAATGTTTGCCTCTGCTGGTACCATTGCCTCCACGCCGAAGGCTAAGGAAAATGGGGTAGCTCCGGTTGCGCGGCGGGGGGTCGTTCTATGTGACCAAAGGACTCCATCTAGCTCGTCAGCCCAAACTCCTTTTTTGCTCTCAAGGCGTTTTTTGATGCCGGCAATGATAGTTTTGTTTGTAGCTTCGGCTTGTCCGTTCCCCTGAGGATATCTCGGTGTGGACTTGCTGAGACGTATATCCCACTTTTTACAGAACCCTTCGAATAGGTTCGAGGTGAATTGCGACCCGTTGTCTGTGACGATCTCATAAGGTAACCCAAAACGACATATGATGTATTTCCAAACGAAGTTCTGGACCTGGACATCGTGGATTGCGACGTATGCTTTGGCTTCGACCCACTTTGTAAAGTAGTCAGTCATGATGAGTAAGAAACGCCTTTGATTGGATAGCGGTAACGGTCCGACTATGTCCATTTCCCATCTCATGAATGGATAAGCCGCAATCAAAGTCGTGAGCAGCTCCGTCGGTCGATGTATGAATGGCGCATGACGCTGACACTTTTCGCACTTGTTGGAGTAGGTCTCGCAGTCGGCTACCATAGTCGGCCAGTAATGGCCATTCAGCTTGATTTTGAGAGCGAGGATCGACCTCCAGAGTGATTGCCGCATTCTCCTGAATGTGTTTCTTCGAGAACCCGACTTACTTCGTCTCCGTGTATGCATCTGAGAAGAATCTTGTTGGCTGAGTACTTGTAGAGAACGTTGTTGTGTATCGTGTACCGTGCACTTCTGACTTTAAGTCGTCGTGCTGCCCATTTGTCTTCTGGAAGCTTCCCTTCCGTGAGGTATGCTCTTATTTCTTGTCGCCAATCCTCGTTTTCGTCTATTAACAGTGCGATGAGGTCAACGGTTTTCGCTTGACTCTCAAGACACATGTAGTTCTCGCCGTCTTGTTGGGTTGAGACATCATCAGATTCTTCATGAGTACCTTCAGGAGGCGGGATACTTGGTTCATGGATTGTCTCCACTGGAATCCGTCGACAGAGATCGGGATTCGATGCCAGAGATGCGAGTGCATCTGCTGGAGCATTTTCTTTCCTCGGTATCTGGACGATGTCAAAGAACTCGAAGGAGTTGCTAAGCTCTAATGCCGCCTTCCGATAAGCTTCCATTCGTTCATTTTTTGCTTCATAATCTCCATTGATTTGGTTCACGACAAGCATGGAGTCGCAATGGGCCAAAAGATGTCGTACTCCGATTTCTCTGGCTAGCCTAAGACCGGCCAATAAAGCCTCATACTCGGCTGTGTTATTAGACGCCGTGAAACCCAATTTGAACGATTGCTCTAATACTTCTCCGGTTGGTGATATGAGACGTACTCCTACCCCGGCTCCTTTTTTGGATGAAGTGCCATCGACAAATAGTTTCCAATTCTTGTCTTCTATCTCGGTACCGACATCCAATTCTGGTGATAATTCTACAAGGAAATCAGCTATTACCTGCGACTTGGCGGTTATCCTGTTTCGGTATTCGATGTCGTACTCGCTTAGTTCTATCGCCCATTTAGCCAGGCGACCAGACTGTCCTGGGCTATGCAAGATTGTCCGAAGGGGCTGGCTGCTTAATACAGCGATTGAATGTGACTGAAAATAGGGTCATAGCTTTCGTGCCGAGATAACGACCGCGAGGGCCAGTTTTTCCATTGCGGGATATCTGGTCTCGGCTCCGTTCATTGTTTTACTCACGTAGAAGATTGGCTTTTGCTCTCCTCGGTCTTCCCGAACCAGTACACCGCTGACTGCTGTTGTTGAGACCGCGATGTACAGTAATAGTGTTTCACCGTTTTCTGGTTTTGACAATATCGGCGGGTTCGACAAGTAGTCCTTGAGCTGAATGAATGCCTCTTGACACTTATCGTCCCAGATGAATCTTTTGTTTCCCCGGAGGAGTTCGTAAAAGGGCAAGCATCTATCCGTTGAACGAGATATGAATATGTTCAAGGCGGCTATGCGGCCAGTCAGACGCTGTACCTCTCGTGTATTCCTGGGAGATGGTAAGTCGATTATGGCCGAGATTTGTTTCGGATTAGCTTCTATTCCTCTTTGAGTTACCACGTACCCAAGGAACTCTCCTGATGTTACTCCGAACGTACACTTGGCCGGGTTGAGCTTCATTCCGTACTGGTTAAGGATGTTAAAACATTCCTTCAAATGGCCGACATGCTGAGAGGCAATCAAAGATTTGACATGCATGTCGTCAATATAAAATTCCATCGTTGTGCCGAGCTGGCCAGCAAACATCCGGTTGACCAACCGCTGGTAGGTGGCGCCGGCGTTTTTGAGACCAAAGGGCATAACCTTATAGCAATAAGTACCGCGTTCAGTGATGAATGCCGTCTTCTCTCGATCGTCCGGGTTCATGAGGATTTGATTATATCCTGAGAACGCATTCATGAATGATAGTAACTCGTTTCCGACAGTTGCTTCAACAAGTCGGTCAATATGTGGCAGAGGGAAGCTATCCTTTGGGCATGCCTTATTGAGATCCGTGAAGTCGACACATACTCTCCACTTCCCGTTTTTCTTTTTGACGACCACCGGGTTAGCCAGCCAATCGGGATATTTTACTTCCTGGATTGAACCGGCATCAAGTAATTTTTCTACCTCGTCGTTGACCGCCTTAGCCCTTTCAGGACCGAGCTTTCGCCTCTTCTGATTAATTGGTTTGTAAGTCGGGTTGACGTTGAGCTCGTGGGTCGTGATGGTTGGATTGATGCCTTTCATGTCCTTGATCGACCACGCAAATGTCGCGACGTTTTGCTGTAGGAAAGCGATCATCTCCTTCTTGATGTCTTCGGGTAATTCCGCGCCAATCCCTACACACTTGCTTGCGTCAGAATCGTCGATGACAATTTGTTGGATTAGTTCCTTCTCAGGACCTTTCCTTCCTTGTTCGGCATTGATCATGCACGAGGGTACTCTGATCTTATGCTCCCTTGCGAAACACGATCGAATCGCCCGTTGGCATCCCTTAACCGTCTGGATTCCTTTAGGTGATGGGAATTTCAGACACTGGTGATAAGTTGACGATACCGCCTTCATGCTGTATAGCCATGGAGTTCCCAAAATCACGTTTTAGATGGTTGGCTTGTCAATGACGTGAAACCTCACCATCCTGTTAACTCCTCCTGCGTAGACCGGCAGCTTAATTGTTCCGATTGTGTATGTCGTCTCGCTTGTGAAGCCGGTGAGTGGTTTGGCCTTCTGCTTGATATCCTCTTCTTTAATTTCCATCTTCTTGAGTGTATCTAGGAAGATCAAATCTATTGAACTGCTTGTGTCGACTAAAATCCGTGATACCTGGCAGCTTCCGATGAGGAGCTCGACCACTAATGGATCGTTGTGAGGGTAATGGGTTCCGTATAAATCTTGATCGGTGAAGATGACGGGAGGATCGTCTGTTAAAATAGGTTGAGGTGCGTTTTGCACAACTAACGCCATACGTTCATATACCTTGATCGATCGAACCGAGTCATTCACGGAGATCAGACCGCCCATAATCATGTTGATTCTTTGGACGGCTTTAGGAGTTTCCTCTTCGTTTTCTTCTTCCTCCTCTCGGTCGCGTTTTAAAGCTATGCTTTTGATGCGCCGCGGCTGTTTGCCTTGCTTGGGTGCCTGTTCATCGGCCCTTTGCTCGTCCTGCTGTCCGGATTCCCCTTTCAATTAGTCTATTGCCGCTTTGATCTCTTGATCTGAAAGTCGGGCGTACAAAGCGTCTTTGAGGTTCCGACATTCGGCAGTATCGTGCGAGGTGGCTTGGTGGTATTCACAATACTTTTCTCCCGTAGTGGAAGCATGCGGTGCCGTTTCCTTTCCTGCCTTGTTCCGTTTATTCCAAGGTTTCGATGAGCGTGGTTTGTCGGTATTGCTGACAACCATTGTCGTTTTGGCCCCTTTGTCGTAATGTTGCCTAGGTTCTCTTTCTTCCTTTTTATCGACTTGCTTAACGGAGCTGTAACTTTTGGCTAAGGCGATCTTTTTCTCTTCCAATTCTACGAATTTGTTTGCTCGATGGAGTGCGTCTTCGATGGTCAATGGTGGGTTGACGACCAGATCCTGGTAGAAAGGCGACTCGTGCCAGACGGCATTTGTTAGGACTGCGATAGTAAACTTATCTGGGGCCTCTGCTCGCGTCATGGTCGCTCTGAACCTTTCTATGAAGGCCTTCAACGTCTCCTTCTTTTCTTGCGACATGGACATCAACGCGCTTAATGAGGTGTCCTTGTGTACGTAGGCAAAATGATGCCTTACGAATGATCTCGTGAGGTCGGAGAAATGGTCGATTGATTTAGACGGGAGTCGGGAAAACCAGGTTAGTGCGTCCCCTTCCAGAGTTTCGGAAAACAACTGACAGAGGCCGATGTCGCGTTCTCTGGACGACGTGAATCGCGCTTTTGCTGCCATAATCTTGAAAATCGTTAGATGAGCGGCGGGGTCCTTCGTGCCGTCGTACATTGGCAATCTGAGCTTCTCTTTTTGGCGTATGTACGTGTTCGTAATACGCGACGTGAATGGCGTTCTTCGAGTCTCCTCGATGATTCGATCGATCTCAGGGGCGGACCCTTCAACGCTGTGAACTTTGCCTTGCAATTCTTTCAGGGTATCTCTAAGTTCAGTTAGTTGCTTCTCTACTTGGTTACGACTTGCTCCACGGGTAGTGGTCTTACGAGCCTCCTCGTGCGATGTACCTCGCTCGTGGCGATGATACTCTCGGTGCGAGTCGTTCTCGTGTCGCGAGTTTCGTTTGTGATGTGAGCCTCGGCCGTGCTGAGTCTCGTGGTCATCGTGCTGACCTTTTTCGGGTGAGTACCTTTCTTCGTACCAGTCCTCCTGCTCTTGGTGTGAACCTCGCCTGTGTTCGTCTGGGTCTCTCTTCCGATGCGAGCTCCGTTCATGGTCGTCCCTTCTATCGCGTTCTCGGCATGAACTCTTGGGCTCACCGTCTTGGCTTTGCTCTTGGTGGTCTCCCTCAGGTGTTTTGTAGATCAGTCGTCGAGCGACTTTATCTTTTACCTTCGGAGGTACCTCCCGTTTGGATTTCCTTGACTGTTGGTCAGAACGGATCCCGTTTTGTTCTGACTGTAATAGGTCAATTCTTTCCGAGAACTCTCTGAATAAATTTGTCCCGAGAATCGATTTCGGCCATCAGGGTAGCCAGGACTTCGTCTTTTACGATTTGATCTTCGTCGAGTGGCGTTTTACGTTTTCCGTCATCCCGACTCTTTCTTGACTTAGCGTTTCACGGCTGTTGGTCGTCAAGCGCCGTGTTGTCGTCTTCGTGATCACTTCGGTTGTAATCACTTTCCTCGTGATCACTTAGTTCAACCCTCGGGTTGTTCGGGTCGATTTCGTTATCGTTTCCTGACATCTCGTTTCTGAAATTGCTCTTAGAAGTCCCCACAGTCAGCGCCAATTGTAAGATCTCAACTCTGCGTATCCGAAGATAGAAAGAGTTTTAGGGTTTTTTTATTTAGGGATTCTAAAAGAAGAATTAAAGAATACGGTGAGAATTAGGAAATTAGGGTTTTATGCCGGTGTTTCCGAGATGGAAGCCGGTAAAGAAGAATCGAATAAGTCGCCGGAGAGATTTTAGGTTAAGTTCGCTCTAAAGTCTCTCAGGCTCAAAGTAATAAGAAAAGCGTGAATCCTATTGATCGAGATGAGGTCCCCTTATATAGGGTTTACAAAGTCGGTTTACATTATTAAGATAAATACGAATATTTCCTAATATCTCAATATCGAAATATGGAATATTCCCATATTTCGACATTGTTACGCGCCGCCTTTCTTGTCCGGCTTGTACCTTCCAAAACCCTAAACGTAAGTCGGTCGAACCGAGCCGGGTTTAACCCACGTTTTACCGGCTTCGGCCTTATACCGCCTTTCCATTCTGGGCCGACCTAAATTCCTGAATAGACCTTTTAAGGAAAGTGCTAAACTTGACTCCAACAACTAGCTATAAATAATATGTTGCAAATGTTACCGACATCTTATATTGTGAGATCACACACAGTCCATAGTCCAAATAAAGGCCTCTAGCTCTAGGTGTAAAGAGGTGAGACATCATTGAAAATTTGTAACTCCAGTTAATGATCCATCTGAACTATCCTAGTAACAAAACCAACATAAACTGAAAGCCTTAGTGGATTTTTTCATGAACCATCGATAAAAACTAGTAACATTTGGTTCTCGCGATATATTGCCAAGGATTGACATGCTCTAACTCCAAATTGGAGGTTGTTTCATGTGCCACATCTTATATTTTTGCTTCAGATTTAACATATCCTTAAAATTTCATTTGGAGGATGATCTGTGTTTGTAATTTTGTTTTTAATCATTTTTACTTTCCAAATGTACATATAATAGAAAGAAAATAGTTGTTTTGATTATATTTTTTGGCGACCGTTGTTTTGATTATCTTTTCGTAGTAGCCAAAAAGATAATCTAAATTTGAGAAAATCGATGTCATCGAAAAACATGAGAATTCAATGTTACATGAAAGTCCAAATTTGTACCACCAGTGTACATTCGAAAAATAAAAAATTAATGGTTTCTTCTTCCCTCCAAAATATTTGCATTGCAATCACAATGGATCCCCCAATCTTTTATTATTGACACTACCGAAAACATCCCAATACAACTTGCTGATGTAAGACTCAGATTCCACCAAACGTTACACAAGATACAAAGACTTTAAGCTGCGGATGGATGATATGGATGATGGAGAGTAAACAGGTTGCTGCTTGAATCCACAAACAACGAGGGAAAGAGGCTGATTTTCAAGGGCTATTCCTCGCAAGAGAGACTAGATTCTACACAAAATTCAAGTGATCTAATTCCACAAACTACTAAAACTCGCAAAGACATATTTTGATTCAAAAACAAGTGTTTGAAGCAAAAGCAAAAGACTGAATTCTTATTGATAAAACATGCCTACAAAGGATGAATGAAAGGAGCTTATGTAGAGCTCATTCAAAGTAAGAACACACAGTCATAAATAAAAAAGGGAAAACATAATCAAAGCAAAAACAAAATGAGAGTTGTCGCCATTGATGTACTAGCCGTTAGGCATTAAAGAGGAAGCTTGTGGGGTTGCGGCTGGAGCAAGGAGTTTTCTTAGGTCTTCTGGCTTGAATGGACGTCTAGGATCTGCTAGGATAGATGGGTGGTCGAGATTATATTGGAGAAATAGACGTTGGTCATTCTTTACTTTATTAGAAAAGTAAAGAGTCTTGAAAATAGAAAGTTTCTTCTTCATGTGGCCATGGTCGTTTTGATGAATCTTTGGGCGTGTGTTGCTGTGTTTTGGTGGTCCTTGGTCCTTGGTCCTTGGTAGTCTCTGTAGACATCAGTAAACGAGCTGAAGATGTGCTAGCCCAAGTGTTTTCCGAATTTTCCTTATTCGGATCCAAATGTGGTCGATGAGAAGATTTGGTTGGTAGAGGTGGCTACGAGTTGATCCAGGTCGTGTCTTCATCTGGTGGAATCCATAAGAGACTCCGGTACATGGGTTCAGACTCATATGGATCTGGTCTTGGTGGTATTGGGCTGAAATTCATCATTTTTGTTCCATAAAGCCGGGTGGTCCGTGGAGCCTTATAAGGGCAGCTCTTGTTTTCGGTCTGGTCATGGGTAGAATGACTCGACCAGGCTCTTCTTCATGATGGATTGGCTGAGGACAATGTCCTCCTTTTATTGGTTTGATGTTTGGATCCCTAGTCTCATCCTCTCCATAGCTTTGATCACCCTTGATTGGATCGGCTGATATATCTTTGGGCATTGAAGACATCTCTGGTGGGATAGGTGTTTTTATTCCCACATTACTTGCCAAATAAAATGATAACTTAGGAGGTCACAATTCCCAAGTAAATGCTTGTAAATATCTTACATAAGGGCCATATAACATTTCACTCATCCATGTTGATGGTATTCTTTTTTAATATGATAGCCCGATTTAATCGTATACTTTTTCTGTTTAGTAAATTCCATCCTAACATTCCGAGTTAATGCATTCGGATTATTGGCAAATTATTAATCATATTACGACAAATTATAGAATTTATTAATAGAACATTCCATGTTTGTGTACCATAATCAATTAGATGATTGACAATAAAACTGAGATAAAAGTTTACTCAATTGCATCTAGTTGATCTCGGGCATTAAGTGGTATTCACAGATCATTTCATACTATTATAGATCATCATGTATTAATTTGTTTAATGCGCCTCCATCCAAAATATGGGGAATAAGATTTGATTTGATCCAAAGATGATTTTCCAAAATAATGTCCCTTAAAAAAGTCTTGCAAATAGTTAACCATGATTATCTATTAAATGCACAATTGCTTTAGAGAAAATCCATACTGAAGTTTTCAGTTACTCAAAAACAAATTCCTCCATTCGTTTTATGACGACATAATTTTCTATGACCTCTAATGCATATCACGACATAATTTTCCATTTTCCAATTCCTCCATTTGTAAAGAATTCTAATGTCCATCAATTCATTCTATCTTAAAGCTTTTCATTGAAGAAGTTGAAAATCTAGCTTGTATTACCTCCAAGACTTTCTGGAATTCTCAAATATGAGCCAACTCCTCCCATAATTGTGATCCCTAAAAATTTCTTCAACTTATTATACACCATATCATCTACCTTATGTCCTAATTGTAAAGATGATTTAGAAAAATAAATTATTTGTTGTCGAGAAACCGTTTCATATTTTGAGTATCGTGAGGATAGTTTGACACTATGATTTATCTACTTTACAAAAAAAAATTTATCATCAACAAGAAAATATGCAAAATAGGTGGAATTTCCTGTGAAATTTTTATCCTTGTCAGGGCTATGTTTCTTTCTGCTTTGCATATATTTGCTATGAGAATCTCAGCAAAAAGAACAAATAGATAAGGTGATAATTGATCAACTTCAAGAACCCCTCTATGCGGAGCAATATGTCCATGTGGTTGACAGTTAAGAAATGACTTTATAGTGAATTGTTTTGATGCAACCCATCATCAAGGTAATCCATTTCTCAGCATATCCAAATTTTCATAGTATATTTTCTATAAAAGATCATTCAATTCATTCATATGCTTTGCTTATTTCCGATTTGATTTTCATATGCTTTTCTTTAAAATAATTTTTTTTTTTGTCATCTATGTAACAATCAGACGTCCGATACAAAACTCAATTTCTTTTTCCGAGATAGCTATAATTTTTTTAATCTCTGACATAGAACTTTTGAAATTATTCAATATCCAACACTACAAAGACTAATAAGCTACAATTCCATCATTTTGCTCAATCGTTCTGTTTTAGGTATCAGAAAATACGGGTCATATTTAGACTAGAATCAAATGTCCCTGTTTACAGGAAATTATTAACATGCTCTAGAATATCCATCTTAATTATTTTCCACCAACGTTGAAAAAAACCCATCATTCTATTTGAACCTAGTATTTTTTCGGATGCATCAAGAAAAATGCCTTTTGAACATCCACTTTATAAGCCATAGCAGTAAGTGCCTCATTGGACTAGTCTGAGATTGCTTCTTAATTTTGCTTAGTGCCCTCAAACTATGTCGGTAAAGTGGATTTAAATAACTAGTCAATAATAATAAACTCAAGAACCAGATAAATTATAGAGCCCAATAAGAAAGCAGTCTGCATGGTAAAATTTTGTATTATTATCTGTTGGAGTCAAGTATTTTTCTTAAAAGGTCTATTCAGAAATTTAGGCCGGCCCAGAATGGAAAGGCGGTATAAGGCCGAAGCCGGTAAAACGTGGGTTAAACCCGGCTCGGTTCGACCGACTTACGTCTAGGGTTTTGGAAGGTACAAGCCGGAGAAGAAAGGCGGCGCGTAACAATGTCGAAATATGGGAATATTCCATATTTCGATATTGAGATATTAGGAAATATTCGTATTTATTTTAATAATGTAAACCGACTTTGTAAACCCTATATAAGGGGACCTCATATCGATCAATAGGATTCACGCTTTTCTTATTACTTTGAGCCTGAGAGACTTTAGAGCGAACTTAACCTAAAATCTCTCCGGAGACTTATTCGATTCTTCTTTACCGGCTTCCATCTCGGAAACACCGGCATAAAACCCTAATTTCCTAATTCTCACCGTATTCTTTAATTCTTCTTTTAGAATCCCTAAATCAAAAAACCCTAAAACTCTTTCTATCTTCGGACACGCAGAGTTGAGATCTTACAATTGGCGCCGACTGTGGGGACTTCTAAGAGAAATTTCAGAAACGAGATGTCAGGAAACGATAACGAAATCGACCCGAACAACCCGAGGGTTGAACTAAGTGATCACGAGAAAAGTGATTACAACCGAAGTGATCACGAAGACGACAACACGGCGCTTGACGACCAACGGCCGCGAAACGCTAAGTCAAGAAAGAGTCGGGATGACGGAAAACGTAAAACGCCACTCGACGAAGATCAAATCGGAAAAGACGAAGTCCTGGCTACCCTGATGGCCAAAATCGATTCTCAGAACGATTTATTCAGAGAGTTCTCGGAAAGAATTGACCTATTACAGTCAGAACAAAACCGGATCCGTTCTGACCAACAGTCAAGGAAATCCAAACGGGAGGTACCTCCGAAGGTAAAAG
The DNA here is from genome assembly GCA_030180135.1 of Orychophragmus violaceus. Taxonomy (NCBI): domain Eukaryota; kingdom Viridiplantae; phylum Streptophyta; class Magnoliopsida; order Brassicales; family Brassicaceae; genus Orychophragmus; species Orychophragmus violaceus. The sequence continues at coordinate 29,064,431 of CM058233.1, read as the reverse complement.
ATAAAGTCGCTCGACGACTGATCTACAAAACACCTGAGGGAGACCACCAAGAGCAAAGCCAAGACGGTGGCCCAAGAGTTCATGCCGAGAACGCGATAGAAGGGACGACCATGAACGGAGCTCGCATCAGAAGAGAGACCCAGACGAACACAGGCAAGGTTCACACCAAGAGCAGGAGGACTGGTACGAAGAAAGGTACTCACCCGACAAAGGTCAGCACGATGACCACGAGACTCAGCATGGCCGAGGCTCACATCACAAACGAAACTCGCGACACGAGAACGACTCGCACCGAGAGTATCATCGCCACGAGCGAGGTACATCGCACGAGGAGGCTCGTAAGACCACTACCCGTGGAGCAAGTCGTAACCAAGTGGAGAAGCAACTAACTGAACTTAGAGATACCCTGAAAGAATTGAAAGGCAAAGTTCACAGCGTTGAAGGGTCCGCCCCTGAGATCGATCGAATCATCGAGGAGACTCGAAGAACGCCATTCACGTTGCGTATTACGAACACGTACATACGCCAAAAAGAGAAGCTCAGATTGCCAATGTACGACGGCACGAAGGACCCCGCCGCTCATCTAACGATTTTCAAGATTATGGCAGCAAAAGCGCGATTCACGTCATCCAGAGAACGCGACATCGGCCTCTGTCAGTTGTTTTCCGAAACTCTGGAAGGGGACGCACAAACCTGGTTTTCCCGACTCCCGTCTAAATCAATCGACAATTTCTCCGACCTCACGAGATCATTCGTAAGGCATCATTTTGCCTACGTACACAAGGACACCTCATTAAGCGCGTTGATGTCCATGTCGCAAGAAAAGAAGGAGACGTTGAAGGCCTTCATAGAAAGGTTCAGAGCGACCATGACGCGAGCAGAGGCCCCAGATAAGTTTACTATCGCAGCCCTAACAAATGCCGTCTGGCACGAGTCGCCTTTCTACCAGGATCTGGTCGTCAACCCACCATTGACCATCGAAGACGCACTCCATCGAGCAAACAAATTCGTAGAATTGGAAGAGAAAAAGATCGCCTTAGCCAAAAGGTACAGCTCCGTTAAGCAAGTCGATAAAAAGGAAGAAAGAGAACCTAGGCAACATTACGACAAAGGGGCCAAAACGACAATGGTTGTCAGCAATACCGACAAACCACGCTCATCGAAACCTTGGAATAAACGGAACAAGGCAGGAAAGGAAACGGCACTGCATGCTTCCACTACAGGAGAAAAGTATTGCGAATACCACCAAGCCACCTCGCACGATACTGCCGAATGTCGGAACCTCAAAGACGCTTTGTACGCCCGACTTTCAGATCAAGAGATCAAAGCTGCAATAGACAAATTGAAAGGGGAATCCGGACAGCAGGACGAGCAAAGGGCCGATGAACAGGCACCCAAGCAAGGCAAACAGCCGCGGCGCATCAAAAGCATAGCTTTAAAACGCGACCGAGAGGAGGAAGAAGAAAACAAAGAGGAAACTCCTAAAGCCATCCGAAGAATCAACATGATTATGGGCGGTCTGATCTCCGTGAATGACTCGGTTCGATCGATCAAGGTATATGAACGTATGGCGTTAGCTGCGCAAAACGCACCTCAACCTATTTTAACAGACGATCCTCCCGTCATCTTCACCGATCAAGATTTATACGGAACCCATTACCCTCACAACGATCCACTAGTGGTCGAGCTCCTCATCGGAAGCTGCCAGGTATCACGGATTTTAGTCGACACAGGCAGTTCAATAGATTTGATCTTCCTAGATACACTCAAGAAGATGGAAATTAAAGAAGAGGATATCAAGCAGAAGGCCAAACCACTCACCGGCTTCACAAGCGAGACGACATACACAATCGGAACAATTAAGCTGCCGGTCTACGCAGGAGGAGTTAACAGGATGGTGAGGTTTCACGTCATTGACAAGCCAACCATCTACAACGTGATTTTGGGAACTCCATGGCTATACAGCATGAAGGCGGTATCGTCAACTAATCACCAGTGTCTGAAATTCTCATCACCTAAAGGAATCCAGACGGTTAAGGGATGCCAACGGGCGAGTCGATCGTGTTTCGCAAGGGAGCATAAGATCAGAGTACCCTCGTGCATGATCAATGCCGAACAAGGAAGGAAAGGTCCTGAGAAGGAACTAATCCAACAAATTGTCATCGACGATTCTGATGCAAGCAAGTGTGTAGGGATTGGCGCGGAATTACCCGAAGTCATCAAGATGGAGTTGATCGCTTTCCTACAGCAAAACGTCGCGACATTTGCGTGGTCGATCAAGGACATGAAAGGCATCAATCCAACCATCACGACCCACGAGCTCAACGTCGACCCGACTTACAAACCAATTAATCAGAAGAGGCGAAAGCTCGGTCCTGAAAGGGCTAAGGCGGTCAACGACGAGGTAGAAAAATTACTTGATGCCGGTTCAATCCAGGAAGTAAAATATCCCGATTGGCTGGCTAACCCGGTGGTCGTCAAAAAGAAAAACGGGAAGTGGAGAGTATGTGTCGACTTCACGGATCTCAATAAGGCCTGCCCAAAGGATAGCTTCCCTCTGCCACATATTGACCGACTTGTTGAAGCAACTGTCGGAAACGAGTTACTATCATTCATGAATGCGTTCTCAGGATATAATCAAATCCTCATGAACCCGGACGATCGAGAGAAGACGGCGTTCATCACTGAACGCGGTACTTATTGCTATAAGGTTATGCCCTTTGGTCTCAAAAACGCCGGCGCCACCTACCAGCGGTTGGTCAACCGGATGTTTGCTGGCCAGCTCGGCACAACGATGGAAGTTTATATTGACGACATGCTGGTCAAATCTTTGATTGCCTCTCAGCATGTCGGCCATTTGAAGGAATGTTTTAACATCCTTAACCAGTACGGAATGAAGCTCAACCCGGCCAAGTGTACGTTCGGAGTAACATCAGGAGAGTTCCTTGGGTACGTGGTAACTCAGAGAGGAATAGAAGCTAATCCGAAACAAATCTCGGCCATAATCGACTTACCATCTCCCAGGAATACACGAGAGGTACAGCGTCTGACTGGCCGCATAGCCGCCTTGAACATATTCATATCTCGTTCAACGGATAGATGCTTGCCCTTTTACGAACTCCTCCGGGGAAACAAAAGATTCATCTGGGACGATAAGTGTCAAGAGGCATTCATTCAGCTCAAGGACTACTTGTCGAACCCGCCGATATTGTCAAAACCAGAAAACGGTGAAACACTATTACTGTACATCGCGGTCTCAACAACAGCAGTCAGCGGTGTACTGGTTCGGGAAGACCGAGGAGAGCAAAAGCCAATCTTCTACGTGAGTAAAACAATGAACGGAGCCGAGACCAGATATCCCGCAATGGAAAAACTGGCCCTCGCGGTCGTTATCTCGGCACGAAAGCTATGACCCTATTTTCACTCACATTCAATCGCTGTATTAAGCAGCCAGCCCCTTAGGACAATCTTGCATAGCCCAGGACAGTCTGGTCGCCTGGCTAAATGGGCGATAGAACTAAGCGAGTACGACATCGAATACCGAAACAGGATAACCGCCAAGTCGCAGGTAATAGCTGATTTCTTTGTAGAATTATCACCAGAATTGGATGTCGGTACCGAGATAGAAGACAAGAATTGGAAACTATTTGTCGATGGCACTTCATCCAAAAAAGGAGCCGGGGTAGGAGTATGTCTCATATCACCAACCGGAGAAGTATTAGAGCAATCGTTCAAATTGGGTTTCACGGCGTCTAATAACACAGCCGAGTATGAGGCTTTATTGGCCGGTCTTAGGCTAGCCAGAGAAATCGGAGTACGACATCTTTTGGCCCATTGCGACTCCATGCTTGTCGCGAACCAAATCAACGGAGATTATGAAGCAAAAAATGAACGAATGGAAGCTTATCGGAAGGCGGCATTAGAGCTTACCAACTCCTTCGAGTTCTTTGACATCGTCCAGATACCGAGGAAAGAAAATGCTCCAGCAGATGCACTCGCATCTCTGGCATCGAATCCCGATCTCTGTCGACGGATTCCAGTGGATACAATCGATGAACCAAGTATCCCGCCTCCTGAAGGTACTCATGAAGAATCTGATGATGTCTCAACCCAACAAGACGGCGAGAACTACATGTGTCTTAAGAGTCAAGCGAAAACCGTTGACCTCATCGCACTGTTAATAGACGAAAACGAGGATTGGCGACAAGAAATAAGAGCATACCTCACGGAAGGGAAGCTTCCAGAAGACAAATGGGCAGCACGACGACTTAAAGTCAGAAGTGCACGGTACACGATACACAACAACGTTCTCTACAAGTACTCAACCAACAAGATTCTTCTCAAATGCATAAACGGAGACGAAGTAAGTCGGGTTCTCGAAGAAACACATTCAGGAGAATGCGGTAATCAATCTGGAGGTCGATCCCTCGCTCTCAAAATCAAGCTGAATGGCCATTACTGGCCGACTATGGTAGCCGACTGCGAGACCTACTCCAACAAGTGCGAAAAGTGTCAGCGTCATGCGCCATTCATACATCGACCGACGGAGCTGCTCATGACTTCGACTGCGTCTTATCCATTCATGAGATGGGCAATGGACATAGTCAGACCGTTACCGCTATCCAATCAAAGGCGTTTCTTACTCATCATGACTAACTACTTTACAAAGTGGGTCAAAGCCAAAGCATACGTCGCAATCCACGATGTCCAGGTCCAGAACTTCGTTTGGAAATACATCATATGTCGTTTTGGGTTACCTTATGAGATCGTCACAGACAACGGGTCGCAATTCACCTCGAACCTATTCGAAGGGTTCTGTAAAAAGTGGGATATACGTCTCAGAAGTCCACACCGAGATATCCTCAGGGGAACGGACAAGCCGAAGCTACAAACAAAACTATCATTGCCGGCATCAAAAAACGCCTTGAGAGCAAAAAAGGAGTTTGGGCTGACGAGCTAGATGGAGTCCTTTGGTCACATAGAACGACCCCCCGCCGCGCAACCGGAGCTACCCCATTTTCCTTAGCCTTCGGCGTGGAGGCAATGGTACCAGCAGAGGCAAACATTTACACCCTCCGCCGATCTCTTATGCCGCACCATACCGAGATCAATGAAAAAATGCTGATCCAAGCTCTCGATACCATAGAAGAAGAGCGGGATCGAGCTCTACTCGGAATTCAGAATTACCAACAACTCGCAACTCGGTACTACAATCAGAAAGTCAAGGAGCGACATTTTCAAGTCGGTGACTATGTACTTCGCAAGGTTTACGAGAACACTAAAGAGTGGAGAGCAGGCAAACTCGGTGCAAAGTGGGAAGGACCTTACAAAGTCACAAAAGTCGTCAAGACGGGAGTTTATGAGCTCGAGTCAATGAAGGAAAAAGCTTTACCGCGTTCCTGGAATTCAGCGAGCCTGAAGGAGTACTTTTAAGAGGGCAAGACAAGGCGCCAAAGGCGCTAAAAAAAATTAATTAAAAAAAAAAGTATGTATGAACTACGAGTGACTTGATTCTTCCTCGGAAGATACGTAGGCAGCCCTCACCGGCACAGTCACAAATCTAATAAAAATCTTTATTTTTGTTTATACCAGGCTAAAAGACCAAAACCGAGTTCAGAAACTCGCAGAAAGCCGAGTTCAGAAACTCGCAGAAAGCCGAGTTCAGAAACTCACAGAGAGCCGAGTTCAGAAACTCGCAGAAAGCCGAGTTCAGAAACTCGCAGAAAGCCGAGCAAAGACTCGCAGAAAGACGAGCAAAGACTCGCAGAAAGACGAGAAAAGACTCGCACTAGCATCATACTCCCTGGCCAGGAGTGTGGTCTTCCCTGTGCACGAGGTGCACATCGTGGTAGGGAAAAGCCGAGATCCGTCTCGCACATTCTTTGCGGTGAGTGATAACAAATAAGTCGAGCACAGCATCGCACATTCGCCCACCCTTAGAATAAAACCGAGCGCGTATGCCTCGCAAACCGCCTTATGGCAAAAACAGTTAAGTCGCTACCCGGTTAAATTTGTTTAAAAGAAAAACAAGTTTAATACAGGTTTAGCTCGATTTAATTACACAAATCTGAATCACTGTTTGGAATTTGTCGAGAACAACTCTAAAACGGATCAGATTTAACTTGGAATATGCATTTCCGACTTCAGAATACAAAAAGATTAACTTAAAAAAAAAAAACCTCCTAACCAGAGAGGTAAAGTCTTACAAAAAATACAAAGGCTTTTTAAATATACGAAACGGACAAGAAAAAGAATCGATTTATTCCGCTCCAACTGACGACTTCCCGGGCCCGTCCTCCTTCTCGACATTTGTATCCGGCTCACCTCTTAAAGCTGCAACTTCCAGACTAACCGACTTGACGAGATTCTTGGGAACTCCCTCTGGAATCACACCAAGGTTAGTACCAAACTCGTTCACGCCCTTCGGAGTGCGAGGTGGCGAGTCGCGAGAAAGGTCCAGAAGAGGATGGCGAAGCGGCAAAAGAACAAAAGTCAGCTCTTCCTTGGTCACAACATTTAAATCGTCGAACTTGGCGTCGGCCGCGGCTTCATCAGTTGCAACCTGGTCTAGAAACGATTTAGGAATCGAGACGCCCTCATCACTAAGCTTCAGTAGACATTTTCTAAGACCAGAGATCTGGCCGAATTCAATCTGCAGGGAAGTCGCGATCTCTTGGTCCTTTATATACCGCTGGAAAAGATCAAAATGGGTTTGCGCCTTGGCTCTCGCTGCCACATCAACACGGTCCCTCTCTTTCCTGACAAACTCGGTAAAAGACTTCCGTTGCTCCTTCCTCTCTGACTGAAACGCAAGAAGGTCGGCCTTAGCTTTCTCATCGGCCTCACGAAGCTTCTCTTCAGTCTCACGGAGCTTGTTCGCGAGAACTAGATTTCTCGCCTCCAACGCCTCCTTTTCTTCCTTTGCCTTTTTCAGAAGATTATCTCTCCTTACGACGGCGTCAGACATCTTCTTAGCCGAATGAGTACTCTCAAGATCCACGCGATTTGACGCTGCTATCATCTAAAAGAAAAATACAATAATAATCGGGTCAGGTAAAGACAAATACATTGAGACCTCCAAAGGGAAAGGAAATTACGAAAATTACCGCCGCCTCAGCTTGTTTCAATTTGACAATGGCATCAGAATGAGGGAGCTCCTGAATCTTGGGCCAGTCCAACTCGTTTCCGCGCACGCAAGTTAGCATATTGAAACACGCCCGCGGGTTATCTATAAGAGGGATTTCGCTTTCGTATTGAAAAGCGAAGTTATGGATCGAAGGTTGAACAGCCCCGCTCTTCGACAGACTGCGAGGGCGAGCTAGGACAAGCTCTTTGCGGGTAACGAAAGGTTTCAGCACACCGGAAGTATCAGCGACATCCCCGAAATCTTCGTAAAATCGCTTCCAAGGATTCTTAGGCTTACTGGATTCGCTAGCATCCTGGGGCTGGTCGGTAGTCTCTACAGTGACTTGGCTAGCTGTGGCAGGTTTCTTCGCCGGTCTCTCTTGATCCGACTTTCCCTCATCCAGTCTCTTTCTAGGTTGAGTTTTGGCAGGTTCCTTAGCAGGCGGAGCCGCCATCATCAAACCTGTAGCCGTGACGGCTTGAGAGTTGGCTGATTTGTCGCCAACGATGGATGTCGCCCCAACATCACCTTGAGGAAGCGAAGCTGCATCTCTTTCTTTCGATGGTTGGGTCGAGGAAGGATTGGCTGAAATCTTCTGAGAATAGTCGACAGACGCGATCTTCTTTACCTTGCCCATCCTTCTCGATTTAACTAACTTCTCTGGAGAAACTTTCGACTTAGTATTCCACTTAACTGAAAGAAAAAGAAAGGTTCAGAACTCAGAACATAAGAAACATCGACTTACGCAAAATGTTTCGACATGAAATGGCTACCTTTAGAGATCCGCGGGAGAGACTTGCCGATACGATCCCGAGTAAAATCTGACCACTTGCGAAGACCGAGAGCTTGAATCTTCTGGAGAATCGGAAAGAAGTGATCCGGATACGGCTTGAGAAACGGGTGGTGCACTGCAACAACAAAACGGAATTAAGTAAATCATCACATTTGATTAACAACAAATTCAGAACGACATCTACCAAAATCTGTATTCCATGACGTCCTGATGAGTTCCTTATGCTCGTCAGGAACGACTAACGAAGACAATTCAACATAGAAGTAATTTCTCTGCCAGTTGTTGATTTTGTTCGGTGCGTCCGTCACCACGCGATTACCGCTCTTCAGCTTGACAGCAAAACAACCCGAGCTGGTTTTCGACATCGGATTGATTGAAGTCGCCTCCTCAAAAAAGCTAACGGTGATCGTCACATCGGCCTCGGCACCAAGCACAAGAAGACACACCATGTGGCGAACTGCGACAGCTGAAAGCTGAGAGATAGCAATTTCGCGACGACGACAGTAGGAAACGAGTAGATCAGGCAAAGGCAGCCAAAGTCGGGACCCTCCGGCATGAGTATTAGCAAAGTAAGACTCATAGAGAGTCATATAACCCGGTGGGGGAGTCCAAGGGCGGTCGAACGTGCAGAGTATGAGAAACTTGATTCTCGGATCAGCTCCACAACCATGAAGTGTAGCGGTCACCGACTGTATGGTAGAATAGGTTTCAAAGACGTTCCCGTATGACTCGACGTGAATAGCCGACAACCCAGGAGCTGGAGCATGGGCGTCAACATCCGACTCAATTCCCTCGATGTCCACGTCTTCATCGGAATCATCGGGATCCGAGTCTCGTAGTCGCGGGGTCGTGAACTCACTTCGACCTGAATGTTCCGCAGCATCAGTCCGCTGAGAAAGCTCACGGCGACGGATGAAGTCCTCGGCCGCATGATAGCCGGGATGGTTCCTCAGGTCGGATGAGGTTGAAGCAGATGATGATTCCGAGGAACTGCTATGACGACTTGATGAATCATCCGCAGATGAGACAACGACGATTTCTTTGTCTTTACTTCCCGAGCAACGAACCAACGACATCGTTACAAAGGACAAAACCGAATTCCTGATCTATAGAACCTAAAGCTACGGCGGAGCAACGGCGGAAGGAAAATCAAAATAAAAACCGGTGGAGAGCGAAATTACCTTTAGACTTCTTCACTCGAGCAGACATGAAGAAGTAAGAAATGAGGAGTGTATAAATAGAGGAAGAAGGCATCGTGTACGAGAAGCTAAGGGACGCTTGGTTTCTCGTGCTACAATCATCATTACCGAGGAGACGCTTCGTTTCTCGCACCCCTTCAGCTGGTTAGGTCAAAATCCAATACGATTCCAACCATTGGAAACCGGGTCAAAATGATCTCGGACCGGAACATTTCGACCCAGCAAGAGACAGCCCGCCGAGGTTTGGGCCTAACAAAGGTTTGGGCCTAAAAAGAGGAAATCGTTACGATATCAGGTCTGGGCCTACACAAATTACTTCTTAAACCGTAAGTTAACTCCTCGTAACGCCGACTTGGATAAACACAAGTCGCCGCACTGGGGGGGGGGCTTATTGTTGGAGTCAAGTTTAGCACTTTCCTTAAAAGGCCTATTCAGGAATTTAGGTCGGCCAAGAATGGAAAGGCGGTATAAGGCCGAAGCCGGTAAAACGTGGGTTAAACCCGGCTCGGTTCGACCGACTTACGTCTAGGGTTTTGGAAGGTACAAGCCGGAGAAGAAAGGCGGCGCGTAACAATGTCGAAATATGGGAATTTTCCATATTTCGATATTGAGATATTAGGAAATATTCGTATTTATCTTAATAATGTAAACCGACTTTGTAAACCCTATATAAGGGGACCTCATATCGATCAATAGGATTCACGCTTTTCTTATTACTTTGAGCCTGAGAGACTTTAGAGCGAACTTAACCTAAAATCTCTCCGGTGACTTATTCGATTCTTCTTTACCGGCTTCCATCTCGGAAACACCGGCATAAAACCCTAATTTCCTAATTCTCACCGTATTCTTTAATTCTTCTTTTAGAATCCCTAAATCAAAAAACCCTAAAACTCTTTCTATCTACGGATAAGCAGAGTTGAGATCTTACATTATCCCCCACTTTTAACCACCTGGTCCTGTTTTGTGTTACCAAAAATGTTCTTCATCTTGATATGCTTTCTTTAGTTTTGTGTGATTTCGACCAATTCAGTCTGTATTCGGTTATCATCATTATGTATCTCCTCTAGAGCCCATTGCAATTCATTTATTTTTAAGGGTCAAAATATCTTAAAGACCAATTCCAGTTTATCTAAAAGATTGCTACCATGTGTTTCTGTATTATTTCCCCATCCTCAGGAAATCAAGTTTATTAATCAGTCTCTCGCAATCCACCGTTTATCGAGACAATTTTCTTTTCTTCATATTTCGGAAATTTATTCTCAACAGTCGCTACAATAATCAGCTTATGATTCCAAAATTTATAAATATTCAACATATGAATGATAATAGACTTTATTCTATTCTTTTTTTTTTTTTTTTTTTGGCTAAAAGCGGTCCAAGAAACACTTAATAATTGTCCCTCTTCTCCAGAACAACATATTACCATTAGTTAGAAATTCTAGAAAATCGCAATTTCGTATCATAAAATTAAAAAGATGCAATATTGGACGCATGTCACAATCCACTATCTTATTTTTCATGATTAGTTATTTAGTTCGCGTTTCAGCCAAATCACCAATTACAAACCAAACTCCGAGCCGAAAAATATTAGTACGAGTTAACCGTTCTCAAACTTGATCCATAATTTTAGAACCCGATCACTATAAATAAAAGATAAAAATTTTTATCTTGGATAAAAACTTCAGTATCAATATATGAAAAATAAAATAGTAACATTATAATCATTATTATAAAATAAAGCTAGACTACCACTCACACCACACATATGAACCATATAAAACATATTATAACTGAATGTCATTGAAATTGTTGCGTAAAATTAAAATATTATTTTGTTTCTAATAATAAAAACCATAAACTATGGTTTATGTTTGTACCAAACCTTCCATGGATAGTTTATTGTCTAATGATTACCAATACTCTGACAAGTCCAACTCATAATATGTATTATGTTGTGAATAGAAGAGAGATAGAAGAATTGGTGATGATTATTCCAATGAATGAAGCCTCCTTTATATAGGAGTACAAGAACTTGGAGACCAAGTAAAACCTAGAGTACAAGTAATTCTAGAAGCAACTACGAGATGGGCCTTATAATGGGCATCCATATTATTATTCATAACACTCCCCCTTGGATGTCCATTATAATGGAATGGTTCGAATGCGTTTAAGATGTTGCCTCATTAAAAACCTTACCAGGAAAACCCAATGGGAAAAACCATGGTAAGGGAAAAAGAGTGCAACACGCAATTACTCCCCTCTTGAGTACACATGTCGAGATCTTTGAGACGGCGTAGCCCGATCTGATGAATTAACTTCTTGAAAGTAGAAGTAGGTAGCGCCTTTGTAAATAAGTCAGCCAAATTATCGCTCGAACGGATCTGTAGAACATGTATATCGTCGTTCTTCTGTAGATCGTGTATGAAGAAGAATTTTGGTAGAATGTGCTTTGTTCTATCACCTTTAATGTATCCGTCTTTGAGTTGTGCGATGCATGATGCATTGTCTCCATACATAATTGTTGGAGCTTCTTTCCGTACAGAAATACCACAATCTTCTTTTATATGATGAACGACAGATCTTAACCATACACACTCGCGATTAGCTTCATGGATGGCTAAAATCTCTGCTTGGTTAGAAGAAGTGGCGGTGAGAGTTTGCTTCATAGATCGCCAAGAAATGGCAGTACCTCCGCAAGTGAACACATATCCTGTTTGCGATTTAGCAGTATGGGATCGGATAAGTATCCTGCGTCTGCAAAACCAATTATGCCTTCCTTGGATAAGTTAGAAAAGAATAAGCCCATGTCTTTTGTACCTTGGAGGTAACGAAGTATATGCTTAATCCCATTCCAATGTCTTTGAGTTGGACATGAGCTAAACCTTGCTAACAAATTCACCGAAAATGATATATCTGGTCTTGTGTGACTAGCAAGGTACATTAATGCTCTTATTGCACTTAAGTATGGTACTTCAGGGCCAAGAACTTCTTCATTGTTTTCTCGAGGACGGAATGGATCTTTTGACACATCAAGTGATCTTACAACCATTGGACTGCTCAAAGGGTGTGCATTATCCATATAGAACTTTTTGAGCACATTTCTTGTGTATGTCTCTTGATGTACTAGAATTCCATTCTTTACATGCTCAATTTGTAGTCCCAAATAAAAATTTGTTTTTTCAAGATCTTTTATCTCAAATTCTTTCTTCAAATACTCTACTTGTGTTTGAAATCTCTGCAGGAGTTCCAATAATATTTAAATCATCAACATATACTGCAATTATCACAAATCCTTTCTCAAATCTCTTTATAAAGATGCATGGACTAACACGGTCATTCTTGTAGCCTTCTCTTAACAAGTACTCACTAAGGCGATTATACCACATACGCCCTAACTGTTTTAGTCCATAAAGAGATCGATTTAGTTTTATGCAGTATTATTCTCGTGAATTCGAATTTACTACTTCAGGTAGTTTAAATCCTTATGAGGTTTCCACTTTAAAAACTTCTGAAAAAAGAGTACAACCACACATCATCACATTTCTCCCCCTGGAAGCATCATCTCCAAGATATGCATTCCAACCATATATTATATTTTGGGAATTACTATAAGCATAACCTTATTGAATAAATCAATTGAGTATCATATGATCTCTTAGATCATTGGACTTTTGGTCCATGTCATCCTTTTCACATAAAAGGTCATTCATTCCTTATCATACAATCTTCCAATACTTGTACATAAGTTATTCCTTCTCTTCTTATAAAAGTTACTAGTATGACTATCCTCTATGTCATACGAAATCACATCTTTCAATCATAAAAGAGATCAATAAATTTCTCAATATCATTTGATATATGATGCAATAATTTTCTCGAGAACTAGCATTTTCTGCTTCTTGTTGCCCAAATCCTTTTGGGACTTTCATACAAATGACATTGTCCAGTGGCTCTTAATTCGTTTCTTGTTACCATAATAAGAAACTTGAAAGTAGTTGCTTCCACCACATGATCATAGTTTCTTTACAATCCATTCTAGGTCTTTGTGAGAACCTTTGTGCTAATACTGTTTTGCACCTCACAATTTCATCTCATCAATTCTTTCACATAAAGACCTCTTCATATTTCTCGCATAAAAACTTATTTATGCGCCACTGGTATTACATCATTAGGTGTACGGACTACTGGTCCGAATACCCTTCTCTTTCCAAGAGATTTTAACTCTGCATCTATTGTTTCTTTCCCTTTTGGCCAATCATTACTTTGTGTACACTTTTCAATAGATGACTTGTGATCCTCATTCTCATCAACTGCTACATTTCATGCATAAATCTTAGCGACGTCGATTTGATATCGGTTCCATATTATTCAAGACATGACATAGCTATTTGAGATTTTCATATTCTCAGGTACCTGAATTTCTTTCTTGACATGTTTATCATCTCTTCTCGAGATCCTTAATATTTCATTCCTCGGTACTGCCATTCTCATTCATGCTCCTTTTCTTTTTCGAGGATTCTTATCTTTGGAACCGATAGGTCTATCACGCTTCAAGCGCTCTTTAGACTCACTAGCAGTTTGATACTGTCCTTCTAGGACATCCAATTTAACTGGAGCATTTACAGCTGGTATGTGACTTTGTCACTCTATTAGGGTCAGTTGAAGCATCTGGCAACAAATTGCTTAACCAATCTAGTTTATCTTTCGTACATTCATTTGGACTTCTATTCACGCTCTTTAGTACGAGGATCATAGATAATTCATTTCTTTTCCAGCTGTTTATTTTCTCTCCCTAAAGTTGGATAAATTGACTCATTAAAAGAGTCTAATCATCAATGGAGAATCATATCTAACATATATTTATAACCTCCTTTGAGATCCCATCTTTTGTATTGTGGTGGAGCAACTTATCCAACTTCTCTAGATGGGGATTTATGGTTCCTGACCCAAAAACCAATTTGATGGGGAGAGCTATTTTACTCTTTGGCTATATGCGAATCAATGCTGCTCAGTTTCACCAGTATTACCAATTATTCTCGCACACTTTAAGTTGCGGATTTATGACAAGGATACATACATACGACAATATTATTGATGTGTTAATATATAAACATATGGTGGATGATCAGTCCACCAGTGGGTGATCAAGCCCACAAAAATTTCCTTGTATACTTTCCATAAATTAAATAGATTTCAAATCTATTTTGGCTGGTGAAATCGTTTTATCGTATTGCCTTGTGAGCAAGCAACATATAGCAGATCATTCGTAAGAATCTCTGGTTCTTCAACGAATGTCGCATCATTACAAAACCGGGATGGCATAACCGGTTTGCCTAAAATTAAACTTTCAGTAAACTTCTGGTTTACTATAACATTTATCTCCATTTTAATAATCTGTGTGTAGTAGTGTAGTACAATTCAATAGATAATGCATGTATTTTCTCCAAAATACATTTATTTCCTCGGGTATTACTTCTGTTGAAGGCATTCAACATTTCCCTTATTGTCTCAACATGATTAAATTTAAAATCCCTTTGGATTTCTTTATAAATGATTCATCAAGTCTATTTTCAGTGTGAACATAATCTTCAGGATGTTCCACTTAGTACTTAGAATGGATGTGGGATTCTCTAGTTCTCCCCCTCGAGATAGTAACACTCCAGGTTCATCTATCTCGAATTGAATCCCACGAAATCAACAACATACCCAACTTAGGTCATGTGTATCTTAGATTCTTTTGACCTTTGAGACTTGGGAAAATATAACGCATTAATGATTTCAAATTGCGTTCCCATAGGAAATTCACTCTTCTAGAGCTGTCAATAATCTTTATAAAACCTGACATTGTACTCACACAAATTTCTTTCATCATCACATATTGCTACCATCATTATTTTCTCACTTCTTGTGAGGATATGATTTCTTGAAAGAAATTCATCGGGGCTCGACCTTGACTATATCCATATTCATATCCACATATACGTCTACCTACTCCTCAGGTATTGTCATTACTGTGGTACTTTTCTTTTTCAATAAGATAAAATATAAACTCATAGTACGTCTCAAACACTTTTCATGATATTGTGTCTCCAGAACAACAATATTTGCATGAACGATAGAGCATGACTTCTAGAACATCTCTATATGAGTACTTATTCACAGACTTAAAGTCTTATAATCTTATATTAACCAATCAAGATGAGTTTATGACTATATCACATTCTGGTGATCATATATTTCTTTCGCATTAATGTTCCAAAGAACATGTGGATATTTTACGTCAAACCACCAATATCCAAAACCTCATGAAATTTGATGACAAAACAATATGATCATGAACTTTAAACTTATAATCAAATTACACATGCTATAAAACTACATAACTTAATCAATCAACATCATTCACCAGTTCGTTACTATTATATCATTGAAATATTAAGAAAATAAATCAAATTTCATAAAATCTGGAATATAAACTATATATAAAGTATATTTATATAAAAAAAAAAATTCTCACAAAGAGGGAAAGTGTATATAAACTTGCCATATATTTATATTGTAAAAATATACTTGTCGTCACTTCTATATATATATATATATATACGTAAACTCTAATGATAGAAACTAAAAAAAATTGGTATATATATACGTAAACTCTCACAATATAAATTTGTATAAAGGTAAACAAAATTGGAAAATATAAAATATGTTAAATATTTTAGAAATAGAAATTTACCCATCTTATTAAATCAAATGTTTAAAATTTTGGAAATTCAATGCAAAGAAAATCTTTTATTTTAATAGGTAATATATCATAATATAGATATGATTCCATTAAGATGAACCATGAATTAATAATAAACATGATTTAAATACATGATTAAATCATGATAAATATCAATAAATTATTATTCTAGATAAGTATTGATAATCATCTCTATTATGAATAAGATCAGAGATCATAATCGTGAAGGCATAGCCTATCATAACGATATTCAGAGAAGATATCACTTATCATCCCAGAATAAGACATAAACATAAAAAAAAATAAAGGACAAGAGACTATCGTTCTATCGATAAATAATATTTTGATTAAGTATCGATAGAACTGAATCCATTCTTACGAATCATGAGTTGATTATAAACATGATTCGAAAAAGGACTAGACTAAAAAAAAAATGATTACTTTAAAACTGCCTACCTTCTAACTCTAGTGATTAGAGAATCGTGCTGATAACGTGTTGTGAATAGAAGAGAGATAGAAGAATTGGTGATGATTATTCCAATGAATGAAGGCTCCTTTATATAGGAGTACAAGAACTTGGAGACCAAGTAAAACCTAGAGTACAAGTAATTCTAGAAGCAACTACGAGATGGGCCTTATAATGGGCATCCATATTATTATTCATAACATTTTTTTTTTTTTTTGGGTATATGTTGGATATGGGTTTAACACCCATCCAAAGCCCATTGTAAATTTTGTCTAAATCAATCATTCGATGTCGGCCCAAGAAGACAAGCCCGCCAAGAAGTCAACGGCCCAAAGAGAAGTCAGCACACAAACACTATAAATAGGACCCTTCACTCTTCATTTAGGACACATTGTAACTTGCGAGAGTGCCGAGCTACTTCTATAAAGCTCCGACCTCAAGCAATCTTTAGGGAGCACGTCATTTGACGGACTCCCACCTCGTACCATCCTGTTCACAGCTCGACTTCGGACTTAAGATCAATAAAGAACAGTTTCGACCTCACTTTTAATTCATATCTCACCTCGTAGTTCGGACATTTCAAATCGTAGCCCGTAATATTGACTTGGTCGAATTTCCGTAACAACAATTGGCGCCGTCTGTGGAGACCGAGAAATTTCTTTACGCTCTAAGACGAAGCCGAGATGACAGGACCATCGCTAAGAGATAATAACCCAAAGTCGCCCGAGCAAACCCGAAGCCCGCTCGCCCCGAGCTTGGAGTCACCGATTTCACCAGTTAACGCCTGAACCGATCAAACCAGGGTAGCCGACACACGTCGGGACGAAGCACGTTCAGGCGATCAAAATCAGGACGTCTCATCTCTCATAAGAACCTTGATGGCACTGGTCGATGAGCTGACCAGAGACAACAACGCTCACCTCGACGTGCTCAAGAGCAATCAAGACACGTGCAGGGAACGAATCAACTACCTACAGGCTACCGGGTTCCAAGCATCTCAAGCAACTGGAAATCCCACCCCGCAGCTTTCAAGGGTCTTGTTCGTGGAAACACCACCTTTAAATACCGAGTCAAGCAGGCGACCAACGATTCACTTGGAACTGCCGCCAGTCGGATACACCCAAAGTCAGGCCGGGGGCAGCAGGAACAGCGAACTCGAATCACTCAAGATCCAGCTGGATCAAATGACGTCGAAAGTTCACAAAGCGACTAGCTCAGCCCCCGAAATAGATAGGGTCTTGAAGGAAACCCAGAACACACCATTCACAAGTAAGATAACAGGAACGCCAGTCAAAAACCCTGGGAAGATCAAGTTACTCACTTACGACGGCAGCTCGGATCCGCGGCAGCACATGACGGCCTTTAGTATTGCGATGGGACGAACCCAGTTCTCGCCAGAAGAACTTGAGGCCGGCTTCTGCTAGTTGTTTGTTGAAAACCTGAGCGGCGTCGCCCTCAACTGGTTCTCGCGGATGGAAGCGCATTCCATCGATAGTTAGCATCAATTGACGACTACCTTTCTGAAGCATTATTCCATGTTCATCCAGGAGGGGGCCTCGAGCGCCGACCTCTGGGCTGTAAGCCAAGGGCCAAAAGAACCCCTCAGATCCTACATCGACAGGTTCAAAGTCATCGTCTCAAAGATCACGGTAACGGATAACGAGGGGCTCCCAGCGTTACGAAACGAACTTTGGTACGAATCGCCGTTTCGCGACGAGCTGGCCATAAACAAGCCGTAGACCTCGAGGATGCCCTCCACCGAGCGGCCGTTTTCGTCGATATAGAATAAGGGCAAAGACACAGCTCCTGATAATTCTGACGACAAAGGAAAGAAAGCCACATCGTGCTACGTCGGCGAGCAGCAACAGCAGAGAAGCCAACAAACGTTCCAACAACCAGGACGCAATCAGATGAACCACCAGCAAGGTCGACCGTGGTACAAATACGTACGGTCCGATGAACAGGAAAAGACCTTCTGCAACTTCCACCAGCGCTCCGGACACAGCACCGCGGAATATCGACATCTCCAAAACCTCCTATTTAGCGAATATCAAAAAGGAGTAACGAAAATAAAAAACCGCAACCTCCCGACGACGCCCCCCGGAAATCGAGAAACACCTCGACAACCCAAGAACGAGGGAGAACGGTTCAAGCTCATCCAGGAGGAAAAAGCAAGGCAAGTGAGCCAACAGAAAACAGAGCAGAGTGACGTCGACACAGAACTACCAAAGCGAGTCTGTGACGACGAGGAAGAGGACACACCGACACCTAGGAAGCGGATCAACATGATCATGGGGGACTTCCCACTTGCAACGATTCAGTAAGATTGATAACGGCCTACAGCCAAAAAGCCGATGCACGCCAACAAAGGAACAGGAATGTCCCCGAAGAACTGAAACCAAGCACCGAGATTACCTTCAACTCGGAGGATGAAGAGGGCCTTGACAAACCACACAACGACCCGCTCGTCGTTGAAATCCAAATCGGTGACTGCGAAGTCACCAAAGTCCTGATCGATACAGGAAGCTCTGTCGACCTCATATTCGAAGAAACTCTGAAAAGGATGGAACTCCGCGATTACAGAATGAAGCGTTCAGAGAAACCTCTCACTGGATTCGCCGGAGACACGACCACGACAATCGGGATGATCAAGCTACAGGTGCACGTCGGGCGCATGACCAAGTTCGTCAAGTTCATCGTCATAGACTGACCCACAATCTACAATGTGATATTGGGAACCCCTTGGATCCACGCCATGAAAGCAGTACCTTCAACGTACCACCAATACATAAAATTCCCAACCCCGAGAGGAATCTTCACGCTCTGCGGCAGCCAGAGAATCTCAAGGTATTGCTTTACATTGGAGCGCAGAGTGCGACAAACGTCGTGCTTCATATCCGAGCTGTTGAGCGCCACCTCGTATCCAGAAGAAAACATACAAGACTTGCACCTCGAACAAGGTAAGACAAGCATCACGCCTGCAAGTAAAACTCCCTAACTCTGCCCAAACCATATATATATGCTAGTAATCGAGCTGCGGCTCAAAGTATGTAAAAGAAAGAACTACGCTTGGCTTGATCTCTCCTCGGGGAGTACGTAGGCAACCTATGTAAGGTGCAGCCACCTCTATGTTTTATCAAATTAAATCTTCACGCGTTTTCCTACAATTTAGCCCCCTAACAACTAACAATCGACATTCTGGCCAAATGTTTGATCCAATAAACACGTGTCCCATGCACAGTGACATTGCGTCATCTCGTCGTTTTTAACGACATATAAGCCGGGGCCAGACCCGCATGGGTCCTTAGAAAAAGTTTTGTAAGCCGGACCTCCTACGCATAACTATGTTCAAGGGCTCCACAGGATAAGCCGAGCACGTACTCGCACATAGATAACCAAACAGTGAGTAAAAAGAGACAAGTTCAAGACAGGACAGCCCTCGACACGTTACTAAAATCAGTGACGCATCAGATCCATCCAATAGGAGGAACTGCGCTTCGCCCTTACGTTAACAAAAGTGACAAACAAGGGCGATTATGAGTATGTTTTCACATATCAACAAGCCTCCATTTCACAGAAAAACACGAGCCTGATTGGTAAAAAGAGAAACGGAAACTCCGGCGGCCGGAGTCGGCCAACGATGAGCACTGACAAGAAACTCATTGGCAGAGCGGCCTTGCTGCCATGATACACTAGGACCCAACTCTACAATCAAACCAGAAGAAAAAGAATAAATCACACTCGGTAAAAAAAAGAAGAAGAAGAAAGGTGAAGAACACCAAGATACGAAAGATCGGCAGAAAAGGAGTATTTATAACCACCAAGGGCAACAAGTGCAGCAACAACGCACTCAAAACGACGTGTCAGTTACCAATGCATGCCTTCAATGCAAAAACGGCGGTCCACTTTCCCATAAACACGCAAAAGTAACTCATTCGAAAGAGCAATAATAGCGCATGGACCACGCCTTGAAACTCAATGCGACACATCTACCAAAAACATCCGAACAACGTCACGCGAGCACAAAACAAAGCTGAGCAACCCGCATCAGCGAGCAGAAACCCAACGCCGAATTCAACAAACAAAAATAGCAAAATAAAAAAGAGAGGGCAAAAAGGGAGGACATAAAAGAGAGCAAGCGAAGCATACATATACAACTACAAATGCGAACTTTGTTCGTACAAAGGTTCAAAACACAAAAAGAGAGAAGCTCGAAGAAGAAGAAGACAAGCGAGCTAAAAAGTCACGACAGGAGATCGGGTACACCAGAAGTAACCTCGTTTTCCGCAGTTAGAGACGCCAGATCCACCCCTCCTCAATCCACAACGTCACCTCGCAGCAGTGATACGATCAGAGTTTTAATCCCTAGATCTACACTGCAAGTGCACAGATGTGAGCTAGTAGTATATAGGGTATCGAAATCCACATAGACTCTAGATCTTACGGTAGATTGTAGAATGTCAAGTTAAGCTAGGTGAAACAGAGAATAAGCGGTAAATCAAAACAAAAAGTAAATCAGTAGCAAGAGTGGTTTTGTAAGCAGGTACTAAAAGCGTCAAGTCTAGGGAGTTCTCAGGAAATCAAACAAGCAGATTAACTATCAGCCAGGATCAAATTAAGTTCAGTTCTAGAACTCAAACACAGATATAGAACTAACCAACTTCCGTTGCGAGAATTCTCTAAGTCTAATTAGCAAACACCCAATTTTCTTTGCAATTCCTAACAGATTAAACTAGGCTTAAGTGCAAGTTTGATTTGTTCACAATTCAATTAAACCAGATTTCTTTGCGGATAATTAAATTGCTTAACCTAAATAGTTCAGATTCTAAATTACACTTTCGTGTCAATTTAATAACCTAGAGTCTAGATTCTAAGTGATCAGGTTAGAAACTAGTATTGAGCACAATTCAGGTTTAAGAACAAATAAGATATGGATCCTTAACTGATAAATTAATCTAACAAGTCATGAAAACCCTAACGAGAATCCCTAAACCTAACTATGAATCTACTCAGACATGATCAATGAAACACAAATCAATGAATATATAGATATCATAAAATCAAAAGAGTAAGAGTAAAAGATGTTCGAAATCTTCTCTTTGGAGTAAAAGAACGATCAGCCTCTCGGTCTCTCTCTCTAAAAAGCTAATAGTATGAAAGCGTATCTAAAACAAAACACCAAAAACCTAATTATAATGCCTTAATCACGCTTGGGGTCTTTTTGCAAATAATGAAACTTCTTGGGGCAAAACTGCAAATCTCCAAAGTCTTCATTAATGAGCTGGCACAGAGGTGTGTCGATCGATGCCAATGATGCATCGATCGATGCATGGGTCGTCCAGACTTGGTGAAATCAGATCTCTCGGCTTAAGCTCCAAAACTTGCCCAAAATGCTCCATTATCTCCAATAATCTCCAAACGTGCATGTACCTAATAAACACATGTAATGACTCTAAAGACACGACAAAAGACTCTAAAACATACTTATATCATGGCTTAAAACAGGTAAAAACCATGATATATAAACTCCCCCACACTTAGCCTTTGCTTGCCCTCAAGCAAAACAGAGAACTAGAATGTGGTGAAGAGGTTTGAAAACTTTCAGAAACTCTTTTCATCTTAGAAGCACAACACTCAGATTCCCCTTAGTAAGCCACATGAAAAATTCACCTGCAAGACATCGAGACCAACATATACTTCCCCAACACTTAGCAACTGTCCTGAGTAAACTCCACAATCATTCCAAAGCATTCAAATTCACCCTACTGACTTCTATAAGCTATTAAGTGCGGTCTCACCTAAGGATTATCGATCAAAGGGCACATGGATTCTTACTCTGTTAGCTCTAGACCATCATACTGTCTTTTTATGGTTCCTTTCTTCTCTTTTCCCTTCCTTAGCAACTAATTTTTCCCCATTGGGTATCATTTTTTTTTCTATCAGTGCTCTTCCCGTTATGGGGTGTACTTCGGACACATTCCATGGATGCACATGAGGTAATAGGGGTCTCTACCACTCCCGCGACCACTTCGGAGCTACTAGCTCATCCTCAGTTTATTATTCTCTTTTTTTTTTTTACTTTAAGGAAGGGGAGAAGGAAACCTTACTTGGACATGTTTACAAGCTGTGTCAGAACTAACAGAGGAATCCGACTCAAGGTATACCAAGCCCTTAGGTGAGAAAATTAAATCAAAATTAGGGGTGAAGTCAGTAAAGGATTCTCTGAATACCTGAATTGATATGGGTGTCCTCAGTAGGCTGATCTGCATTGAGTTTTCTAATAGTCATAGATTGATCCTGCAAGATCATCCCAATGGTTACTTAAGTTCCTGCAAGTGTTGTTGGCTTCTCAAAAATTCATTGTTTCCTACTTAAACTGTTTTGACTCGATAAAACAAATTTTTGACTGACTCTAAGAAAACAGAAAGATTAATGTCAGTACCACCTCCCCCACACTTGAAACACACTGTTCCCGGTGGTGTCAAGCCTAGGCTCGGTGAGAAAAGAAGTCGAAATGAAAACAAACCGAAAAAGGGTCAGAACACTTCCCTGTCGTCGGCCTGCGTCGATCGATGCCACTAAGGTGTCGATCGATGCAAGGTGATTATGCCCACGGTTAAGTAGATAACCGGTGTCTGAACCGCAATTGAATCGACACACCGTAAATCGCAATTGTGTCGACCGATGCACCATGTGTGTCGATCGATGCAGTGCGATTTTGCTTGTTCTCACGCCTTGAACACACAAAAATAGAAAATCAAAAACACCAAATCAAAACGAAAAATGAAAACAAAAACGAACCTAACAGTGGGTTGCCTCCCACTCAGCGCTTGTTTAAGGTCATTAGCTTGACCGGACGAACTAGACCAGGCTCCTGGAGGTTTCGACAGAGACTGTGAGTGCCTCTGCGAAAGTCTCCTCATCCAAGGTGGAGAGTAAGCATTGTCAGTGTGAGCTCGTCCAAGGAACGATGGGATGCAATGTGCTCCTACATTCACAGCAGTAAAGTTAGTAGAACTGAGCTTGGAAGACGCGTACTTTTGCTTTGGTGAGGTTCTGATGTCAGGAGCTTTCTGCTTAGAAGCAGTTGCAAGCTCTGAAGATGTTAGAGTAGAATCTCCAGAAACCACCATCCTCTCCTCTCCAGGATCAGAAACTAAAGTCTCACATCTCTGCGCTTCCTGTCCATCCTCAATGCTAAAGGTTTGACCATCATCTTTGGCCTGCGCAGCATATCCATCTCAAATTGTAGAGGCTCATCTCCCAGATGGAGATCAATCAGACCATGCCTCACATCAATCTTCGCACCAGCTGTGGTTAAGAAAGGTCTTCCCAGTATCAGAGCATCATCCGGCTCACTATCGTACTTAAGCACCACAAAATATGTCGGAACTAAGTAGTTCCCAACTCTCACTGGGACATCCTCAAGAACTCCTTCTGGAATCCTTATTGACTGATCAACTAGAACAAGAGAGGTCCTAGTGGGTGAAAAACCTGTCATCCTCAGCTTCTCTGCCACAGAGTATGGCATGAGATTTTCAGCAGCTCCTAAATCACACAAGGAGCGCCTGAAGCTATCCTCAAAGATGGAACAACTCAGCACAAATATACCAGGATCAGGTAGCTTCTTGGGAATCCGAGTTAGCAACACATCACTAACTTGTTTAGGGATCACTATCACCCAAACTTTCAAAACTTCGTCCATTGGCAGCATCTTCTCCAAGTATCTCTGCACACAAGGGTGATATGGTGGATCATCAGGTTGTGGATCTTCTTCCAACTTCTCATCCATTACTTCCAGCTGTCTGACTTCATCAAGTTCCTGTTGAGATATCTCAAACACCTCAGGGGAAGGTGTAGTAGGCTTGTGAGCCTTCTCGTCCGCAATACCAGAAGAAACAAGTAAGACTGATTCCTCACGACATGCAACGATCGACGCACTGGGTGCATCGATCGATGCAGCTAACTCATCAAAACTCTCGGGTTTTTCTGCTTCTTCCACGAGTTCAGCTGTCTTAAACTCAAATTTCTCTCCTTGGTTTGAACCATCATCAATCTGAACTGACCAGGCTTTGATGTGGGTGTCCATAGCGTTCTTTCCCTTAACTGAGCTTGAAATTTGGTTCACTTAAGTATCCAACTGCTTCACATGTGTGCTTAAGGATTCAAACTTCCCATTAAGATCTTCATACACAGCATCTAGCTTCTTGTTGAAGTCCACATCAGTCTTAGTCTGACCCTCCAGCAACTATTCCATCATTGCTTCCATCTTGCTCTCATAAGCACTAGCAGCATGAGGTGTCTGATATGAGGATGATCCATAAGTCCTCTGATAAGAATTACCATGTTGAAAAGGTTTCTGATAACCAGCAATTTGTCCATATCCAGAAGAGTTATGGTTGCTTGTGAAAGCACTCTTCTGTCCACTATTAAAGAACTTATTACCTTGCTGATTTCCAAACCTGTTTCTTTGGAATCCAGAGCCATTGATGTAGTTCAAATCCTCTTCCTGGTGATCTTCTTTAGCTCCAAACACCTCAACATCCTGAGCAAAGTGGACAGCTTTCTTTGCAGTCAACAAACTGTGAACAATGTCCAGCTTGTTCCTAATATCAGCTATCTCCAGATTATCAATCTTTCCACCAGACTCTTTCCTTCTCCTATCAGCAGTCTTGGTGCTATTACTGCTCACCAAGTTATCAATCAATGTCCTAGCCTGTTCAGGAGTCCTTGTATTGAAATTGCCATTGCTGGCATTATCCAATGCAGACTGGTAATGTAGATCAATCCCTCTGAAGAATATGCCCAGCAGCGTGACTTCAGAGAATCCATGATGAGGACAGTCACGTTGGTACTTCTTAATTCTCATCTAAGCAGACTTAAGAGGCTCTGTAGGACCTTGGGTGCAGGTGAGAATATCCTGTCTCGACTGATCAGAGCGAGCATCATCATAAAAGTGCCTCAAGAACTCTCTCTTCACAGCATCCCAAGTAGTAAACATCCCAGTTGGAAGTTGTTTCAGCCAAGCTGCAGCCTCTCCAGCGAGAGAATAGGGGAAAAGCTTGAGATACAGATAGTCATAGTTTACCCCATTATACTTCATTCCAGTGATGAAGTCCTCAAAGTCATAAATGTGATCCATCGGTTGCTCATGTGGGAGACCATGGAAAGGATTCTGCCTCAGAAGAGAGTAGTAGACAATCTTGATCTCAAAGTCATTCATCTCAAAGCCAGAAGATACAATTGCTGACCGGTTAGCATAGAACTCATCCGGTCGGTTGTAGTCAGCAAGAGTCCCATCATTAGCATGAGGATTAACCATATGGCCTTGACCTTGGGGCGGTTGAGGATTAGGGATCACACGTCCCTCAGCTTCAATCCTTAGCCCATCATCATTGTACGGGTTGTTCTGTTGGTCTTTCAGAACACCCTGAGCACTAGGTCTCAAAATCACATGATTGTTGTTCATCCTTGCTCGTTGACCTTTTTTGTTTGTTCTCTCTAGTCTAGCAATTTCCTCAAGCCTGAGATTCACGAGATTCGCGTTCGGATTACTTCTGGTCTCACGCGTCTGCATAAACCGTCGGTAATCGCACTGCAACGATTGATGCTAAGTGTGCAACGGTCGATTCAACTCGGGTGTCGCCTTGTGTCGATCGATTCAGAAGATGCGTCGATCGATGCAAAGCGATATCAGACCTGAAACACCAGAGAAAACAGAGAAATTAGTAACAAAAATAAAAAACGAAAAACCTAGTCTAAACTTTAAATTCAAATCTATCGAAGACTCAAAAGAGTCCCCGACAACGGCGCTAAAAACTTGATACGATCAGAGTTTTAATCCCTAGATCTACACTGCAAGTGCAAAGACGTGAGCTAGTAGTATATAGGGTATCGAAATCCACAAAGAATCTAGATCTTACGATAGATTGTAGAATGTCAAGTTAAGCTAGGTGAAACAGAGAATAAGCAGTAAATCATAACAGAAAGTAAATCAGTAGCAAGAGTGGTTTTGTACGCAGGTACTAAAAGCGTCAAGTCTAGGGAGTTCTCAGGAAATCAGACAAGCATATTAACTATCAGTCAGGATCAAATTAAGTTCAGTTCTAGAACTCAAACACAGATATAGAACTAACCAACTTTCGTTGCGAGAATTCTCTAAGTCTAATTAGCAGAAACCCATATTTCTTTGCAATTCCTAACAGATTAAACTAGCCTTAAGTGCAAGTTTGATTTGTTCACAATTCAATTAAACCAAATTTCTTTGCGGATAATTAAATTGCTCAACCTAAATAGTTCAGATTCTAAATTACACTTTCATGTCAATTTAATAACCTAGAGTCTAAATTCTAAGTGATCAGGTTAGAAACTAGTATTGAGCACAATTCAGGTTTAAGAACAAATAAGATATGAATCCTTAACTGATAAATTAATCTAACAAGTCATGAAAACTCTAACAAGAATCCCTAAACCTAACTATGAATCTACTCAGACATGATCAATGAAACACAAATCAATGAATAGATAGATATCATAAAATCAAAAGAGTAAGAGTAAAAGAGGTTCAAAATCTTCTCTCTGGAGTACAAGAATGATCAGCCTCTCGGTCTCTCTCTCTAAAAAGCTAATAGTATGAAAGCGTATCTAAAATAAAACACTAAAAACCTAATTATAAAGTCTTAATCACGCTTGGGGTCTTTTTGCAAATAATGAAACTTCTTGGAGAAAAACTGCAAATCTCCAAAGTCTTCATTAATGAGCTGGCACAGAGGTGTGTCGATCGATGCCAATGATGCATCGATAGATGCATGGGTCGTCCAGACTTGGTGAAATTAACTCTCTCGGCTTAAGCTCCAAAACTTGCCCAAAATGCTCCAATATCTCCAATAATTCTCCAAACGTGCATGTACCTAATAAACACATGTAATGACTCTAAAGACACGACAAAAGACTCTAAAACATACTTATATCTTGGCTTAAAACAGGTAAAACCCATGATATATCAAGCAGCGACATACAAAATACATCAGAGTCCAAGGGGTCAGGTCGCAACTCGTTGAATTCCCCCTCCAAGCGAGGCTTATCCTCTTTGAGCTTAGCAATCAACGCACGAGGAACTGGGACACCACTATCCGCGAGAAAACGATACGCGCTAAGAATACTCACAGCCTGGTTGAACTCCAAGAGCTTGGGAATATAGCGATCCCTCTGTTCCCTCTCCGCCCTCAGCTTGTCCAAACGCTCGGAAGCTTTCCTATACGCGGCCTCCCGCTCGGAACGAAGGCGCTCGCCAAAGGATTCCCGAAGTCCATCACACTCATCAATAAGGGAATTAACTTTCGACCTGAGAGAACCGGCCTCGGACAAAAGACTATGTTTCTCATCTTCAAGCTCGGCCAATCGCTTCTCTAAGTCCGTAGCCTTCTCCTTCTCCAAAGACAAAGCAGCAGAAACCCCCTTCGCCTCGTCAAGCTCCTTACGAACCCGCTTCAACTCACGAGCAGAACACCGCAGCGCATCAATCTGTTCCCTAAGGATGCCTTCTGTCGACTTGGCCTGACGTCTCTCGGATTCATATGAGTCCCGAAGTTGACTCAAGATGACGCACACCATAACAAGGTGGTGACTCAACTCCTCCTGCAGACGCAGTTTGTGCATATCAGAAACATGCATAAGATCCTTGGTCGGACCAGCCGCGAGCCTCTGCACAAGATTAGCACACGACAATATGTCATTTATCAAAGGCGTCTTCCCCTTATGAATATACGACCAGGACGGCTCGCCCGAACCAAGCCCTGTATTATCCGACCCCATCGTCTGGTCAACAGCTCGAGTGGAAGGAGAGGAAGGTCGAAGTTCCCCAGAATGCTCACCACCGCCCTCAGGCTCCGACTCCCACCTCTCCACACTAGCAGCCCCGGCGGGAGAAACGACCTGATTCGTAGGACTAGTACTATCCTTGCAGGCACCAGAGACATCGTCAAGAGTAACCAGTGGCGAATTGACAACCATTTCAGATCCCTCAGACGTCCTTTCCCTCTTCCGGGACAGCCGAGGAGATGGCGGATCACTCTCAACAAGGATATCCATCTTTAAAAACACTGACATAACAAAGCGAGAATGACAGCATTACAGACCTTCCTAGCCATTTAAAAAAAAAAGAAGGTGAGGGAGAGGAGAAGAGCACACATACCCGAGTCAACCTTTCTCAAGCAACTCCGCACTATCTGATCAAATAGGCTTTTGGCCTTTTCGTCCTTCGATGAAGGTCAATATATACCACCGTGAGCCCTCAACTTATCCAAGTCAACGGAAAAACCTGCAGACCAGCGACCCAAAGTAGAGCGAACTGCAAAACAACAAAAAGCCATGACGGAAATGATACCAGTAAACAAGTTCAAAACAAAGAAAAACTACCAGGATCATAATTCCAGGCCGATCTAAAAACCCTGCTCAACTCAGACGTCAGCGCATCGTTAACACGTTCAAAGAAATAACTATCCTGCCAATCGGAAGTCCTGTCTGGGGGATCAAACACAACCTTCAGAGGACGACCAGGCCGGAACCGCACATAAAAGGTCCCGGATGTCCCTTGGTTAACGGAAATCGAGGTTAACTCTTCGAAGAAACGAGTAGACATCTCCACCCCGCTATCGGCCGCCATGGTCAAAATACCTATCACATTGCGAATGGCAGACAGACAGAGCTGAGAAAGGGCCATCCCTCTAGCCTCACAATACTCAATCAAAATTCTAGGAAGGGGAAAAAGCAGGTAACATTCGGTGAACCAGCACTCGTACAGACAAACCAAACCAGAGGGAACATCCCAAGGGCGCTCAATAAAGCCGGCAAATGAAGTTCAAGGCCAAGAATACGAGAACACCACCGGCGGATATAATCAAGGGCGGGCTGCTCACATACCGACGAACGAATCGCCCTAGGAACAACGGACTTTGCTTCCAACACCCCCTTCACTCTCCCTCTTCCTCCTCTCGAGGAAGTCGCTTGAGAACAATAATCAAAATCAGCCACATGGTCTTCAGAGATATCGACTCCTATGCCAACCCGACGGCGACTCATCTCATCACCACCACGAAATCGACGAGGTTTTCGCCCAGATCGAGACATAAAAAAACTCCTCATCAACCTCAATCGGCCCAGATTCAACAGGACTATCTCCGGACGACTCGGAAAACCCAGAATCATCGCTACCAGTAGAAGAATGCTCACTAGAATCTACCCGCATAATTGCAAAACTAGAGACGACCAAAGTATAATCACCAGGAAAAAACAAGAACACGCGCGAAGCAAAGACCGCGAAAGAAAGATAATTACATGGAAAAGAAGGCGGAATTCGAAAAGACGAAGCCTCATAAGAAGAAAGAAGCAATTTTTCACAAACATAAAAATCGCGATGCAAGCGGTTCGCCCCCTTTCGTTCCCTTAAAAACCGAAGAGGAAACCAAGGGAAAAGCACTTATGAGCCAATATAGAACGACCTAACAAGATTTCCGCCTTACTTAAATGCTCAAAGAAATTCACCGACCTCAGCATCATAGCTCGACGAACTGGGGGGGGGGGACTAATTGTTGAATATGGGTTTAGCACCCATCCAAAGCCCATTGGAATCTTGTCTAAATCAATCACTCGATGTCGGCCCAAGAAGACAAGCCCGCCAATGAGTCAATGGCCCAAAGAGAAGTTAGCACACAAGCACTATAAATAGGACCCTTCACTCTTCATTTAGGATACATTGTAACTTGCGAGAGTGCCGAGCTGCTTCTATAAAGCTCCGACCTCAAGCAATCTTTAGGGAGCACGTCATTTGACGCTCCCACCTCGTACCATCCTGTTCACAGCTCGGCTTCGGCTTTAAGATTAATAAAGAACAGTTTTGACTTCACTTTTAATTCATATCTCACCTTGTAGTTCAGACATTTCAGATCGTAACCCGTAATATTGACTAAGTCGAATTTCCGTAACAACAGGATAGACGAACCTATTTTCGGGTTTAAAGGACCCTTATTGACACAACACTATGAGCCAAAGTTTTTGACATTGCTTTTTTACAAGGAGACAACGTATCTTGCACCATATTTCATCTTTGAAGTACCTCAAATAAAACGTGTTTGCTCTGAAATGGACCATGTTTTGTCCATTTCCCCCTTCTCCTCTCCCGTATTTCCAGTACCATCAAACCATCACCCTCATTAATCTCCTTTGACTTATCTTCCTTAACATCAATTTCCTTCTTCTTATGCTCATTAATCGTATTCTAATCTTTATCTACATATAACATCTATTGCACTCCTGAAATGGGTTCAGATTAAGAACCAACACTTATATCATGTTCTTGATTTAATTCATGCGAACTTTGAATGCATCAACTTGCATTCCACTTCCTCCAAAGCTTCATTCACTAAATCTAAACCATATTCTGTTAACGCCAATTCTTTACATACCCTTGAAGTCTATTTTTTCTGTAATTTGAGAATCACCTTTGTAAACTACATCCACCACCACTAGTGTTTAATCATTTTGAAGAATAGCCTCCGTCTTGATATTTTCAGAACTGAGAACCTCTCCTGAGACGAACAGTATAAGAGGTTGTGTAAGTTAAATCATTCAACACCGTTCGAGTTGAAATTACCTCATTCGAAACTTCTTTGAAGGAACATATTGGGAGGGTATGTAATAACTATTAAGGTATATGGACTTTCAACCTAAAACCAATTGGTGATAAGTGGAGTGGCCCATATCCCTTATATATTACTAAGGATCCCTTCTAACTACCAATGTGTAACTTATGTCCCTAATACGCCCTCTCGAGATAATGACTCTTTGACCATTAATCTCGGAATATTCGGGCTGGATCGACGGTACCAATTTGGGTCTAGTTTGTCAATGAGTGGACCAAATTTGGGTCGGATCGGATTAGATTGTATGGATCGGGCTCTGATACCATATTAAGGTATATGGGCTACTCCACTTATCACCAATTGGTTTTAGGTTGGAAGCACATATACCTTAATATGGTATCAGAGCCCGATCCATACAATCCAACCCGATCCGACCCAAAGTTGGTCTACTCATCGACAAACCACGCCCAAATTGACGCCGTAGATCCAGCCCGAATATTCCGAGATTAATGGTCAAAGAGCCATTATCTCGAGAGGGCGTATTAGGGACATAAGTCACACATCGGTAGTTGAAAGGGATCCTTAGTAATATATAAGGGATATGGGTCACTCTACTTATCTCCAAGGACCAACTCGCTAATGCCTCGACGAAGCCGCTTCCTCGGATTCGTCTTCATGATCTAAATCACAAGATTGGGCTTTCTGCCGGTCACTCATCTTGAGGGGGCGTGTAGGAGATATCATAGATATCTCAACTGTATTCTGTTACAATCTTATGTCCTAGTATATAGATTGTAGTTAGCATCTCCTTAGAATATCCTATCGACAGAGATTGTATATATACTCGATGTACTCCTTCTTTAACATATATGAAATACACATTTCACTCTTCACCTACATGGTATCAAAGCATCTCTGCTAAAGCAAGATCCTCTCTTTTTATTTTCGGCAATGGCCACTCCTCCTTCCTCTCCCCACGTTATCAATCCGGATGATCCCTCAAATACGATTCTAAAGATTAACATGGTGAACATCACCAAAATTTCTTCTGTTAAGTATCTAATGTGGAGCGTTCAGATCAAGTCATTACTCAAAGGACTTGATCTCCTTCGGTTCATCAACAGTGATGTTGAAATTCCTTCTGCAACAATCACAGTTGAAGGCACCTCTCAACCAAACCCAGCCTTCACTGCCTGGGAAAGACATGATAACCTCCTGTACAGTGCGCTGATTGGCACTCTCGACACACTGCTGCAACCCCTAATCGCCAGTTCTTCAACCACCCTTAAAGCCTGGAACACGCTGCTCTCCACGTACACAAAACCTACACTCAGACACATTAATCAGTTAAAAAAACAACTCAAGGTGTGCACCAAAGGAATAAAGAGCACCGATGAGTATATGCAACTCATCAAAACCAAAACTGACGCTCTTATGATCCTTGGCAGTCCGATGGAACACGAAGACATTACTGATCTCATCTTAGATGGACTCACTGAGGAATTCAAGTCTGTCATAGACTCGATCAACAGTCGTGATACTCCCATCACGTTCTCTGAGATTAATGAAAAGCTCTTAAATCGTGAAGTCTCCATCTCCAGTGCTGCAGCGCAGATAACAACATTTTCGGTCACTGCACACTACGCTCAGCACAAGCATCATTCCCGCAACTGGCGAGGTTCACAGCAGTCGAACAATCAAGCTAATTCTTCTCGTCCGCCTAACAACAATCGGCGACCTTATCTGGGGAAGTGCCAGACTTGCGGTACTCAGGGCCACAGCGCATAGTTTTGCACGACGTTCCGTCTAGTACAACTAACCACGGCATCCTCAGCACCATCATTCCGATCTCAAGCTACACCACCGTCTTCTCCACAGGCGCACAACGCCTACAATGCCTCGACATCCATGATTCCTCCGACACCTTCGACGTGGTTGCTCGATAGCGGTGCAACAAATCACATTACGTCGGATCTGGCGAACCTAGCTCTTCACTCTCCTTACACCAGATCAGAGGAGGTTCTTGTTGGTAATGGTGATGGACTAAACATTACCCACACTGTTTCTCTTTCTTTACCAAATCCGACTCGTTCTTTGTCATTAAACAATGTGTTGCGAGTTCCTGCTATTACCAGAAATCTGATTTCCGTTAAACAACTATGTGCTGATAATCATGCCTCGGTGGAATTCTTCCCCGAATACTTTTAGGTGAAGGATCTGAGCTCGGGGGCCCAGTTAACCAGAGGAGGAACAGCTAATGGTGGATATAAATGGCCAGTACCAGATGAATCAAATCACTTGACCTTTTCTGCATCAATAAGCAGCTCTTTGCCAATTTGGCATTCTAGATTAGGGTATCCTTCTTTTTCAATTTTAAAATCTGTTGTTTCTCAGTACTCTTTACCCATTTCAAATAAAGATTCATCATTACCTTGCAATGCTTGTTCAGTCTAAAAAAGCCACAAACTTCCTTTTGCAATTTACACCATTTCCTCGACAAAACCTCTCGAAGTTCTATACTCTGATGTGTGGACTTCTCCAGTCTTTTCTATTGACGGATTCAAATATTAGGGCATCTTCATTGATCACTACACGCATTACATATGGCTTTACCCTCTCAAGAAAAAGTCAGATGTTCTTCCCACCTTCATTCGCTTCAAACAACTTGTTGAAAACAAATTGAACTCGCGCATTACCACTCTTTACTCCGACAACGGAGGTGAGTACATGGCCATGTCCAATTTTCTTTCTTAAAATGGCATCTCCCATCTCACTTCTCCTCCCCACACTCCGGATCATAACGGCTTCGCAGAACGACGCCATCGTCATCTCGTTGAAACTTCTCTTGCTCTTCTTTCTCATGCTTCAATTCCGGTCACGTATTGGAGCTATGCTCTAACTACGGCCACTTACCTCATAAAACGACTACCTACACCAACACTATCTCACTCCTCCCCTTTTGAAAAGCTCATGGGCTCAACACCAAATTACACTAAACTCCGAATCTTCGGGTGTTTGTGTTATCCCTAGCTAAGGCCTTACACCTCACACAAACTTGACTATCGCTCCACTCCTTGTATCTTCCTTGGCTATTCTCAAACCCAAAGCGCTTATATCTGCCTTGACCCATCTACCAAATGTATTTTCATATCTCGCCACGTCCAATTCCATGAGTCGTCCTTTCCTTACCAAGCTATCTCTTCCTCACTTCCAAAATCGACCTCTCCCACATCCACTTTGTGGATTTCATCCTTGTTGCAGGTACCTGGCTATTCAAGTTCACCGCCGTCGGCGGTAGTATTGCCTCCATGCTCGGATCCTTCGCTCTCGGCACCTTCTTTGGATCTCTCTACTCCAGCGGATACTAATGTTATGGAATCTGGTAATGCTATTTCTGATGATTGCAGGACCTCATTGGACCGTGTTGCAGGTAGCTCAGACTCTGAGGAAGATCCATCATCTCCATCTAATGTGTTGGTGGATTCATCTCCTCAGTGTTCTCCTGTTCCTGTGCCAGCTCAACGCACTGTTCCTATGCCAGCTCAACGCACTGTTCCTATCTCTATTTCTGCAAACAACGATCATACAGTGGTTACACGAGGCAAGAATCACATCGTCAAAACCAACCCAAAGTATGCCCAGGCAGTTTCGATTCAGGAATCTGACCCCACCTCGGTTACACAAGCTCTTAAAGACAAGTGATGGCGAGATGCCATGTCAGCTGAAATCAACGCTCAAATCCTTCATCGAACATGGGATCTTATTCCCCATGATCCATCCTATAATCTCGTTGGTACTAAATGGGGTTTTCGGATAAAACGCCTGCCCAATGGTGAAATTGAAAAATTCAAAGCTCGGTTCGTTGCGAAAGGCTTTCACCAAAGACTAGGGATTGACAACCATGAAACTTTAGTCCCGTGTTAAAGCTGCTACTGTTCGTCTAGTTCTTGGTCTCGCGAGTGCTTAAGGTTGGGATCTTCGCCAACATAAATAATTCATTTTTACAAGGGAACCTCGATGAAGATGTCTACATTTCTCAACCTACGAGATTCATTGACCATGATCTTCCCAGGTTTGTTTGTAAGTCGAGAAAGGCTCTTTACGGCCTCAAACAGGCCCCTTGTGCGTGGTATAAGGAATTACGTACATTCCTCCTCAACATTGCAAGTTCTCAGGGGATCATGCATTGTCGTACACTTTAATAATCATGATTCATATTAAGCGCATGTTCAAGAACTAGTATCGCAACTGTCAAATAACTCAACTCTCGCTGCAAATATTATCTATGTCTAGCAACCTAATGATTCAAATCTCTTTGCAATCTTAGAGTTCTAGACAAGCATTAATAGCAAGTTCTTTAGTTCACAATTTTCCTAAACCAAATCTCTTTGCGTCTAGTCAAATTGCTCACACTAAGTTCTGTCAGATTATAATTCACACTCTCGTGTCAAATTATTTATCTAAGATCTGAAAATTAGGTGATCAATCCAGAATTCAGTTTTAATCTCAACTTAGGTGATGAACAAATAGATTTAGAATCCTAATCATTCAGTGATCTAACAGAGCATGAAAACCCTTATGAGAATCCCTAAATCTAACTAAGGTTACTATTCAGACATGGAATCAATACGACAAGACATGTTTGAATAGAAAAGCAAGACTGAATAGATATATAAAATGGGGTTCGAAATCCTTCTCTCAAAGGTTACAAGTAGCAGAATCAGCCCCAAGCAAATCTCTCAATCTCCAAAGCAAAAGTCAAACAAAGCAATAACAAAATATAAGAGATACAACTCTCAAAAACCTAATTATAAATCACTAAACACATTCTGGGGCCAAACTAGAAATAAGGAAACTTCTGGGTCTTTTTACAATTCTTCAAAAGATGTGATCATTCGGCGCATAAGTCTCGTTGGCCAGTGTTGACCGACACTAAAGTCAATGTCGATCGACATCAAATCGTGACTACGGCTCCAACTTCAACTTCTTGCAGAAATCACTAGAAACGTTCCAAAACTCCTAGTTTTGCTCCAAACGCAAGCTTACCTGTAAAAGACTCGATAGACTCGAAATACAAGGTTAAAGACTCAATATATACACTTATATCATGGTTAAAAACCTAGAAAAACCATGATATATCAAATCCCCCACACTTATCTCTTGCTTGCCCTCAAGCAAGCAAAAAACCAAAGTATAGAAAAGAGGTTTGAAAACACAGAAACTCATTTCGTCTTAGGAACATCGCATTCACATTCACTTGGTAACACACATGAAAACGTCCCTGCAGAGATCAAGACCACAATATACTTCCCCACACTTAGCAACTGTCCCAAGTAAACTCCACAATCAAGTCAAGACATTCAAGTTCACCACATTAACCTCTGTATATAATTAAGTGCGGTCTCACAAAGGGAGTATCGATCAGAGGACACATGGACTTGACCCAGTCAGTAAAACCAAAAACACCAAAAACCAAAAAGATCCTAATATTTATAATTTACCAGTGGGTTGCCTCCCACTCAGCGCTCGTTTAACGTCATTAGCTTGACTGTATTGCGACTAGGCAGAGGGTGGATCATCCAGATGGACAATGTCGCCTTCTGGGATCTTGGCTTTCGCCCAATAGTGTTTCACCCTCTACCCGTTGACGGTGAACTCCTCGCCTTTGGAATTCACCAAGATAACAGCTTCGTGTGGTCTAGCTTCCTTGACGGTGAAGGGACCTGACCAACGAGAACGCAACTTTCCAGGGAAAATTTGTAAACGAGAGTTATAGATAAGTACCTGGTCATTGGGTTCAAAGCGGCGTGAGATGATCTTTCTAACATGATATGCCTTTGTAAACTCCTTGTACAGCTTTGAGTTCTCATAAGCATGGTGGTGAATTTCATCTAGCTCATTAAGCTGTATCAAACGCCTCTCTGCTGCAGGCTTGAGATCGAAGTTCATCTGTTTGACAGTCCATCTAGCCTTGTGCTCGAGCTCAACTGGAAGGTGACAAGATTTTCCATAGAGGAGATGAAACAGTGTAGTCCCAAGTGGCGTCTTTAAAGCAGTCCTGTAGGACCATAATGCATCATCCAGCTTAGCAGACCAATCCTTCCTAGTCTTTCCCAATGTCTTCTCCAGAATCTCCTTGATCTGTCGGTTTGAAACCTCAACCTGTCCACTAGTCTGAGGGTGATATGGAGTAGCTACACGGTGGTTAACACCATGCTTCCTGAGCAACTTCTCGAAGACTTTTTTGATGAAGTGAGAACCGCCATCACTTATCACAATCCTAGGCACTCCAAATCTGGGGAAGATGATAGTCTTAAACAGCTTAAGAACTACCGAAGAGTCGTTGGTCGGACTAGCAATCGCTTCAACCAACTTAGATACATAGTCCACATCAACCAATATATACTTATTCCCATAAGAAGATGGAAACGGTCCCATGAAATCGATGCCACGGCAGGCAAAGACTTCAACCTCAAAGATGAAGTTTTGTGGCACCTCATGTCTCTTGCTTATATTCCCCCTCCTCTAACACACATCACACTGCGAGACAAATAACTAAGCATCCTTACACATCGTAGGCCACCAGAAGCCTGCTTGTAGAACTTTGGACACTGTCTTGAAAGTGACGAAGTGTCCAACATACTCAGAACCATACCAGTTATACATCACATCATCAACTTCAGACTCTTCGATGCAACATATGTAGATACCATCAGAGCAATGCCTGAACAAATAGGGCTCATCCCAATAATAGCGCCTGATTTCCCTTAGGAATTTCTTCTTGGCATAACCTTTGAACACCTCGGGATCATCCTCTGCAGCAAGGTAGTTAGCTATATCGTGTTGGGAATGTCCTGAAATCACACCTGTAATCACTCTAGAGATAGTTGTGTTGTCGAGATTAGACATTCATACAATACTAGATGGTCATAATGTTTTGCTAGAAACCACTTATGATATGTGCGTTGTGAACTCATTACTAGTATTATATGATCCTACAAGATCACACACCTAAGCAGACTGGATGTACTTCATGTGGGAATGATCATTAATGTAATGATCAAATGTGTATTTGATACACATTAATATACGTGTTTTGAGGGTGTGTCGATCGACACAAGTGTTGTGTCGATCGATGCAAAGGCGCAGATCGAAACAATGTTTCGATTCAATGACTTAATTAATCTCGGTTTGGTCCGGTGATTAATTAGGTTTTCCCAGGTCTATATATATGTGATATAGCACAACCTGGAACACAAGTTTTAGCCTAATCGCAGCCGCCTCTCAGAAACAGAGATATCCCAGAGAGATCCGATCTCCCGACACTAGCATCCCGGCGGATTCCAGTTTGTGTGCGTGTGGATACCAGTAGAGGCGCAGCACTTGAGGCGCTATCGATCTCGAATCCCTGTTAATCTTCCGCTGCAAATCATCCAGGTATATTCGAGATATGAGAATGTAGATTCAACTCTAAGCATGAATCCTAGATCCTAGGCTTGGAATTTATACTTAGGGTTGCCTAATCGGATTAGGAACTGCTAGAAATTCCTTCAGTGGTATCAGAGCCTAAGGATTCTAGTTGAATCGCACTCTGAGTTATCACCCAGTGTCGATCGTTGCTTTCTGCATGCAACGATCAACACAACCAGAAAATCGCATGGTGTCGATCGTTGCAAAGTGTTGCATCGATCGACACAGACCGAAAATCGCATTGTGTTGATCGACACAACGTGTTGCATCGATCGACACAAAGCGACACGACTGGTTCAACTGGATTGAATTGGTCATTGCGATTGGTTGAGCTGGTTAGACCGGTTGATTGCGATTGGTTTGATTTGGTTGGTGATGATCGATGCTAATGTAGCATCGATCGATGCTGACCGATTATCAAAGCCGGTTCAATTGGATTGGATCGGTTATCGCAATTGGCTTAAACCGGTTTGACGGGTTAATTGCGGTTTGATTGAATTGGGTTGATGTCGATCGACGCAAGTGTTGTGTCGATCGATGCTAACCGGTTATCAAAGCCGGTTCAATTGGATTGATCGGTTATCGCAAATTGGTTCTGGTATGTTGCATCGATTGATACTAGTGTAGTGTCGATCGACAAAGAATTAAATTGTTCGGTTATTGAACCTGCAGTTACAGAACCAAACCAGAATTAAACCCACTTCTTAGAATTATTAAAGCCTAATTAGATTAGTTGTCTTATAAGTTCTAAACCTTATTGGATGCATATATGATATGCATTAGACCAAAAGTTCCGTTCCTCAACTAAATATCAAGTATGTTTAGATGTCTTTCCAATCTTGTCAACTGTCAAGACTTGTTTCATTGTGCGATAGACTTGCAGTGCAAGATGTCCACAATTACATAAGTGAGACAGGAGGTAATCGTGTTGATGGACTTGCAGTGCAAGACATCAACAATTACAGGACTTAAGAGATTAGTTTACTTGACTGGGCCATCAAAATCGTTTTGGGCTCAGAGACATCAGGTGAATTGGACATGAGATGTAAATCCACAACCAAGAGTTCTATTGGATATAACTAGCAAAGTTGTTGCTTACCTAGATAGCTAAAATTTGGGCGATAGCCAGTGGCTCACTCAATTTTAGTGAAGTATGGGTCTTGGATCATTATATTCATTTGAGGAAACATTGTTTGAATATAATGCAAGTTTTCTTAATAGTTAAGATTTCTCATTTCTTGAACATCATAACTTAACCTCCCTTGTTTTTCAGCTATGTCTAGCGCAAACCATCATAACAATTTCTCCC
This sequence comes from Orychophragmus violaceus, assembly GCA_030180135.1. Classification (NCBI taxonomy): domain Eukaryota; kingdom Viridiplantae; phylum Streptophyta; class Magnoliopsida; order Brassicales; family Brassicaceae; genus Orychophragmus; species Orychophragmus violaceus. The sequence continues at coordinate 29,024,684 of CM058233.1, read as the reverse complement.
TGCGATCCGTCCTTGAGAAGGACAAGTTAAATGGATCCAACTTTCTTGAATGGTATCGGAACTTGAGAATTGTTCTCAAACAGGAGAAGAAGGACTATGTCCTTGAGAAAGTTCTCCCCAAAACGTACCGAGCCAATGCCTGGCAGTCAGATAAGGATGCTTGGGATAAGCATTCTAATGATGTGGTCGATGTGTGTTGTCTCATGTTGGCCACCATGAACTCGGACTTGCAAAAGCAATATGAGTACGTGGAGTCGCCAATAGAGATGATCAATGGCCTGAAAAGTATGTTTCAGGAGCAGTCACGAACTCAGAGATACCAGACGATTAAATCTCTGATTGAGTGCAAGCTACCAATGGACGAACCACTTAGTCCTCATGTCATTAAGATGATGGGTTATATTGATAACCTGGGGAAACTGGATTGTCCCATTAGCCAAGAGTTGGCTACTGACATCATTCTGCTGTCACTGTCGTCAAGCTATGATCAATTTGTTATGAAATATAACATGAACAACTTGACGAAGACGTTGACTGAATTGCATGGGATGCTCAAAACTGTTGAACCTAACATCAAGAAGGACACCCCAAATGTCCTTATGGTACAAAAGGGTAAAAAGTTTAAGAAACTTGGTAAGACCAAAGGTGATGGCAAGACGAACTCGATTGTGAATCCAAGCGAGTCTAACCATGCTACTAAGGTTAAGACTGGTCCTTCTAAAGATGATAGGTGCCATTATTGTAATGGTCATGGGCATTTGAAAAGAAATTGCAAGAAATTCCTGGAAGATTATGAGAAGCTGAAGAAGACGTACGAGACTTCTTCTTCAGGTATTTATGTTATAGAAGTAAATGTTACTTCTTATGATTCTACTTATTGGGTATTGGATACCGGCTGTGGCACTCATATTTTGTGAAAATATGCAAGGCCTAAGCAACAGTAGGACTATGGAGATAGGACAAGTGGACCTGCGCGCGGAAATGGAGCAAGAGTTGCTGAATCAGCCGTAGGAACATTTATTTGTCTTTATCTTCTGGCATGGTTTTAAGAACTTAATAATTGCTACTATGTACCTGTTATAAGCAGAAATATTATTTCTATTCCTTTTTGGATATTGAAAGATATCAGTTTTCAAATTGAGAATAAGTGTTATTCATTTGATTACAATGATAAGTCTTATAGTAGCAGTCCATTAGAGAATAGACCTTATGTTCTAAACCAAAACGTGCATAACTATAACATTAGTACTAAGAGATTCAAATCAAATGATACGAATCAAACTTTTCTCTGGCATTGTCATTTCGGCCACATAAATGAGAACGGATTCAAAAGCTCCATAGTGATGGACTTTTGGGCTCATTTGATTATGAATCATGTGAGAAATGCGAACCTTGTTTATTGGATAAAACGACAAAGGGCCCTCTCAACAAAGGTAGCGTCGATCGACACAGGTGGCGAACGAACAAAATGAAAGGGCCAGAGGCTTATTGGGCTTTATACATACGGATGTGCATGACACGATGAGCACTAGTGCTAGAGGAAACTTTCAGTACTTCATTGTAGGTACGGTTATGACTATTTAATGAGACATAAATCGGAATCTTTTGAAAAGTTCAAAGAGTTCCGGAATGAAGTACAAAATCAATTTGGAAAAAGTATTAAAGCTCTATGATTAGATCATGGAGGTGAATACTTAAGTCAAGAATTTAGTGATCATCTGAGAGATTGTGAAATTGTTTCACAATTCACTCCTCTTGAATCAAACTTTATTAGATATGGTTCGATCAATGATGAGTCACTTAGATCTTCCATTATCATTCTAAGAATACGCTCTAGAAACGTCTGCGTTTACACTAAATAGGGTTCCATAAAATTAGTTGCAAAGACACCGCATGAGATGTGGACTGGAAATGTTCATAATTTGTCTTTCATGAAGATTTGGGGTTGTGAGGCTTATATAAAACGTTTAATCTCTGATAAGCTCACACCCAAATCCGACAAGTGCTACTTCGTTGGTTATCCTAAGGAGACCAAGGCATGTTACTTTTACAACCGGTCTGAGAACAAAATGTTTGTTGCTCGGAACTGTGTTTTTCTTTAGAAAGATTTTCTTTCCAGGAAGAACAGTGGGAGTAAAGTACAACTCGAAGAAATTCGAAAATCACAGGAGACTGATTAACCTGATTAGGAAGAGCAGCAGTTGGATCTACAAAGAGTTGTAGAACCCACACCTGTGGTGCCTGAAGTTCGCAAATCCGAGAGGATTCGTCACGAACCCGAGAAATTTGGATTTTCATGACCAATTGCCATGATCTGTTGATCATAGACAGTGACGAGTATGCGACTTTTAAGAAGCAATGATGGGCCTTGACTCCAAAAAGTAGCTAAAAGCCGCTGAATCCGAAATGGGATCTATGTCACAGAACCAAGTATGGACTTTGGTTGATTTACCCGATGGTGTAAAAACCATTAAGTGTAAATGGATTTTCAAGAAGAAAATTGACGTAGATGGTAATATTCAGATATACAAAGCTGGGTTGGTGGCAAAAGGTTTCAAGCAAATTCATGGTATTGACTATGAAGAAACCTATTCCCCAGTCACCATGCTTAAGTCCATTCGGATTCTCCTAGCAACCGCCACTCATAATGGTTATGAGATCTGGCAGATGGATGTGAAAACAGTTTTCCTTAATGGAATTCTGTAGAAGGATGTGTACATGACACAACCTGAATGTTTTCATTAATCTTAATGCTGCTAGGAAGGTATGCAAACTTCATTGATCCGTTTATGGATTGAAGCAAGCATCTCGGAGTTGGAATCTTCGTTTTGATGAAGCAGTCAAAAGGTTTGACTTCATCAAAAACGAAGAAGAACCGTGTGTTTACAAGAAGACTAGTGGGAGCGCAGTTGCATTTCTAGTATTGTATGTTGAATCTATAGATAACATACTGCTTCTCAAAACTGAAGTTCCACTGTTTCAGTCTGTTAAGACGTGACTCGAAAGTTGTTTTTCGATGAAAATAAGGGAGAAGCCGTACAAATTCTTGGAATAAGAATCTATAGAGATAGATTGGACAAGCTAATTGGATTGTGTCAAGATACTTATATTGATAAGGTCTTGCACAGGACAAGTATGCATGATTCCAAGAAGGGCTTCATGCCAATAACTCTTGGCATTACTCTTAGCAAGACGCAGTGTCATTCGACACACGCTGAGCGAGAGCGAATGAGGGTCAGACTACTGCTAAAGGCATTAAATGTCTTAAGATGTGATCTTAATTTTAGTGAGAGTTGTTGTTGTTAATTTTAGTTATGATATGATGTTCATATAAACATAATTTGATTATGTTAATGAAATCTGACATCAGTATTATTTAATTATATTATTAAATAATAGTCCCAAAGTAATTTATGATATTTTATAGGTCATCAAGTATGTGACTTGATCATGAAACCCTATAAATGATAAATGACATAAATTATGTTAGTCCCTGGTCAAGGTTGTTAAAGTGGGACATTAACAACCGCGTGAGACTAGTATGTGAGGTGACTGATGACTAAGTTTCATGGAGTCATTAATAAGAGTATTAAAGTCAATCACATAGATATGTGTTGGAGAACACAGGATCGGACATGACCCACTAATGAGAACTCTACAGGATAGTTATATAAGTGTCATGAGAGTTTTCATTACGACTATAGAGTATAGTCCTCGGACCTGAGTTCATCATGTTTTCTTACATGTGAATTGGTCCGCTTTAACTTTGTCAAACGTCAGCCATAACTGGTGATTATAAAGGCATTGATTGAGCGTATCATGAAGTGTGTGAAGAAACGAGGATGGAACAAGATGGGATTTGTCCCTCCTATATAACAGGAGATAAATATCTCAGGGCCCATCGAAGATTTGATACTAAGAAATGTGTGGCCACACTCAAACGAGGTGATTGTCAGTCGTTTCTCTTGTCAGTATAAATCGGAGTTCGATGAACGTGATTTTGGCTTAATAAGGATGACACAGTTCTTGCCTTATGCCAGATCGAGATATAGAGACGAAGGGATTATGGGAATAGATGATTCCAGTACAAGTGGGAGATTGTTGGGAATGTCCTGAAATCACACCTATAATCACTCTAGAGATAGTTGTGTTGTCGAGATTAGACATTCATACAATACTAGATGGTCATAATGTTTTGCTAGAAACCACTTATGATATGTGAGTTGTGAACTCATTACTAGTATTATATGATCCTACAGGGTCACACACCTAAGCAGACTGGATGTACTTCATGTGGGAATGATCATTAATGTAATGATCAAATGTGTATTTGATACACATTAATATACGTGTTTTGAGTGTGTGTCGATCGACACAAGTGTTGTGTCGATCGAGGCAAAGGCGCAAATCGAAATAATGTTTCGATTCAATGACTTAATTAATCTCGGTTCGGTCCGGTGATTAATTAGGTTTTCCCAGGTCTATATATATATGTGATATAGCACAACCTGGAACACAAGTTTTAGCCTAATCGCAGCCGCCTCTCAGAAACAGAGATATCCCAGAGAGATCCGATCTCCCGACACTAGCATCCCGGCGGATTCCAGTTTGTGTGCGTGTGGATACAAGTAGAGGCGCAGCACTTGAGGCGCTATCGATCTCGAATCCCTGTTAATCTTCCGCTGCAAATCATCCAGGTATATTTGAGATCTGAGAATGTAGATTCAACTCTAAGCATGAATCCTAGATCCTAGGCTTGGAATTTATACTTAGGGTTGCCTAATCGGATTAGGAACTGCTAGAAATTCCTTCATATCGGCGTACCAAGGTCTAGTAGAGAGAGAACCTTGGCTGATTGCAGCTATGAACAATTCAGCTTGACCATCAGAGGCATCCTCTTGCGTCCGCGATTGATGTCCACCGACACTAAGGTTGGTATCGATCGACATTGATCCCAATCGGACAACTGATGTCGGTCTTGATCGATCTCCGTTCATGTTTTCGAGTCCAGTGTCGATCGACGTTGAAAGAGTGTCGACAGACACCTGTGCTGTAACTCGTTCAGAATGCAGAGAAGTTGCACAATTCGTTTGAAAACCTGTCTCAACCTGATAGTTGTTCTCTTCTGGTAGAAAATCATCTATAGGAACATCCTCATCGATCTTAATCCGTGACAGATGATAAAAACACCGTTCTCCACTCCTTTCTTGTCTCTCACTTGTATGTCAAACTCTTCAAGTAGCAAAATCCATCGAAGCAACCTTGGCTTAGCATCCTTCTTCTGCATCAAGTATTTAAGTGCAGAATGGTCTGTGTGCACTACTACTTTGGATCCAATCAGATATTGACGAAACTTCTCAAAGGCAAAACAACTGCTAGGAACTTCTCAGTGGTTGCATAGTTCTTCTACGCATCATCAAGAGTCCTACTAGCATAGTAGATAGCGTGAAGTTTCTTGTCCTTCTTCTGACCAAGTACAGCTCCTACTGCATAGTCACTAGCATCACACATCACCTCAAAAGGCAGATCCCAGTCAGGAGGTTGAATAATTAGAGCATAAATCAAAGCTTGTTTCAGCTCCTGGAAAGCAGAATGACACTCATCTATGAACTCAAACTTCACATCTTTGCAGAGAAGTGCAGTGAGTGGCCTAGCTATATTGCTGAAATCCTTAATAAATATCCTGTAAAACCCAACATGCCCAAGAAAGCATCTCACTCCTTTGACTGAATCTGGCGCCTGCAGTCTTGTCATCACCTCAATCTTAGCTCGATCAACCTCAATCCATGCCCCAGATACTCTGTGTCCAAGTACAATGCCATTCTTGACCATAAAATGACATTTCTCCCATTTCAAAACCAGGTGCTTCTCCTCACATCTAGCCAGCACCTTACACAGACTATCTAGACAAGCATGGTAATGGTCCGTAGACAGAGAAATCATCTATGAAGACCTCCATAAAATCCTCTATCTTGTCTGTGAAGATAGACATCATGCATCTCTGAAATGTCGCAGGAGCGTTACACAATCCAAATGGCATTTTGCGCTATGCAAAGGTGCCATAAGGACAAGTAAAGGTGGTCTTCTCTTGATCCTCTGGATGAATAGGGATTTGAAAGAAACCTGAATAACCATCCAAAAAAGCAGTAGTATAGATGATTTTCCAACCTCTCCAACATCTGGTCAATGAAAGGTAGTGGGAAGTGGTCTTTTCTGGTTGATGCAATCAACTTCCTGTAGTCTATGCACATCATGTGACCAGTGATTGTCCGTGTAGGAATCAGCTCATTCCTGTCATTCTTCACCACTGTGACTCCTCCATTCTTAGGAACCATATGATCTGGGCTGACCCAAGCACTATCTGAAATAGGATAAATAATCCCAACATGCAACAGCTTCATGATCTCTTTCTTCACAACCTCTTTCAGGTTAGGATTCAAACGCCTCTTATTCTAAATTGACGACATACTCTCATTCTCAAGGTGTATCCTATGCATGCACAAGTCTGGAGAGATACCTAAAATGTCATCAAGAGAATAGCTAAGAGCTTTGCGATGCTTGCGCAGCTTGCTTAGCAATAAAGTGAGTTCTGCGTTATTTAAATAAGCATTAACAATAACATGATAAGTAGAATTCTGACCAAGAAATGCATATTTGAGGCCTGCAGGTAGCTGCTTCAGCTCAATCTTTGGAGCCTTTTCCTCGCTCCAATCTCCAAGTATGGCAGCTTTTTGTGAAGTGCCAACCAGCTCCTCTTGAGCTACCAACTCCATCACATGCTCACTAGCATCCATCAGTCTCAAATACCCAGTAGTAGCATCATCCTCCAGCTCCAAATCCTGCTCAGCACTCATCAAAGCTCTCTCCAAAGGATGAACAGGATGCATCTGATGGAAGAACTCTGCAGCCAGATTATCCAATGTATCCACATAGAAGGTCTGCCCATCGATTGTAGGATGTCTCATCAGCTTGCTCATATCGAAATCCATCACCAAATCACCCACATTTAGTCCAATCTTCCCTCGCTTCACATCAATAATAGCACCAGTTGTAGAAAGGAATGGTCTGCCGAAGATAAGGGGATCTTTAGGCATTGTACTACAAGACTACAAAATCTGTGGGGATTACACATTCACCAATCTTCACCGGTACATCCTCCATGAGACCTTCAGTAGTTCTTATGGAGCGATAAGCCAAAATCAGAGAGATCCTAGTGGGTGTGAAATCTGTCATTCCCATCTGCTTAGCAACTGAATATGGCATCAGATTAACACTCGATCCCATATTACACAACGATCTCTCAAATCTGCCTCAGAAGATGGTGCAGTCCAAGACAAAGCTTCCTGGATCCTTCTGCTTCCGCAGAATTATGTTCTGGATGACAGCACTACAGACTTCACTGATCATCATCACACACTCTTCATCTCCCATGTCAGATGTTAGCATCTTTTTCAAACACCTCTTCTGAAGGAATTTCTACACGGTTCCTAATCCGATTAGGCAACCCTAAGTATAAATTCCAAGCCTAGGATCTAGGATTCATGCTTAGAGTTGAATCTACATTCTCAGATCTCGAATATACCTGGATGATTTGCAGCGGAAGATGATTAGGTATTCGAGATTCACGAGCGCCTCAGGTGTTGCGCCTCTACTGGTATCCACACGCACACAAACAGGAATCCGCCGGGATGCTAGTGCCGGGAGATCGGATCTCTCTGGGATATCTCTGTTTCTAAGAGGCGGCTGCGATTAGGCTAAAACCTGTGTTCCAGGTCGTGCTATATCACATATATATAGACATGGGAAAACCTAATTAATCACCGGACCGAACCGAGATTAATTAAGTCATTGAATCGAAACATTGTTTCGATCGACACACCCTCAAAACACGTATATTAATGTGTATCAAATACACATTTGATCATTACATTAATGATCATTCCCACATGAAGTACATCCAGTCTGCTTAGGTGTGTGACCCTGTAGGATCATATAATACTAGTAATGAGTTCACAACTCACATATCATAAGTGGTTTCTAGCAAAACATTATGACCATCTAGTATTGTATGAATGTCTAATCTCGACAACACAACTATCTCTAGAGTGATTACAAGTGTGATTTCAGGACATTCCCAACATCTTCATCACTGAGTTATTGTTGATAGCATCCAACAATGGCATTGGACTGCTTCGGGTTTCTTGGGAAATGTATCTTGGGTTTATACATCTTCCCATCAGCAACATGGGTCTTATTCTCAGCTTCAGACCTTGTACGAGATTGGTGTCGATCGACGTTGGGTTGATGTTGATCGACACTGATAGATTTTCCTTTCACGTCAACTTCATAATCGATCTCGATCGATTTCTGTCCGTCACGAGAGTTCTAAGAACTGGGTGTCGATCGACACTTAATGGTAGTGTCGTTCGACACTGGTCTCTCGGTCTCAATTTCTTCATCTTCCAATTCTTCTAACTCCTATAGTTCCTTAGCATTTAATTGCAGTTTGGGGATAGTTTGCAGCTCTGTCCCACTCCTTAATGTGATTGCATTGCAGTGATGCTTAGGATTGGTATCTGTCCTTGCAGGAAGGAATCCATCTTGCCTCTTGACAGCTCCAGCAGTTTGAGCAACTTGTGTGTCTAATTGTTTCACATGTGTGCTCAAAGACGCAAACTTCCCATTCAGATCAGTGTAGAGGGCATCTATCTTCTTGTTGAAGTCCACAGTGGTCTTTGTCTGCCCCTCAAGTAGCTGCTCCATCATAACTTCCAATCTACTCTCATGAGCACTAGTAGCAGGAGGTGCCTGATAAGAAGAAGCTCCATAGGTCCTCTGATAGGAGTTGTTCTGCTGAAAAGGTTTATGAAAAGCAGGTTTCTGACCAAACCCGAAAGTGTTTTGATTGCTTGTGAAATCACTCTTCTAACCACTACCAGTGTAGAACTTGTTACCTTGTTGATTCCCAAACCTGTTTCCCTGAAATCCAGACCCAGCGATGTAGTTCACATCCCCTTCCTCACATCCTTCCTCATCCTCAATCACCTCAGTCTCTTGAGCAAAATGGACAGCTCTCTTCCCAATCAGTAAACTGTGAACAGTGTCTAGCTTGTTCTTCATCTCAGCTATCTGGGAACTGTCAACTTTCCCACCAGATTTCTGCCTCTCCAGATCACCATTCTCAGTGCTATTGCTGCTCACCAAGTTTTCAATCAATGCCTTAGCCTGTTATGGAAACTTAGTATTGAAGTTGCCATTACTGGCAGCATCCAACGCCATCTGGTATCATAGATCAACACCTCTGAAGAAAATGCCCAGCAACTGAACTTCAGAGAATCCATGATGAGGGCAGTCTCTTTGGTACATCTTAAACCTTACCCAAGCAGTCTTAAGAGGCTCTGTAGGTCCCTGCTTGAATGTTAGAAGGTTCTGTCTAAGCTGATCTGAACGAGCATCATCATAGAAGTGTCTCAAGAACTCTCTTTTCACCGCATCCCAAGTAGTCAGAGTCCTAGGTGGGATCTGCTTGAGCCAAGCTGCAGCTTCTCCTGCAAGAGAGTATGGGAAGAGCTTAAGGTGCAGAAAGTCATAGTTCACTCCGTTTTGCTTCATCCCAGTGACTAAGGACTCAAAATCATCTATGTGATCCATAGGCTACTTATGTGAGAATCCATGGAAAGGGTACTGCCTCACAAGTGCGTAGTATGAAGTCTTCAGCTCAAAGTCAATACAATCAAAGGGAGGTGGCACAATCGCAAACCTGTTAGCGTAGAATTCGTCAGGTCTGTTGTAGTCAGCAAGAGTCCTCCCAGCTGGAGGATTAGGTTCAGGTGCTCTAGGGTGTGCTTCAGCTTGTGGATTTCCTTGCCCACCTACACCTTGACCTTCTGCCTCAGGATTAACAATTTGCCTCTCTCTTCAGGGATTTCAATCACATTTCCATCAACATCGATCCTCTGTCCCTGAGCATTGTAAGGGTTGTTCAGCAAATCCCTCAGAACACTTTCTGCAACTCTAATCAAGATCAAAGCATTTCGATTCATCATCCTCGAAGATTTCTGAGCTTTTCTGTTTGTCATCTCAAGTCTAACAAGCTCCTGATTTCTAAGATTCAAAAGCTTCTCGTCCGGGTTGCTTCTGGTGTGACGACTAAGCATACATTGAAATCAAAGACTGGCTCCGAGCTCGATGTCGATCGACACTGAATGGGTGTCGGTCGACACTAAAGTTTCCTGTCGATTCCGGCAGCAACAAAGACAAGCAAGACAGAGAGGTATTAGTAACCAAAACAAAAAGAAAAATAACTTAGTCTAAATTCTAGAACAAAATCTATCGGCGAACTCAAAGAGTCCCCGACAACGGCACCAAAAAATTGATAGATAAATTTTTATCCCTATTCTAACTGCAAGTGCACAGATATGCAATCGTAGTATAAAAGGTATCGAATCCACAAAGACTCAAGTTCACTCAACATATTATATGTTTTCGAATTCAGCTAAGTCAATCAGATGAAAGCAGTAAACAATGCAAGTAAATTAAAGGAGTGTTTTCAATGGGAGAAAAGCGCTAGACTTAGGAAGTTCTCATGAGATCATGCAATGTCAGACACTTTAATAATCAAGATTCAGATTAAGCACAGGTTCAAGAACTAGAATCACAACTATAAAAAAACTCAACTCTCACTGCAAATATTATCTATGTCTAGCAACCTAATGATTCAAATCTCTTTGCAATCTTAGAGTTCTAGACAAGCATTAATAGAAAGTTATTTAGTTCACAATTTTCCTAAACCAAATCTCTTTGCGTCTAGTCAAATTGCTCACACTAAGTTCTGTCAGATTATAATTCACACTCTCGTGCCAAATTATTTATCTAAGATCTGAAAACTAGGTGATCAATCCAGAATTCAGTTTTTATCTCAACTTAGGTGATGAACATATATATTTAGAATCCTAATCATTCAGCGATCTAACAGAGCATGAAAACCCTTATGAGAATCCCTAAATCTAACTAAGGTTACTACTCAGACATGGAATCAATAAGACAAGACATGTTGGAATAAAAAAGCAAGACTGAATAGATATATAAAATGGGGTTCGAAATCCTTCTCTCAAAGGTTACAAGTAGCAGAATCAGCCCCAAGAAAATCTCTCAATCTCCAAAGAAAAAGTCAAACAAAGCAATAACAAAATATAAGAGATACAACTCTCAAAAACCTAATTATAAATCACTAAACACGTTCTGGGGCCAAACTAGGAATAAGGAAACTTCTGGGTCTTTTTGCAATTTTTCAAAAGAAGTGATCATTCGGTGCATTAGTCTCGTTGGCCAGTGCTGACCGACACTAAAGTCAATGTCGATCGACATCAATTCGTGACTACGGCTCCAACTTCAACTTCTTGCAGAAATCACTAGAACCGTCCCAAAACTCCTAGTTTTGCTCCAAACGCAAGTTTACCTGTAAAAGACTCGATAGACTCGAAATACAAGGTTAAAGACTCAATATATACACTTATATCATGGTTAAAAACCTAGAAAACCATGATATATCAAGTGGGATCGAGACAGACTGCACATATCTGATAGCTATGACAGAGGATCCACAAGAATGGCCGGGTTTTAAGATGGAGTTGGAATTCTACACAATCCTGTTTCTCGCTACTTTCTATAACTTTAATTCCTACGAAAGCTAATGTTCGTGCTGACTCCCTTGCAAAAGGGGCGAGAGCACTGATAGGTGTAGTTTTAACCCTATTCTAACTGCAAGTGCACAGTGATGTAGTTGTAGTACTTAGGGTATCGAATCCACAGGGACTCTGGTCAACGATAGATTTAGAACAGAAAAGATTAAACTAGGAGAAAGCAAAGGTGATTAAACTAAAAGCAGAGCAGAAAAGTAAATCAGTAGCAGGAGTGGTTTGTGAGCAAGGAAGCGAAGCGTTAGGTTTCAGGAGTTCTCAGGAAATCAGGAACACAAGCAATCAGTCAATCAGGATCTAATCAATAACTGTTCTAGAACTCAAACACGGATATAGAATTCACCAACTCTCGTTGCGAGAATTCTCTAAGTCTAAGTGTAGCAAACCAAACTTTCGTTTGCGAGAACTAACAGATTAAACCAGCATTAATTCCAAGTTTGATATGTTCACAATTAACCTAAACCAAACTTTCGTTTGCGAGAAGTTTAATTGCTCATCTAGGTTCTTTCTAGCTAAATTAACCAACTTCCGTTGCATTAATCAGCCCAACATCATAATTCTGATTAGCTACTTCAGGTTAAGCATTAAGAACAACCTAAACAAAGAACTAGCAGATATGAATCCCTACAGATTGATTTAACTATAGTTCCATGAAATCCCTAATGAGAATCCTTCAACCTAACAGGTAAACTACTCAGACATGTTCATCGAGACAGAAAATATCATAAGTAGAAAACCAAATATCATTAAACAGAATAATCAACAGGGGTTCGAAATCAAGTCTCTTTCGAGAACAAGATCAGCCCCTAAGGCTCTCTGAAATAAAATAAAACTTAAGAAAAGCGTAGCCTAAACAAGTGGCTAAAAACCCTAATATATAGTCTAAAACACGTTTTGGGCTTCTGTGTAAATATATGGGCTTTTCTGCAAAATCAGCATTCTTCATTAAACCGTCGTTTGGCCCATCTCGCATATGTAACGATCGATGCCAATAGCGTGTCGATCGTTGCAGCTCTGAAATATTGACAGTGAAGTCTATCTCTCGGCTAAATACTCCAATTAGCTCCAGAAAGTGCTATAATCACCAAATATGCTCCAAATGTGCTTGTACCTAATAAACACCTGAAAAGACTCTAAAACATAGTAAAAGACTCGATAAATGACACATATACCATGGTTAAAAACCCTAAAATCCATGGTATATCAACTCCCCCACACTTAGCTCTTGCTTGTCCTCAAGCAAAACAAAGAACTAGATGTAGTTAAGAGGTTTGAAAACTTTTCAGAAACTTTTTTTGTCATAGAAGCAACAACACTCAGATTCCCCTTAGTAAACCACTGCAAGAATCAATCACAGGATATCAAGACCAACATGTACTTCCCCCACACTTAGCAAATGTCCTAAGTAAACTCCACAATCACATTCAAGCATTCAAATTCTCCCTACTGACTTCTGCAAGTATTTAAGTGCGGTCTCACCTAAGGAGTATCGATCAAAGGGCACATGGATTCTTACCTTATCAGCTCTAGACCACCATACTATCTTTCTCTAGTCCCTTTCTTCTCTTTCCCTTCCTTAACAACTGATTTTTCCCACATTGGGTATCATTTTTTTTTTTTTATCAGTGTTCTTTCCGTTATGGGGTGTACTTTGGACACATTCCATGGATCGCACAGGAGATAATAGGGGTCTCTACCACTCTTGTGACCACTTCGGAGTTACTAACTCATCCTCAGTTTATTATCTTTTTTTTTTTTTACTTTATAGAAGGGGAGAAGGGAACTAAATAGGATAGGTTGACAGGCTGTGTCAGAACTAACAGGGAATCCGACACAAAGTATACCAAGCCCTTTGGTGAGAAATCTAAGCCAGTATTATAGTTGAAGTCAGTAAAAGGATCCTCTGATACCTGAAGTGATATGGGTGTTCCCAGTAGGTTGATCTGTTTCTGGGTTTTCTAATAGTCAGAGATGGATCCTGCAACTTCATCCCAATGGTTACTTAAGTTCCTGCAAGTCTTGTTAAAACTTCTCAAAAATTCACTGTTTCTTACTTAAACAATTTTGACTCAATAAAACAAATTTTTGAAATACTAAGAAAACAAAAGCGTGCGTCAGTAGCTTCCTTCCCCACACTTAAACTACACTGTCCCCAGTGTAATCAAAGCATGAGCTCGGTGAAAGAATAATCAAATTGAAGAACAAACCAAAAAGTTGCAGATTACTTACCTGTCGTCGCCCTGTGTCGATCGATGCCACAAGGGTGTCGATCGATGCAAGGCGCATATGCTCGCGGTTATTGAGATAACCGGTGTCTGAACCGCAATTGAATCGGAAAACCACAAATCGTGACTGCATCGACCGATGCACTAGGTGTGTCGATCGATGCAAAGTGATTATTCCTGTTTCTCTCGCCTCTGAACACACTTAAACAGAAAAATTAAAAATACCAAAACCAAAACGAAAATTGAAAAACAAAAACGAACCTACTAGTGGGTTGCCTCCCACTCAGCGCTTGTTTAAAGTCAGTAGCTTGACTATGGGATAGAGGTTTTATTCATGGCGGTTTCAACAGAGACTTTGAGTGTCTCTGTGAATATCTCTTCATCCAAGGAGGTGTATAGGCTTTCAGATCATGAGGTTTTCCAAGGAAAGAGTAATCAGAATCAGGGCGGGAGCGAAGCTTGGGCGGTCTACTTCCTTTTCCTGCTTTCTAAACAATGTGATCAGAAGGTTTAAGCTTAGGTGATTTGTACCTTACCTTTGATGTATATCTGATGTCTGGAGCTTTCTGCTTATGAGCAGTTGCAGGTACTGAAGATGTTAGAGCAGGTTCAAGAGGAACCGCCATCTTCTTCTTTTCACTATCAGATACTTTAGTTCCACCAATCTGAACTTCTTCTTTCAGATGACCATCAGTGGAGATCATCTTCTTTGCATGAACTCGCGAAGTTTCAACTGGTGGTGTTTTATTCACCTTCTTATCTATCACTTTCATGCAGTTAGCCACTTCTAGCTCTTGTTTGGAAGGTTTAGGAACCTTAGGATATGGCACAGGGGGCTTATAGACTCGTTCTGGTACTGTTGCAGGTTTCTGGTCATGTCTGCGTTCTGTGTCGATCGTTGCATGATGTGTGTCGATCGATGCAAGGCGATTCTGTTTCTCGAAAGAACTCGAAATTGCCGTCAGAACGGCGTGTCGATCGACACTAAGGGGGTGTCGATCGATGCATGTATCAGGCAGACAATATTCATCCAGAAAATCCGAGATTATGCTCTCTTCTTCACCTAGCAACTCAATCTCATCCCTTAAGGTCACAGCTCTGATGGATTTGTACTGTTCAGCTTTCCTAGCTTCATTATGCCTTTGCATTGTTTCAGCTGTTTGAACTCGGACATCTAGCTTCTTCATATGTGTGCTCAAGTATTCAAACTTCTCATTCAGATCTTCATGCAATGCATCCATCCTTGAGTTGAAGGACACATTGATCTGTTGTTCTCTCTCAAGAAACTGTTCCATCATAGCTTCTAATCTGCTCTTATGTGTAGGTGCAGGCGGTACTTGGTAAGAAGAAATACCATAGTTCCTCGAGAAGGTATTACCCTGTTGCTGGAAAGGTCCCTGAAAAGCTGATTCCTGACTGTAGAATTCATTCCCTCCAACGCAGTTGATAGCTTCTTGTGCATACTTTCCAAGTAGAAGACTATGCAGATAGTCAACTTTACTCTTCAACCCAGCTATCTGTGAATTATCAATCCCTGGACTGAAGAAATCATACATCTTTCTTACGATATGTGTCGATCGATGCAGTGGAAGCGTCGATCGATGCAAGCGCGATGATGTGACGATCGACACACAGGACCGTGTCGATCGATGCAGTGCGATTACAGGCGTACCTGAAACGCAAGAACAGAAAAAGAAAAAAAAATTAGTAGCAAAAATTAAAAACGAAAATCCTAGTCTAAACCCTAAGTTCAAATCTATCGAGGACTCAAAAGAATCCCCGGCAACGGCGCCAAAAACTTGATAGGTGTAGTTTTAACCCTATTCTAACTGCAAGTGCACAGTGATGTAGTTGTAGTACTTAGGGTATCGAATCCACAGGGACTCTGGTCAACGATAGATTTAGAACAAAAAAGATTAAACTAGGAGAAAGCAAAGGTGATTAAACTAAAAGCAGAGCAGAAAAGTAAATCAGTAGCAGGAGTGGTTTGTGAGCAAGGAAGCGAAGCGTTAGGTTTCAGGAGTTCTCAGGAAATCAGGAACACAAGCAATCAGTCAATCAGGATCTAATCAATAACTGTTATAGAACTTAAACACGGATATAGAATTCACCAACTCTCGTTGCGAGAATTCTCTAAGTCTAAGTGTAGCAAACCAAACTTTCGTTTGCGAGAACTAACAGATTAAACCAGCATTAATTCCAAGTTTGATATGTTCACAATTAACCTAAACCAAACTTTCGTTTGCGAGAAGTTTAATTGCTCATCTAGGTTCTTTCTAGCTAAATTAACCAACTTCTGCTGCATTAATCAGCCCAACATCATAATTCTGATTAGCTACTTCAGGTTAAGCATTAAGAACAACCTAAACAAAGAACTAGCAGATATGAATCCCTACAGATTGATTTAACTATAGTTCCATGAAATCCCTAATGAGAATCCTTCAACCTAACATGTAAACTACTCAGACATGTTCATCGAGACAGAAAATATCATAAGTAGAAAACCAAATATCATTAAACAGAATAATCAACAGGGGTTCGAAATCAAGTCTCTTTCGAGAACAAGATCAGCCCCTAAGGCTCTCTGAAATAAAATAAAACTTAAGAAAAGCGTAGCCTAAACAAGTGGCTAAAAACCCTAATATATAGTCTAAAACACGTTTTGGGCTTCTGTGTAAATATCTGGGCTTTTCTACAAAATCAACATTCTTCATTAAACCGTCGTTTGGCCCATCTCGCATATGCAACGATCGATGCCAATAGCGTGTCGATCGTTGCAGCTCTGAAATATTGACAGTGAAGTCTATCTCTCGGCCAAATACTCCAATTAGCTCCAGAAAGTGCTATAATCACCAAATATGCTCCAAATGTGCTTGTATCTAATAAACACCTGAAATACTGTTTATTCAAAAGGTATCTATTGATCCAAGTCACCCAAAGTGAATCAGCAAGAGTGATCAGTCTCCAAATCAGATTCAGAGCGTACACCTGAGCAGAATCCCTCAGTCGTCTCACCCCCAATCCTCCTTTTGGTGTGGGAAGGTAGACTTCGTCCCAAGAGATTTTAGCCTTGTGCGTATCAAGGGGAGAGCCAGACCATAAGAAGGCGCTGCACATTTGCTCAACGGTATCATAACAGCTCTTAGGAAGAATAAATACAGAACTCCAAAAGTTAACTGTACTCCCAATGACGGTTTTAATCAATTGCAAACTTCCAGCATATGAGAGGGATCTATTGGTCCAAGAGAGAAACATGTTCCTAACTTTGTCGATCAATGGCTCATAGTCGTGCTTTGTGAGTCGCTTGGTCGTTAGAGGGAGACCAAGGTATCGGAATGGAAGTGTTCCTACTTGAAGACCAGCCTCGGTAGCAACCTGGTGGAGCTGAGAAGGGTCACCAGCCGTGAAGATTGATTACTTGGATGCATTAATATGCAGTCCCGACATTAGAGCAAACTCCTCGAACACTTTCAAAACGCCTTTTATTGAGTGAGGTGAACCATCTGTAAATACCAAAATATCATCCGCAATGCTCAGATGCGTGAGATGTACCTCTTTACACTGCGGATGGTAACCAAACCAGCCTGATTCCGCTCCTCTATTCAGCAACTTGGACAGAATATTGTTCAAGATGACATATAGATATGGGGATAAGGAACAACCCTGACGAATACCTCTTGCACTTGTGAAAAATCCCTCCAGGTCACCATTTACAGCCACTGAGAAGCTCGCCGTGGAAATACAGAGATGAATCCAGTTTATAAACATATCCGGTAGACCCATAGCCTGAAGCACATTCACGATAAACGACCATTTAACCGTGTCAAATGCTTTGGCAATGTGAAATTTGATCGTACAACTTGAGGTATGAGAAGCTTTATGGTAACCGTTGACCAACTCCGCAGCCAGTAACACATTTTCTAGGATCAGTCGCCCTTTGATAAATGTGCTCTGATTTGGCTCAATAGCTTCCGAAAGGATTGCCTTTAATCGCCTGGCCAAAATCTTTGAAATAACCTTATATAGGATATTGCAACATGCAATGGGCCTAAAATCCTTCATAGAACTGGGAGGGGTGACCTTAGAAATTAGGGAAAGGATTGTTGCATTTACCCCTTTTGGTATAAACCCATAGATGAGGAAGGACTGCACTGATGTTATGAAGTCCGGGACGATTACCGTTCATGCACCAATATAAAATTCCTTCGTAAATCCATCAGGACAGGGAACCTTGCCATTAGGTAATGCGTTTAAAGCTGTAGTGATTTCCGCATCATCTACAGATGCAGCCAAGGATGCAACTTGAAGAGAGGAGCAACGAAAAGTGACCAGGTTTTGGAGTTGTTCCACCGACCAGTCAGTTCCCTCTTGAGACTGAGATTGTAAAAATCTCTGGAAATGATTGACCGCCTCCTGCTTGATATCCGACAGAGAAGTTAGAGTTCCCCCCATTGATAGGTGTAATTTTTAATCCCCATACTAACTGCAAGTGCACAGTAATATCAATGTATTACTTAGGGTATCGAATCCACAAGGACTCAGGGCAACGATAGATTTAGAACATAAAAGATTAAACTAGGAGAAAGCAAATGTGATTAGAAAACTAAAAGAAAAACAAGAAAGTAAATCGATAGCAGGATTGATTTGAAAGCAATTAACTAAAAGCGCTAAGTCTAGGGAGTTCTCAGGAAATCAGACAAGCAGATAAATCATTCAGTCAGGATCAAATTAAGTACAGTTCTAGAACTCAAAACACAGATATAGAATTAACCAACTTTCGTTGTGAGAATTCTCTAAGCCTAATTACATAAATCCAAATGTCTTTGTAATTCCTAACAGATTAAACCAGCTTTAACAATCAAGTTCGATATGTTCACAATTCAATTAAAGCAAATTTCTTTGCAAGTAATTCAATTGCTCAACCTAAATAGTTCATATTCTAAACCACACTTTCGTGTCAATCTAGCAACCTAAGATCTAGATTCTAAGTGATCAAGTTAGAACTAGCATTAAACACATTTAGCTTGAAGAACATTTATTTATATGAATCCTTAACTGAATTAATTATATCTAGCAAGTCATAAAATCCTTAATGAGAATCCCTAAACCTAACTATGAATCTACTCAGACATAGAATATGAAAACATAATCAATGAAATAATAGATTGCATAAAAGAGAATATAAAAGTAAAGGGGTTCGAAATCTTCTCCAAAATAAGCAGAAAGTAGTACATGATTAGATCAGCCCCAAGCTCTAAAAACTCTATGCTCTAAGTATGAAAGCGTCTCTAAAAACTGATGTAAAAACCTAATTATATAAGTTAATCACGTCTTGGGGCTTCTTTGTAATTATCAAGAACTTCTGGGCACAACTGCAATTTCTTCATTCTTCATAAACCGCCGAGTTTGGCCCATCTCGCTCGTGTGTCGATCGATGCACATAGTGTGTCGTTCGATGCATTACTCTGTTTCGGACAGTGAGTTCTATCTCTCGGATCAAAGCACCAAAATGCTCCAAAAAGCTCCAATAACTCCAATTCCGCTCCAAACGTGCTAGTACCTAATAACACCTGTAAAAGACTCTAAAGAAACACTAAAAGACTTTAAAACATACTTATATCATGGTCTAAAACCGGTAAAAACCATGATATATCACCCATCGAAGAGGTAAGCTGTTTGATGGAATTATGAGCTCTTCTACCAGCAACAACATTGTAATAAAATTTTGTGTTCTGATCTCCCCCATTTAACCATCTGACACATGATTTTTGTCTGGAAAACTTCTCTTCTATGGATGCTAGATGATTCCAGCGACGTTCAGCAGTGGCAACAGCCTCGGTGTTGGATTGATTTGGGTCATTGAGAGCCTGGTTTTGCAGATTACACAGCTCTTCAAAAGCTTCTTTAGTACGGGCTGGGAGATCATCATAACGGTTCCGGTTTAAAGCTCTAAGCTCACTCTTGAGTTTCTTTAAGCACATGTGAAACCGAGACAGAGCATTCCTTGAGTGATATAGTGGGGTATGCGTATCCCAAATACGTCGGACTGTGCTGATAAAATCCGGGTGATCAACCCAAAATTAGAAAAAGTTAAAGGGTTTCCGAACAACCGAAGCTTCTTGTGTGAGTCGGATCAAACATCTTGAATGGTCTGAAATACCACCGGTTCCAAGGAGGCATAAGAGTGTGGGAAAGCCTGTTACCATTCCAAGTTGATCAAAGCTCGGTCCAATTTCTTACCAACCGGGTCCAAGGCTCTTTTGTTCCACCGGGTGAGGATAGAGCCCAGCGTCAGCAGATCCAAAAGTTGACAATCCGTGACTAGAGATTGAAACTTCTTCATACCTACTTGATTAGGGAGGTAGGCATGACTTCTTTGAATGCTCAGGAGAAGCTAGAATTTCATTATAATCTCCAAGAAGAATCCATGGGAGAGATAGATAAGCATAAGCATTCCTAGTTCCACGAATGTCCGACCATAACTGCCTCCTTTCAACTTCCAAGTTAGATGCATAGATGGCCGAGCAAATGAAGACCACTCCAGTAGCCAAGATTTTAATTGCACATGAAATAATCTGATCAGTTTTATGAAGCAGAGAAACTTCCACCACCTCCGACCAGCAGAACCAAATCCTCCCAAGGCGACTGTATTCATAGTTAGTAATAAAATTCCAACCAGGTTAAGCAGAGTTTAAGACTTCCGTGTGTGAGACTTCTTGCACTCTAGTTTCAAGTAAGCAGACGAATAATGGCTTCGAATCCAAAACCAAACGTCAAAGCACCCCATGTCTGCGTGTTTTATTGAATCCACACAGTTTCTAAGCAAAGAACGACGTCATAGTTTCCGTGAGGAAACCTTTTTGGGTGGCATGTGTAGGTTAGCAAAAAACAGGTCTCTTGCCCTGGCCGACTTCTTCTTGGCTGATCTAACAGTTTTTTTAGATAGCTTAGTACTTTTAGTTTTAGTCTCTTCCGCATTGTTGTCCTTGGAGACGAACTCCCCCTCTTCTAACTCTTTTTCCGGTATAGAGTTTGAAGGGTTACATTTAAGGTTTTAAGTTCATTTTTGAAAATAGTAGATTTTGAAAATAAAACTTTTTATTAGTGTTGAATCTTAATTTTAATTATATTATAGTAATTGGAGTTTTAGTTATTAGGTTTGTTTATACTTTAAGGTTTTAGGGTTTATTTGGGGTTTAATGTTTTAAAGGCACAAATTTATTTGTGGCTATTTTATAAAACTGTGAATCGCTACGAATAAAGTCATAGCTATATTATATATATATTTATATATTCTCTAAGATAGCTACGGATAGGCACATAAGTATATTGTGGCTATTTTTCACGTTGTTTGTCGTAGCTATTCATAGCTATTTGGTTCCACGAATGTTTTTGTAGCTATACGTGGTTATTTTGCCACACTTAGCTACAATCCATTTTTCGTGGCTATTTAGCCACAAATAGCTACAAAATAGCCACAAAATTTGTATTTTTGAATTCGTGGCTAAAAAATCGTAGCTACGAATATGAATAGTTTGTGGCTGGTTCGTGATTATGGAGCAAATTTCTTATAGTGGAACGATTTGAAATAGATGAAAAGTACTGAATATAAACAAAAATTAAAGGATAAAATACACCTGTTATGATCCTCTGGGTTCTAATACCAAATTATACTGCCCCGGACAAAAGCTTAAATGATGGAAGGATGGATCAAGGTAGCAGTGGTGGTGATGCTGATTGACTCTCTCAACCGGTGTGAATTAGTTGACTCTCTCAGCCTGTGATAGGACACACTACTTACTTGAATGTCACAACCAATATGAACCAAATATTCTATGGAAAATGTGAATCACACACAATGGATAGAGAATAGTTTTGATTTTTTAATTATAAAATGGTTAAAAGGTGTTTACAATTGAAAAACAAACTGAGCATGTATAAGGCTCAAGATCTCGATTTTGTCTATTTAAAGATAAAAAAAAACATAGTGATTTGGGCGAATAAGAAAACCTAAGAGAGCGACAACAAAATTGGCCAGACTGATCTAGATATCACCCTTTGCGTTTTATTCGATCGGATTGTTTGGATGGAGATGTTTTTTTTTTTTGGTCAACGGATGGAGATGTTTTTGGCTGGAAATTCGGTTAACTATACAACTATAATTGGATGTGGTGGAGATTTTTGAAATTCAAAATTTCAGAATCGGTAAGTTTGGGGAAACAAAGATTGTATCATGATATGCTTCCATGTGGAGGTTTCGAAGGAGATTAATAGGATTCTGATTCAAGTGACGACAGATCGGATGTCGAAACGTAACTATGGGAATTATTTGGTGATATAGGAAAAGGATTATAGGATCTAGACACGTGTAGGGTCAAGATACATGTATGGAATAGCAGAAATTGTCGTATTAAATACTCGCATTGTACATTCTGAACATTTTAACCAAAAAAGTAAATGAAATACAATTCTGTTCTTAGTCTCTCTTCTTGTTCTTGAGAAATTCAGCTATCTGAGCTTGGGAATCTTGTTCATCTTCGATTCTCTGCAAGTTAGTTTCGAATTGGTGTTTAGATTGAACATTGATTCGGTGTGTTGGTGAAGATAACGAGTTTTGCGTTATCAAAGGTATCAGAGCCAAACGGTTCTTGGAAACACGATGCCGACGAACAACGATACGCAGATCGCGACTCTCCTGGAGGGGATACGACTCCGATTATCATCAGAGAACAGGGAATCCCCGACGGATCTTCACAACGACGGCCCGTCAACAACTCCGGCAATGATTGTTGCTCCACCAGATCCAATTAGGTTGCTCACAGATGCTCTGGAGAGGTTTCACTCCACCTTCAAGTCAGGTCTTGAAGAGTTGAGAGATGAGCTTTGCGAGTTTAAAGCTACACTCCACGGGACTTGTGATGCGCTGATTCAGGATATAAAGAAGACGGAGGTCAAGAAAGATTCACCGCAACCTAAGCTTGAATCACCGATATCGGACTCGCCGAACGTGATATCGGAATCGCCGAACGTATCAATTGGATTTACAAAACCTCCAATAGTCGGTAAGTCTTGCATCTCTCCTTTAGTTCCCCGAGCTCGATTCAACGATAGGCCTTCTAGAATGGTGGATGATGATATAGGACTAGTGTTGGTTGATGGTATTAGCGACACACAGCTGTTTGATCCAGGAGGTACTAATTGTGTTAAGGATCGTGTGAGGAGACGACTGGAGTTATCAATACATGATCCTGGAATGAGTTTACAGATTGAAAATGCCTTGAACATTTATGGTTTGGGAGTGGAGAAGGACATAAATGAGGTGTTGCAGTCGCATATTGTGTATTCAAATGTGTCTAACGGAGTTCTTGCCAAATCAAAAGACTTGCTAAAGGCCTTTGGATCAGATGATCATACCAAGATATGCTTGGAGATTTTGGACAAGGGTGAGCTTCAAGTTGCTGGAAAAGAGAGAGAATCAAAATTTTCAAGCCAGTTTCAGGATATTGCTACGGTTATAATGCAGAAAACCATCAACACTGAAACCCAACGACCTTATACCATTAGCATGGTAAAGCGTCTAATGCATGAAATCCATTTTGTTGTTGATCCTCATAGCAATTCCCAGAAGCAGGCTCTTGCTGTCATCATTGAGCTGCAGAAGCACTTCCCTGTACAATGTTCTCCAATGAGAGTGTGTCTCACTGTTCCTGTTCAAAACTTCGCCTCTCTTCGGAAGAAACTACAAGAGTGGGACGCTTGTGTTGTCTCCAAAGACGAATCTGGAACCCAGATGTCCACTGTCTACGAGATGGGACCAGGATTTATGGAGGACAGGTTAGAGATACTCATTGTATCAGTTCAAGCTGCAGGTGATACTAATGGAAAGACATCTTTTAGGATTGATCCAGATATTTGTTTGATGGGTAACCCTTGGATGAGGCAAGTGTTGTTGATGGACGAGTTCAGTAACAATGTACCGAGAATTGGAGTGGAATTTAGTGTACATGATGAACTCTTTGCACAAGTACATCACTTCTCGGTTGAAAGCTGTATTGATCTGACACGTTCATGTAATTCACCTCACGCTACCAAAGTATTGGATCCTGGTGGGGGTTTTCACGGTAGAAGACATTTCTGCATTTGACTACTCCTTGTTACAGCCATTTCTTGAGTTTAGACCTTGAGGTCAAGGTCTGTCAAAGAGGAGAGATTTGATATAGGAAAAGGATTATAGGATCTTGACACGTGTAGGCTCAAGATACAAGTATGGAATAGCAGAAATTGTCGTATTAAATACTCGCATTGTACATTCTGAACATTTTAACCAAAAAAGTAAATGAAATACAATTCTGTTCTTAGTCTCTCTTCTTGTTCTTGAGAAATTCAGCTATCTGAGCTTGGGAATCTTGTTCATCTTCGATTCTCTGCAAGGTAGTTCCGAATTGGTGTTTAGATTGAACATTGATTCGGTGTATTGGTGAAGATAACGAGTTTTGCGTTATCATTTGGTTGTATATCTTTGGGCCAAATACTTTTTGCAGTTTAAGGTAATTACATCCCAATCCAAATTCCAAATGGTGGATGTTGATACGAAATGGGATTTTGCAGAATTATGTTTCGATTTCGTATCTCTATGGTTATGGAATTGGGGATTCGCTCATTATTTTTTCAAGGACAAAACTTGGTATAGATGATTCATTTCTTCCAAAATGCACTCTATTTGATTGCATTTAATGACGTCTGGTACTACTACAGGTTATCATAGCTTGATACTAGGATATGGTTTCTTTTTCTCAATGAAATCAAGATATCGAGTATCACTTGGTGAATCATCACTGATTCACAAACGATATTGGCCATTACTACGCTTTTGAATGCTATATAAGAGGTGGTTCGTAAGTGTCAATCCACACATTCAAAACAGTATTAAAGCAAACAAGAAAGTGTTATACAAGGAGATAAGCATGCCTCAAAGCAGTTTCCTCATGGAGAATGGTTCCAGAAAGAAGATTGCTATCACCTCGTAGAAGCTTAAGATCACGGTACCTCCTTTCGACAACAAAGTTTTGATTCATGGCTATGCGAGGACGTTGATTTGACGGTGCATGAATCCAAGGCAACAAGATGTCAATGCCCTTATTCACATGATGTCAAAGATATGGAAGATGGAGGACCACATTGCTGGTGTTGACCTTGGGAGGGGCTCTTTCAACTGGACTTTGATAAAGAAGAATATATTCTGGAGGTTCTTCAAATGGAACCCTTCCATTTTGATACTGGATGGTTGCCTTGGTGAGGTGGGAGCCAATAATTGACATGAACTACCCCTCGACGATCACATTTTGGATTAAGGTAATGGGAGTTCTCCTTCATTTCTGGGTTGATCCGACTTTCAAGAGCGTGATGCCGAGTTGTGAGATGTCGTTTTGTGATAATTGCAGTAGCGTTGTAACCTTTTGTGTTATGATGACGAAGGCCATGGTGGTGGAAAATTTTCTTTTATGTCGCGATTCCACAATTTCCATGGTTTAGACGGTAGACGTTGAGTTTCGATGTCATCGCCGACCATAGTGGTCGCTTTTGTATTTTGATCACTTTTCTCGTATTGTTGTGGCGGCTCGCGTTAGTCATCATTAGTCAGTCGACTTATATGTTGCATACTTCTTGGCCAAAGCCGCTCTCTGATCTTCTAAGTCTAAAAATTTTTCTGCTCAATGAAAGGCATCTTCGAGTGTGTATGGTTTGTTGAGATGAGTGTCCTGGTGAAAGGGGGTCTCAAACCAAACGGTGTTTTGAAGTGCACTGATGGCGAGATTGTTAGAGATTGCGACCCGTGAGATGATTTTATTGAACCTTCCGAATGAAAGTTGTCGGTTTTCTTTCAGTGCTTTAGATAAAGACCATAGGGAAGAGATGGATGCATCTTTTCCATATAAATGGAATGGTGTTTGAAAAAAGCTCTGGATAGCTATTGGAAATTATCAATTTATTCTGCCATAAGGCGTGAGAACCGAGTGAGGGCGGATCCATCCAAACTCTCAATGAATAGTTGACAGTATCATGCATCCCTCTATTCTCGTGCAAATCGAGCTCTGCCCATTGCTACATTGAATGCATTCATATGATTGGTGGGATCTGAACTGCCCTTAAAAGTGGACAGTATGATCGTTTCGTGATGTTAGACATGCGCATCAGTGATTTGTGCCGTGAACAGTGTCCTTTGAGTTTTTTCCGAGTACACAATTGATTTCCGGTGCCGACTGTGTGATGTGGTGGAGGTTTTCATCTCTTTGAGGCTGTCTTTCGGCTCAATTAGTTCGTGATAGTAGTCATCGTCTTGATCCGATCCTTGGATAGATGCCACCATGATGGTGTTGTATGCCAAGGATCCAAAGGGCAGTTGCCTAGTGACGCCTTTCTTGGACTTAAGAGGGATGGTCCATTTTGATTTTGATGGATCCTTTGATCGCTGATCCGATCGCATATTGTCTTGCTCGGCACGTAATTCGCTGATTTACGCAGTGTTTTCCCTTAACAGTTTGTTTTGAGTGTTAATATTTCCAAGAACCGTGCTATAGATGAAGTAGGCTTCGATCACCTTGTCCTAGCCATCGGTTGGCGCGTCGGCTTCACCTTCCTTGGGGAGTTGGTTTTGATCGCCGTTCTTAGGATCTTTATCCTGATTGCCAGCCTCTTGATCGTTTTGGGATCATTGGCTTCGTGGTCACAGATCACCGTTCTTTCCTTTTCGGAGATTTGTTGCCAGTCACTTTTAAGCGTGGTGTTTTTAAAGACTTTGAAGAATACCCCACAGACGGAGTCAAATGTAAGATCTCAATTCTGACTATCTAAAGATAAAAAGAACCTTAAAGTTTTAATTGGGGATTCTCGAAAGCTTGTTTTAACCTATATCTGCGGATGACGATGAAATTATGGCGAAATTAAGTTTATAGGAGGAAACGAGCGACAAATTAAAATGGTTAGTTCATCGGAAAGCCATTCAACAAAAGATCTCTCAAAAAGCTCTTAAAATTCTCGAAGATTTGTAAGAAGTGTATTATTGATTGGGTGTGTTTAGAGTGACAAGTATAACATCCTTATATAGGGTTATAAGGTCGGCTTTGTTAGAATCCATACCGGTTTATAAAATAATTTTATAAATCAATTTATGAATAACTAGCCAGGAACTCATGCAAATAATGAAATAAATCTATATCTAGGATTTCGAATATACATGATGTTTTGCAGCGGAATAAAACGAGGTGATTCGAGATTGTCTTAGCACTCCAAATATCGTGCCTCTACCGGTATCCACACGTACACAAACTGGGTCAAAACGGGATGTTAGTGCCGTCGAGATTAAATCTCAAATGTAAACAAACTATTTGTCTCTCTTATATTTTAGGGTTTGCGGCTCTCGTGAATAATCCTGATTAACTAGTCGCAACATCATGTATATAACATTAGACTTAGCTTAATTAACTTACGTCATGGGCTAAGCCTAATCCATAAGAGAATACAACTATTCTCATATGACCATATATATATATATATATGTACATATGTGTTATTACTTATAACATTTACGAATAATATATATATTATATATATGTTATTGTTTATTAACATCTCATATGTGAACAAATAACATGTTATATCTTATATATATATTATAGAGCCCAACATAACATTGATCCAATTTGCTTAAGTGTGTGATCCTGTAGGATCATATAATATTAGTAATGGATTCTAAATCCATAAATCATAAGCGGTTTCTAGCAAAACATTATAACCACCTAATATTATACGATTGTTTAACCTCGACCTTACAACTTAACCAAGAGTAGGTACAATTGATTTCAGGACATTCCCAACAATCTCCCACTTGTACTGGAATCATCTATTCCCATAATCCCTTTCTCTATATCTCGATCTTGACATAAGGTAAGAAACGGTGTCACCCTTATTAAGCTAGAGCATGTTTATCGAACTCCGATTTATACTGATTAAACAAACGACTAACATTCACCTCGTTTGAGCACGGCCACACATTTCTCAGTATCTAGTCTTCGATAGGCCCTGAGATATTTATCTCCCGTTATTCCCGTTATATAGGAGGGACAAATTCCATCTTGTTCCATCCATGTTCCTTACAAGATTCATAGCATACCCAGTCAATGTCTTTATAATCACCTGTTACGGTTGACGTTTGACAATGTCAAAGTGAACCAATCCATAGGTAAGAAATCATGATGAACTCAGGTCAAAGGAGTACACTCTATAGTCGTGATGAGAAACTCCTATGACACTCATATAACAATCTTGTAGAGTTCTCAAAGCGGGTCAGTCCAACCCTGTGTTCCCCAACACATGTCTATGCGATTGGCTTTAATACAACATATTAAATAACTTCACAGAACTTAGTCATCAGCCACCTCACATACTAGTCATCTTCAGTTATTAACGTCCCATTTTAATAACCTTGACTATGGACCATAATAATTTATGTCATCTTTTACTTATAGGGTTTCATGATCAAGTCATGTACTTGATGACCTATAAAATGATATAAATTATTTTGGGACTTTATTTGTTATCCAATAACCAAATAAATCAGAAACAAATTTCATTAATTTGAAAACATAACCAATTGTATGTAAACATGAACATCATGTAAAAGGAAAATCCTCCCACTAGAATCAAGATCACATCTTAAGAAACTTAATGCCTATAGCAGCAGTGTAACTCTCATGCTTATGTCGTGGAAAAGGCTTGGTAAGGATCAACAACATTTGCATCCGTTGAGACTCTGCTAATTTTCACATCTCCTCTATCAACAATCTCACGAATGAGATGATATCTCCTCTGAATGTGTTTGGATTTCTGGTGGGACCTAGGTTCTTTTGCTTGTGTGATAGCTCCATTGTTGTCACAATAGAGATCTATTGGGCTAGAAATACTAGGAACCACACCTAGTTCAATAACGAACTTACGAATCCAAACAACTTCCTTTGCTGCTTTTGAAGCATCAATGTACTCAGCTTCGGTTGTAGAGTCTGCTACGGTGCTCTGTTTGGAACTCTTCCAACTTACAGCTCCTCCATTAAGACAAAAGATAAAACCGGATTGTGATCGGTAATCATCTTTGTCTGTCTGGAAACTCGCATCGGTGTAACCACTCACAACAAGCTCATCATTTCCTCAATAGACCAAGAACTTATCCTTAGTATTTCTCAAATATTTAAGGATGTTCTTGACTGATGTCCAGTGACACTCACCTGGATCAGATTGGTATCTACTCGTCATGCTCAAAGCGCATGCAACATCTGGACGAGTACATATCATGGCATACATGATAGATCCTGTAGCAGAAGCATATGGAATTCTACTCATCTGCTCTCGCTCATCATGTGTCGAAAGACACTGAGTCTTGCTGAGAGTTATGCCATGAGACATTGGTAGAAAACCTTTCTTGGAATCATGCATTTGGAATTTGTGTAAGACCTTGTCTATATAAGTGTCTTGACACAATCCAATAATCTTTTTTAATATATCTCTATAGATTCTTATTCCAAGAATATATGCGGCTTCTCCCATGTCTTTCAATGAGAAGCAACTTCCTAGTCAAGTCTTTACAGAATTAAGCGTAGGAATGTCATTCCCAATAAGAAGTATGTCATCCACATACAACACTAAGAAAACAACTGCACTCTCACTAGTCTTCTTGTAAACGCAAGGTTCTTCTTCGTTTCTAATGAAATAAAACTCTTTGATTGCCTCATTAAAACGAAGATTCCAACTCCGAGATGCTTGTTTCAAACCATAAATGGAGCGTTGAAGCTTGCATACTTTCCTAGCACTTCCATGGACTGTGAAACCCTCAGGTTGTGTCATGTACACATCTACTTAGAGATTTTCATTAAGAAAAGCCGTTTTCACATCCATTTGCCATATCTCATCATCGTAATGAGCGGCAATTGCTAAGAGAATCTGAATGGACTTAAGCATTGCGACTGGGGAATAGGTTTCATCATAGTCTATGCCATGAATTTGCTTGTAACCTTTAGCCACCAATCTAGCTTTGTATATTTGTATATTACCATCCATTTCTGTTTTCTTCTTGAAAACCCATTTACACTCAATGGTTTTGACACCATCAGGTAAATCAACCAAAGTCCATACATTGTTTACTGACATGGATTCCATTTCGGATTTTATGGCTTCTAGCCATTTTTCGGAGTCGTGGGCCATCATTGCTTCCTCAAAGGATGTAGGTTCATCACTCTCTATTATCAATAGTTCATGATGATCATTCACCAGAAACCCATATCTAACAGGTTCATGACGTGTTCTTTCGGACCTACGTACCTCAGGTTCCACAAGTATATATTCTACGACTCTTCGTAAATCTAATTGATCCTCTTCACAAGAAGCCAGAACAACCTCCTGTGTTTCTCGAACTTCTTCGAATTGTACTTTACTCCCACTATTTTTCTTAGAAAGAAATTAATCACCATTACGAGCAACAAACACTTTGTTCTCAGTAGGGTTGTAAAAGTAATAACATTTGGTTTCTTTGGGATAACCAACGAAGTAGCATTTATCAGATTTGGGTCCGATCTTATCGGTAAACATACGTTTAACATAAGCATCGCAGCCCCAAATTTTCAGAAAAGACAAATTCGGAACTCTTCTAGGCCATATCTCATATGGTGTCTTCTCAACTGATTTTGATGGGCATCTGTTTAGCGTAAACGCAGACGTTTCTAGGGCGTATCCCCAAAAGGATAATGGAAGATCTGCATGACTCATCATTGATCGAACCATATATAATAAAATTTGATTTCTCCTTTCGGAAACACCATTCAACTGTGGCGTTCCTGGAGGAGTGATTTGTGAAACAATTCCACGTTCTTTCAGATGGCCATCAAAAGTTTGATTCAAATATTCACCACCTCGATATGATAGAAGAACTTTTTAAAAGATTCAGACTTATGTTTAATTAGATAAACATAACCATATCTACTGAAGTCGTCAGTAAATGTGATGAAGTACTGGTAGTTTCCTCTAGCATTTATGCTCATCGGTCCGCATACATTAGTATGTATAAGTTCCAATAAATCCTTAGATCTTTCACTGTGTCCAATAAAAGGAGACTTATTCATTTTTCCCAATAAACAAGGTTCACATTTCTCATATGATTCATAACCAAATGAGCTCAAAAGTTCATCACTATGAAGCTTTTGAATGCGCTTCTCATTTATGTGGCCCAAACGACAATGCCAAAGAAAAGTTTGATTCGTGTCATTTGACTTGAATCTCTTGGTACTAATGTTATAGATTGACACACTTTGGTTTAGAACATAAAGTCCATCCTCTAATGGACCGCTACCATAAAATATATCATCGTAATCAAATGAACAACACTTGTTCTTAATTGAAAACTGATATCATTCCAAATCCAAACAAGGAATAGAAATAATATTTCTGCATATACCAGGTACATAGTAGCAATTCTTAAGTTCTAAAACTATGCCAGAAGGCAAAGACAAATGAAATGTTCCTACGGCTAATGCAACAACTCTTGTTCCATTTCCCACGCGCATGTCCACTTGTCCTTTCTCCAAGGTTCTACTGTTGCTTAGGCCCTGCATATTCGTACAAATATGAGCACCACAGCCGGTATCCAATACTCAAGAAGTAGAACCAGAAGTAGTAACATTTACTTCTATAACATAAATACCTGAAGACGAAGTTTCGAAAGACTTCTTCTTCTTCTTTTTCAGATCTTCCAAGAATTTATTGCAGTTTCTTTTCCAATGCCCATAACCATTACAATAATGGCACTTATCATCTTTAGAAGGACCATGTTTAAACTTAGGGGCATGGTTAGACTCACTTGTATTCACAATCGAGCTCGTCTTGCCATCTCCTTTGTTCTTACTAAGTTTCTTAAACTTTTTACCCTTTTGTACCATAATGACATTTGGGGTGTCTTTCTTGATGTTAGGTTAAGCAGTTTTGAGCATCCCATGCAACTCAGTCAAAGTCTTTGTCAAGTTGTTCATGTTGTAGTTCATAACAAACTAATCATAGCTTGACGGCAATGACTGCAAGATGAGATCAGTAGCCAACTCTTGGCTGATAGGACAATCCAGTTATGCCAGGTTATCAATATAACCCATCACCATAATGACATGTGGGCTAACTGGATCATCTTTCGGTAGCTTGCATTCAATGAGAGTCTTAACCGTTTAGTATCTCTCAGTTCGTGCTTGCTCCTGAAACATTCCTTTCAGGCTAGTGATCATGTCAATTGGCGAATCCACCTTCTCATATTGCTTTTGCAAGTCTGAGTTCATGGTAGCCAACATAAGACAACACACATCGACCCTATCATTGACATGCTTGTCATAAGCATTTCTCTCTGCATGCTGAGCATTGGTCTTAGGTTTTTTCAGGAAGAAACTTTTCAAGGACATAGTCCTTTTTCTCCTGTTTGAGAACAATTCTCAAGTTTCGATACCATTCGAGGAAATTCGATCTATTAAGTTTATCCTTTTCAAGGAAGGATCTTAATGAAAACGAGTTATGAGAAGTTGACATTGCTGAAGATAAGGAATAGTAAATGTTAATATGATGTTCGGGAATAAGAGAAATCTTAACAATTAAGAAATCTCACATTATATTCAAATAACAATTTTCTCAAATTGAATATAATGATCCAAAATCCACATTTCACTAGAATTCGAGTGAGCTTTGGCTCAACCCCTGGATGTCTAGTTATTTAGGTAAACAACACCTTGTTAATTATATCAAATATAACTCTTGGTGGTTAGATGACATCTTATGTCTTATCCAACCTGTGCCTCTAAGTCCAAAACCGTTTTGATAGCTTAGTCAAGTAAATCAATCTTGTTTCATATGGTAACCATTACTATCTACCTCACTTATGTAATTGCGGACACTTTGCTTTGGCAAGCCCATCACACAACGAAACAAGTCTTGATAGTTGATAAGATTGGGAAGACATAAAATATTGATTGAGGAACTGATTTTAATCCAATTTTAATTATATCTAAAATTTATATCTTATATAAATAGTTAAATATAAACTATACATATCTCATATGTATTTTTATTAGATTGTAAATAATTAATTAAATTTTAACCTTGTTAAGATTATTAATTATTTATTAGTTGATCTTAATTTGAATTCAGAATTCAATCAAATTGAAATTATAATTAAATATAAATCAAAACAATTTAACCAAACCATCGTACCAACTAAACCAATTATCTTATTCAGTTGGTATCGCAGGTTGCATATGCATACTATAATAATTTTACTTTGAAACAATCAACTATTACAATAATACGAGCTTGATTTAAAAAAAAAAATTAAATATGCATGATTTGATAATTATACAAAGTCTCATGAACGTAATGATGTATCGGTGAAAACTAAGGTATATCTAGATATACGCGTTAACAAAGAAAATTGACTTTCCAAAAACATGTAAATCCAATATTCACAGATCTTATAGTTTCGAAAGCAATCAATTCGCGGTTAACCTAATAATCAAATTGTGATTAACACGATCGGCAACAACATGTTCTAACAAGATCAAACATAACAATTAGTTTTCTATATAAACTAACTAAATTCAATTTCAGTATTAAACAAGTAGATTCTGATACCACTGTTGGAATTCATAACGGTTTATAAAACAATTTTATAAATCAATTTATGAATAATTAACCAGGAACTCATGCAAATACTGAAATAAATCTAGATCTAGGATTTCGAATATACCTGGATGCTTTGCAGTGGAATAAAACGAGGTGATTCGAAATTGTCTTAACATTCCAAATACCATGTCTCTACCGTATTCACACGTACATAAACTGAATCAAAATGGGATGCTAGTGCCATCGAGATCAAATCTCAAATCTAGACAAACTATTTGTCTCGCTTATATTTTAGCGGCTCTCGTGAATAATCCTGATTAACTAGTCGCAACATCATCTATATATAACATTGGACTTAGATTAATTAACTTACGTCATGGGCTAAGCCCAATCCATAAGAGAATGCAACTATTCTCATATGACCATATATACGTACATATGTGTTATTACTTATAACAGTTACAAATAATATATACTAATATGATTCACTCGCAGCATAGCATGTGCGAGCACAATTATTATTAAACATAAATTTCTAAAAATTAAATTATCAAAGTAATTTAAGAACAATAATCATATAATAAAAATCTATATAAAACTATTTACAATTAAACATAGATATATTATTATATTTAATAAGATATTTTATAATTTATTATAAATCAAATAATTTTAAATTATATATTTTTATGTATAAAAATCAATATATAATATCTTATTTAGAATATTATATTATTTATATATATAAATTAAAAATTTATATAAATAATACGAATTTACTATATAAAATAAAATAAAAATATTTATTAATATTTAAAAATATTCATAAACATTTTCATATTGATCATCTTATTTTTTCTGAAGGTTATATATATCTTAAATAAAATTAAAAATCTTCATAAATATTTCATATTTATCATCTCATCTTACTTTTATTTTTTTATTCAAGGTTATGTATATCTATAATTTTTTTTAAAAAAAAAATATTCATAAATATTTCATATTTATCATATTTTTAATCTAAAGTTATGTATATCTACATAATAGAATTAAAAACATAATAAAATTACAAAGTTAAATTAAGGTTAACACAGTAATTAGGTTAATTTCATTAATGGCAAAATAGTAATCAACCATTTTAAAAGTGAATATAAGTCCAAAATCACTTCTCAATTAATATAAAAATATTATATTATATATATGTTATTATTTATTAACATCTCATATGTGAACAAATAACATGTTATATCTTATATAACACACACATATATATATATATATAATGATTATAGAGCCCAAAATAACATTGATCCAATTTGCTTAAGTGTGTGATCCTTTAGGATCATATAATATTAGTAATGGGTTCTAAATTCATAGATCATAAGCGGTTTCTAGCATAACATTATAAGCACCTAATATTATACGATTGTTTAACCTCGACCTTACAACTTAACCAAGAGTAGGTACAATTGATTTTAGGACATTCCCAACATGCTTTAAAATATAAACTTCCTAAAAAGAAAATAGAATATTTCCTTTATGAACGGCAAAGATCTCTGAACGAATCTAAATGCTCGGTGTGATCTCTACGCACGTCGTTCTCTCTTTGTTGTCGATTTTAACTTAACTTGCCTACCTAATCGATCCACTTTTTATTTTGGACCGATCTAAATCCCTAAATGGACCTTTATGAAGGGATACTAACCATCTCTGGCTCTCACTCAAACGGGCAAAAAGCTAGAGATTACAAGAAATTAATCAGAGATTGGGGCCTTATCTTAGATCTTCCAAATAAGGGAACTTGGGATGTGATTGTATCTGGTCAACTAAGGGAGGTAATGGCATGACCTTGGCACATTTTGGGTGGCAAATAAGTTGTCCAAAACGCAGAGTCTTTGATAGAAAAGGATCTGTTAAACTTGAATGCTAAATGGGTCCAAAAAGGGCAGGTTTGGCTCCTTGTTGATTTGAAATATTTGGTGAGGTCTGGTGCATATGAGTGTTGGGAATGTCCTGAAATCTATTGTACTTACTCCAAGTGAAAGTCGTATTGTCGAGAAGAGACAATCATATGACACTAGGTAGTCATAATGCTTTGCTAGAAGCCACTTATGATCAATGAGTTTAGAACTCATTGCTAGTGTTATGTGATCCTACAGGGTCACACACCTAAGCAAACTGGACGTTAAAGACGAGGTTGATCATTAATGTAATGATCTAGTGAATGCATATTTGATATGCATTCGATACCAATGTTCTGGGACTGCATCGATCGATGCATATAGTGCAACGATCGATGCACTCGCGGATTAATCAGATTAATTCGGTTAATCGTTGGTTAATTCCGTCATGGTTTAAGTCGACATATATAAGATATATGGTCGACCTAAACTGATCCCTAACCTAATTTACAGCCACCAGAACACAGATAGAAACCTCTCTGGAGATTAGATCTCTATAGGCACTAGCATCCCTGCTGTTCAGTTTGTGCGCGTGTGGATACCAGTAGAGGCGCAGCATTTGAGGCGCTCTAGATCTCGATTATCTGCAAATACTTCCGCTGCAAATCAACAGGTAAATCTGAGATCCCATAGATTTAATTACTTGAACCTTAGATCCTAGGCTCGGAATTCAGACCAGGATTGCCTAATTGGATTAGGATCTGCTAGAAATTCCTTCAGTGGTATCAGAGCTTTAGGGTTCCATTGAATCTGTAGCATGTTGATTAGATTGGTTGAATCTGAATCTGTGTATGGTTGATACAAACTTGCTAAAATTCGTTTTCCTGAAAACCTTGTTTAGGGTTCTGTTTCGAAAACGTTTAAGGGTTTTCTCGCATGGTGTCGATCGATGCCAATCCGGCATCGATCGATGCAGGGCGAAAACCCGAATAAAATTTAGGGTTTTTCGCATGGTGTCGATCATTGCCAATCCGGCATCGATCGACACAGGGAGAAAACCCAAATAAAACTCAGTTTTCGCCTAGTGTCGATCGACAAAAATGTTGTGTCGGTCGACACAAACCTCGCGAGATTGATGAATCGATTCAATTGGATTGGACCGGTTATCGAGCTTGGTTAAAGATGGTCGAACACTGTGAATGGTTTAATTGCGATTGGTTTGAGTAGGTTGGCATCGACCGATGCTAATTTAGCATCGATCGATGCTGACCGGTATTCAAAAACCGGATCAATTGGATTGATCGGTTATCGCGGATTGCTGTTGGTTATTCTGTATCGATCGACACTATAGTAGTGTCGGTCGACACAAGATTCGATGATTGGGTTTTGGAAACTGCAATCACATAACCAAAGCATGATAAATCAATTAATTACAAGAATTAAAACATAATAAAACTGAACGTTTTAAAGGTTCCGTTCCTCAACCAAATATCAAGTGATACTTGATGTCTTTCCAATCTTGTCAACTGTCAAGACCCATTTAGTTGTGTGATAGACTTGCAGTGCAAGATGTCCACAATTTCATGAGTAAGGCAGAGGTAATCGTGTTGATGGACTTGCAGTGCAAGACATCGACAATTACGTGACTGAAGAGATTGGTTTACTTGACTGGGCTATCAAAATCGTTTTGGGCCTAGAGACATCATGTGGATTGGGCATGAGATGTCAATCCACAACCAAGAGTTATATTGGATATAACTAGCAAAGAGTTGCTTACCTAGATAGCTAAAATTTGGGTGATAGCCAGTGGCTCACTCAAGTTTAGTGAAGTATGGGTCTTGGATCATTATATTCATCTGAGGAAACATTGTTTGAATATAATTCGAGTTTTCTTAATTGTTAAGACTTCTCATTTCTTGAAAATCATAACTAAAACCTCCCTTGTTTTTCCAGCTATGTCTAGCACAAACCATCGTAACAATTTCTCCCTGCGATTCATCCTTGAGAAGGACAAGTTAAATGGATCGAACTTTCTTGAATGGTATCGGAACTTGAGAATTGTTCTCAAGCAGGAGAAGAAGGACTATGTCCTTGAGAAAGTTCTCCCTAAGAAGTACCGAGCCAATGCCTGGCAGTCAGATAAGGATGCTTGGGATAAGCATTCTAATGATGCGGTGGATGTGAGTTGTCTCATGTTGGCTACCATGAACTCGGAATTGCAGAAGCAATATGAGTACGTGGAGTCGCCAAAAGAGATGATCACTGGCCTGAAAAGTATGTTTCAGGAGCAGGCACGAACTCAGAGATACCAGACGGTTAGATCTCTGATTGAGTGCAAGCTACCAAAGGGCGAACCAGTTAGTCCTCATGTCATTAAGATGATGGGTTATATTGATAACCTGGGGAAACTGGATTGTCCAATTAGCCAAGAGTTGGCTACTGACATCATTCTACAGTCACTGCCGTCAAGCTATGATCAATTTGTTGTGAACTATAACATGAACAACTTGACGAAGACGTTGACTGAATTGCATGGGATGCTTAAGACTGCTGAACCTAACATCAAGAAGGA
The DNA here is from genome assembly GCA_030180135.1 of Orychophragmus violaceus. NCBI lineage: Eukaryota > Viridiplantae > Streptophyta > Magnoliopsida > Brassicales > Brassicaceae > Orychophragmus > Orychophragmus violaceus. The sequence continues at coordinate 28,986,595 of CM058233.1, read as the reverse complement.
CACCCCAGATGTCCTTATGGTACAAAAGGGTAAAAAGTTTAAGAAACTTGGTAAGAACAAAGGTGATGGCAAGACGAGCTCGATTGTGAATCCAAGCGAGTCTGGCCATGCTCCTAAGGTTAAAACCAGTCCTTCTGAAGATGTTAAGTGCCGTTATTGTAACGAATATGGGCATTTGAAAAGAAACTGTAATAAATTCTTGGAAGATTATGAGAAGCTGAAGAAGACGTACGAGACTTCTTCTTCAGGTATTATGTTATAGAAGTAAATGTTACTTCTTATAATCCTACTTATTGGGTATTGGATACCAGCTGTGGTACTCATATTTTGTGAAAATGTGCAGGGCCTGAGCAAAAGTAGGACTATGGAGAAAGGACAAGTGGACCTATGAGTGTGAATGGAGCAAGAGTTGCTGCAGTAACCGTAGGAGTATTTCATTTGTTTTTCCTTTTATGGCATGTTTTGAACTTAAAACTGCTACTATGTAACTGCTATGAGCAGACAGATTATTTCTAATCCTTGTTTGGATATGGAAGGATATCAGTTCTCAAATCAAGAATAAGTGTTATTCATTTGATTACAGTGATATATTTTATAGTAGCAATCCATTAGAGAATGGAATTTATGTTCTAAACCAGAATGTGCCTAACTATAACATTAATACCAAGAGATTCAAGTCAAATGATACGAATCAAACTTCTTTCTAGCATTGTCGTTTTGGGCCAAATAAATGAGAAACAGATTCAGAAGCTCCATAGTGATGGGCTTTTGGGCTCATTTGATTATGAATCATAATGAGTAAAGTGAATCTTGTTTATTGGAAAACGACAGAGGCCCCTTTCAACAAAGGTAGTGTCGATCGATGCATGTATGCAACGATCGATACAGGTTGCGAACGAATGGATAAAATGAAAGGGCCAGAGGATTATTGGACTTTATACATACGGATGTACATGACCCGATAAGCGCAAATGCTAGAGGAAAATTTCAGTACTTCATTACCTTTACTGATAATTTCAGAAGGTACGGTTGTGCCTTATTTATAAGGCATAAGTCAGAATCTTTGAAAAGTTCAAAGAGTTCCAAAATGAAGTACAAAATCAATTTGGCAAAGGTATTAAACCTCTACGATGAGATCATGGAGGTGAATACTTAAATCAAGAATTTAGTGATCATCTGATAGATTGTGAAAGTGTTTCACAATTCACTCCTCCTGTATCGGACTTTATTAGATATGGTTCGATCAATGATGAGTCACTTAGATCTTCCATTATCCTTCTAAGAATACGCTCTAGAAATGTCTGAGTTTACTTTAAATAGAGTTCCATCAAAATCAGTCACAGAGATACCACATGAGATGTGGAATGGAAATGTTTCTGATTTATCCATCATGAAGATTTGGAGTTGCGAGACTTATATAAAACGTTTAATCTCTGATAAGCTCACACTCAAATCTGATAAGTGCTGCTTCATTGGTTGTCCTAACAAAACCAAGGCATGTTACTTTTACAACCAGTTCGAGAACAAATTGTTTGTTGCTCGGAACTATGTTTTCTTGAGAAAGATTTTCTTTCCAAGAAGAACAGTGGGAGTAAAAGTACAACTCGAAGAAATTCGAAAATCACAGGAGACTGCTCAACCTGATGAGGAAGAGCAGCAGTTGGATCTACAAAGAGTTGTAGAACCTGCACCTGTGGTGCCTAGAGTTTATAAAGGATCTGGTGAATGTATATTCGATATACATTTAAATGGCGAGTTTCTGAAGAAGTGTCGATCGACACAAAAGTTGCATCGATCGACACAGATCGCGAACCAAATATTGATTTTGGTTTATGACTTAAATAACTACGATTAAATCTTGGTTAATTAGGTCGTGGTAAAAGTATACATATGAGATATGTGTGCGCGACTCTTACAGAAAACTGAAGCTCGCAGATCCGAAAGGATCCGTCACGAACCCGAGAAATATGGATTTCTCGTAACCAATTGCCGTGATCTATTGATCATTGAAAGCGACGGGCCTGCGAATTTTGAGGAAGCAATGATGGGCCTTGACTCCGAAAATGGCTGAAAGCCGCTGAATCCGAAAATGGTTATATTCAGATATACAAAGCTAGGTTGGTGGCAAAAGGTTTCAAGCAAATTCATGGTATTGACTATGAAGAAACCTATTCCCAGACACCATGCTTATGTCCATTCGGATTCTCCTAGCAACCGCCACTCATAATGGTTATGAGATCTGGCAGATGGATGTGAAAACAGTTTTCCTTAATGGAATTCTGGAAAAGAATGTGTACATGACATAATCTGAAGTTTTCATTGATCCTAATGAAGCTAGGAAGATATGCAAGCTTCATCGATCCATTTATGGATTGAAGCAAGCAACTCGGAGTTGGAATCTTCGTTTTGATGAAGAAATCAAAAGGTTTGATTTTATCAGAAATGAAGAGGAGCCGAATGTTTACAAGATGACTAGTGGGAGCGCAGTTGCATTTCTGGTATTGTATGTTGATAACATACTACTTCTCGGAAATGAAGTTCCATTGTTTCAGTCTGTTAAGACTTGATTCGAAAGTCGTTTTTCGATGAAAATATGGGAGAAACTGTATACATTCTTGGAATAAGAATCTATGGAGATAGATTGGATAAGCCAATTGGATTGTGTCAAGATACTTATGGTGATAAGGTCTTGCACAGGTCCAATATGCAGGATTCCAAGAAGGGCATCGTGCAAATGACTCTTGGTATTATTCTTAGCAAGACGCAGTGTCTTTCAACACATGCTGAGCAAGAGCGAATGAGGATCAGACTACTGCTAAAGGCATTAGATGTCTTAAGATGTGATCTTAATTTTAGTGGGAGTTGTTGTTGTTAATTTTAGTTATGATATGATGTTCGTATAAACATAATTTGATTATGTTATTGAAATCTGACATCGGTATTATTTAATAATGGTTATTAAATAATAGTCCCAAAGTAATTTATGACATTTTATAGGTCATCAAGTAAGTGACTTGATCATGAAACCCTATAGATAATGAATGACATAAATTATGTTGGTCCCTGGTCAAGGTTGTTAAAGTGGGACATTAACAACCGCGTGAGACTAGTATGTGAGGTGACTGATGACTAAGTTTCATGGAGTCATTAATAAGAGTATTAAAGTCAATCACATAGATATGTGTTGGAGAACACAGGATCGGACATGACCCACTGATGAGAACTCTACGAGATAGTTATATAAGTGTCATGAGAGTTTTTATTACGACTATAGAGTATAGTCCTTAGACCTGAGTTCATCATGTTTTCTTACATATGAATTGGTCCGCTTTAACCCTGTCAAACGTCAGCCGTAACTGGTGACTATAAAGGCATTGATTGGGCGTATCATGAAGTGTGTGAAGAAACAGGGATGGAAGAAGATGGGATTTGTCCCTCCTATATATAACATGAGATAAATATCTCAGGGCCCATCGAAGATTTGATACTGAGAAATGTGTGGCCACACTCAAACGAGGTGATTGTCAGTCGTTTGTATTGTCAGTATAAATCGGAGTTTGATGAACATGATCTTGGCTAAATAAGGGTGACACAGATCTTGCCTTATGCCAGATCGAGATATAGTGACGAAGGGATTGAAGGAATAGATGATTACAGTACAAGTGGGAGATTGTTGGGAATGTACTGAAATCTATTGTACTTACTCCAAGTGAAAGTCGTATTGTCGAGAAGAGACAATCATATGACACTAGGTAGTCATAATGCTTTGCTAGAAGCCACTTATGATCAATGAGTTTAGAACTCATTGCTAGTGTTATGTGATCCTACAGGGTCACACACCTAAGCAAACTGGACGTTAAAGACGAGGTTGATCATTAATGTAATGATCTAGTGAATGCATATTTGATATGCATTCGATATCAATGTTCTGGGACTGCATCGATCGATGCATATAGTGCAACGATCGATGCACTCGCGGATTAATCAGATTAATTCGGTTAATCGTTGGTTAATTCCGTCATGGTTTAAGTCGACATATATAAGATATATGGTCGACCTAAACTGATCCCTAACCTAATTTACAGCCACCAGAACACAGATAGAAACCTCTCTGGAGATTAGATCTCTATAGGCACTAGCATCCCTGCTGTTCAGTTTGTGCGCGTGTGGATACCAGTAGAGGCGCAGCATTTGAGGCGCTCTAGATCTCGATTATCTGCAAATACTTCCGCTGCAAATCAACAGGTAAATCTGAGATCCCATAGATTTAATTACTTGAACCTTAGATCCTAGGCTCGGAATTCAGACCAGGATTGCCTAATTGGATTAGGATCTGCTAGAAATTCCTTCAATGAGGTCGTAAGATACAGTAAGTGAAGTAAAAAAAAAAGCTGTAGTTTTGGTTTATATCCTCTCTTGGTCTCAACTAATGATATTGTTGACATTTGAATCCATGAGGATCCAAATATGGTAAGTTGAGTATATCTTTGATCCTCCTAATCAGATAGTTGCTGATGTATGGTAAAGTGCTGGAGAAATCTTCTGGATGGTTGGATATTTATCCTGAAAGCTTAGATGTATCTCATGTTTGCCAAAGTCTGGTTTGCAATTGATTAAATCAGTGAGCTTCCAAATAAGGCAAGCTGAGGATCTTCTGTCTTAGAAGTTGAATAACTTCTTCATCTGAACTTTATTTGTGATGATACGAATTTTCCATGACTCCTTGATGAGTTAAGAATCCAAAAGATGTTGGTTTGTTACTTTTTTTGTCATTGTTGAGTTGAAATGCTTCAGTGAATGATCGTGTATTTCTATCGGGTCCATTTGAAGTCTTCTAGATTGAATCTTCAATATCTTCTTCATGTGGAAAGCTTTGGGGATAACTCTTATTTTTGATGTGCTCTTGATCAATTAAGTGTGTACTCCAAATAATGGTTGAAGTGGAATTCCTGGTATTGGTCTCCATTTGAACTAAACAAAGCTCACATGTCTCATGAAATCTCCCCAGCTTAATACTTCTCTCTCCATATGTTTTGATTCCTTTCTCAATGACTGATGTTGACTTGATGGCTTCATCACTAGTCCTCATCACTAACCCATATGATAATTGTTGAAGGATATTTTTTTATCCACCACGAACTCCCACTTACTAGAGATAGCATCCATTAATCAAAGTAGAAAGGCTATGTCCTCATCACCTACGATATATACTCCTCTCGGTCAAAATCATATAGAAAACTACCAAGTCCTAAATGCATACCAGTAACACACTCAAATCCATACCAGCAACACACTCCTCTATTTTCCAGATTCATATCTTGTATATTCGGATTCATACATCTCTCGATCGAAGTCTTAGAGTAACCCCCAAGGAAGTTTTAGTTTTCAAATTATGGAACCAAAATCTTAGAAGTCTCGAGACTCTCTTACCCTCTCTTCCATGAACTAGGTGAACTCACCAAGCGACAATGGGTCATTTTCGCAAAGGGATGTAAGAAGTGTTGAGACAAAGAACACAAAACTTGCAATAAAACAGTCATCTCATGAGAAAAAATAACGTATCTCTTATCCTTAGTGTTGATTTCGTAACTCGGCATATCCAAAGATAGAAAGAGTTTTAGGGTTTCTTGAGGGATTCTAAAAGAAGAGTTTCAGAACTCGGTGAGAATGAATAGAAATTAGGGTTTCGCTAGGTTTCCGAGAGGAAAGAAAGCGGCTGAGAGAGATGTTTAGGTCGTCGGAGTGTGATTAGGTCAAATCGGTTTATTTGCTAAGAACTCTCGGAAAAATTGTATTGAAAATCGGATGGATTATTGAATAAACTCCATGCCTTTATATAGGCTTACAAAGTTGATAGGTGTAAAGTTTTAACCCTATACTAACTGCAAGTGCACAGTAATATCAATGTAGTACTTAGGGATCGAATCCACGAGGACTCTAGGCAACGATAGAATTAGAACAATAAAGATTAAACTAGGTGAAAGTAGTGAGAAATTAAAAAGAAATGCAGGAAAGTAAATCAGTAGCGAGTTTGTAAGCAAGGAGGCAAAGCGTTAAGTCTAGGGAGTTCTCAGGAAATCAGGAACACAAGCAATCAATCAATCGGGATCTAATTAAGAGCTATTCTAGAACTCAAACACAGATATAGAATTAACCAACTTTCGTTGCGAGAATTCTCTAAGTCTTAGTGCAGCAATCCAAATTCCTTTGTAATTACTAACAGATTAAACCAGCTTTAATTCCAAGTTCGATATGTTCACAATCTAATTAAACCAAATTCCTTTGCGAGTAATTAAATTGCTCATCTAGGTTCTTTCTAGCTAATTAACCAACTTTTGTTGTATCAATTAACCTAACATCATAAATCTGGGTAGCTAATTCAGATTAAGCAGTAAGAACAATCCTAGATGAAGAACTAACATATATGAATCCCTACAGATTTATTAACCTATAATTCCATGAAATCCCTAATGAGAATCCCTAAACCTAACAGGTAATCTACTCAGACATAATCATCGAAACATAAAACATCATGAATAGAAAACCAAATATCATAAAATCAAATAAAGAACTGGGGTTCGAATTCCTCTCTCTTTCGAGAGCAGGATCAGCCCCTAACTCTCTTTGAATGTAAAATAATGCGTAAATAAAGCGTAGCCTAAAAAATTGCTTAAAACCCTAATATAATGATCTAAAGTCGGCTGGGGCTTCTTTGTAATTATGAGAAACTTCTAGGCCTTGTTGCAAATTCCATATTCTTCATTAACTCTCGCGAGAAAGGCCCATCACGCATGTGCATCGATCGACACCAAAAGTGTGTCGATCGACACATCTCTCAAATATCGACAGAGAGCTCATTCTCTCGGCCAAATGCTCCAAATAGCTCCAAAAGGCGCCATAATCACCAAATCCACTCCAAACGCACCTAGACTTGTAAACATACTAAAAAGACTCCAAAACATAATAAAAGACTCGATAAATAAGACATATACCATGGCTAAAATCCCTAAAATTCATGGTCTATCAACTCCCCCACACTTAGCTCTTGCTTGCCCTCAAGCAAGTAAAGAACCAAAGTATAAGAAAAGAGGTTTGAAAACACAGAAACTCATTTCGTCCTAGGAACTTTCGCATTCACATTCACTTAGTAAACCACTGAAAACTTCCCTACAGAACTCAAGACCACAATATACTTCCCCTACACTTAGCAACTGTCCCAAGTAAACTCCACAATCAAGTTAGGACATTCAAATTCACCACACTAGCCTCTGTATACAATTAGGTGCGGTATCACAGAGGGAGTATCGAATCAAAGGACACATGGACTCAACCTATTCAGTATCTGACCACCAAACTGTCGGTTTCTGATTTCTTTCTTTTCCCTTTCTCCCTTAGCACTGATTTTTCCCCACTGGGTATCATTTTTTTTTTATCAGTGCTCTTCCCTTTTTATTGGGGTTTAACTTTGGACACATTCCATGAATGGACATGAGGTAATAGTGTTTGCTACTACTCCCGTGACCACTTCGGAGCTACTAGCTCATCCTCAGTTTTTATCTCTCTCTTTTTTTTTACTTTCAAGAAGGGGAAAATCAGAAACCATACTTAAGAACATGATCATAGGCTGTGCCAAACACATCAAAGGAATCCGACCCAAAGATTACTAAGCCCCTAAGTGAGAAATTAAAGTCAAGATTAAAGTGAGACTAGTAATGGATCCTCTGAATACCTGGTTAGATATGGGTGTCCTTGGTAGGTTGATCTGTTTGGGGTTTTCTAATAGTCATAGAGGCTCTGCAAGTCTGTCCAATGGTCACTTAGTTCCTGTTACAGCGAAAAAGTTTCCTCGAAAAATCATAGAAATTTTGACTCAATAAAAAAATTTTGAAAAACAAAGGACTGACTCTAAGAAAACAAAAGCGTGCGTCAGTAGCTTCCTCCCCCCACACTTAAACTACACTGTCCTCAGTGTAATCTAAGCATGAGCTCGGTGAAAACAGATAATCAAATGAAAAGAGTCCGAAAAATCCAGAGTTACGTACCTCTCGTCGCACTGCGTCGATCGATGCTCAGGACTGCAACGATCGACTCAAGGCGCATTTGCTCGATTCATTCGTGTAATCGCACTGTGTCGATCGACACAATATGTGTGTCGATCGATGCTAGGCGATTTTTGACCTGTTCTCTCGGCTGAAAACACTTGCTCGAAAATTTAAAATAACAAAGACTGAAAAATTAAAAACAAAAACGAAAACTGACTCTATAGTGAGTTGCCTCCCACTGAGCGCTTGTTTTTAGTCATTAGCTTGACTATAGGATAGAGATTAGACTCAAGGCGGTTTCAACAGAGACTTTGAATGTCTCTGTGAATATCTCTTCATCCAAGGTGGTGTATATGCTTTTGGATCATGAGATTTCCCAAGGAATGAAGGAGTAGAATCAGGGCGGTAGCGAAGCTTGGGTGGGATGCTGCGTTTTCCTGCATTCAAAATAATGCGGTTAGGAGGTTTATGCTTAGATGATTTATGCCTTACCTTTGGTGGAGATCTGATGTTTGGAGCTTTCTGCTCATGAGCAGTTGCAGGTACTGAAGATGTTAGAGCAAGTTCAAAAGGAACCGCCATCTTCTTCTCTCCAATTGGAACCTCTGGTTCCACCTCAACACTGAAACTCTGTCCATCAATGGTGGCTCTCTGCTTCTTGTCCATCTTGAACTGCAATGTCTCATCCCCCAGGTGGAGAGCAATCAGACCACGTCTCACATCGATCATTTCGCCAGAAGTAGCTAAGAAGGATCTACCAAGTAGTAAAGAATCATCAGGCTCAATCTCATACTTCAGCACCACAAAGTCCGTTGGAATCAAGTAGTTTCCAACTCTCACATTAATGTCCTCAAGAACTCCTTCCGGATACTTCTTTGATCGATCAGCTAGGATAAGAGAGATCCTAGTAGGCTGGAAATCCATCAGTCCTAATCTCACAGCCACAGAGTATGGCATGAGATTCACATCAGCTCCTAAATCACACAGAGAACGCTTGAATCTGTCCTTAGAGATGGAACAGTCGAGCACAAAGGCTCCTGGGTCTGGTATCTTCTCTGTAATCTGAATCAGCTTCTTCTCCATTACTTTCATGCAGTTAGCCACTCCTAACTCCTGTTTAAACAGCTTACGAACCTTAGCATATTGCACAGATGGCTTATAGACTCGTTATGGGACTGTTGCAGGTTTCTGGTCTAGTCTGCGATCTGTGTCGATCGATGCATAGGGGTGTGTCGATCGACACAAGGCGATTTTGTTCAATTGCATCAGACGGATCGACATTTCATCGATCGATATCAAGTGTGTGTCGATCGATGCATGTCTCAGACAGACTATGCTCTCTTCTTCTCCCAGCAACTCAATATCATTTCCCAGCTTCATTTTGCTTATGTATTGCTCCAGCTGTTTGTTGAACTCGGACATCTAGCTTCTTCATATTTGTACTCAAAAATTCAAACTTTTCATTCAGATTTTCATGCGTAGCATCCAGCTTCCTGTCGAAATCTATAGCAGTCTTAGTCTGATCCTCTAGCAACTGCTCCATCATGGCTTCCATCTTGCTTTCATAAGCATTAGCAGCAGGAGGTGTCTGATAAGAAGATGATCCATAGGTTCTCTGATAAGAATTACCTTGCTGATTACCAAACCTGTTTCCTCGGAATCCAGAGCCACTGATGCAGTTCAAATCTTCTTCCTGCTTCTCCAATAACTGCTCCATCATACTTATAAGCTTATCAGACTGCTTATTTTGAGGAGGAAAAGGCTGATATGATGGAGATTCATAATCTCTGGTGAATGAATAACAACCATAACCTCTGCAGAATGAGTTATTCTGCTGATTTTCTAACATCCGTTCCATCATTCCCATCATCTTACGCGCTGTGTCGATCGATGCAGAGTAGTGTCGATCGACGCAAGTGCGAAGATGTGACGATCGACACACAAGACCATATCGATCGATCAAGTGCGATTACAGGCGTACCTGAAACGCAAGAAAAAGAAAAAAAAAGTAGTAAACAAAAACAAAAACGAAAAACCTAGTCTAAACCCTAAGTTCAAATCTATCGAAGACTCAAAAGAGTCCCCGGCAACGGCGCCAAAAACTTGATAGGTGTAAAGTTTTAACCCTATACTAACTGCAAGTGCACAGTAATATCAATGTAGTACTTAGGGATCGAATCCACGAGGACTCTAGGCAACGATAGAATTAGAACAATAAAGATTAAACTAGGTGAAAGTAGTGAGAAATTAAAAAGCAATGCAGGAAAGTAAATCAGTAGCGAGTTTGTAAGAAAGGAGGCAAAGCGCTAAGTCTAGGGAGTTCTCAGGAAATCAGGAACACAAGCAATCAATCAATCGGGATCTAATTAAGAGCTATTCTAGAACTCAAACACATATATAGAATTAACCAACTGTCGTTGCGAGAATTCTCTAAGTCTAAGTGCAGCAATCCAAATTCCTTTGTAATTACTAACAGATTAAACCAGCTTTAATTCCAAGTTCGATATGTTCACAATCTAATTAAACCAAATTCCTTTGCGAGTAATTAAATTGCTCATCTAGGTTCTTTCTAGCTAATTAACCAACTGTCGTTGTATCAATTAACCTAACATCATAAATCTGGGTAGCTAATTCAGATTAAGCAGTAAGAACAATCCTAGATAAAGAACTAACATATATGAATCCCTACATATTTATTAACCTATATTTCCATGAAATCCCTAATGAGAATCCCTAAACCTAACAGGTAATTTACTCAGACATAATAATCGAAACAGAAAACATCATGAATAGAAAACCAAATATCATAAAATCAAATAAAGAACTGGGGTTCGAAATCCTCTCTCTTTCGAGAGCAGGATCAGCCCCTAACTCTCTCTGAATGTAAAATAATGCGTAAGTAAAGCGTAGCCTAAATAATGGCTTAAAAACCCTAATATAATGATATAAAGTCGGCTGGGGCTTCTTTGTAATTATGAGAAACTTCTAGGCCTTGTTGCAAATTCCATATTCTTCATTAACTCTCGCGAGAAAGGCCCATCACGCATGTGCATCGATCGACACCAAAAGTGTGTCGATCGACACATCTCTCAAATATCAACAGTGAGCTCATTCTCTCGGCCAAATGCTCCAAATAGCTCCAGAAGGCGCCATAATCACCAAATCCACTCCAAACGCATCTAGACCTGTAAACATACTAAAAAGACTCCAAAACATAATAAAAGACTCGATAAATAAGACATATACCATGGCTAAAATCACTAAAAATCCATGGTCTATCAAAAGTCGGCTTAAAATAAAAAGGAAAACTAAAGATAATTCTGAATCTTTCCTATTATCTCGGCTTGAACATATCTTTTATCTCGGCACGTTTTACCACGCGCGCCGCTTTCCTTTTCTGTCCCTCCTTCGTAACCCTAGCTGCACTAAGTTGTTGGGCCGAGTCGGGTCAACTCGGCGTCCGACTTAAGCTTAAGATCAACTTTCCTTGTTGGGCCGACCTAAATTCTTCAATGGGCCTTTTTGGGAAGGTGCTAATCCTGACTCCAACAATAAGCCCCCCCCGGTGCGGCGATTCGAATTCATTCAGATCGGCGGTACGAGGAGAGTGTCATTTGGTTTATGAAGTGATTTAGGTTGGTTCGGGTCTTTAACCGGATTAAATTGATTTGAATCGGTTTGGGTTAATCCAAACCGAGAAGGGCCGAATCGATTTGGTTCGACCGAGAAGAACCGAGTTGATTTCAGGTCGGACCGGTTCATAGGTGCGAGAAACGAAGCGTTCCCTAGGTAATTATGGCTTCTCGAACACGGCGCCCTCATTTCTGCTATAAATATCTCTCTTTCGCTTCTCATTTCTTCATTTCTGCTCAAGTGAAGCGATAAGGTATTCTTCTTTAGCTCTCCATCGGTTTTTATTTTCCGATAGTTTTCTGCTGTTTCCTGGCCGTAGTTTATTTAGGAGTTTGGATCAAATCCTTTTGTCTTTGCTTTGTTCTTCGTCTGTTCTTCAATTAGTTATGTCTTTGATCCGTTGTTGGGGAACAAGGATAAATAAGTTGTTTCGGTGTCGTCCAGGGATCATTCACCTAGTCGGCGCGTCGTTTCCTCGGATTCATCCTCCGGCAGTAGCACTTCTTATGACTTGAAGAATCATCTCGGCTATCAAGCGGCCAAAGAGATTGAACGCCGCATTGAGTTGTCTCGGCTGACTGGTGCCGAGCAAAGTTCGGGTCGGGGCGAGCTACGAATCCCACAACTCCGAGATTCAGATTCGGAGGATCCCGGAGAGGATGAGATTGGAGCCGAGGGAAATGACACCGGCGACGATATCAGCGAGAATATCTCATCTGGAAATGAGGATACCAACATTCCGCCCTCTGGATTGTCGGATGCTCCTAGGGAAGCCTACGATAACGTCCTCCGGTCTCGGTCTACCGAAGAAACAGTGATTTCTGCGCTACAGGGCTGTGGAGCCGATCCGAGGATCAAGTTCATTATTCCTAGCCCGACGGATTGACCTTGGACCCCCCCCACCCGGCTACATCTGCTTGTACGAGTGTTACTTCATCAATACCGATACGGAAGGTTGCCGGCTTTGGTTGCCCCTTCCCGACTTACTTATCTCCTAATGTGCTCGGCGCGAGATCGCGGTTTCTCAGATTTCAGCTACCGCGGTTCGTCATATGGTGGGCCTTCTAGTTTTAGGTGCCGAGGCCGACATTACGGTCACCGTCAGGATTTTTGAGGAAATGACATCGATCAGTCCAATGACAAATACTAGTCCAGGGTGTTTCGCAGTTAGAATGAGACAGGATCAAGGGGTAGTCACGGAAGCACCAAGTAAAATTCGTGTTTGGCAGAGATACTACTTTTATGCCAAGATAACTCCTCTAGTTGTGCTCGAGAAGCATAGGGAGCTTATTAGATCGTCATGGAATACAAATTTTGGTAGATGTCATTCTGAACTTGACAATTTTTAATGCAGTTAATTTACTTATCTTTCCTTTATTTTTGCAGTGCGTCATCCGTTCTTTAAGCCTTACCCGGAAAACTTCTTCTTGATCGTTGAATCCATTCGGGCTCTCAGTCATCGCAAGTGGGTGGATCTTACTCGGGAGCGTATTAACCGATCTCTTCCGAGGATTTCAAAAGGTAGGTTTTCTGGTACCTGGTTTAAATCGGCTGTGTAATTTCATTGAGTTTTGACTTTCCTTTCCTTGTTTCAGTTAAGTGGAATACTTCAGAGAAAGTTTCTCCGGCCGACTTAAAGAAACCAAGGATGGGTAAGATGAAGAAGATATCAGTCGATTACTCGCAAAGACTCACATCCAATCCTCTGCATTCTGCTGAACCGGTTAAGGAGAAGGAAGCGATTCCTTTATCTCAAAGCGGCGGCGAGCAGTTAGCTGTCGCTAACGAGAAATCTTCTGCGCCTCAGGAGAATGTGGCGGTTAAGTCGAGTATGGCGGCTCCCCTTGGGAAGGATCCATTGAAGATCCAGCCTAAAAAGAGGACGAATGTGGAGAAACCGGACCAGGAAAATCCTGCAAAGAAAGCGGCCTTGGTGGGTAAATCCGTCAAGGAGGCTCCCGTCAAGAAGGCGGCTACCGATAAACCCGTCAAGGCCAAGGTTTTAGATTCGTGGAAGCGGTTTTATTCCGAAGATGGGGAAATGCTCGATGTTGACTCTGGCAAAAAGAAGAAGTTCCTTTCTCGTAAGTAAATTGTCACAGTTCTCCCCCGTAGCTCGCAGAGAGATGCGGATGTGAGTACTCGGCCGTCGATCCATAACTTTGCCTATCAGTATGAAAGTGAAATCCCTTTCATCCAGAACACACGGGCATGCTTCGACTTGCTCACCTGCCTGAGAGGGAACAACTCGGATTGGCCCCCGTTGAAGGAACTTCCGCACTCCGAAGCGATCCTTTCACAGAAACAGGCCGAGGCAGCGGTGGGTTTTTGTTAGTTTCTTTTTACTTTTATTTATGCATGGCGCTTGAATGCGGCGCGAACCGCATGGCGCTTGAGAGTGCATGGAGTTCGCAGAAGCTCACAGACGTCGTGAAGAGGAGAGACGTTCATCTCGAGAAACTGAGGGACGAGAAGGATGCACTGGAGGCGAAGAACCTGGAGCTTTCGAATAAGCTTCGTGAGGTGGAGGAAAAGTTTCGCAAGGCTGATGAGAAGGCAAAAGCCGACTTTCTTAAGTACCAATCTGAGGGAAACCGTCAGCAGAAACTCTGCAGAAATCTGGTCCAAAAGGAAAGAAATCGCAAGGCTGATGAGAAGGCCACTGTGAAGCAGATTGAGCAGGGTCATATCTCTGGCCTGAGAAAATGCTTGTTGAAGCTTAGCGGGGAGGGCGTGCCGATCACGCAATCGGTCTTAGATCAGCTTGCTGCAGACGAGGCAGAGATTGATGCCAAGGTCGATGCTTTGGATGTGGTGACCAAGGAAGAGCTGACATTCGTTCTTTCTCCGACTCGCCATCCACTGCTGGGTCTCTTCACCGTGACTCGCCTCCCCGTGTTCCAAGAAACGTCGATGAGTTCGGGACTAATTGTGGGGTGATTTCCCAAGTTCTCCTTGACAATCCTGTCCAGCCGACTGTTAATTCGGAGACTGAGGCTCAAGACGGTGCATCTACAATGGTTCAAGATTCTAATGCTAAAGATGGAGAGGCCGAGAAGGCGAATAAGTCGGAGAAGACGTCGAAGAGCGGGGCCGGGGCCGAATGATCCTCTAGTTTTTTGTTGTTTTTTTTAAAAAAAAAATTTTGTAATCATGTCGGTTCTATGTAAAACTTCTCCTTTTCTGGAGCCGGTGCTTTTTGTATTTATAATTAAAATCCTTTCTCCTTTGTTACCTGATTGCATTATTAATCAGATTGTTTCGTGTTTCCTTATGCGTGCTCGGCGCGTCGGCTTACTCGTTCAAAGGACAGGCGAATGTGCGAGGCTTAAGTACTCGGCTTATTTGTTATCACCCACCTCAGATAACATACGGGTAAGGACCCGGTTTTTTGGTGCGGGAGGGATCCCGGCTTTTCCTCACCGCGATATGCATCTCGCGTGCAAGGAAGACTGCACTCCTGGCCAGGGAGAGCAATGCTGATAATGCGAGTCTTATTGGGTGCTCGGCTTACAGTCAAGGAGTGTATTGCTTGACTTTGCGAACTAAGGAGCTCGGCATTTGCGAGCTAAGAAGCTCGGCTTTTGCGAACTAAAGAGCTTGGCTTTTGCGAACTAAGGAGCTCGGCTTTAGTGTTAGGTTGTCTAAGACAAGTGGTTTTAACTCGGCATAAGTTAAAAATGGTAACAGTAAGGTAAGAAGAAATATAACTCGACATAAGTTGACGAGAATAATCAATTCAGCATAATTTAAAGAGGATTATTAACTTGGCATAAGTTAAAAGGGAATAATAACTCGGCATAAGTTAAGAAGATATAATAACTCTGCATAAGTGAAAAAGGTATAAGGTGGAGGAAATTAACTCGGCGAAGAATAGTGTTGACTCGGCTGGAGGTATTCCTATCTCGGCACAGGCTAGAAAAATAAAAATTTTATTAAGTTTGTGATTGTGCCTATCAAGGCTGCCTACGTATCTTCTGAAGAAGAATCAAGTCACTCGTAGTTCATACGTAGTATATATATTATTATTATTATTTTTTTTTTTTGGCGCTTTAAGCCGAGATTAAACAACCACCTAGATGTACTCCTTTAGACTTGATGAATTAGACGAACGCGGAAAAGATTTGCCCTTCATTGATTCGAGCTCGTAGATGCTGGGTTTGACGACCTTTGTTATCTTGTAGGGGTCCTTCCCATTTTGCGCCGAGTTTGCCTGCTCTCCCATCTTTGGTGTTCTCATAGACTTTGCGAAGCACGTAATCGTCGAGTTGGAAGTGTCATTCTCGTACCTTCTGGTTGTAATACCGAGTTATGAGTTGTTGGTAGTTCTGGATGCGGAGCAATGCCCGATATCGTTCTTTCTCGATTGTATCGAGGGCGTGATGCATCATTGTTTTGTTGATCTCATTATGCTAAGGCATAAGAGCTCGTCAGAGCGTATTGATGTTGGCCTCTGCTGGGACCATTGTTTCCACGCCAAAGGCTAAGGAAAACGGGGTGGCCCCATTTGCGCGGCGAGGAGTTGTTCTGTGCGACCAAAGGACTCCGACTAGTTCATTGGCCAACACTGCCTTCTTCTTTTAGAGACACTTTTGATGCCGTCAATAATGGTTTTGTTAGTGGCTTCTGCCTGGCCGTTCCCTTAGGGATATCTCGGTGTTGACTTACTAAGTCGTATGTCCCACTTTTTACAAAATCCCTCAAACATGTTGGATGTGAATTGCGATCCGTTATCAGTGACGATCTCGTAAGGCAACCTGTATCAGCATATGACGTATTTCCATACGAATTTCTGGACTTGGACGTCGTGGATTGATACATAGGCTTTGGCTTTGACCCATTTTGTGAAGTAGTCCGTCATGATTAACAGGAAGCGTCTTTGATTAGAAAGCGGGAACGGTCCGATTATGTCCATTGTCCATCTCATGAATGGATATGCCGCGGTTGATGTAGTAAGTATCTCTGTAGGACGATGTATGAATGGTGCATGACGTTGGCATTTTTCGCACTTGTTGGAATAGGTCTTGCAATCGGCGACCATGGTCGGCCAGTAGTGACCGTTTAACTTGATTTTAAGAGCAAGAGACCGACCTCCAGGGTGATTTCTGCAAGCTCCCGAGTGTGTTTCTTCGAGGACTCGGCGGATTTCGTCTCCTTGTATGCATCTGAGGAGGATTTTGTTGGCCGAGTATTTATATAGGACGATGTTGTGTATCGTATATCGCGTACTTTTGACTTTTAGTCGCCGTGCATCCCATTTATCCTCAGGAAGCTTTCCCTCGGTTAAGTATGTTTGTATCTCTTCTCGCCAGTTTGTATCGTGATCTGTTAAGAGTGCAATGAGGCCGGCGTGCTTAGCCTGACTATTGTCTGGACCGACTTGATCATCTGACTGTCCGATCGCGAGGACAGTGTCATCAGAGGGTTCTTCATGATTACTTTATGGCGGCGGGATGCTTGGTTCGTGAATCGTCTCCACTGGAATCTGTCGGTAGAGATTAGGATTCGGCGTTGATGCCAGAGACGCAAGTGCGTCAGCCGGGGAATTTTCTTTCTTTGGTATTTGGATTATGTCAAAGAGTTCGAAAGAGCTAGTAAGTTCCAGTGTCGCCTTTCGGTAGGCCTCCATACGATCATTTTTAGCTTCGTATTCTCCGTTAACTTGATTTGCGATGAGCATGGAGTCACAATGGGCTAGGAGATTTCGCACTCCGATCTCTTTGGCCAACCTGAGGCCGACTAACAAAGCCTCATACTCGGCCGTGTTGTTAGCTGCCGTGAACCCGAGTCGGAAAGATTGTTCTAGTATCTCGCCAGTTGGCGATATGAGGCGTACTCCTACACCTGCTCCCCGTTTTGATGATGCGCTGTCAACAAACAATTTCCAATTCTTGTCCACTTCCTGAGTATCGATATCCTTTTCGGGTGATAGTTCAACGAGGAAGTCGGCTATTACCTGAGACTATGTAGTTGTCCTATTTCGGTAATCAATATCGTACTCACTGAGTTCTACTGCCCATTTTGCCAAGCGACCGAATTGTCCTCGACTGTGTAAGATCGTCCGAAGGGTTGGCTACTTAACACGGCTATCGTATGAGATTGGAAATAAGGATGCAGCTTTCTTGTCGAGGTCACGACTGCAAGCACTAGCTTTTCTATTGCGGGATACCTCATCTCGGCTCCGTTCATTGTTTTGCTGACATAGAAGATCGGCTTTTGCTCGCCTCTTTCTTCGCGGACTAGGACTCCACTGACTGTGGTCGTTGAAACCGCGATGTACAGGTAGAGTGTTTCACCGTTCTCCGGTTTTGATAGTACTGGTGGGCTCGATAAGTAATCCTTAAGCTGAATGAAAGCCTCTTGGCACTTAGCGTCCCATACGAACCTTTTGTTTCCTCGAAGGAGCTCATAGAAAGGCAACCATTTATCCGTCGAACAAGATATGAATCTGTTCAGGACGGCAATGCGGATAGTAAGGCGATGTACTTCACGAGTGTTTCTGGGTGATGGTAGATCGATGATAGCTGAGATCTGCTTTGGGTTGGCTTCTATCCCTCTTTGAGTGACGACATAGCCTAGGAACTCTCATGACGTCACACCGAATGTGCATTTAGCCGGGTTGAGCTTCATTCCATACCAGTTGAGGATGCTAAAGCATTCTTAGAGATGTCCAACATGTTGAGATGAAATCAGCGACTTGACCAGCATATCGTCAATGTATACTTCCATCGTTGTGCCGAGTTGGTTTGCGAACATTTGATTGACCAGTCGTTGATATGCAGTACCTGCGTTTTTAAGGCCGAATGGCATGACCTTGTAGCAGTAAGTGCCGCGTTCTGTTATAGACGCCGTCTTCTCTCGATCGTCGGGATTCATGAGAATTTGATTGTAACCTAAAAATGCGTCCATGAATGAAAGAAGCTCGTTTCCAGATGTAGCCTCGACAAGTCGATCGATGTGTGGTAAAGGAAAATTGTCTTTTGGACAGTCCTTGTTGAGGTCGGTGAAGTCGACAGAGACTCTCCACTTTCTAATTTTCTTTTTAACAACAACGGGGTTAGCTAGCCAGTCAGGGTATTTGACTTCTTGAATCGAACCAGCGTCGAGAAGTTTGTCAACCTCGTCATTGACGGCTTTAGCTCTTTCGGGGCCGAGCTTACGCCTCTTCTGTTTAATTGGTTTATAAGTCGGATCCACGTTGAGTTCATGGGTTGTGATGGAAAGATTAATACCTTTCATGTCCTTTAATGACCAGGCGAAAGTCGACACGTTTTGCTGCAGGAATGCGATCAACTCTCTCTTAATATCGTCTGGTAATTCCATTCCGATTCCCACACATTTGCTTGCATCAGAATCGTCAATGATGATTTTCTCAATGAGTTCCCTCTCTGGGCCTCTTTTGCCTTGCTCCGTGTTGATCATGCATGACGGCACTCTCATCTTGTGTTCTCTCACGAAACATGAACGACTTGCTCTCTGACATCCTTTCACTGTTTGAATTCCCTTAGGCGAAGGGAATTTGAGGAACTAATGATAGGTCGAGGATACCGCCTTCATGCTGTTCAGCCAGGGCGTGCCGAGAATGGCGTTGTAAATAGTCGGCTTGTCAATGACATGGAACTTTACCATTTTGTTGACTCTGCCAGCTTAAACAGACAACTTGATTGTTCTGATTGTGTATGTCGTCTCGCTCGTGAAACCGGTGAGCGGCTTAGATTTTTGCTTGATATCTTCTTCTTTGATTTCCATCTTCTTCAACGTATCTAGGAAGATTAAATCGATGGAGCTACCTGTATCATCCAGGATCCGAGATACCTGACAGCTTCCAATGAGGAGCTCGACCACCAACGGATCATTATGAGGATAATGAGTTCCCCAGAGATCCTGGTCGGTAAAAATAATGGGGGGGGGGCTCGTCAGAGAGGATTGGCTGTGGTGCGTTTTGTGCGGCCAATGCCATGCGCTCGTATCCTCTGATAGACCGGACCGAGTCGTTCACCGAGATTAAACCACCCATTATCATGTTGATTCTTCGCATGACATTAGGGGCTTCTCCTTCCTCTTCCTCCTGGTCGTCACGGTCGCGTTTCAAAGCTACGCTTTTAATGCGGCGTTGCTGTTTACCTTGTTTAGGTGACTGATCACCGGCATGTTCTTATCGGCTTCGTTGTGATTCTTCTCTCAATTCATCTATAGACGCCTTAATCTTACCGTTCTTGAGTCGGGCATATAGCGCATCTTTGAGGGTCCGACATGCTGAAGTGTTATGCGAGGTAGTTTTGTGATAATCGCAATACTTTTCTTCTGACTCGGAAGTGGTTTGCGGCGCTGTATCCTTGTCCTCCTTGCTCCACTTATTCCAAGGTTTGGACGGACTTTGACTTCCAGAGTTTCCGACCACCATCGTCGTCTTTGTTCCTTTTTCATAATGTTGTCTCGGCTCTCGATCTTCCTTTTTATCGGTTTGCTTAGTGGAGCCAAATTTCTTAGCCAAGGCCACTTTTTGCTCATCAAACTCGATAAATTTTTTTTGCACGGGGAAAGGCATCTTTGATGGTCAGCGGTGGGTTGAGAACCAGATCTTGGTAGAAGGGGATTTCATGCCATACGACGTTTGTTAGAGCTGCGATAGTAAACTTATCTGGGGCTTCTGTGTGTGTGATGGTCGCCTTGAAGGGATCTATGAAGGCTTGCAGTGTTTCTTTCTTCTCTTGCGACATGGACATCAATGTGTTCAGCGATGTATTCTTGTTCACGTATGTGAAGTGATGTCTTACGAATGCTCGCGTCAGGCGGGAGCCGAGAGAACCAAATCAATGCATCTCCTTCTAGAGTTTCAGCGAATAGCTGGCAAATGCCGATATCGCGTTCACTGGTCGTTGAGAATCGTGCTTTCGCTGCCATAATCTTGAAAGTAGTCAACTGAGAAGCGGGATCTTTTGTACCGTTGTACGTTGGTAGTTTGAGTTTTTCCTTCTGTCGGACATACGCATTCGTGATACGTGAAGTGAAAGGCGTCATCTGATTTTCCTCAATGATTTGGTCAATATCTGGGGCGGATCCTTTGACGCTGTGAACCTCGACCTTGAGTTCCTTGAGGGTATCTCTGAGTTCGGTCAATTTTTTCTCGACCCGGCTAGGATTTGCCCCCGGATAGGTGTTTCGTGGATTTCCTCGTGAGATGTGCCTCGCTCGTGGCGATGGTGATCCCGGTGCGAGTCATGCTCTCGATGCGAGCTTCTTTTGCGATGTGAACCCCGGTCGTGCCGAGATTCATGCTTGTTTCATTCATATTCATCATCTAGATCTCTATGAGGCGAGTATCGCTCGTGACGTGACCTATCTTGTTTTTGACGTCAGTCCCGCTTGGGTTCATCCGAGTTCCGTTTTCGATGTGAGCCTCGCTCATGCTTATCCTCTTCATCTCGCCCTCTGCGTGAGTCTTTCTTGGGTTCGCTGTCCAAATCTTGCTCTTGGTACGGATCTCCTTCAGGCGTATCGTATATTAGTCGTCTAACCACGTTTTCCTTTGCCTTAGGAGGGATAACACGTTTGGATTTCCTCGACTGTTGATCGGAGCGAATTTTTCCATGCTCAGTCTACAACTGGTCGATTCTTTCTGAAAACTCTTTTAGCAAATCTTTCTGAGAATCGATTTTGGCATCAAAGTGGCTAGAACGGCATCTTGGTCGACTTGTTCAGCAGTATCGTCGACTGGCGGGATATGTTCACCGTCTCCTCAGGTTTTTCCAGACTTAGAGCCTCGTGGCGGTTTTCCGTTGAGTGCCCCGGTCTCTTCATCGTCGTGATCACTTAGTTTGGGATCACTTCCTTCACAATCAACCCTAGGGTTGTCCCAAAGATCGATGTCGTCGTTGTTTCCTGACATCTCGTGTTCAGAAATTTCTTTCAGAAATCCTAACAGTCGGCGCCAATTGTTGATTTCGTAACTCGGCCTATCCAAAGATAGAAAGAGTTTTAGGGTTTCTTGAGGGATTCTAAAAGAAGAGTTTCAGAACTCGGCGAGAATGAATAGAAATTAGGGTTTTGCTAGGTTTCCGAGAGGAAAGAAAGCGGCTGAGAGAGATGTTTAGGTCGTCGGAGACTGATTAGGTCAAACCGGTTTATTTTCTAAGAACTCTCGGAAAAATTGTATTGAAAATCGGATGGATTATTGAATAAACTCCATGCCATTATATAGGCTTACAAAGTCGGATTAAAATAAAAAGGAAAACTAACGATAATTCTGAATCTTTCCTATTATCTCTGCTTGAATATATCTTTTATCTCGGCGCGTTTTACCACGCGCGCCGCTTTTCTTTTCTGTCCTTTTTACCTCCTTCGTAACCCTAGCTGCACTAAGTTGTTGGGCCGAGTCGGGTCAACTCGACGTCCGACTTAAGCTTAAGATCAACTTTCCTTGTTGGGCCGACCTAAATTCCTGAATGGGCCTTTTGGGAAGGTGCTAATCCTGACTCCAACACTTAGGAACAATTATTTATGAATCCTCATACTCATTCTACACTCGAAATCCCTTAATTGTGAAATGAATTGTATATGCGACGATCTTGAGTGATATGAAAAAACTGTTGGGAATGTCCTGAAATCTAATGTACTATCTCTAGAAAGTATGATAAGTGTCGAGATCAGACATAAGTCATAAATACTGGGTGATCATGATGACTTGCTAGAGCCCGCTCTTGATCTATAAGTTTAGGACTTATTACCAGTATTGTATGATCCCAAAGGGTCACACACCATAGCTAACGGGAAAGTTAAATGGAATTAATACGGTAAGATGCTAAGCATTTACTGTATTTGTACAGAGAATTGGGCCAGACAAAATACAGTCTTTTTGTCTGATTTGGGTCTTGGGCCCAATAGCCTGATAAGCCATTAGTTTAATTACTTGGGCCCATAAAACAAAGAGAGAGGCGCCACTCAGCAGGGGTCTGCGATTTCTTTTAGGTCTGGCCGTCCTCTCTCTCTCTGTGGTTCCAACTTTGGTCTAGCAGCCTGATCCAGTAGCTTGTAAGAGTGTGGATACCTAGGAGGAGCCGGTTATCATCAGCTCTTACAGATCTCGATATTCCTTTGATCAATCCGCTGCAATCACAAGGTAATGATCCTGATCTGTTTATGATTCAACTGCAAATCACCTAGATCCTAGTTGATTATGTTAGGTTGTAATCTGATAATTACACCAATGAACACACATAATCCTACAGTGGTATCAGAGCCTAGGTCGTTAGGTTTTTGCTGTTTGGATCATATTTAGGTTGTTTTAATGTTTAGAATCGAATTTGGCTTAAGAAATTTGATTAGAAAACTTAAAAACCTAAGTATATGAATCGCATAATCCGATTGAAACCCATCGGTATGCGATGTGATCGCCCGTGTCGATCGACGAGGGAGCGAGATATCGATCGATATGAATCGGATCGATTGCTTCTCGCTGTCCCGATGACCCGATCGCAACGAGCTGATGCACGCCGGTATCGATCGACGCAGGAGCGTGATATCGATCGATACATTGGCGAGAGATACGGTCCGCGAGTAGCCAATCGGTTCAACCGAGCTTCGCGGTTCGTTCTTCCCAAACCCGCGACAATGAACCGATCAAACCGATTGTGGTTCATTGTCAGCTTTAGCTTAAACCGCAGGTTAGGTCAAAATTGGCTAAAACACAAGGTGTTTCATCTTGATTTTGGACTTAACCGAACCGATCCAATTTAATTGGTGGTTCAAGCGGTTAACCCAAATCGCGATTTGCTGGAAATTATTTAATACAATTGGTATTATTTAATTTCTGGTTAAACCGGATTTAAATTCAAAATTGAATTTTAACCTAAACCGAAGGCTGGTCTAAGTTTGATTTGGTTGGACCAAATAATTTAGAGCTGGTCTGGTTTAGTAAATAACCAGTTGGATTTAGTAGTTAATTTGGTCTTGGACCAGAATTAATGAACCGACTCGGTTATGTCAAATTATTGGGCCAATTGGAATTCTGTGGTCTTGGGCCAAGAATTGGGCCTATAATTTGTGACCCAACCGAAAACTTTAATAAAACATTAAATTAGAAAGTTTCTTTGATTAGAAGTTTCTAATTTTGGCATGTTAAGAAATTTCTAAATATAGTAGGTTTCCTAAAATAGAAAGTTTCCATATTTAGTAAGTTACCTGAATTGGAAAGTTTCCCAAAATAGTAATCTTCTATTTTTGGAAAGAAAACCTAAAATCCTCAAAACCAATATCAAGCTTGGATGTCTTGCCCAATCTTGTCAGCTACTTAACGCTTATTCAATTACAGATATGGCTTACAGTGTGAGGTGTCTGTTTTTGCGTAAGTAAAGTAGTATATAGTCACTAATTTCATTGGGAGTCCCAGATTTTAGTGATTATTTGGCTGTAAGAGATTGGTTTCCTTGACTGGGCCATCGGGAGTCCCGGGCCTTGAGACATCTGGTGAATTGGACCTTGGGCCCAATCCACAACCGAGAGTTATATAGATATAACTAGCTTTGTGCATGCTTACCAAGTAAAGCTAATTCCGGGTGACGGCCAGTGGCCCACTTTGGTTTTGGTTGAACATGGGTCTCGGAATCATTGCATTCTTATGAGGTTGAACAAAGAAATTTTGAATGCAATGCGAGTTTTCTTATAAGTTTTTAAGATTACTCTTTTATGAACTAAATAACTAAAACTCTATTGTCTCATAATTTCAGCTATGTCAAGCACAACAACTCAAAACACTTTCTCGATCCGGTCTGCCCTTGAGAAGGACAAACTGAACGGATCAAACTTCCTGAACTGGTCCAGGAACCTGAGACTTGTGCTCAGGCAGGAGAAGAAGGCTTATGTCCTTGAAAGAGTTCTCCCCCCTAGACCTGCGAATAATGCCGCACAAGCTGTGAAGAATGCTTGGGATACGCATTCTTCAGATGCTAATGACGTGGTTTGCCTAATGTTGGCGACAATGGCTCCCGAACTGCAGATTCAGTGGGAAGGCCTGACTTGTCCCATGGAACTGATGGCGAACCTGAAAGCGTTGTTTCAGGAGCAGGGTCGTACAGAGAGATTCCAAACTGTAAAGAATCTCTTGGACTGTAAAATGGCTAAGGATGCAGCAGTGAGTCCACATGTTCTGAAAATGATGGGTTATCTCGATCATTTGACTAGACTCGACTGTCCTATAAGCCAAGAGCTTGCTTGTGATATCGTTCTGCAGTCTCTTACTCCTGCATATGACCAGTTCACCTTGAACTATAATATGCATGGGTTGACAAAGACTTTGCCTGAGCTACATGGTATGCTCAAGACTGCAGAACCTAATCTGAAGAAGGCCAAGGACCCGTCTGTACTCATGGTGCAGAAGGGCAAGGGTTTTAAGAAATCTGCTGCAGACAAGGGAAAGGGCAAGGTTGTCCACAACGAAAAGGCCAAACCCAAGCCCGTGTCTAAAGCTGGGCCTTCTGATATCTGCCACTTTTGCAAAGAGGCAGGGCATTATCGCAGAGACTGTAAGAAATACCAGGAAAGTCTGAAGGAGAAGAAGAAGTCCTTCGCGACTACATCTTCAGGTATTTTTGTTATTGAAGTAAATACTACTACTTCTGATAATACCACTTGGGTATTAGATACTGGATGTGGGGCTCATATTTGTACTAATGTGCAGGCGCTCAGCAACAGTAGAAGGTTGAAGCAAGGGCAAGTAGAGTTGCGGGTTGGAAATGGAGCGAAGGTTCCAGCACTGGCCGTTGGCACTTACTTGTTGTCTTTACCTTCTGGATTGATTTTAGAACTTGAGAATTGTTATTTTTTACTTGCTATAAGCAGAAATATCATTTCAGTTTCATTGTTGGATTTACAAGGATTTGATTTTTCTATTAAGAATAAATTGTGTTCCTTTAATCTCAATGATATGTTCTATGGCTGTGCCCCTCTTATTAATGGGCTGTACATGCTGGATCAATCTACTCCAGTATATAACATTAATACAAAACGGTTCAAATCTAACGAAGAAAATGAAACGTTTCTCTGGCATTGTCGTTTAGGGCACATTAGTGAGAAACGCGTCAAGAGGCTCCATTCAAATGGACTCTTGGGCTCATTTGACTTTGAGTCTTGTGAGCAATGCGAATCTTGCCTAACGGGCAAAATGACACGGGCCCCTTTTAATAAACCCACAGAAAGGGCCAGTGAACTATTGGGCCTGATACATACTGACGTGTGTGGCCCAATGTCCACAAATGCTAGAGGAAACTATCAGTACTTCATTACATTCACTGATGATTTCAGTAGATATGGATATGTCTACTTGATGAAACATAAGTCGGAAACCTTTGAGAAGTTCAAAGAATTCAGAATGAAGTACAGAACCAGCTTGGTAAAAGTATTAAGGCTCTTCGGTCGGACCGAGGAGGAGAATACTTGAGCCAGGAGTTCCGTGATCATCTGAGTGAGTGTGGGATCATCTCCCAACTCACACCTCCTGGAACACCTCAGTGGAATGGTGTGTCTGAGAGAAGGAATCGGACATTGTTAGATATGGTCCGATCCATGATGAGTCACACAGACCTTCCTATATCCCTTTGGGGATATGCTTTGCTGACCGCAACGTTCACACTGAACAGGGTGCCATCAAAATCAGTAGCAAAGACACCATATGAGTTATGGACTGGAAAAGCTCCAGCAATGTCTTTTCTCAGAATTTGGGGTTGTGAAGCCTATGTCAAAAGATTAATCTCAGACAAGCTTACACCAAAATCTGACAAATGCTACTTCATTGGTTATCCTAGGGATACCAAGGCTTATTACTTCTATCTGCGATCCGAGAACAAGATCTTTGTTGCTCGGGATTGTACTTTTCTTGAGAGGGAATTTCTCTCTAAGAAAGATAGTGGGAGTAAGGTACAACTTGATGAAATTCAAGAAGGACAGGAACCTGTTCAACCTAATGAGGAAGAACAGCAGGATGAATTACATGAAGTTGTAATGGAACCTGAACCTGAAGTACCTGAAGTTCGAAGATCCGGAAGGATCCGTCACGAACCCGATAGATATCAGGGATTCCTCGTGACGAATTGCCATGATCTTTTGATCATTGACGGTGATGAACCCTCTAACTTTGCAGAAGCCATGATGGGCCCTGACTCCTCAAAGTGGCGTGAAGCCACTGAATCCGAGATGGACTCCATGTCTGTCAACCGAGTGTTTTCACTGGTTGACTTACCCGCTGGTGCGAAAGCCATCGAGTGTAAATGGATCTTCAAGAAGAAGATTGACATGGATGGAAATGTCCAGATTTACAAGGCCAGGTTGGTGGCAAAAGGTTTCAAGCAAATTTCTGGTATAGACTATGATGAAACCTATTCACCAGTGGCCATGATGAAATCAATTCGGATTCTCCTAGCAACTGCCGCTTATTATGATTATGAGATTTGGCAGATGGATGTGAAAACCGCCTTCCTGAATGGAATCTTGGAGGAGGATGTGTATATGACACAGCCTGACGGTTACATTGATCCTAAGAATGCTGGGAAAGTATGCAAACTTCATAAATCCATTTATGGATTGAAGCAAGCATCCAGGAGTTGGAATCTTCGTTTTGATGAGGCAATAAAGAATTTTGACTTCATCAAAAACAAAGAGGAACAATGTGTGTATAAGAAAACTAGTGGGAGCAAAGTGGCGTTTCTTATCCTATATGTCGATGACATATTGCTTCTTGGGAATGATATTCCAATGCTGAAGTCTGTTAAAGACTGGCTGGGAAGTTGTTTTTCCATGAAGGACATGGGTGAAGCCGCATATGTTCTTGGAATCCGAATCTTTAGAGACAGATCTAAAAGGCTGGTTGGACTTTGTCAAGATTCTTATATAGACAAAGTCCTGCATCGATTCGGAATGGATAAATCCAAGAAAGGATTCACGCCAATGATACATGGTGCTACACTAAGCAAGGATCAGTGTCCTAAAACACCTGATGAGCTTAAGCGCATGAGTAGGATTCCTTATGCTTCGGCTATAGGATCTATCATGTATGCCATGATCTGTACTCGTCCTGATGTTGCTTATGCACTAAGCATGACGAGTAGGTACCAGTCTAATCCAGGTGAGAGTCACTGGATTGCCGTAAAGAATATCCTGAAGTATTTGAGGAATACTAAGGATAAGTTCTTGGTTTACGGAGGAAGTGAAGTGCTTGAAATGAGTGGATTCACGGATGCAAGTTTTCAGACAGATAAAGATGATTTCCGGTCACAGTCTGGTTACGTCTTCTGTCTGAATGGCGATGCAGTAAGTTGGAAGAGCTCCAAGCAGAGCACCGTGGCAGATTCCACAACTGAAGCTGAATACATCGCTGCTTCAGAAGCTGCGAAGGAAGGAGTTTGGATAAGGAACTTCTTGATTGAACTCGGTGTATTCCCAAATGCCACTGAGCCTCTAGCACTGTATTGTGACAACAATGGTGCAATTGCTCAAGCTAAGGAACCGAGACATCATCAGAAATCAAAACATATTATGAGAAGGTATCACCTGATTCGTGATATAGTGAATAGAGGTGAAGTGATGGTCAGCAGAGTTCCCACTGATGAGAATGTGGCTGACCCGTTGACAAAGCCACTCCCGAGACCTAAGCACGAGTTGCACACTGCTGCTGTAGGAATTAGAGATATTCAAATGTAATCTCTTTTGAGTGGGAGTTGTGAGGGCTTTATTTTAGTTATTTTGATTGGTTCATGTAAACATTTTTTAAATGTTAATGAAATTTTATTTCTGGATTATTTATTTAACTGTGATATAAAATAATCGTTCCAAAATGATTCATGTCATTATATATGGGCCATCGAAGTACATGAGTAGACTTGATCCTGAAACCCCATGTTTAACGAAATGACATAAATCATAGTGTCCATAGTCGAAGGTTGTTGAGATTGGAACACCAACAACCATTTGAGACTAGAGTGTGTTGAGACTTATGACCAAGTTTCGAGGGGTCATAGATGCGCGGCATCAAAGTCGACACATAGGTATATGTAGGGGAGCATATGACCGGAAATGGCCCGCTGATGAGAACTCTACAAGATATTAATATCTGTGTCATAAAAGGTTCTCATTTACGACTATAGAGTATAGTCCTTAGACCTGAGTTCGCATGCATGTAGCTGCACATGGATTGATGCGCTTTGATCATTGTCTAACGCTGTTTCGTAACTGGGAGCTATAAGGACCTTGGTTGGGTGTATTATGAAGTATGTAGTTTATAGTGATGGAACAAGATGGGATTTGTCCCTGCCGTTTAACGGAGGTAATATCTCTAGGCCAATCGGAGACTTGATAGCTGGTAAGAGAGTGGCCACTCCCAAACGGACTTGCCCAAGTCGTTTGAAATGTCAGTATCAAATCTGGTCCGATGAACATGGTCTGGCTATATAAGGATGACACGCATCTTGCCTTATGCCAAATCGAGATATTGAGACAAAAGGATTAGGGAATGTAGGATTCCAGTACAAGTGGGAGATTGTTGGGAATGTCCTGAAATCTAATGTACTATCTTTAGAAAGTATGATAAGTGTCGAGATCAGACATAAGTCATAAATACTGGGTGATCATGATGACTTGCTAGAGCCCGCTCTGGATCTATAAGTTTAGGACTTATTACCAGTATTGTATGATCCCAAAGGGTCACACACCATAGCTAACGGGAAAGTTAAATGGAATTAATACGGTAAGATGCAAGGCATTTACTGTATTTGTACAGAGAATTGGGCCAGACAAAATACAGTCTTTTTGTCTGATTTGGGTCTTGGGCCCAATAGCCTGATAAGCCATTAGTTTAATTACTTGGGCCCATAAAACAAAGAGAGAGGCGCCACTCAGCAGGGGTCTGCGATTTCTTTTAGGTCTGGCCGTCCTCTCTCTCTCTGTGGTTCCAACTTTGGTCTAGCAGCCTGATCCAGTAGCTTGTAAGAGTGTGGATACCTAGGAGGAGCCGGTTATCATCAGCTCTTACAGATCTCGATATTCCTTTGATCAATCCGCTGCAATCACAAGGTAATGATCCTGATCTGTTTATGATTCAACTGCAAATCACCTAGATCCTAGTTGATTATGTTAGGTTGTAATCTGATAATTACACCAATGAACACACATAATCCTACAAAAACTACTCCCGAAAAAAGGAGTAATCAAATCGTATATGTAACATGACTAGTGATATCACAAACCACTAATTAAAAGGGCTAATTGCTCTATATGCCCCGAAAACTAATTTTAAATAAAAGTGTACTCCCGAAATTGAATCAAATGCAAAACTACTCATTCGCTCTAAGAAAATTACCGCGAAGACCTTATGATCAAATAAAAAAACCGGAAACCGCAATTACCATTATAACATTCGTATGTGTCAGACTTAGATAGATGTCTAGCTAGGTAGACTCTAATAGAAATTTAAATGAATTTATCAGACTTCCCTAGAAGTATGATAGAGGATATATTAATAAATTTAAAATTTAAAATTATAAAACTATATTTTGTCAAAATATTTATATACAGAAATTAAATATTGATAATTTAGTAATATATCAATTAAAATTTTGTAAAATTGAATCAAATTAAACAATGTTAGTTAAGTATGTCTTTATCCAAAAGACTTCAGACTTCTTGATGTAATAAATTGTAAATTTAAAAATAGTAAAAAAAATATTTTGTTAAAAACAACTATACAGAAATTAAATATATATGGTAGTGAAGTATATAAATTAAATTGTAAATTTGAAACAAACTAAAAACATGTAAGGTGGTAGAGTAGGTTCTAAATCTTAGAACATGTTTTATAATGGAACATTTATATATAGCTTACATATAACCTTATGGTTAAGTTCATGGTCTCCCGAGTTCACATTTGAAAAGATTATATTTGCACATGTGTGTTATAATATGCATATATTAACGAATTTGATGTTTCCTAGGTGTTTTGTTTAAATATTTTTACTTTAAAGTGATAAATATTAGATTTAGGGTTTCTTAGACTTCTCAAAGAAGTCTAAATTTTGGGGTTTCACAGACTTCCGGGAGAAGTCTAAGAAGTATTTAACTTGAAAAAATAAATAAAAATAATTTGTTTTAACCAAATATACCTTAAATGGTTAAATTGACTAAGTTTATGTAATTTTAATTTATATATGTCAAAAAATTTATGTTTAATTTATGTATCAAAATTTTATCAAATTATTTTTTATAACTTTTAATTTAAATTTCCAACTTAAATACCGTCGTCTTCATCTTCTACTCTTATTTTTCTGCAATATTTTTAGATCTATTCTAAAGAAGTCATTTTCTATGTACTTTGTCTCGATCTAAAAAAAAAAAGATGGTTTTCTTAAAATATATTTCTCGTTTTAGATCAGTACGGTGGATTTTTAAAGATGGATTTTATACTTTTCCCGTCTAGATCTAAACGGTATTCCTCAGTGTATATCTTTTATCAAACAAAGATCTAGGTATAATATGGATTTTGATGCTTGGTTGGAGACCTCTTTGCTACTAATGTCTTCGATACACTCAATAAAAAGTTTCAAATTTAATTGTTCTGAATTAGACTTTATTCGAAGTCTGAAATTGTATTTGTTTTTGAAATAGACTCTATTAGAAGTCTGAAGTTAGACTTATTTTGCAATTGTTTTATGGTACACAGGATGAGGCGATTCAATCACCTTCCAACGTCGAGTAGTAGTTCATACTCAAGTATCAATTCCACAGTTCAGTTCGACAACGATCCGGATCATGCAATTGATTCCCCAAGAAATATTTCTGCGGTCTAGAGCCTGTCATACGAACATCCACTACTGCCGATAGTCCGGGAAGAAGATTCTTTGGATGTCGTAACTGGGATATAATGTCCTTTCTCTGTTATGTAGCCATATTTTTTCTTTTTACTTATTCGAGCTTATATTTGGAATCCGAATATGATTGTATATTTGAAATGTTTTTCTATAGATGGTGGCTACCATATAATGATGCTACGATGGAGGAGTTTCACGATTTAAAGTTGTATGTGGACCAACATGGTGAACAAATTGATCATATCTTCCTTTCTTATACTGAAAACGAGTCTATTACCACCTTGCACAATGACCTCAAGATAGAGCAGGCAGAGATAGCTCAATTAAAGGAGTTGTTGACTGAGAAGCCATCTAGCTAGACAAAGCGTGGCGTCAAGTTGGAGTATCTGATGTTTGCTGGCGCTATTATTATCGTCCCAATCATATACAATTTTGTTGTTTCTTGTAATATGTTAGCCCATGTATCCAACTACAATTTTATGTATTGTAAGACGAAATTTCATTAAACGAATTGTCCTCTTTTAAGCTACTAAAATACTCGGTCGCTAGACTTCATATGATGTCTGATTTATAAATAATATGTTGTCAGACTTCATTTGATATATGAAATTACACTATTCTTGTACTTTCACAAGTAGCAGTTAAAACTGTCAGACTGCATAAGATGTTTGAGTTAAAACTATGTTGTCAGACTACATATGATGTCTGACTATGTTAAAATGCACGACAGTTGAATTTTTTTGTAAATGGCGCGAAAAATGCGCGGTAGTTTTGTAAAAGGGAGAAGAAAAGTGTGCGGTAGTTCCGTATGTGGTAAGACCATCACATGTGGTTAAACCGTCATTACTAACTGCCCGTTATGACCCACATATAAAAAGAATTTTTTTATTCTTTCTTTTTACAGTTACCCAAGAAAGAAAAAAATAAAAAACCGATTCACAAATCATTGAACCGACATCTTCAACTTGTTTGTTGTCTCGTTTCCAGATCTTCCTTCTCTCTGCTCGCCGATGTCCTTCGACGGTAAGATTCATCAAATCCTCTTTTCGTCAGTATACTTAGCATAACTATTAGTATCCAGACGACTTATGGTGTCTGACTATAGTCTTCAGACTGTAAATGGAGTATGACTATTAGTATTCAGACTACAAATATAGTCTTACTTTTTTCTCGTACTTGCGCTGAGCTTTTGTTTTTCTAAATTCCAGATCTATTTCTCCCTTCTCCGTCGTTTTCCATCGACGATAAAATTCACCGACTCCTCGTTTTGCCTATATACTTAACATATCTATTAGTAGCCAGACGGCAAATGGTGTCTAACTGTAGTACTCAGACAACAGGGAGTCATAGTCATCCCACTGCTCCGAGATTGGCCTGTAGATACAAGCAGTGGTCTTAGACTCTGTCGCAGGATCGTTCGCGAAACATGTGAGCTCGAACTTAGTTCTTTCCATTCTTGGCCAAGGCGATCTGAGCTGCGCGTTCTAACTTGTCGCTCCATTGCATCTCCTGGGTCGTTTTCCGCGGTTCAGAGAAGGATCCATCTGCAAAACGAACGAACCAACAAGCAATCGAAAAGAATGAGGCTCAAGCGCATCAAAATTTCAAGGTCATAATCGCATCTAATTGAGCATAGACAATCATCCACAATACTCATATCAATCATATTCCATCAAAAACTCATCCTAGAAATCAATAAATCAATCAAAAATCAAAGCTTTCTTCCTTTGAACACGAACTGAAAATCAGAGATTTAGAGCCATACCTTCGCAGATCGATTAAATAGATACTAGAAATGGATAGAGCACGGAAAAACAAGTGGAATAGAACTTGGAATCGTCAAAAACGGGGAAGAAATGAGAGAGATGGCGAGAAATAAATGAGGAAGAAGAAGACTGTCTCGGGTTTTTAAGAACTCTTACCTCGATTTTCTCGATGTCGGCCGACATCCAGATTGATGTCGGTCGACACTTACCTGTGTGAACCAAATCGACCTCTGGAATCGACCTCGATCGATTATCGTCCGTGCTCGAAAATTCCTTCCGAAATCAATGTCGACCGACATCCAGCTTGATGTCGGCCGACACTACCTTCACAGTGCTACGGATTCTGCATAACTTGACACAAAAAACACCCAAAATGAAAGGAATCAAAATGCAAAACCAAAAATCCTAGTATATACAACTTACTAGTGGGTTGTCTCCCACTCAGCGCTTGTTTTAAGTCGTTAGCTTGACTTGGATGGGAGATTAGACTCCCGGTGGTTTCGACAGAGGCTCCGAATGCCTCTGCGAAAATCTCCTCATCAATGGTGGAGAGTAAGCAGTTTCAGCGTGAGCTCGTCCAAGGAACGAGGGATCAGGATCAGAGTGAGAGCGAAACTTGGGTGCATTCGAGCGATTACCTGCAGTTATAGCAGTGAGTTTAGCAAGTTTGAGTTTAGGGGATGCATACCTTTGCTTGGGTGAAGCTCTGATGTGTGGAGCTTTCTGCTTATGAGCAGTTGCAAGCTCTGAAGATGCCAGGGTGGAATTTTGTGAAACCACCATCTTCCTTTCTCCAGTATCAGACACTAAAGTCTCACTGATCTGAGCTTCTTGCTCCAATTCAATGCTAAAGGTTTGACCGTCAATCTTGGGCCTGCGCATCATATCCATCTCAAATTGTAGAGGCTCATCTCCCTGGTGGAGATCGATCAGACCATTCCTCACATCAATCTTTGCCCCAGCTGTGGCTAAGAAAGGTCTTCCCAGTATCAGAGGATCATCCGGCTCATTATCGTACTTTAGCACCACAAAGTCTGTTGGAACTAAATAGTTTCCAACTCTAATTGGGACATCCTCAAGAACTCCTTCCGGAATCCTTCTTGATTGATCAGCTAGGACTAGAGAGATCTTAGTGTGTGAAAAATCTGTCATCCCCAGTGTCTCCGCTACAGAGTATGGCATGAGATTTCCAGCAGCTCCTAAATCACACAAGGAGTGCTTGAAGCCATTCTCAAAGATAGAAAAACTCAACACAAACACACCAAGATCTGATAGCTTCTTGGGGACCTGATTACGCAACACGTCACTGACCCGTTTAGGAAGTACTACCACCCATTCTTTCAATTCCTCGTCCATAGGCAGCATCTTCTCCAAGTATCTCTGTATACAAGGATGATAGGGCAAAGTACCAGCTCGTGGATCCTCTTTCAACTTCTTATCCATCACTTCCAGGTGTCTGGCTTCATCGAGCTCTTTTTGAGACTTCACAGACTTTTCAGGGAAAGGTATAGGAGGCTTATGAGCCTTCTCTTCAGCAATAGCACAAGATGTTGGTAAATCTGGCTCATCATGCTCATGATGTCGACCGACGTTGAACTGATGTCGGTCGACATTGACTGATTCACCTTTGATGTCGACTCCATAATCAGTCCTGGTCGATTTCTGTTCGTCATGAGAACTCGAAATCTTTGTTGAAAGTGGATGTCGACCGACGTCAATGGCAATGTCGGTCGACACCGGGATCACAGCCTCATCTTCCACGAGTTCAGCAGTCTTAATCTCAAAATTTTCACCTTGATTCGACCCATCATCAATCTGAACTGACCAAGCATTGATGTGGGTGTCTATGACATTCTTCCCCTTGACTGAACTTGAAATCTGGTACACTTATGTGTCCAGTTGCTTCATATGAGTACTCAATGATTCAAATTTTCCAGTCAGATCTTCATACACAGCATCAAGCTTCTTGTTGAAGTCCACAGTGGTTTTTGTCTGACCCTCTAGCAGTTGTTCCATCATGGCTTCCAGCTTGCTCTCACGAGCATTGGTAGCAGGAGGTGTCAGATAGGAGGATGATCCCTATGTCCTCTGGTAAGAAATGTTTTGCTGAAAAGGCTTCTGGTAACCAGCATTCTGACCATATCCAGAAGAGTTTTGATT
Organism: Orychophragmus violaceus; assembly: GCA_030180135.1. Taxonomy (NCBI): domain Eukaryota; kingdom Viridiplantae; phylum Streptophyta; class Magnoliopsida; order Brassicales; family Brassicaceae; genus Orychophragmus; species Orychophragmus violaceus. The sequence continues at coordinate 28,951,147 of CM058233.1, read as the reverse complement.
GCTTGTGAAGAGTGGTTTTGATTGCTTGTGAAAGCACTCTTCTGTCCACCATTAAAGAACTTGTTATTCTGCTGGTTTCCAACCTATTTCCTTGAAATCCAGAACCACTAATGTAGTTCACATCCTCTTCTGTGCAGCCTTCTTGATGTCCAAACTCTTCAACATCCTGAGCAAAGTGGACAAGCTTCTTACTAGTTAACAAGTTGTGAACAGAATCCAACTTGTTTTGCATCTCAGCCATCTGTAGATGATCCAACTTTCCACCAGACTCTTTCCTTTTCTGATCTGCAGTCTTAGTAACTTTGCTGCTCACCATATTCTCAATCAACACTCTAGCTTGTTCATGAGTCTTTGTGTTGAAGTTGCCATTGCTGGCAGCATCTAACGCAGACTGGTACCAGAGATCCACACCTTTGAAGAAAATGCCCAGCAGTTGAACTTCAGAAAATCTATGATGAGGACAATCTCGTTGGTACCTCCTAAACCTCACCCAAGCAGACTTAAATGGCTCTGTAGGTCCCTGAGTGAATGTCAGAAGATCCTGTCTAAGCTGATCCGAGCGAGCATCATCATAAAAGTGTTGCAGGAACTCTCTCTTCACTGCATCCCAAGTAGTTAACTTCCCAGGTGGAAGTTGCTTAAGCCAAGCTGCAGCTTCTCCAGCAAGAGAATATAGAAAAATCTTAAGGTACAGGAAATCATAACCCACTCCATTGTTCTTCATCCTAGTGACAAAGGCTTCAAAATCCTCAATGTGGTCCATGGGTTGCTCATTGGGAAGACCATGGAAAGGATGCTGTCTCAGAAGTGTGTAGTAGACAGTCTTGACCTCAAAGTCATTCCTTTCGAAAGGAGGAGGTACAATTGCTGACCGGTTAGCATAGAACTCATATGGTCGGTTGTAATGAGCAAGAGTCCTCTCAGTTGCAGGAGGAATAGGTTGCTATCCATTACACCCAGCATTGACCATCTGCCCCTCACCTTGAGGCTGTACAGGTTCAGGGATTACTCGTCCCTCAGCATCAATCCTTTGCCCCTGATCATTGTAGGGGTTGTTCTGTTGGTCTCTCAGAACTCCTTCAGCATCTGGTCTCAAAATCAAACGATTGTTCATCATTCCTGTTCTTTGGCCCTTTTTTTCGTTCTCTCAAGTTTAGCAAGCTCCTCAAGTCTGAGGTTCAAAATTTCTTCGTTCTGGTTGCTTCGGGTGTGACGATTAGGCATACACAGACTTCAAAATACTGTCTCGAGGTCGATGTCGGGCAACACAAAGGAGGGTGTTGGTCGACACTGGATGCGGAAATCGATTCCTGCAGCAACACAACAAGCCAAACCGAGAAAAATCAGTAACAAAAGAAATAAAACGACTTAGACTAAACTTTAAAACAAAATCTATCGGCGAACTCAGTTGAGTCTCCGGCAACGGCGCCAAAAACTTGATAGGCTCAGAGTTTTAATCCTATTCTACTGCAAGTGCACATTTATGCAATGTAGTACTTAGGGTATCAAATCCACAAGGACTCACGGCTCACACGATAGATTGTATGTTCTCGAGTTAAGCTAAATCAATCAAAAGAAAGCAGTAAACTAAATCAAGTAAACAGGGAAATGTTTTCAATAAGAGAAAGGCGCTAGACTTAGGAAGTTCTCGGGAATTATGCAATGTCAAATACTTAACTAACCAGATTCAGATTAAACACAGGTTCAAGAACTAGAAACACAATGCTAAACAATCCAACTCTCGCTGAGATTATTTCTATATCTAGCAACCTAGTGATCCAAATCTCTTTGCGATCCTAGAGTTCTAAACAAGCATTAAAAACAGGTTTTATCGGTTCACAATTCTCCTAAACCAAATCTCTTTGTATCTAGTCAAATTGCTCACACTAAGTTATTTCAGATTATAACTCACACTCTCGTGCTATTGTCAATTATCTCAAATTTAAACCCTAGGTGATCAGTCCAGAATTCAGTAGTAAGCACAACTTAGGTGATGAACAATGGATTGTGAATCCTAATAAACCAGTTATCTAAACAAGCATAAAACCCTTATGAGAATTCCTACATCTAACTAGGTTACTACTCAAACATATTATCAATCAAACAACACATCATGAATAGAAAACCAAAAGACTGAATAGATAAAGTAAAGGGGTTCGAAATCCTTCTCTCCAAGGTTACAAGTAGCAAGAATCTGCCCCTTAGCAAATCTCTCAATCTCCAAAAGCAAGAACAAAGTAAGAACAAGATAAAGAGATTCGTGAGTCTGAAAACCTAATTAAAACTCCTAACTCATTTGGGGTCAGATTAGAATTAGGGGAAACTTCGGGGTCTTTATGCACATTTTCAAAACTTGTCTGAACTCGGCGTATAACTTCTCTCGCGCTCAGTGTCGACCGACATCAATGTCAGTGTCGGTCGACATCCAGTCGTGGCCGAAACACCAACTTATGCTCATTGCACAAATCACCAAAAACGTCCTATAATCCCGCTCTTTGCTCCAAACGAAAGTCTACCTATATAAGACTCAATAGACTCGAAAAACCAGGTTAAAGAGTCAATATACACAACTATATCATGGTTGAAAACCTAGAAAAACCATGATATATCAGCTCACGGCCGAAACACATGACTCCAACTATAGAAAGCACCGTCAAATTTTTGTGTGAAGACTTTGGTAATCTTCATGACCAAAGAAGACTTGTCACGACCAAACCTACACAGAAAGCAAAGAATCAGAATAAATTATGACTTCTTAGTACAATGATAACTCAAAGCAAACAAGAAAATTTGAGAGAGAGAGAGAGAGAAAGAGAGAAAGAGAGAGAGAGAGAGAGAGAGAGAGAGAGAGAGAGAGAGAGAGAGAGAGAGAGAGAGAGAGAGAGAGAGAGAGAGAGAGAGAGAGAGAGAGAGAGAGAGAGAGAGAGGAGAGAGAGAGAGAGAGAGAGAGAGAGAGAGAGAGAGAGAGAGAGAGAGAGAGAGAGAGAGAGAGAGAAAGATAGAGAGAGAGAGAGAGAAAGAGAGAAATAAGCTTATACCATGTGGTTTTTGGAGTCTGAGGAAGTAGTGGAGAGAGCACAATAGTCCACTGATCACGGTTTGGCATGGTTAGCAGCCTCTCAAGATAGCGGAGATGGCTTTCCTCGATATTTAGTTGAATGTCCGCATTGCCATCAACCCCGCAACCCCAACTTCATCCAATTGGCTGGAATGCTGAACTTCAGGCGCTTGATTACTGTGAGCTTCGGAGTTCTGATTCGGAGACGGCCTTGGTGGTTGAGACACTTGAACTGAAGAGTCAGAGAGGCTTGTGGAGGAGACATCTGACCAGCAATAATGATCAAAACACATAAGTCAAATGCTTACAAACTCAGACGTTTTATATAATGAAAATATTTTCCTAACCTTTTATAACATCAAGTCAGGCTCTTACAAATGCATATATCATCAAGTCATACTCTTACAATCTCTTATATCATCAAGTCAGCATGTTACAAACTCATATATCATCATTACTCAGACAAACAATCAAACAAACTCTATAACAAACTCATACAAACTCTATAACAGAATCAATAGACTCTTAAAGCATCAAAAAAACTAACACTCTTATATCATCAAGCGATTCTACAAAAGCATATCTCATCAAGCGATTCTACAAACAATCTGAAGAACAACAGACTCAGACAAACAATCAAAAGTGATCAAAACAGACAATATCAAATAGACTCTTAAAGCATTAAAACCTAACACTCTTATATCATCAAGCGATTCAACAAAAGCATATATCATCAAATCAATCTACAAACAATCAGTAGAACAACAAACTCATACAAACAATCAAAAGTGATAAAAAAACAGAATCAATAGACTCTTAAAGCACTAAAACCTACACTCATATTATATCAAGCGATTCTACAAAAGCATATATCACTCTTATATCATCAAGCGACTCTTACATACTCTAAGACCAGACTCATACAAACGATCTATACGGTAACAAACTCTCAAATGTCAAGAACAAAATCATTCCAAGGTTAACAATCAATACAATACAATCAAAACACAAACAAACTCTCACAAACAATCAATACAGAATCAAATTATTTTGATCGGGCGACATAATAAAATCAGACTTACTGCATGCTCCTAAAATGATTCAAATCTTATGTTTCTAAAAACACAGATCTGAAAATGGTTTTAACAGAGGCATGTTGAAAACCTTACATTGAGGATTCGAAGGGCGTCCCCTCCGAGGTTGAGAGTTCTTATAGGTACCGTAACCTTGAGAGGTATGTCTGGGTTTCGTCGAGTTGTTTTCAAAGAGTACAGTCGGCGGTGGATACTGGCTGACATGCAACTAGGTTTGCGTCAGAATTGGACATCGTGGCAGAGAGTCCTCGGTCTCCGAAGTGAAGTCGTACTATGTAGGTAGATTAGCGAGCCTACTCTGTGTGGAAGAGGAAGGCTGAGTCTCGACGGCGACATGTGCTCCTTGGCCTCGACCTCTTTCTCGCCCTAGACCTCTTCCTCTCCCTCGACCTCTTCCTCTCCCTCGACCTCTTCCTCTTCCTTTTGCGGCAGCCATCAGAGATGAAGCGAGAGATCGAACAGAGAGAGAGAGAGTCTGGAATTTTCGAGAAAGAGGAAATGAAATTAGGTTTGGAATTGGGATCGACACTTAGTCGATTTGGGGGAAACACGAGAGGAAAAAAATTCATGGTTAACCAAAAATTCTACCAAATCGCTCGGTTAACTTAAAATTGGCCAAAATTATTTCGGCGGTCTTTGTTAAATTGGGCCAAATTATTTAGGTGGGCCAAATATTTTAGGGGGATCTTTGTTAAAATTGGGCCAACTTGTGGCGCTAAAAATAGGAAGCCCTGATTAGTCAATAGTTAGTCGCTAAATAATGGATGTTTTCCAAATTAAATTTTCAAAAATAAATTTGTCAACTTATAATTATGAAATTCGAGTTATATAAAAGTTTAAATATCAAAATATTAATTTTGCCAACTTATAATTATGAAATTTGAAATTATTCGATCAACAACATAGTCATTAAAACGCATTAATCACCACGGTTCTTCATCATCTTCCTCTTTGTGATCTTCCGCTTCATCATCTTCACCATCATCATCAGAAGACGATAGATTACACCAAAATTCTTCTTTTGGTTCTACATCGTAATCGAAATTGCTTGGGTTTTTTGTGCTGTACCAAATTCTCGAGAACGAGATATTCAATTGTAGTCATCACTATCAGATCATCACTTTCTTGTTGCAAAAGAATCATTTTTGTGTTGACATATTCCCCAAAAATATTTCCCCTCGGGTTGACTCTACCAACATTGAGCCACAAATGCTTTGGTTTCTTCGTGTATGGATACGGGAAATAATAAACTTGCTCCGCTTGAGAGGCTGTGCAAAATAAATACGTGGAAGTTATACTTGAGTGTCTATGATATCCAAATATTAATTAAAAAAAAAGATAGAGATAGATATATTTACGTACCTAGAATAAATGGCTCGTATTTATTGTACTTTCTCGATGCACGAACGTCTACAATGCCAGCATTGCTCCTTCGAGTGCCTCTACCGATAGCAGAGTCATACCAGTTACACTTAAAGAGTGTGATTCTCAAATTAACCATCCCCTCGTACTGAAGTAGTATTATATCCGTTAAGATCCCGTTGAAATCAGTTGCATTAGATGCATCACTGTAATTCTCTCCTTTAACACATACACCATAATTACATGTCTTTCGTCCTTCGCTGTGGTTTTTTATATAAAAGTAGGGCAAGTTCTAGCCTTGTTGACGGGTCCATGCACTATGTATGGTGTCATTATCAAATATATAGAGGTATAGACACCATACATATATAATGTATACCTAAGAAATATTATTCAGATATACATAATCTTGCACCATGTATGATATTCGTCATCTCTTTCCCAGAGAGTTCTTTCTCTAAAAGATCTGGTTATTTCCAGAGATACAGTCTTCAAACATATTATTTAAGACCAACATGTATATGAGACCAACACAACATAATTATGATTATGCTATAAATTAATTTAAGGAAAAATTACTTATCTAGTATGAAAAAATATAGTTACTATTAAAGTAGGATTAATTTTTTGGCCTTGTTTCTCAAGATTTTATTGCCTAAAGTACCCCTATCATCATTTGGAAGGAAAAAAAAAATTACAGAAATGCCATTAATTTTTTTTCCATGTCAGCGAAAAAAATCAAATATTTACGAAAATGCCACCTTCCCTGCGAAATTAAATCCGCAGTCACGTGTTGCAGATTTTTGTGGTTGCGGATTTGTTTGTGTAATTACGGAAATGATGTTACGGAGTTAAATGCACGTGTCACAGATTTGTTTCTTTGTTACGGATTTAAAATAAATCTGCGACAAAGGAAATGTACTTTTTTAATTACTAAAGTAGTATGTAGTGTAACAGATTTGTGTCATGTGTTGCAGTTTTTTTTTATACTTGCGGATTTGTTCGTTTTTGGAAAATTGAGTTCGAAGATTTTTTCGCTAGTGTTGAAGATTTTATTGGGTTTTTGCAGTTTTTTCAAGATTTTGCGGATTGTTTACGCAGATTTTATTCCCAGTGTTACAGATTTTTTGTATGTGTTGCACATTTTAAAAAACTCTGTAACACAGACAAAAGGCTAAAAAAAATTACAAAACTAGTATTCTAGTGTTAAAGATTTAGTTCATGTGTTGCAGATTTAATTTTCGTGTGTACAGATTTTTTTTAAATTGATGACGTGGCATTTTTACTCATCTTTTTTTCTTGCGGATTTGTTATTTTATTTCCTTAAATAGTTTTATAAATTAATTTATAATTGAAAATATAATTTATCTTGTAAATAATGACTTTTAAAATTTAAAATATTATATTATATGAATCTATATAGAGAAAAACATTCATTTTAGGTTGTAATATTTTAATATAGTTTTTAATATAAATTTTTTTTTTAGTTTTTAAGCATAATATGTTTACAAAATAAATTTATAAGTTACAAATTTTGTTTGATGTGTTAAATAAATTTGTAATATTAAGAAAATATAAACTTAATATCTTTGAAATTTTGAAATATATTCAGATATGATTTTATTTATTTTTAAATTGAATATTGTTTTTAAAAATTTTCCTTTTACGAACCACCAATTATTTTTGGTAAGTCAATATACTAATTTGATTTTTTCTTGCTAGTCTATTTTCTTAAATAGTTTTACAAATTAATTAAACATTGAAAATATAATTTATCTTGCAAATAATGACTTTTTAAAATTGAAAATATTATATTGTATGAATGTATGTAAGGAAAAAACAATCATTATATGAACGCAAATATATTAATGTTTAACACCAATTTTAAATTAAAATAACTTATTCATATACTAAAAATGATTTCTGAAAATTTGAAAATATAATAATGTTAGAAAATAAGTTGGTTAATAATTTTCAAAATTTAATGTTTAATATATGTTTTCTCGAAAAACATATATTATTTCCGTATGATAATACTACATTGTTTATTTTTGAAAAATTCAATGTTTAAATCCCAAAAAAATTTAAATTAATTATTTCAGTAAGTGTTATGAATTAATAATAAATTTTTGCAAAAACCGAAATAAGTCTATTTGTTTCTATTATATTTTTAATAATTTTGGAAATATTTTCAATTGATATTATGGCAATTTTCGAAAAAATTAATTAAGGAAGTTCAATTTCTATGGTTTTTTCAAAAACGGATATATTAGTTTTTGGAAAAACGTAAATATTCTACTAGCATATATGGAAGTCTATTTATTCTCATTAATTACCTTCTTTTTTAACCCGGTTTTAAAAAAAAAAATTTTATGAAATCATTATTTCCTTTTTTAAAAAATCGTTTTTATTTAATATAAAGTTATATATTTTTTGTTTTTAAAGATTTTTTAAGGTAAATGTATTAAAAATTGTAAGTGCTTAGAATTGGGTATTTAGGTCATTTTCCACCTCTTAAACACTAAGTTAGTAAACTTAGGGTTATGAATACTAAGTTAGTAATTAGTCTAAAGATTCATACTACTTAAAGTAAATTTCACTTTTATTTGTGTTAAACCTCTCAAATGGTCGAAAATTAGCGCAATTTTGCAAAACATAAGCATGTGCACATTGATAATCTTCCGCTGAAAGCCATACTTCATGCATTTCCCCACGTGGATGACCAACCTGAGTAAATATATCAGGTACGTCTTTGTCATGATATTCGGGGACTCCACCTTCATTGAATCTTGTTAACCTGACAAAAAGAGTTATAGAATTTTAGAATAGATAGCATGTACGTGTCTCCATAGACTAGATATAAATTTACCTTGAATTCGTTTGTATATTCGAGGCGAAATAATTCTCTGTAAAATAAGAAATCTCTTCATTTAGATATGATTGAACAATCGATCCAGCTACATATCTTTTGTTCTTTGCTTTACCTTTCAACTTTTGGAAAAACCTTTCAAAAGGGTACATCCACCGGTATTGAACGGGACCTCCTAATTCAGCTTTGTATGGGAGATGTATAGAAAGGTGCTCCATCACGTCAAAAATGATGGTGGAAAGATCTTCTCCAAATTGCAAAGAATCAAAACTATGTTATGCTTTAGAATTTGGATGCGACTTTTCTGCAAAGTTCTAGAACATAAGTCACGAAAACATCCTCCGATCCCTACAACATAAAGAAATTAAAACAGCAAATGATTAATACAAAATATAAACTCGAAACTACATATTCAAAATACTATAAATAACCAGTACCTGCTAACGCGAGGTGGACATTCTTGTCTAGGAGTTCTGAAAAGATAAATGGAGGTACTCGCTGCATAAAAACATGGCAGTCATGACTCTTCATCTCCGAAACTTGTGCATTATCCATCAACTTAATAAGTCTGGAGCATAACCATCTGAGAATTTGACCTCATGCTTCACACATTCCAATAGTGAAGTTCTAGCTTTGTTTGTAAGTGTGTAGACTGGGAAAGGAGCTCTAACAACACTATCAACATGTAAGTGTGGCTGAGAATAGAATTGTTCTATGTCCAATCTCGATGGGATGTTTTCTTTTGATTTACCCTTACGCATAAGAGTTTTTATAATGTTGTCAAAAACATTCTTCTCTATATGCATCAAATCGAGATTATGTCGAAGATTGATATTCCTCTAGCATGGTAACTCCCAGAATATGCTTTCTTTGTGTCAGTTACGCTTCTTCCCATAGTCAGGCAACTTCTTTTCGTGACAGTTTCCACCAACGTCCTTAGTTTTTGGTGGATTTACACGACGAAAACGGTAGGAATAAATATGTTCACCGGTTAAAGAGTCAGGTTGGTACTCATTCCTAGCGTCATTTCCCTTCAAGAAGTCTTTTTTATTTTTCCTAAGTGGATGACCTTGAGGAATAAATCTTTGGTGAAAATCGAACCATCACGTCTTTCTTCCATTCGAAAAAAAAATATTTTGTATCCTCCATGCACCATGGACAGGATAATTTGTCATGGGTGGTCCATCCTGATAACATGGTAAATGCCGGAAAGTTGCTGATCGTCCACAGCAAAACTGCTTTTAGATTGAAATTTTGATTCAAGGACACATCAGATGCATCGACTCCATTACACCACAATTCTTTTAACTCCTCAACATGAGTCTTGAAGAATATATCAACACTACCTCGCAGATGATTTGGCTCAGAATTCATTACTGTAAGAAACAAGTACTTTGTATTCATGCACATATCAGAGGTAAATTATATGGAGTCAAGATCACATGCCACAACGAATGATTACTAGACATGCTAAATGGATTGAACCCATCTATACATAGTCCAAGATAAACATTACGGGTTTCTTGTGCAAACATGGGATACTGATCTTGAAAATATTTTCACTCTGCTGCATCAGACGGATGACACATTTCTCCCTCTTTTTCTTGATGCTCGGCATGCCATCTCATTGACGATGCAGTCTTCTCGCTCTGATACATTCTCTTTAATTTTTCAGCAATTGGCATATACCACATATGAATATGTGGTATATTGGTCATATGGTGTTGCTCGTTAGGCTTCCATCTTGGTGCATTAAAAAACTAACACTTATCTAACATTTCGTCATCTTTCCAAAATATCATACAATTGTTGAAGCAAACATCAATCGGATGACATGGGAGGCCTAAATTGCTTATCAATTTCTCTATCGCATAATGTGAATTGGTTGCCTGATTTCCTTGTGGTAGATACTCTTTAAACATTTTTCATATCGAATCCACTAGCCTTTCACTCATATTATGCTCTGCCTTCTTTTGCATGACTCGAAAAGCTAAGTATAACTGTGAGTGACCTTCACGACAACCATCGTACAGTGGATTTTTCGCTCCTTCTAAAAAGTCGTCGAATTTTTTTGAATTATTACGTACATGTTCTTCGACATTCGGTTCACTACCATGTTCCTACGCATTCTGATAACTACCATACTGATGATAGTTATCAAGATCTACATTATCACGAAATGCATAATTCACCATATCTACATATATATCTTCTACTACATTATCCACTCCTTCACTCCCACTAACCCATGCCGTATCAGCATAAATGGTTCCTAAACCCATATCAACTTCTTCTCCATGATTATACCAAACATAATAATCATGCATAAATCCATTCCTATACAAATGCTTTTGTATTCTTCTTCCCGGCATAATTTATTTATCGTTCTTGCAAATATCGCAAGGAGAGAGAAACTTACCGTCGTTGCTCTGCGCAAAAGGCTGGCTATTTGTAAACGGGATAAATGATTATCGACCCCCGCTATGAACCCTGTCGTGAAATTTCCCATCGCTGCATAGATCATGTTATACATCCACTCTCGACAATTAGTCGCAACTGCGTTGGCAAGTAGTCACAAAATTTAACAACTGTAAAAACAGTCGCAATTTGTAGTCGCAAAAGCCGTGTTTTCTTGTAGTGGCTCATAGATTTGAAGAAGAAGAAGAATAAGAAGAAGAAGAAGAAGAAGACGAAATATATCTATTTTGAGTGAGAGAGAGAGAAAAAATAGACTGGATTTTATTATGAGTTAGTCAATTTAGACATTTGATAAATCTGGATTGATAAATCATATTGTGTGGTTGAGTTGATTATTGTAGAAGATCTGTGATTGATCGTCTTGCTTGTGTCGATGAATCATATAGCGCTCTAGACTCTCTCTATCACTCACGGTTTGTGAATTGAAAGAAAAGGTAAGAGAGAATAAAATATTGAACAAAGTACATAAGACACTTATAGAGTTCCCCTAATCACCAGGTACATCTCTCTTCATGTATAAGCATGGAATTCACTAGAGCTTGGAGCTGTTTTCAGATTACAAAGAATAAACCTCGAGCTTGTTAATAGCAGAGCTATTTATCAAGGAAGAAGAATGTTTTATTCTGTTTGGTCGACTAACTAACTAACGACTTGTTGACCGGTTTTATATAAACCAGCTGAATTGGCCTTTGGCTTATTACTCTGCGGCGGACCATCTAGCTTTCTCCGTTGCTCATCATGATCATACCAATATAGGTCCAGAAGAGTAAAATCATATTTGAAAAAAAAAAAATCCACCTTGGTTCAAGCCTTTTCCGAAAACCTTAGTTTCTCTCCTTTCGAACAGCCTCCAAAAATATTAATCTCCATCCTTTGATCTCACATGACCAAAATCCACCTAGAAAACTCTTCTTTGGCATGAGATCCTTCCTCATGATGCTTCGATTCATCCTCAAAACATTTTCTCCTTCGTTTTCACTTTCCTGAATATTCACTGTCTCTTCGCCTTCTTGAAAATGATCCAGTCAATATTCTAGATTCGAAGATGACCTTGTCACCTCCTATGCACGGAGATACCATGGACGAATCCTTAGGCGTCGTTGACCTTCAATCTTGTCAGAAATCCGTCAAACTTCTCTCCGAGTAAGACATTCTTAAGCATATCCGCTGGACTTACTGAGGTATGAATCTTGCTTACCCTTATATCTACATCCTTGATTTTATCCCTGATGAAATGGTATTTTACTGCGACTTGCTTTGTTCTCCAATGATGCATGTAGTTTTTGGCTAGATAGATCGTACTCTCCAAGTCACAATTTATCTCTAGAGCATCTTGTTTAAATCCTAGTTCACTACATATCCTTTTAAGATACAAAGCTTCTCTGCCTGATCCTGATAATGAAATGTATTCTACATCTGTTGTAGATAAGGCGATCACTTTTTGAAGAGTCGACATCGAGCTTACCGTATTGCCACCTACAGTGAAGATGTATCCTGTGATCGACCTACACTTATCCAAATCCTAGGTGTAGTCCAAGTCGCAGAGCCTAACCACTCTGAAATCTGAGCCCTTCATGAAAGTTAAGTTCAAATTTAATTCTCCTTTGACATATCTCATTATCCACTAAGCTGCTAATTATTGATCCTTACCCGGTTTGCTCATGTATCAGCAGACTATACCCACTGGATAAGGGATATCAGGAAAAGAGCCAACAATGTCATACATCAGACGGCCTACCACACTTGAATATGGTATGTCCTCCCATTTCCTTAGCTTGCTCCACCTCTTCTTTGTCAGTTAAACTGTGTTTAAAGTGAGAACCCAATGGTTTATGGACTGTCTTGCAATCCCACATACTAAATGCTTTCAAAATTTTAGCAAGATAATCGTTTTGAGAAAGCTATAGAAATTCCCTTTTCTGTTTCTAAGAATGTTCGTTCCTACAATATTTCTTGCTGCACAGAGGTCTATTATTTCAAATTCGGGTTTTAGAAAATTCTTCAACATGTCTATCATCTTCATACTTTTTGATGCAATTAGCATACCATCCACGTAAAATAGTAAATAAAACCATATTGCTCATATTTGTACCTTCAGATAAACAAATGGATCGTATTTACTCCACTTGTATTGTTGCTTGCTCATATGTATGGAACCTATAGTTCCATTCCCTAGGTGATTGTTTTAGACCGTATAAAAATTTTCTGAGTAAACACAAATGATCTTCCTTCCCTTTATAAATGTAACCCTCTAATTGATTCATATAATTTGATTTCTTCATTGCTTGCCTCATTCTACAAATTCTTGTCCTCGCTTCTCCGACCCTCACTATTTTCCCTTGGCTCATCAAGGTTTACCAGCTCAGCATTAGAAAGTGCATAAGCCACGAAGTCTTCATCTTCAAATCTGGAAGGTACCCTTCTTTCTCTTCTGACTCTATCCCTGACCAGAAGATAACCACTCAAGGTTTTTGCACCCTAAACTGTCTTGACCATTGATTCCTGACTTGTCTATGACTCATTTCATGTCCTTGTTTCTGATTCATTTCATGACTCTGTCAGTGATTCTTCCTCTGATGATTCTGAATCATTTGAAATCACTTGTTCTGAGTCAGATCCACCTGTACATGAGGTACTTCCTGTCAATATTTCTTGACCCAAGATTTCTTCCAAGTTAAATCTGAAAGACTCATTCTGAGTCGTGCCTTTGTCTTCTGTCTTTTCATCCTTGCTGTTATTTCCTTGCAAATCCTTGAACATCATGTCTTCTTGAAAGATAACATCCTTGCTTATTACAACCTTTTGCTCTTCAAGAAGCCATAGTCTATAACCTTGTGTACATTTACCTTGACCAATAAAGACTCTTTTGTAGCTTTTGGGCTTATCAGGTCCTTGATAGTGTGAACCTAGGATACACACCTGAAACTCCTCAGATGTTTGTATTCTGGATCACTTCCTGTCCACCTCTGTTCTGGAACCTCAAACCCAATAGATGTTGATGGAGACATATTAATTCCTCAACCCAAAATTCTTCTTTTAAACTTGATTATGTTAGCATACTCCTTACTTTGTCGACGATTGTGCGATTCATCATTTCAAAAACGATGTTCTGTTGTGGGGTATAAGGACATGTTTTATGTCTCTTAATGATAGGTCGAGTTTTAATCCCTATACTAACTGCAAGTGCACAGTAATGTGAATGTAGTACTTAGGGTATCGAATCCACAAGGACTCTGGGCAACGATAGATTTAGAACAGTCAAGATTAAACTAGGAGAAAGCAAATGTAGTGAGAAACTAAAAACAAAGCAGGAAAGTAAATCAGTAGCAAGATCGGTTTGTAGGCAATTAACTAAAAGCACTAAGTCTAGGGAGTTCTCAGGAAATCAGACAAGCAGATAAATCATTCAGTCAAGATCAAATTAAGTACGGTTCTAGAACTCAAACACAGATATAGAATTAACCAACTTTCGTTGTGAGAATTCTCTAAGCCTAATTGCAGAAATCCAAATTTCTTTGTAATTCCTAACAGATTAAACTAGTTTTAAGATTAAGTTTGATATGTTCACAATTCAATTAAACCAAATTTCTTTGCGAGTAATTCAATTGCTCAACCTAAATAGTTCAGATTCTAAACTACACTTTCGTGTCAATTTAACAACCTAAGATCTAGATTCTAAGTGATCAGGTTAGAAACTAGTGTTAAGCACAATTTAGATTGAAGAACAATTATTGATATGAATCCTTAACTGAATTAATTATATCTAGCAAGTCATCAAATCCTTAATGAGAATCCCTAAACCTAACTATGAATCTACTCAGACATAGAATATGAAAACATAATCAATGAATTAATAGATTGCATAAAAGAGAATAAAGAAGTAAAGGGGTTCGAAATCTTCTCCAAAAAGCAGAAAGCAGTACATGATTAGATCAGCTCTAAGCTCTATAAACTCTATGCTCTAAGTATGAAAGTGTATCTCAAAACTGATGTAAAAACCTAATTATATAAGCTAATCACGTCTTGGGGCTTCTTTGTAATTATCAGGAACTTCTGGGAAAGACTGCAATTTCTTCATTCTTCATTAACCGCCGAGGAAAGGCCCATCTCGCTCGTGTGTCGATCAATGCACGATGTGTGTCGATCGATGCATTACTCTGTTTTGGACAGTGAACTCTATCTCTCGGGTCAAAGCACCAAAATGCTCCAAAAAGCTCCAATAACTCCAATTCTGCTCCAAACGTGTATATATCTAATAACACCTGTAAAAGACTCTAAAGAAACACTGAAAGACTCTAAAATACACTTATATCATGGTCTAAAACCGGTAAAAACCATGATATATCAACTCCCCCACACTTAGCCTTTGCTTGCCCTCAAGCAAAACAGAGAACTAAAACATGGTGAAGAGGTTTGAAAACTTTCAGAAACTCTTTTTATCTTAGAAGCAACAACACTCAAATTCCCCTTAGTAAGCCACCGAAAGAATCACCTGCAAGACATCAAGACCAACATGTACTTCCCCCACACTTAGCAACTGTCATAAGTAAACTCCACAATCAATCCAAGCAATTCAAATTCACCCTACTGACTTCTATAAGCTAATAAGTGCGGTCTCACCTAAGGATTATCGATCAAAGGGCACATGGATTCTTACTTTGTCAGCTCTAGACCACCATACTATCTTTTTCTGGTTCCTTTTCTTCTCTTTTCCCTTCCTTAGCATTCTGATTTTTCCCCATTGGGTATCATTTTTTTTTTATCAGTGCTCTTCCCATTAAGGGGTGTACTTTGGACACATTCCATGAATGCACAGGAGGTAATAGTGTTTGCTACTACTCCCGTGACCACTTCGGAGCTACTAGCTCATCCTCAGTTTATTACTCTTTTTTTATGGAAGGGGATAAGGGAACCATACTCGGACAGGTTTACAAGCTGTGTCAGAACTAACAAAGGAATCCGACTCAAGGTATACCAAGCCCTTAGGTGAGAAAATTAAGTCAGATTAAGGGTGAAGTCAGTGAAGGATCCTCTGAACACCTGAATTGATATGGGTGTCCTTAGTAGGTTGATCCGTGTTGGGTTTTCTAATAGTCATAGATAGTTCCTGCAACTTCATCCCAATGGTTACTTAAGTTCCTGCAAGAGTTGTTAATTCTCAAAAATTCACTGTTTCTTATTTAAACTTGTTTTGACTCGATAAAACAAATTTTTTGAAAAACGGACTGACTCTAAGAAAACAGAAAGATAATAGTCAGTACCACCTCTCCCACACTTGAAACACACCGTCCCCAGTAGTGTCAAGCTAAGGTTTGGTAAAAAGAAAGAAAATGTTAATGGATGAGTTAAGTTCTGTCTTATTTTTACCTCTGTCGCTCATGCATCGATCGATACATAAATGTAACGACCGTTGCAAGGCGATTTGCGTCATGTGTCGATCGTTGCTCAGGACCGCAATGATCGCTGCAATGCGATTTTCGTGTTGTGACGATCGACACACAGGACCGTGTCGATCGTTGCATTGCGATTCTGTCGGGACCTGCAGACAAAACTCACCAAAACCAAAAACAAACGTAAAATACTAACAAAAACACTAAAAATGAATAGCAAAAACAAAACAGTGGGCTGCCTCCCACTCAGCGCTCTTTTAGTGTCAATAGCTTGACGTTTTAGCTCAATCAGACAGAGGGTGCAACATCCAGAGGTAAAATCTGACCTCCTGGAATATCGGCCTTAGCCCAATAATGTTTTACTCTCTGTCCATTCACAGTAAATTCCTTACCTTCCTGGCTGATCAGAACGACAGCTCCATAAGGACGTACCTCTTTGATCGTGAAAGGACCAGACCACCTTGATCTCAGCTTACCTGGAAACAATTGCAAACGAGAGTTATACAAAAGTACCTGATCATTAGGCTCAAATTTTCTGGAGACAATCTTCTTGTCATGATAAGCCTTAGTCCTCTTCTTGTACAGCTTTGAGTTCTCATAAGAAAAATGTCTAATCTCATCCAAATCATTAAGCTGCACCAATCTCCTCTCTGCAGCAGTCTTAAGATCGAAGTTCATCTGCTTTACAGCCCATGTTGCTTTGTGCTCTAGCTCTACTGGCAGATGACATGCTTTTCCATACAGAAGACGGAATGGAGTAGTCCCAAGTGGTGTTTTGAATGCAGTCCGGTAAGCCCATAGTGCGTCATCTAGCTTTGCTGCCCAATCCTTCCTTGTCTTCCCAACTGTCTTCTCTAAGATCTCTTTGATTTGCCTATTCGAGACCTCAACTTGTCCACTAGTCTGCGGGTGATAAGGAGTACCAACTCGGTGATGAACTCCATGCTTCTGTAGCAGCTTCTCGAAGACCTTATTAATAAAGTGAGATCCTCCATCACTAATCACTATCCGAGGTACTCCAAATCTAGGAAATATGATGGTCTTAAATAGCTTAATAACCACCGAATAATCATTGGTTGGACTAGCTATTGCTTCTACCCACTTAGATACATAGTCCACAGCAACCAAGATAAACTTATTCCCATAGGATGAGGGAAAAGGACCCATGAAATCTATGCCCCAGCAATCGAAAACCTCAACCTCAAGAATGAAATTCTGAGGCATCTCATGCTTCTTACTGATTTTCCCTCTCCTCTGACAGGCATCACACTGAGAAACGAAGGAATGAGCATCCGCAAACATTGTAGGCCACCAGAAACCTGCTTGCAGAATCTTAGACACAGTCTTGAAAGTAGCAAAATGTCCAGCATAATCTGATCCATGACAGTGGAATAAGATATCTGGAACCTCTGATTCAGCAACGCATCTCCTGTAAAGACCATCCGAACAATGCTTGTAGAGATAAGGTTCATCCCAGTAGTATCATCTGAGCTCCCTGAAGAACTTTTTCTTTGCATACCCCTTCAAATCATCTGGTTCAGTCTCTGCAGCCACGTAATTAGCTATATATGCGTACCAGGGTCGATCGGTGGTTGCGACAGCATCTACTTCGAAAACATAGTCTCCAATTTGAACCGTGAAAGGTTCTGGGTTCATATCCGCACTGCAACGATCGTCGCATAGAGTAGCATCGATCGTCGCAGTCTCGACACATGCATCGATCGTCACAGATGTGACATCGATCGACGCAATGCGATTAATCCGACAGTTTTGCAAGTTTCTGTCCAAATCCATCTGAAACACTGTCCCGATCATATGACGGTCTCCTCAAGCAAGTAATCATTAATAGGCACGTCTTCCTCAACCAGCATCCTTGAAAGATGGTCAGCAACTCCATTCTCAACTCCCTTCTTGTCCCTCACTTCAATGTCAAACTCCTGAAGCAACAGAATCCATCTCAACAATCTTGGCTTAGCATCTTTCTTCTGCATCAGATACTTCAGGGTTGAATGATCAGTGTGTACAATCACCTTGGAGCCAACAAGATAGTGTGCAGAATTTCTCAAATGCAAAGACAACAGCCAACAACTCCTTCTCTGTAGTGGCATAGTTTCTCTGCGCATCATCTAGTGTTCTGCTGGCATAATAGATAGCATGAAGCTTTCTGTCCTTCTTTTGCCCCAGAACAGCTCCTACAGCATAGTCACTAGCGTCACCCATAACCTCAAAAGGTAGATCCCAATCTGGTGGCTGAACTATAGGAGCACTCACTAATGCATGCTTGATCTGTTCAAATGCAGTCTGACAATCTGCATTGAAATCAAATTTGGTATCCTTACACAGCAAAGCAGTTAGTGGTCTAGCAATCTTACTGAAGTCCTTGATGAATCGTCTATAGAAACCAGCATGTCCAAGAAAGCTCCTTATAGACTTCACAGAATCAGGCGCCTGAAGGCTGGTCATTACCTCAATCTTAGCGCGATCTACTTTAATCCCTGCTTCAGACACTTTATGTCCAAGTACAATGCCATCTCTGACCATGAAATGGCACTTCTCCCAATAAAGAACCAAGTGTTTCTCCTCGCATCTAGTCAGCACCTTGCACAGATTATCCAAGCACTCATTATAAGATGACCCATAGACTGAGAAGTCATCCATAAACACCTCCATAAAGTCCTCAATCATATCAGTGAATATGGACATCATGCATCTCTGGAAGGTGGCAGGTGCCTTGCAGAGTCCAAAAGGCATCCTGCGGTAAGCAAATGTGCCATATGGACAAGTAAATGTGGTCTTTCCCTGATCCTCTGGATGGATGGGAATCTGGAAGAAACCTGAATATCCATCGAGGAAGAAATAGTAAGGGTGATTTGCTAACCTCTCCAGCATATGATCAATGAAGGGTAAAGGGAAATGATCCTTCCTTGTCGCAGCATTGAGCTTCCTGTAATCTATGCACATCCGGTGTCCAGTCACAGTCCTTGTAGGAATCAGCTCGTTCTTCTCATTCTTCACTACTGTAACTCCGCCTTTCTTAGGCACTACATGGACTGGACTCACCCAATCACTGTCTGGAATTGGATAGATAATCTCAGCATCTAGGAGTTTCATAATCTCCTTCTTAACCACATCCTTAAGGTTAGGATTCAGCCTTCTCTGATGCTCAACTGATTTCTTAGACTCGTCCTCAAGATGTATCCGATGCATGCACAGTTCCGGAGAGATACCTGAAATGTCATCAAGAGAATAGCCAAGAGCTTTGCGATGCTTGCGCAGCTTGCTTAGCAGTAAAGTGAGCTCTGCGTTGTTCAAACTAGCATTAACAATCACTGGATAAGTTGAATTAGGTCCAAGAAATGTGTACCTTAGCCTGGATGGAAGTTGTTTCAGCTCAATTTTCGGAGCCTTTTCCTCTGCCCAGTCTCTGTCGACATGCAACGATTGATGACCTGAAGGTGTCGATCGATGCAATGTCGCATCAGACACATCCACTTGCATTACTTTCTCAGCAGAGTCCATTAGCCTTGCATAGCAGATGGCGGGCTCGTCTTGCAGATGTTCCAGCTCCATTATAGAGCTCAGTAAGGCTCTCTCCAGTGGATCTTCAGCATGTGACTTATGAAAGTATTCTGCAGCTAAATCGCTGAGTGTGTCCACATAAAAGGTTTTTCCGTCGATGGTTGGTCTTTTCACCAATTTGTCCATATCGAAGCTCATCTTCAGAACTATCTTACGTCTTTGGCAGTCAATCATTGCACCAACAGTAGCTAAGAAAGGCCTACCCAAAATCAGTGGATCCTTTGGTTCCTCTCCATACTGCAGAACCACAAAATCAGTAGGAATCACACATTGGCCAATCATTATAGGCACATCCTCCAATATTCCTTCAGGAATTTTGATTGTTCTGTCTGCTAAAACCAGTGAGATCCTAGTGGGCAGGAAGTCAGTCATCCCAAGTCTCTTAGCAACAGAGAAGGGCATAAGGTTCACACTAAAACCAAGATCACATAGAGATCTTTCAAATCTTTCCATGTAGATAGCACAATCCAATACAAAGCTCCCTGGATCTTTCAATTTCTCAGGAATCCTGCCCTGAAGCACTGCACTACACACTTCCGTGATCATCATTACACTCTCCTCATTAGACCACTTCCCAGAAAGTAAGTCCTTAAGGCATCTTTTCATCACAGGAGTAGTCTCCATAGAGTCAATCAAAGGTACTTCTATCTTCACCTTTTTAATGATCTCCTTGCATTTGTGATAGGGTCTAAGTTTTAATCCTATTCTACTGCAAGTGCACAGTTAAGTGATTGTAGTATATAGGGTATCGAATCCACAGAGACTCTGGTCTCGATAGAATAAGAACCGTAGAGATTATTACTAAGAAGAAAGCAGATTTTATTAAACTAAAAATCAAAACAAGAAAGTAAATCAGTAGCAGATTGGTGGTGAAAGCAGTTAACTAAAAGCGCTAAGTCTAGGGAATTCTCAGGAAATCAGACAAGCAGACAAGTTAATCAGTCAGGATCTAATTAAACACAGTTCTAGAACTCAAATCACGGAATTAGAATTAACCAAATCTCTTTGCGAAAATCCTCTAAGTCTAAGTGCAGTAATCCAAATCTCTTTGCAATTACTAACAGATTAAACCAGCATTAATTTCAAGTTCGATATGTTCACAATTAAACTAAGCCAAATCTCTTTGCGAATAATTTAATTGCTCAACCTAAATAGTTCAGATTCTAAACCACACTCTCGTGTCGTATTTAGCAACCTAAGATCTAGATTCTAATTGATCAGGTTAGAACTAGCAGCTACTTAGCTTTCAAGTAAAAAAAGGATGTGAATGACAATACAAAGTTCTACAGAGTTGTGGAATTCATCTTCTTATGAAAATATAAGAAACGATCCCTCACATAGTAGTACCTCAAATGAGCAAAGCAGAGGTATTGCGAAAGAAGAAACGCTAAGAAGTAGTCACAGAAGCAGTCACATGCAAGAAGATCAATCAACTGCCAGGGCAGAGATTTCGAAGAAGATCGTTCTACTACTATGTATGTGTGACTGCTTCAATCAGAAAAATGCTTCATGGAAGGGAGCTCATTCTCGAGAGAACTCATTAGAGACGAGGTCGAATGATTCCTGGGCAATATGGATTTTAGAAGTTATATGGGTACACATGATATTTTTAAATTGAGTCTTATGGGTAAAATTATAGAGAATTTACTTTTCAATAACAATATATTTTAATCGAGTTACCATATCAACAATAACTATACTTTTTGAATAACAAAGGATTTTGAATAGAATAAAAAAATCTTTAAACCAACAACAATGGATTTTACTAAGATTTTAAAATCCATGAACCAATAATAATGGAATCTTAGAATTTTAAAAAGGGTTGATTGCAAAACTACTTCTCAAATTGAAGTCAACCCTAAAACTACCATCACCCTTCTCTTTCCTCTCCTTCATTAATATATCCCCTTAATAATATGGGTATTCACGATAATGTCATCGTTAGACTCCTTGTGAACTCTGATATTTTTACCAAAAGACAAAAAAAAACATCCAGATCTAACTTAATTACGAAATTGTCATCTTCTCCAATTCACCCAACCACCATTAACAACCAAATTTGAGCTCCTAATTCTTTACACAACAAATTTCGATCAATTAAAGCTCTATATTAGAGTTCTAAACCTTTTATTCTCCTATATCATCTCCAATTTCATCCAAAAAACTCTCTAAGTCATGTTTCAAAATTTTGGATCGCTTGCGATTTTGGTTATTCTTGCATAAAATGGTTGGGTTTGTTGGGTGGTGTAACTAGAAGTTTTGGGCTCTTTGCGAAGATAAAAACGAGTTCAAAACCAGATTTATAGGATTTTCACAAGATCCGCCGATTTTCAGATCAGTTTCGCGATTTCAGACTTCTCATGAAGTCCGACAGAGTTTGATGGTCAACGAGGGGGAGTTTTGCAATTGACTTTTAAGTTAACAAACCTCCAATGAAGTTTGAGATATTCTTTTGAAAACAAATTTTTTAACATACTTCACCAAGAAGTCTAAATAAGCACATGGTAGTTTTGCAATTGATCGAAATTTGATTTTTTTATTCAGACTTCTTTTGTACTATGATAAAAAAAAGTTTAGTGAATTTGAGCGAATCTTAACTTTTTCTCAGACGGAATCTGAAGTCAGAAAATAAAAAGGTAGAAAGAGTAATTGACCGAAATTTTCAAATGTTGACCAGAATAAGGAAAAGAATTTCAGACAGCTTTAGAAGTCTGAAATGCAAAACTTTTGTCAGACGGCTATAGAAATCTGAAATACCAAATTTTCATCAACGCCAAAAATACTCTAAAAATGCGATGCTTTTTATCAGACTTTCCGCGCTGTCTGAATATCATCTCAGACTGCAATAGAAGTCTGTTCTAAAAAGTCAACCCCAAAAACACCCCGTACTTTTTGTCAGATTGTAGTAGAAGTTTGAAAATCTTCAGACTTCTTGGAGAAGTCTGATAAAAAGTCAAATTTAAAAGTCAATTGCAAAACTACCCTTTTTTGTTCTCAGACTTCATAAGCTATTTGACAAAAATGTCAAAATTTTACAAATCATATTGTGTACGCTGTATAAAGTCTGCCAGGCTGCATCCACTGCATGGTTAGTTTCATTTCAGTTGCAAAAAAACCCCTCTTTTCCGACTGCAATAGAGGTCTGGTAAAACTACTATCTCTGAAATGGTAAATTTTTTAAAACGCATTTTTGTATATATGTGATTAATTTCGTTGATTTTAGTTTTTATAAATGTGTGTTAGTTGTATATGTTCCTCCTGCGTGAGTTTTACATTCTTATGTTTGGTAATTATTTTTTAATGATTTTTGAAGAATATTGGCAACGTAGCTAATAGAACTAGACTTTTGTGTGCAGTTATATTTAAACAAAATCCATTTGTACATTACAGATAATGTATTAGATTATTTTTAGCTTTCAAATGTGTTATACTTAATTATGTTGCGCCTCTATGATTTTTACAATATGATGTGTTATATTAATCTGATAATCAAGTTTCTTAAGTTATTAGCAATTTATTAAAAGGTTTTAATTCATAAGAATCAGACTTCGTTTGAAGTCGAAGTTAACAAGATTTTATGAATTACAACATTATAATGTCTCATTGTAATTTGTTTATTTCCTTCATAAATTGTTTGATATTAGGTTGTGACTTTGTTGTGTTGTGACTTAATTATTTTTGTATTCTTGGTTTACCAAGTTTATGGCTTGTGTCTTGTATTACTTTTCGCATTTACATGCTGATTTTTACAATAAGATCGTTAATGTGATGATGAGAGAACGGACTTGACATTTGGACCTGTTAAGTTTATAAGATCTTAGCTCATAAGAATCAGACAGCAGTAGAGGTCTGACGACCATATCATCAGACTTTTATGGCAGTCTAGATATTACAAATGATCCATTTTCCCAAGTCTAAAAAAATTTCGAGGGTTAAGGTGACACATTTTTCTCTAAGGTTAAGGTGACCAATTTTTCCTAAGTGTAATAAAATTCACCACCACTTAAGGTTATTTTAGTTTGTCATATGTTGGTGTATGTAACCTAAGGGGTAATTTTTCTAACCAATTTTCTTATCTCATGGTTTTTCTTCCAAGGTTAAGGTGACCCATTTTTCTGATGTTGTACTTTCATTGAACAAAATTTTTTGTTGATTTGAGTAGACAAAAGAAAAATTATACAACTTTGTATTCTTCTACAAGCATAGTAGACAAGGAGAGCTTCCTTCCTCTGATTTGATCATCCAATAATCTAATACAATATAATGTGTTCAATAAGAAGACTAATAACCAGTGAAAATATACAAAAAATGAGAAAACACATAATCTAGTATCAGACTTCAGACTTCAAAAGCAATCTAATATCATACTTCGTGTTAAATTTTCACTCTCAGAGTTTGGTTGTAGTATGATATTAGAATTTTGATTGCATCGTGTTCCTTGTATCGTCATACACATCACGTTCCTCAGTTTTGTCTGCCATATCTACAATGTAAGTCCCACCATAAACAATCTTTGATATATGGTGAACCTCCTTGGAAATTACATTTCTCTTCTTCTCCACCATTGTAAGTGTATCTTCAAGCTGTCTCTTCGTATGTTTTCTTGCTTTGTCCAAAGCACCTTCAGCCTCTACATCAAATCAACCTATGCATTAGTTTGCATAAAGATTTATCAATCAAAAAGTTATGTTTATTAAAAGGAACTTGTAAATAAACCAAATCAACCTATGTAATAGTTTGCATAAAGATTTATCAATCGAAAACTTCTGTTAATTAAGAGGAACTTGTAAATAAACCAAATCAACCTATGTAAGGGTTTTGTTCACAAAAAAGAGAAATTTTTAGGGTTATAAAATCTCTGGTATCAAACTTCATATGCAGTCTAGGATGGAACTTCTAAATCGAGCGTGAAAATTTCCCGCCTTTTTAAAAGTTTTCGTTTGAAAATTTTCATAAACTTTTAAATTTCATACTTCATATGCAATCTGAAATAAGACTTCATGAAAAGTCTAAATACTTGAACCAGATTTACCTGGAAGTCTGAGAAACTCTCATACTTTGGTTGTAGTCTGATATTAGACTCTCATACTTCGTGTTCCGCGTACTTGTTGAAGTTTTAGGATCCATTACCAGCATAAGACGCCTGAATTCCAGCCTCTTTGGAGAGTCATCTGGCTCAACCTTAAACCAAGCACCTGAAAAAGAAAAAACACAGAGCTCTTGCATTAGTTAGCGAACAAGTCTCCGGATACCCTTCCCATGAACTCCAGATCTCTTTGCTAGCTTCCCTACGAGTTGTTGGTGCGGCAATAGTAACACGAACATCGTCAGCGTTTACTGCTGCAGAGAGAAAAAGAATAGCAAATCAAGTTGTATAATCAAAAGTCTATGTCAAAAGTATCAATTAGTTCAATTAAAAAACCTTTGAAAACACTACATTGGAACAGATCCACTCACCTATTTCGCAGCTCAAAGAGAATCGGCTATGGATCACATACATAATAACTCAGATGAGAGAATAAGCTTGAGAACCTTCTTGGTGAGAAATTCGAAAGAGGTTTTACAAAAGAGAGAGAAAGATAGGTTGTAAGAGAAGGAAGAATGTGAAGATTTTTTTTTTTTTTTGTTATATGTGTGTACAGGATTATGTTTAAATTTTCCATTTTTGTTGTTGTTATATGTGTAAAAATTGTAAAATATCCGGTATATGGAGTCTGATAAGGAACTTCTGAATCAAACGGAAATTCTAAAATTTAGAGGCGGAAATTTCCCGCCTTTTTAAGTTTTCGTGTGAAAATTTTCAAAAACTTTCAAATTTCAGATTTCATATGCAGTTTGAAATAAAACTCCATGAGCAGTCTAAATACTTGAACCAGGTTTACTTGGAGGTCTTAGAAACCCTAAATCTAATACTTATTACTTAAATATCATCATATTATATAGAAAACTTATAATAAACATCAAACTCGTTTAACATTGTTACAAACTAACCAGTTTATGTATACGTAACATTATGAATAAAATTTCACTAACTCTCAATCTAACCCTACATGTAAAAACATGATATTCAACTTCATATGTCAAACATAGAACAAACTACATGGTGTTTAGAACGAAATTTACCTTCAATAGTTAAATTTGACTAAGGTTTATGTAATATTAATTTATATACGTCAAAAATACTTATGTGTAATTTATGCATTAAAAATTTGTATCAAATTATTTTTTATAATTTTTAATTTAAATTTTAAACTTAAATACATCTCAGACTACTCTGAGAAGTCTTATCAATCGAAGTCTGAGAAACCATAAATCTAATATTTATCACTTTTAAGTAAAAATAGTTAAACAAAATACCTAGGAAACATCAAATTCGTTAAATATATACACATTATAACACATATGTGCAATTTAAATTTCAAATGAAAATTTGGTAAACCATGAATCTAACCCTAAAGCTATATGTAAGTTAGGTGATCGACTCGCACGCATGTGCGAACATTATTCTGTCTGTTAGTTAATTTATGTGTATTTTTCGTTTAGTGTAAAGACAAAATGTGATATAAGTTTTTCTTAGGTCGAGATGGTATAAGATTTCATTCATAGTTTTATATGCACATCATAATTGTTACACTCGGATGAATACAATCATATTTTTATACACATACAAACAATAAATATACATTGTATGTAAGGAAAAATTAACAGCTGTAGATGTGGATTCGTAATTTTTTGGACTTATTTTTGGTTTCATGTTTGTATATTAAGAATTTTCCGGGGTGATCTAAGGCCCCTCTTCCTCCACCTATGAATGTGCTCAGCCTAACTGGAATGTCGTGTAGCTATAAATCAGGATTGGTAATTGTTGCCTCGTTTCGACAACCGTCCTTTCTTCCCCTTAAATATTGTCTCACCTTTCATCATTCTTCCTCATCCTCACTTCTTCCCTCTCCTTTGCTTCTACCAAAACTTTGATTCATTTTCACACTTTTATCTTCACCTCTTCCTTAAACATGTTGACTTGTTCTTCGTTTTTCTTGTGGTCGGATTTGTGTCGACCTCTGTAGTCATCCATGATCGATCTCGTCGATGAACTTATACTCTTTTTATAAATGGTATCTCATCGATACATGGATTTGTGCCGATGGTTGCTTCCGTTTGTCGCCCGATGGATTTATACTCTTCATTCGACTGATTTGATGCATCGTTAATTTCAGTAACATGCTCTGTCTGCTATTTCCGGGATCAATTGCTTTCTGAGTAAGTTACTTCCTTATTTTTGTATCGGATGTTTTTGTTATCTGTTCCCTTAACATTTTTTTTATTTCAGAGCAACTGATTGTACATCGGAGTGGATCCGTCCCAGAAGACGTGGAACAGATTGCTCTTTTGAGCAAGATGTTCAGCGGAGCTCGGTTTGTGGCGAGATTGCCTTTTTGGAATGGTTCGGCTGGCGTTTCAGAATTATTTTTATCCCAAGAAAATCCTCCGCTTGGTCTTGATTTCATCACGGTTCTCATATGTGCAGCTGACTATCAAGGATGAGCCTTGCAAGTGATGGACGACGAAATTGTCTTCTAATAAAGGTAACTCGAAGGCAAGATGACTGTTTGAGAGCGATTTCTTTTGGGTTCCTTTATCTTGAGGAGTACATTGGTTCCGGTGTTGATTTCATAACAGTTTCTATCACCGCCGGCCTTTCTTGGAGACGACGACGCAATCGTTTATCGAAAATGGGTCGGTTCGGTTTCTGGCGGAAAGAAACCAATCTTACAACTCAAGCTTTGGCTTGGACGATATTCTCTTTCAATAAATTAGTTTAGCTCTATTGTTTTTTGTAGTTCGACTAGTAATATCAATTTTTGAGGATAAATAAAACGAATGAATTTTCTTTATAAATTATTTGAGCTCTATTTTCGTTATTATTCCCTTCTTTTGATTTTATGCCTTAGGATTAAAATCACAATCAATAAACCGCCTAACTTGATTAACAAATAATTCGAACAATAGATAAGAATATTCTAAATAAAAATAAAATTCGGAATATTAAATATTTTTGCTAATAATTATTCTTTTCATTCTTTGAACATCGATATCTTGAAGATCTAAAAAATTATGGACCAATGAGCTTGTTCACATGTGTCGGAATATATTACTCCGAGTTATGGAGGTTGGTATAATTTGTTATTTAAAATAATTATTATATTAGTGAATTGAGTAATTACCTTTATGCAAATCCAGAAGCTCAAATTGTATGACGCACATTATTGGTAAAGCATGGTTGCAGTTAGCCTAACTGATTGAAAAATCGGTAGCAAAATCACATGCATAAGTATCAGTCAATTTGCAATGTAATATATCACCACTTAAATAATATTCATAATATTAACATTAGAATATAATAGACCAATGAACTAATCAAAATTTTATATACCTAGAAACATGAAAAAATAGAGAACTTATATATACAACCTGCTATCCATCAAATCAAAATGAATTTGTTTCCAATTGTACGGTGCTGAGACAAGATACCATGTTTGCAGGATACCAACATTGATAACTCTTCCAAAAACGTCTAACCCAAAAATATAAAATTTATTTTATAACTCGGTACAAATTAATAAAATAATGATATTTCATAAAAATAAAAATTGAAAACAACCTTACCAAGACTTGGTTTAATTTTGTGTTCGTCCATGAAAATTTTACTAAATGGGACAAAATGGAAGTAAAAGTTGTCAACCCACCAACAAAACTCCAAAGCTATATTTTCTCAATAAAGAAATTTCCCGAGGATGAGGTGTTTCTCGAAGAAGACTAGTATATAAACAAACCTTAAACGTTTCAATGATTATTGTATTATCTTCAACATTCATACTCATCCAAGATGGTTGCCATAATCTCTGCGGAATTATTTCATGAATTTTAGAACCCCACGAGGAAATTTAACAAGAATAAAGAGACGTAAAACAAATAAAGTTTGCGCTGAATTTTAACAACACAAATAGATTAATTTACGAAAATTGAACACTAACCCGTTCGTATACAAATATGAGATCGATCGTTGAAACTAATCGGAAAATTAACTTGTTCCACATTCTAAAAATTCAAGCTTTGATTCGCCATGTAAAAAACCATTATAAATCAGAAATATTGTTAATTTGATATTATTAAGAACATTTCAGTTTTTTGAATCCATGATATCATAGTTGTGATTTTCAACTTACAACTTATTTATATGTATAGATTTTTTGTTGTGTTAGATCTAGGTTAGTAATGTAAAATATTAATATATTATCGAATATTTCCTCATTTATAAGAAAAGATTTTGTTGTTTATCAATGCATATATAAGAGAATATATCTGATATAGGAAAGTTAGTTGAGAATTTTAAGAAACTTGATAACTTTAATAAATACTAGTGTATCCGAATCTGTATTAAGATTTAGATCCATATAACATAAAATAGTTTTGGAGATGTTAATAGTTAACAGATTTTGAAATCTATTTTTATATTTATAGTAATTCATTTTATCTAAAGATTTATACGTTACATTATTCATTTACATATATTTTATGTATTATAACAAAGAGATATGTGAAGGTATCTAAATAAATATCAGAATATAATAATTGTTTTTTATTATTGTTTTCAAAAAACAATATTAAGGATATAAAATATTTAAAGTTTATTTCTTCTATGCCCTTGATTTTAAATGTAGAGCTAAAATGATGTTTTCTTTTAGAGCTTTTGTTGTATAGCTTTGTAATGAAAGAAAATTATATTAAAAAAACTCTTATTGATTGAAAGAAATTTCTAGCAGTTCCTAATCCGATTAGGCAACCCTAAGTATAAATTCCATAGCCTAGGATCTAGGGTTCATGTTTACATCATTGAATCTACATCAGATCTCGAAGATACCTAGAAATTATGCAGCAGAAGATGAACAAGTATTCGAGATCTATAGCGCCTCAAGTTTGCGCCTCTACTGTTATCCACACGCACACAAACTGGAACGGACGGGATGCTAGTGCCGTAAGAGATCAGATCTCTCTTAGGGGTTTCTGCTTCACCGAGGTGGCTGTCAATTTTTGGGTAGCTCTCTCTCTGTAAAAGTTGTGCATATATCTTGTATATATATCAACTTTTATCATGACCTGATTAACCAAGGATTAAACCGAAGTTAATCAAGTCATCCGCGATCTGTGTCGATCGATACACTTATTGTAAATACAATAGATTTCAGGACATTCCCAACAATCTCCCACTTGTACTGGAATCATCTATTCCTATAATCCCTTCGTCTCTATATCTCGATCTGGCAAAAGGCAAGATCTGTGTCATCCTTATTAAGCCAAGATCATGTTCATCGAACTCCGATTTATACTGACAAGACAAACGACTGACAATCACCTCGTTTGAATGTGGCCACACATTTCTCAGTATCAAATCTTCGATGGGCCCTGAGACATTTATCTCCTGTTTTACATGAGGGACAAATCTCATCTTGTTCCATCCCTGTTCCTTCACATACTTCATGATACGCCCAATCAATGCCTTTATAATCACCAGTTATGGCTGACGTTTGACAAAGTTAAAGCGGACCAATTCATATGTAAGAAAACATGATGAACTCAGGTCTAGGGACTATACTCTATAGTCGTAATGGAAACTCTCATGACACCTATTTACCTATCCTGTAGAGTTCTCATTAGTGGATCATGTCCGATCATGTGTTCTTTAACACATATCTATGTGATTGACTTTAATACTCTTATTAATGACTCCATGAAACTTAGTCATCAGTCACCTCACATACTAGTCTCACGCGGTTTTTAGTGTCCTACCTTAACAACCTTGACCAGGGACCAACTTAATTTATGTCATTTATCATTTATAGGGTTTCATGATCAAGTCACATACTTGATGACCTATAAAATGTCATAAATCACTCTACGTGTATTATTTAATACCGAAATCAGATTTCATTAACATAATCAAATTATGTTTACATGAACATCATGTTATAACTAAAATCAACAACAACTCCCACTAAAATTAAGATCACATCTTAAGACATCTAATGCCTTTAGCAGTAGTCTGTCCCTCATTCGCTCTCGCTCAGCGTGTGTCGAAAAACACTGCGTCTTGCTAAGATTAATGCCTAGAGTCATTGGCATGAAGCCCTTCTTGGAATCATGCATACTGGTCCTGTGCAAGACCTTATCAATATAAGTATCTTGACACAATCCAATTAGTTTGTCCAATCTACCTCTATAGATTTTACCAAGAATTTATACGGTTTCTCCCATATTTTTCATCGAAAAACAACTTTCGAGTCAAGTCTTAACAGACTGAAACAGTGGAACTTCACTTTCGAGAATCAGTATGTTATCAACATACAGTACTAGAAATGCAACTGCACTCCCACTAGTCATCTTGTAAACACACAGTTCTCCTTCGTTCCTGATGAAGTCAAACCTTTTGACTGCTTCATCAAAACAAGGATTCCAACTCCGTGATGCTTGCTTCAATCCATAAATGGATCGATGAAGCTCGCATACCTTCGTAGCAGCATTAGGATCAATGAAACCTTCAGGTTATGTCATGTACACATCCTTTCCAGAATTCCAATGAGGAAAACTGTTTTCACGTCCATCTGCCAGATCTCATAATCATAATGAGCGGCGGTTGCTAAGAGAATCCGAATGGACTTAAGCATGGTGACTGGGGAATAGGTTTCATCATAGTCAATACCATGAATTTACTTGAAACCTTTTGCCACCAACCTAGCTCTGTATATTTGAATATTACCTTCCACGTCAACTTTTCTTCTTTGACAATCCATTTACTCTCAATGGTTTTTACACCATCTGGTAAATCAATCCAAGTCATACTTGGTTCCGTGACATGGATCACATTTCGGATTCAGCGGCTTTATCCATTTTCGGAGTCAGGGCCCATTATTGCTTCTTCAAAATTTGCAGGCTCGTCACTTTCAATGATCAACAGATCACGATTGGTTACGAAAAATCCACGTTTCTCGGGTTCGTGACGGATCCTTTCAGATCTGCGAGTTTCAGTTTTTGTGTAAAAGTCGTGCACATATCTCATATATAGACTTTTACCACGACCTAATTAACCAAGATTTAAACCGCAGTTAATTAAGTCATAAACCAAAATCAATATTTTGGTTCACGATCTGTGTCGATCGATACACCTTTGTGTCGATCGACACTTCCTCAGAAACTCGCCATTTGAACGTATATCGAATATACATTCACCAGATCATTTGCAAACTTTAGGCACCACAGGTGCGGGTTCTACAACTCTTTGTAGATCCAACTGCTGCTCTTCCTCATCAGGTTGAGCAGTTTCCTGTGATTCTCGAATTTCTTCGAGTTGTACTTTACTCCCACTGTTCTTCCTGGAAAGAAAGTCTTTCTCAAAGAAAAAACACAGTTCCGAGCAACAAACGCTTTGTTCTCGGATCGGTTGCAAAAGTAATATGCCTTGATCTCCTTAGCATAACCAATGAAGTAGCATTTATCGGATTTGGGTGTGAGCTTTATCAGAGAGATAAAACGTTTAATACAAGCCTCAAAACCCCAAATCTTCATGAAAGACAAATTAGGAACATTTCCATTCCGCATCTCATGTGGTGTCTTTGTAACTGATAATAATGGAACCCTACTTAGTGTAAACTTAGACGTTTTCTAGAGCGTATTCCTAGGAGGATAATGGAAGATCTGAGCGACTCATCATTGATCGAACCATATCTTATAAAGTCCGATTCCTCCTTTTATAAACTCCATTCCCTTGGAGCGTTTTAGGAGGAGTAAGTTGTGAAACAATTCCACAATTTCTAAGATGATCACTAAATTCTTGATTTTAAGTATTCACATCTATGATCCTATCGTAGAGCCTTAATACTTTTGCCAGGTTGTTTCTGTACTTCATTCTGGAACTCTTTGAACTTTTCAAAAGATTCCGATTTATGTCTTATTAAATAGACATAACCGTACCTACTAAAAATATCAGTAAAGGTAATGAAGTACTGATAGTTTCCTCCGGCACTTGAGCTCATCGGGCCATACACATCCGTATGTATAAAGCCCAATAAGTCTCTGGCCCTTTAATTTTTGTTCGTTCGCGACCTGTGTCGATCGATGCACCTTTTGTGTCGATCGACACTACCATTTGTTGAAAGGGGCCTCAGTCATTTTGCTTAATAAACAAGATTCGCATTTCTCATATGATTCATAATCAAATGAGCCAAAAAGCCCATCACTATGGAGCTTCTGAATCTGTTTCTCATTTATGTGGCCCAAACAACAATGCCAGAGAAAGAGTTTGATTCGTATCATTTGACTTGAATCTCTTGGTACTAATGTTATAGATAGGCACGTTTTGTTTTAGAACATAAAATCCATTCTCTAATAGACCGCTACCATAAAACATATCATTGTAATCAAATGAATAACACTTATTCTTAATTTGAAAACTGATATCCTTCCATATCCAAAACAAGGAATATAAATAATATTTCTGCTTATAGCAGGTACATAGTAGCAGTTCTTAAGTTCAAAACCAAGCCAGAAGGCAAAACAAATGAAATGTTCCTATGGCTAATGCAGCAACTCTTGCTCCATCTCCCACGCGCAGGTCCATTTGTCTTTTCTCCAAAATCCTACTTTTGCTTAAGTCCTGCATATTTGTACAAATATGAGTACCACAGCCGGTATCCTATACCTAATAAGTAGAACCATAAGAAGTAACATTTACTTCTATAACATAAATACCTGAAGAAGAAGTCTCGTATGTCTTCTTCAGCTTCTCATAATCTTCCAGGAATTTATTGCAGTTTCTTTTCAAATGCCCATAACCATTACAATAATGGCACTTAACATCTTTATAAGGACCCGTTTTAACCTTAGGAGCATGGTTCGACTCGCTTTGATTCACAATCGGGCTCGTCTTGCCATCACCTTTGCTCTTACCAAGTTTCTTAAACTTTTTACCCTTTTGTACCATAAGGACATTTGGGGTGTCCTTCTTGATGTTAGGTTCAACAGTCTTGAGCATCCCATGCAACTCAGTCAAAGTCTTTGTCAAGTTGTTCATGTTATAGTTCATAACAAACTGATCATAGTTTGACGGCAGTGACTGCAAAATGATGTCAGTAGCCAACTCTTGGCTAATGGGACAATCCAGTTTCCCCAGGTTATCAATATAACTCATCATCTTAATGATATGAGGACTAACTGGTCCGTCTTTTGGTAGCTTGCACTCAATTAGAGACTTAACCGTCTGGTATCTCTGAGTTCGTGCCTGCCCATGAAACATACTTTTCAGGCCAGTGATCATCTCTATTGGCGACTCCACGTACTCATATTGCTTCTGCAAGTCCGAGTTCATGGTAGCCAACATGAGACAACACACATCGACCACATCATTAGAATGCTTATCCCAAGCATCCTTCTCTGACTGCCAGGCATTGACTTGGTACTTCTTGGGGAGAACTTTCTCAAGGACATAGTCCTTTTTCTCCTGTTTGAGAACAATTCTCAAATTCCGATACCATTCAAGAAAGTTGGATCCATTTAACTTGTCCTTCTCAAGGACGGATCTCAGGGAGAAATTGTTGTGATTGATTGTGCTAGACATTGTTGGAGTAAGAAAAGGAAGAGTTTTAGTTATGATGTTCAAGAAATGAGAAATCTTAACTATTAAGAAAACTCGCATTATATTCAAAACAATGTTTCCTCAAATGAATATAATGATCCAAGACCCATACTTCACTAAACTTGAGTGAGCCACTGGCTATCGCCCAAATTTTAGTTATCTAGGTAAGCAACAACTTTGCTAGTTATATCCAATATAACTCTTGGTTGTGGATTGACATCTAATGTCAAAACCACCCGATGTCTCTGGGCCCAAAACGATTTTGATGGCCCAGTCAAGTAAACCAATCTCTAAAGTCATGTAATTGTTGATGCCTTGCACTGCAAAATCATCAACACAATTACCTTCTGCCTTACTCATGTAATTGTGGACACCTCGCACTGCAAGTCTATCGCACAATGAAACGAGTCTTGACAGTTGACAAGACTGGAAAGACATCAAGGATTACTTGATATTTAGTTGAGGAACGAAACTGTTTAAAACGTTCAGTCTTATTATGTTTTAATTCTTCTAATTAAAGTGATTTATCTTGGTCTGGTTCTGTGATTTCAGGTTCAATAACCGAAACCAACGGATATTGTGTTGACCGACACTACTTTAGTGTCGATCGATACATATTTACCAAAACCAATTTGTGATAACCGATCAATCCAATTGATCCGGTTTTTTGATGACAGGTCAGTGTCGATCGACACTACATTAGTGTCGGTCGATACCAACCTTATCAAAACAATCCCAATGAACCGTTTTAGCGGTTTAACCAATTTTAACCAAGCTCGATAATCGGTCCAATCCAATTGAACCGGCTATCCTTATCGTGAGGTCTGTGTCGACCGACACAACTCTTGTGTCGATCGTCACAGTTAGGTTAAACCTAAATTTTATTCGGGTTATCATTATGTGTCGATCGACACCGGATTGGTATCGATCGACACATTGCGATAAACCCTAAATAGATTTCAAACAAAAAACCTAAACTAGATTACTTTGATCAAAACGAATTTTAGCATGCTTGTATCAACTATACAGAGATCCAGATTCAACTAATCTAATCAACATGCTACTGATTCAATAGAACCCTATGGCTCTGATACCACTGAATGAAATTTCTAGCAGTTCCTAATCCGATTAGGCAACCCTAAGTATAAATTCCATAGCCTAGGATCTAGGGTTCATGTTTACATCATTGAATCTACATCAGATCTCGAAGATACCTGGAAATTATGCAGCGGAAGATGAACAAGTATTCGAGATCTATAGCGCCTCAAGTGCTGCGCCTCTACTGGTATCCACATGCACACAAACTGGAACAGACGGGATGCTAGTGCCGTAAGAGATCAGATCTCTCTTAGGGGTTTCTGTTTCACCGAGGTAGCTGTCAATTTTTGGGTAGCTCTCTTTCTGTAAAAGTTGTGCATATATCTTGTATATATATCAACTTTTATCATGACCTGATTAACCAAGGATTAAACCGAAGTTAATCAAGTCATCCGCGATCTGTGTCGATCGATATACTTATTGTGTCGATCGACACTGCCTCAGAAACTCGTTAATGAATGCATATCAAATATGCATTCACCAGATCATTACATTAATGATCAACCTCATATTCTATATCCAGTTTGCTTAGGTGTGTGACCCTGTAGGATCATATAATACTAGCAATGAGTTCCAAACTCATTGATCATAAGTGGCTTCTAGCAAAGCATTATGATTGTCCAGTGTTATATGACTGTCTCATCTCGACAATACAACTTTCACTTATTGTAAGTACAATAGATTTCAGGACATTCCCAACATTGATAACAATCGAATCCAATAGTCATGACAATCAAATACAATCTAAAACCATGAAATCATTGTCCCTAATATTCCCTCATCCAACAATGCACTTATTATTATTATTCTTTTAGTTCTTCAAAGATGTCACCTATATCTGCAATTGATTGAAATAAGTAGTTAGTCATAATTTTATACCATGATGATTAATATTTGTAGTAATCATTTAATTAAAACTTACATATAATAGTCTCACTTCTTAATGTCTGGAATATCATTGTCAGTTAACATATCAGCTATCTCATCAACAAACATGACGAATTTTTTCCATATTATTAATGTGTATATTCAAATTTAATTAGTATTTAATTGCCAGTAACTAAAACATACAGTACAAATTAATCACATAGATAAGGGTAAAAGAACCCGGAATGTTTTCAATCTTATAGAAATGCATAACGCAACATTGGATAGAATCATGTCCATGTTTGATTGCCCTATTCATTTGTTTTCAATGGTTGCCAAACAAAACGCATGGAATGATAGTTTCACTATACAAAAATCAATGAGAATATAGAGTAATAATTAGATAAGTAAGAAAAAGTATAACTTTTATGATTACCATTGGACCAGCTTTATCAATGACTTCCAAATCTTCAATTCCTCGGATTAAGCCAATTATATGTGTGTGAGTGTGTGTGTGTGTGTGTGTGTGTGTGTGTGTGTGTGTGTGTGTGTGTGTGTGTGTGTGTGTGTGTGTGTGTGTGTGTGTGTGTGTGTGTGTGTGTGTGTGTGTGTGTGTGTGTGTGTGTGTGTGTGTGTGTGTGTGTGTGTGTGTGTGTGTGTAAAGAATACTTTTAATAGTATATCATATTATATCAAATATATTCGAAAATGTTATGAATGGCTCACCGATCAAGTATGTGTTATCTTTTCATTGAATGTCTTCAAATTTTTTGAATTCACAAAAAAAAAAAAACCTTTTGGTCAATTCATCAGTCGGGGTCATTAGAGTTTCATGTTTGAAAACAACCTTAAGTGGATGTTTAGTTGTACGATTAATACTCATTTGAGGCACAATCAAAAACTTGGAAAGGTAGAATGATTTGATGCCTTTGATGAACAACATTTCATTTTGTAGTTTGGTTGGTTATTCAATTTAAGCTTCCATCTTATAACCCTAAGAAAGACAAATTGAATCGAAAGTTAACATAATGATTAGAAATTCATATTATATTTGCATGATTTAATGAAGTGAAATATATTATGTGCCAAAACCTTATTTAGTACTCTTATGAAAACTTATCAAGTTGAAAATTACTTACAGATTCATCTGCCAAAATCAAGAAATAGGTTTGATTTGCAGCAACATATGTAATCCATTTATGCACAATAGTGACACAAATAGTAGGGTTAACCTTTTGAAATGATGGTTCTTTTAATGGAACGAAATTCGGCATTAAAAATTCTTATCACAAATCAAGACGAAATAGTTTTGGGGTTGTTTTTTTGGAGAGATTATATGTACATTAGGGTATTCTACACTTGTATATATAAATGATTATAGATATTCGTAGGGTTATCAGCAAAATGCATCATATTGAATTTACCTAATTAAATTGGTAAGTGACAACATATTAATGTATAGATTACTTATTTAAATTTCCTTAAATGTGATCTTAACAAAAGATGTGTAACAGTATTGTTATTTATAGATATTGTATCTAATAGTTGTAATTCAGATTATATACGATCTTATATATTTAGGACACGACTATGAAAAATTATCAAAAAGTTAGTCCAATGATGTTACAAATAAACTATGTACATTATTTAAGTAAATTTATAAAATCATATTTCACTTTAATGTTTTTGCAATAACGTCGAAAAACGTCATCAGAACTGGCGGTTATTATTAAAGGTCATGATCACCTATGAAATTGAGAATCTAAAAATATATATTAAAGAAATCATAGAAACATTAAAAAAAAAAATCAAGATAAACAATTTGTTCATAAAAACATAAACAAAGTTCATGATGTTTTAAGGAAATTTATAACGTACTTAAAGTTAATGCTATTCTGAAACGAAAGGAAATACATAAACAAGTTGGTCCAGAATAACTCTTAACGTTGAGGAGGCTTAGGGTACCTGAAGGAGAAAAATTATATAAAACAATAACACATGAGATCCCAAAAAAAACATAAACATCTATACAATCAACTTAGGACGTGCGCTATAAATACTTATGGACTAAATCACGAAACTCTTCAACTTCATACACTTTAAAACATATCTTAGAAACTCGTTGAATAGCCTCCAATCTCACCAACCCTTTCGAAAAGTAATTTTAATTATTTATCATTTTACAGTAACTGGAAAAATTTAGAAACGGTTTGAAATTTCATCATACCACCATTGTCTCTAACGACATTAAAGCGTTTGATAGGCAGAACAATATCACATTTGGACTTTTGGCTCATGTCGTCACCAACCTAACATCAAGATCAACATTGACAACATAACCTAATGAATTGTTTCTGCGAATATTAACTACAAATAATCTTACATATATTCTAATACTATTCTACATGAAATAAATCGAAGTTATACTTACTCCAAATCTCTAATTGGGAATTTTACTTGGAAACGCCTCCAGAAATAAGTTTTCCGATCATTTGTATGAACAACTAGATTTTGTTCAAAGCCATAAATTTCAATAACAACACCAATCAAATATATATCTTAAAAAAACACCAAATAAACCCATAACCAATTCCAATAAATAATAAATTCTCATCACAATATTATAAACTTAAAACTAAAATTATACCGATTGGATAAGTGCTAAATATAGTGCCTTTTGAAACGTCATGTATAAGCTTCAAGTCAAAGTAGTGTTGGCCATTAAGAAATAAAATTCTCCAGATTATACTCGAACTGATTCGACATAAAGAGAATAAACTATATGTCCGCCCTAACATTGGCCTATCAAGGATAAGAACGTTATCTCATTGAATCCAATGACCTTCAGATTCCAACAACCACTCAAACATTTCAACAAAATCACCTCATAGTTGTCCTTCTATCTTTTGACTCTATTGTTATAAAGTGAATCATACACAGAACTTAATACATCGTATGCACAAAGGTTATCTAAATAGACATAGAGTTATAACTTTAAAAGAGACATGTTCATCCACAAAAAGTAGTTTGATGGTTTTTCCGGTTAATACTTTTTCAAACTTCATTTGGTCGTCGAATAGTTGATCTCTGAATGGAACTGGTATTGCTTTTGGGCCATAGTTGTTCGAAGAAATTTTCGAAGAGAGAACAAACGGAAGACAAAAAGGGAGTTAAAGTC
Organism: Orychophragmus violaceus; assembly: GCA_030180135.1. Taxonomy (NCBI): domain Eukaryota; kingdom Viridiplantae; phylum Streptophyta; class Magnoliopsida; order Brassicales; family Brassicaceae; genus Orychophragmus; species Orychophragmus violaceus. The sequence continues at coordinate 28,911,488 of CM058233.1, read as the reverse complement.
GAAACGTTTCGTTTCTACCTAGGGTTTGAAATAAATACTTACCACGACCTTAGGAAGTCCTGATAAGGTTTTTATTTTATTTTACAGTAAAATCAGAAAAAATCAAATTTATGTACTACAATTTTATTTGTGTAACATATACTTTAATGGAGAAAATCGGTATGTGTAATGCATAAAATTTAATATGTCAGTCATTACATAAATATGTAACCCTAGCATAAAAATGAACTATTATGTATTAAAAAAATCTCTATTGGTCAGTTAAAATAACAGTTTCATATCAATTAATTCGGTGGGTACATGTTAATCTAATGTATTAACTATATTAGAAACAAAAAGGAATGTAGGTTGATGTCAATCATTTCTAATTTATATATTTACATTAAATCTATCTTAAAATTAAAATACTAAATTAGAATCCTATTTATATTAGTGTTAAAATGTTTTAAATAATTTTAATATAACACATGATAAATAATAGTTTGATTTTAAAATTTGGTATATATCATTCTTCGAAATTTATATTACATAAAACAATATTTCACGGAAAACCTAAAATTAAAGCATTTTCGATTAGTTACATAATATGTCTAACAAATATATGTACAGTCGTACATATAACATTAATAAGTAATACATTATCCCATAATTTCATGCATAGCAACTTGTTAAAAGTAAAAATGTAAATTCATATTAAAAATTGCCAATTATATGCATTCTACCAAACACTCCGATCAAAACCATTATAAAAGGCAATTGTTGAATATCATTCGTTTGTTCTTACATATATTCAATTTATTCATTGTTTATCTTTGGAAAAAAAAACTAAAAAATCATACACTAAAAAAAACAACAATGGCCTCTTTCACAAATGTAAGCACCCTCAACACATCGCGTGATAACTGGAGAATACACTTTAAGATTCTTCGAGAATTGACAGAAGGTAAATCAGCTAACGGTCAGTGAATCCACCTCATACTCTGTGACAACCAGGGAATTAATCTGCATATACAATATTTTATTTACAACTCTCTCGTAATTTGATATTGGAAACTCTTAAAAATCTTTACAAAAACTTGTTATGTTTTTGACTTCATAATATGCAGAGTAACAAAATTTAGGCAACAAAAAAGGGTCTGGAACTGACCAATAAGTTTAGAGGTCAAGTTTACAAAAACCACTGGATGGTTATAAAGTCGTTTAACGTAGTCGCTCAAACACAAAGCTACAAGGCAATCAAACACAGTTACTGTTTGGAGTTTAATAACTCAACAGAGATTAGAGCCACACGTTATAGAAATGATTCATTTTTATTTTTTTCGGAGATCGATCCTATCTTGAAAAGGGAGACTCCTGATCAATATTATGTTGGTAAGCTTTCTTTAAATTTATTATAAAATAATAGAATAAGATATTATACTTTTTGCCAACATTTTTTCTAACTAGACCTTTTAGGAACAATATCAAATATTTTCCATCTTCACATACCAGACCCAGCCCGAGTTACATATGATCACTCCTATTTCACATTTAATCTTACAGATGATAAGTAAGATCTGCATTTATTTATTTTCACAGTAATATGTAATTATTGTTTATAGATATTTATAATATAAGAATATTTTCAGGGGGGACATGATAGAATGCTTAGTTTTGAGGGACGTTGCAAAAAAATTCTATAGAGACTAAAATATTATCGGTGGAGACCTAGTCGAATGTGTACTAAGTTTTTGAAAAATTGAATACACAAACGTATAAATACATATAAGCTGAATATATATAATTTAAGAAATGAAAATAATAACAAAAATATAATCGAATGTTATAATACTTATATTTTATGGTTTCCAGATGTTGTCAGAATTATCAACCCATAAGGGTGATGTGAGATATTGATCAATGGACGAGGCAATGGATTTGAGTGCTCAGGCTTCTAATAATGAGTTTATATATTGTATACCTTCCCTTTGTAAATTTAAATTCCGTACTCTCTTAATTTAATTAGAATTTATTTTATCGAATCATAAAACGGATACATTAATACAATAATCAAACTAAATGAATGAACAAAATACATGAATTCAGTAAGAGATACAACAGAACATGTAATCAAAATCAGATTAGAAATAATACCAGCAAGAGAAAATGGTCTAGATTAAAACTTCTACAAATAACAAACTTAACAAATCCAACAGAGGTTCTTATAAATTCTAGGAAAAGAACAGCCATAAAACCAAAAAAAAATTCAAAAGAAGGATTGCATGTAAACACAAATCTAAGGTAATTATTCACTCTCTTCCTCATCATCAGACATTTTGAATTTTTTTGTAATGGAATACTTGTCATCTTTTTTTTTATTACAACATCCCTTTTCTTAGACACTGGGTAATCCAGTTAGAAAGTGAAGGCTTGGAACTTCCACATGAATTCGTGAGCATAAGGGAATGAGATCCAGAATTCTCAGTTGAGTTCGCAATCATGAACTGAGACAGATCAAAAAACAGGCTAGAGCATGAATAATAATTATCAGTTATATCTTATAAATAAACAATTAGTAAAGTTAATACATGATCATTTTCAAACAAAAACTGATTAACCCTCTCGTGATCAGTCCAAACATGTGTCACAACAAATGGTTGATTCTTATTCTTTCTATTGTCCTCAACCAATGTGATTTTGAATAAAAACCTTCTTACTGATCAAATCGGTAAGGCATTGTGGTAGAGATGCTGGATCTTCAAACTATAATCATTTATAATAAATAAAATGATTATATTAATAAAAATCAAATTGATACATAATATACAGAAATATTAAAAAAGACATATACCTCATTAAATTTTTTGACCACAACATTTGCAGTGAGACAGAAAAGTTTTTCAACAGGGTCGATCAAATAACAGAAACTATAAGAATTGTCCTTAACCCGAAGAACGATATAGTACCTACACAATTTGATTACATAAAATTTGCTATGAATAGTCAATATTAAGTCCATACATAATATTCTAAAAAACGAAAACTTAATGTTTGTACTATACCTTGCATTAACATTTGTAACAATTTCTTTGCATATTGTACAATAAAAATAAACTGGTTTTTCATCATTAACATCATTGTTTGCATCGTAAACTTTCTTGTTGCATACAGCACATGCAGGGTAGTACCAATTTTGACTAAAATCAATTGACTCAGTGGTGGCACATATAATGCATTTTCCATGCTTCATCAAAAACAATGCATTGACAAATCCACAAATAATTAGGTTTCATGTTTTTAAAATATAAAGCTTTTGAAAATATATGATTACCTCATAATCAATTACAATCACAGATATTGTAAATCTCTTGTTTTTCGTGCCAAAAACTCATCATATAGGGTGGTATTCGATGCAAGCGAAATTTAACAGGATTTACCATTCGTAATCATAAGATTATATGATGTTAGTCTTTTTTCAAAAAAAGAATACAAACATTATTAGTTAGATATGTAAAGAAATATTCACATTAACATTTTTAAAAAAATGAAATTTATACCTCTTACGAAACTTGTTGACGTAAAGCGTGTTTGAATTTAGCAGAACTTTGGTTGAATTAAATCCACTCGATATGGACCATTCATCTTCATTTTAAAAATAAGATATGGTTAGTATATCAAATTATTTATATTTAAATTAAATAAATATAAGAACACAATATGAATGTTAAATCACAAATAATTGACTTTGGTAAGATTTGCAGCTTGCAAACCTAATGACAAAGATGATTTCACCTCCTTCATTATTTTCATTAAAATCGAACACTTATTGAGCATATTCACCACATAGTGTACACTTTAAACTCAAATCTCTGCAAATCAAGGTATAACATAATATGAATAAAAATTTAAATACAAATAATATAAAACATAATATATGTACACTTACAAATTGTTTCCCAGCTCAATGTTTAATATTTTAGTATTTATTCCATTTTGTTTCTTAACATTATCTAGTGATGACAAAGCAACGATTTGACCTATCACGTCTGCAAACAATTATTAAAAAATCATGTAACAATAGAGAAATATAACTTTTATTTTAAATCAGAAGGTTACAGATAACAAACCGATCGAGATATTTTTCTCAATATTCCCAGAAAGAATATCATCAAAACCAAGGAAATACTTCTCTTCAACCTCTTCAAGAAAGTCCTCACATAATGTGATTTTGGCTTGATTTGTTAACGACATTTTAAAAGGCAGATGATTAGTCTTATATTCATTTGAATATGTGACACATCCACATACAAATTGCCTCATCTTCAAACAACGAAGAGCTGAATTTTCTTGTCATGTCCTGATCGAGAGTTGCATGTATTCTTGTACCCTGATTATTGATTAATAACAAACTAATGTGAGTATATCATATATATACATAAATAAAAGTGTTACCATTTCTAAATGTTCATTCGTTATAACAAATCTATTGAGGTTTAGAATTTGTTTTAGTAATTATGAATAATACCTCAGAGTCGACTAAAACCATCTCAATCGCTTTGAGAACATTGGAAAAAAACCACTCTCCATGAGCATAGTATCTTCACATTTATCTTGTATTTCTCCAATAAAGCGGGATAACTTCTCTAATGGTAACATGTTTTGTTTTTCTTTTGGTGAAAATCAACATTTTTGGTGTAGAAATCCTTAGAAAATGATACAATAGTACGTTTGTTCCCCGATAAATCTCCCAGTATATATAGAAGGTAAGATGTAGGTTTAAGAGAATCACGGGTCGAATTAACAGTTTTTGTTTAAAAAAGTGAAAGTTATAAATAATATTTGGTAAGTGTCATATATTTTAGATTTTTGCGATATATTCTTGGTTAGGTTTGTAAACTACAATCGTTACATTTAATTAGAATATGTACAACCGTTTGATATTTATGAATGTAGAATATTAGTTTCTTTTGTTCACAATATTCCATTTTGGACATGGAAATCTAAATTATTGTTAAGATTTTATTATGTACATTTATATGTATAAATGTTTTCGTTAAGATATTAAAGTTATATAAAATATTTGGTAATTTTCCGATATTTAAGATTTTTGGAATATATTTTATGTTAAATTTGTAAATTACAATATTTATCTCATTAATAAGCTAACAAACAATATTTGTTACATTGCACCAGGATATTGTGTTTAACAATAAATTTACTCGAAATGTAGAATATTCTTTTACCTTTTCCAATTTATTCTTTTTATATATTGACATATCAATCATTTGTTAAGATATTAATCAGTTTTTTAGTATTATTTATGGATTAAACTCAAACTTATAATAAATCTGTTTAACTTGCAATATTGTAAACGAATTTTAAAATCGAAGTTAAACAATATTTTGACATAACATTAAAATAGAAACCAAAAGGTTAGAAATCATTGCAATGATTTTTTAAATCTTAACTTAAAACTTAATAAGGTCTTAAGATTTTAGAATAAGAGTGAAGAAAAGTTTAACAAAGATCGAGAGCCTGGTGCTTGTTTGGGTACCATGTCGAAAGAGGATAAGGGTAACTACACAAAAAAAAACAGGGAAATATGTTAGATGTTGTTAATAATTTATATAATCATATTAATCTCAGTATGACAATTTAGCAAATTCATACCTATCCACCTACTTGTTTAACCCATCCACAGTTAAACGATGATAGTCAATAGAATAAAATCATTCTTTACCTCTAAGCCATGTATTCTTTACTAACAAATAAAAACAATCTCATTATTTTGTTATATATTAATGCCTTGTTTAATTTTATTGAAAACATGTCAACATACCATTAAATATTTTGATCCAGAAAAATCGAAGCAAACCAAACAAATGCTTGTCAGAAATTTGTTCAAAACGTCGGGACAACTCATCAGCAATTGTGCCTTTTGCAACGTATTCTATAGCTCTTTTCCTTCAATTCCAAAAACATTATTTAGCAATGTTGGTGATTATAAGACTCTCAGACTTCAACCATGTGAATAACTTACTTGAAATCTCTTAGAGTGAATTGAATTTTAACAAGGGTACGTGAATACAAACATGCCTCTGAAGAGTTAACCTCAAAGCAAAAACCACAATAATATCTGATGATAGATTTTGCTTTCATTCTCTAATAATAACGAACTCTAAACAACACTTACCAATTGAATATTTATTTGAAACCGTCCCGTCATTAATTATTTGGATTGATTTGATTCTCAAGAGATCATCAAAAGTTGGAGGATCGAAGTTCAGAGTGATTTTTGTTTTGCATTGATAACAATGTCCTTAAAATTTGGGCATACTCTGTCATACTTTGGTCCTAACGAAACCCTAAAATTTGAAAAATTAAACCAGCAACTTTCTTTCTCTAAAAGAAAAGAAACTTTTGAACGTTGTCTCCATACGACGCGGCTTGAATCCGACTTCCCTTTTGATTAGTTACAAAAATATCAATATAACCAAAGGTTACAAAAAGAATACAAAATAAAAACTCCATTGGATTTTGGGGTGTTATCTATACAAAAAGATGAAAGGGTTATAAAGAAATACAACTATGTGTATAGATTAGAAGAAGTATACCTCTTTAGCGGATAAAATTAATTCCAAAGGAGCATCATAGTGAGTAAAACACCATGCCCTCAAAACCTTCGCTCTAAGATTTCAGCGAGTATCTTTATAACTAATATCAGAAATTTTGTGAAAATGTGTATTTTCAGAAACAATATCCCGAATTGGATTAATTTTATGGATATGCTATTTGCCATATCATAGAATGAAGGCGAGGAGAAAGAAGAAAAAGTGAAGAGTTTATAGGTTTTTTGGAATATTTTACCTTTCCATTGCACATTTGCATTATATCGATATGAATCAATTGCACCTTACATTAAAATCCACTTACTCCTTTTGGGATTTTAGAAAATATTTAAATAATCCATCATTTATAAATCGAGCTTGATAGCAATGATAAAAACCTTATTCGGACTATCGGGACTAATCGAAAAAATCGAACGTATTGGCAACAATATTATCGGACTGATAGATTTAAACATCTATCAATCGATTACTATTATCGAAACCTTATTCGGAATATCGGGACTAAATCTTATATGGTACTCAAAAGAATATTTACCAAAACTATCATTTACCACCAAATTTATGTTTATAGTAATAAACAACACTTATTCGGACTATAGGCTCATTAGGACAACCGGGACATGTGAGGTGAACTAAGAACGTCTTGGAAACAACCTTCCATCAGAATTTTAGATCTCGAGTATAAATTCACACACCTTTTTATTCAGTCGCAAACATTTGTTAGTTCACCTCACATCATGCACCAAAACTCGAGATAACCGAGCTTCTTCTTTCTTGCGACTAAGAATAAAACACAATAAAAAACCACAAACATAAAAATACATTTTACATCGAAAAGAACAAGAAAATAATATGAATGATAATGGATCATTTGATTAAACTTTTCATGATCCGGAAGAATATTGCCATAGTCTAAAAATATAGAGAAAACTTCTTGAAAAAATGGAAGATGCAAACGAATATGTTCAAAGACCATAAATCTCACCTTATATAGTATTTCATTGGAGACTAACAATTTTCTCTTGAAAGTTTGGTATATGCCATATAATATTTTTTTAAATCGAAGTAATAAGATATTTGGAAAGATATTGTGATATGTTTTAGGTAATATAATTAATGAATAAAAATTGAGAGAATGGCATTGGCCGTAAATAAGTTCAACTTCAAACCCTTTTATTTATTTTTAGGCCATCCATGTTTCCGTTCTACATCAACATTATCCTCCTCTGGAGCGCTCTCATGTTGACACGTCAGATTCGACCAAAGTTTACTTCTCATTTATATGTATAGATATGTAAATGTTCCATTATAAAGCATGTTTTGAGGGTTATAACTTACTCTATCTTACATATTGTTTAATTTGACTCAGTTTTACCAAATTTTTATTTATATACTACTAAATTATCTTTATTTAATTTATGTATATAAATTTTTTGACAAAATATTTTTTATAATTTTAAAATTTAAATTTATTAGTTTATTCTGTATCAGAATTATATTAGAAGAAAATCATTTAAACTTCTATTAGAATGTAACACATCAAATCTCTATAGAATTCTACACAGCGCAAAGTTTATAATGGTAATTGCGGTTTTCGTTTTTATTTTGTTCATAAGAGGATAATGATAATTTCTTTTAACAAAAAGCCAATTTTGCATTATTTTTTTTTTCAAGTTGAAGAGTATTGTTTTTTTTTAGAATCAATTTAGAGGCATAAAGGCAATTCTTCGTTTTAAAAGTTCTTCAAAATTTATTTCCCAATAACCTCTAAACTAGCACAAGTAATTTTCGCTTTATCCTATTGAGAAATTAGAAGATTGTGGTTGTTGCCTACTGCGAGAAATATAAAATGCTGGCTCGACCACTCGCAACCTCCGCCAAGTTCTGGGCTCCTTTTGAGATGAGAGCCACCGCCTCCACCTCCTTCAGTCTTCGGCACCTCCGGAGCTTCTCTTGTGGTGTCCCCTCTCTTCTCTTCTCATCCTATTCCTCCATCTCATTCCCTCTCCACTCTCCTCGTCTGTGCTTATTTCTCCGCCGTCGCCAACTCTTTCTTAACCGTCCCTACGCTGCAAGCTTCAGTTCATCGCCAGGTTACAACCACTACACTTTTTCATCCTGGGTTTTTTAATCTGCGATTGTTGTTTCGTACATTCGCTTAGACGAGTGAGTAATCTCTTAGGCCATACGTCTGGTTCGAAGTACGACGTTATTGTGGTTGGAGCGGGACATGCTGGATGCGAAGCGGCGTTAGCCTCTGCTCGATTGGGAGCTAGTACTTTGCTGCTCACATTAAACCTCGACCGAATAGCTTGGCAGGTTTGTACCTTTTGTGTATGTGCATACTTGTTACAGCTGTGGAATGACTATATTGTTACGTGAAGCCTTGCAATCCAGCAGTTGGTGGACCAGCAAAATCACAATTAGTACATGAGGTTGATGCACTTGGAGGTGATATTGGCAAGGTTGCTGACAAGTAAGCTTATTGAATTTCCTATCTCGGCGTCGCTTCCTGTATTCTTTTTTATTCCATTTGATGTATCTTGTGAAAGTCATATCTTAAACGATGATTATGCGGGTAAATCTTTATCTCGTTAGTAGCTAAGGCCTGGGGTTTAGCCTCACCCTCAGAGGATTGTTTTCATCAAAAAGATATGGGGAATCAGTGTTATCAAAAGGAGATCAAATTGTTTATAGATCTAGCTCATTGCAATGTCATTCATAAATCTTCTCTAGAGCAGTGGTCGAGTCTTGTTTTCCATATTTTGGCAAGCATCTCAAACCTATTAGTTCTGTATCATATTCTATAGTGACCCATTTACACCTAGTTTTCAGTGTAAAGAACACTCACCTTTCTTTACTTTGTTAACTTATAGGTGTAAATAGAGTTACTGATCATAGTTTCTATCTTCATCACTGTCACTGAACAATTTAATAGTGCAGATGCTATTTACAGAAGCGCATCCTAAATGTCTCAAGGGGACCTGCTGTCAGATCGTTACGTGCTCAGACCGACAAAAGGGAATATGCCATGGAGATGAAAAAGATAGTGGAAAGGTCAGCTGAAATTATACCTCTTGCTTACATATCTATTTTTTGCGCTGAAAACTCTTCAGTTTTATGCAGTGCTTTGTATAAAGTTCTCAATTAAAAGTAAAATGCATTCAAATTTACTCATTACAAGTCTTGGAATGCAATCTTGAACTACAAGGTGTATATGTTTCGTATTAACAGTTGTTCATGGGTTCTTGTATTCTGGGCTAATCACTGCAATTTTTCCTTGGTATGGCAGCACTGAAAATCTTTGTATTAGAGAGGCAATGGTAACAGATATCCTAGTTGGGAAGAATGACAATGTGGAAGGCGTAGCCACATTTTTTGGGATGAACTTTTATGCACCTTCTGTAGTTCTCACCACTGGAACCTTTATGAGTGGGAAGATTTGGGTCGGTAGAAAGTCTATGCCAGCTGGAAGAGCTGGCGAGTCAGCTTCACAAGGATTGACAGAGAATTTGCAGAAACTTGGATTTGAAACTGATCGCTTAAAGACTGGTACTCCAGCGCGTGTGGATCGCCGTACTATAGATTTTTCCCTATTGGAGGCTCAACCAGGAGACGAAGAGGTATTACTCTATACCGTTAAATAGCAGCCTATTCAGGATCATTATTGTATGGTTACATGGGCTAAAACGATTCAGTCAATGAGTAGCCTGTTAGGTAGCAGCAAGCTAAAGTTTTGTACACCTTTTTTGTGTGGTAAAGTTAGTTTTGTACACTTTCATGGCCAGATCAGTTCGAGCTAACTCATTGGCGCTTTATAAATATATTTCTCATCAATGGAACAATTTTTCATTTTTTCTCTAACCAATATTTGAAGATGCTGACGTTAATTTGCTTTACCCAGGTCAGCTGGTTTAGTTTCGATCCAGAATTTCATATAGAGAGAGAGCAAATGAGCTGCTACCTAACTCGCACGACCAAGTTTACACACCAATTGATCAGGGATAATTTGCATGAGACCCCAACTTATGGTGGATGGGTTGAAGCAAAAGGTCCTAGGTACTGCCCTTCCATTGAAGATAAGGTATATTCTTTTCTGTGCAAATGTTTTACCTCTTTTTCTCTGTATCATCTCTTTCTTGGGCCGAGGGAAAGTTACATCGGACATTGTTCATCTACCTTTCTTTTTATTGAGCTGATTGTTCTTGATACACTTGTCAATGTTTATGACACATTATGGAATCTAATTGTGAGCAGGACCCCGGAAACCTAATTTTGCTAGATAAAAGTAATTCTAAGACTGGTTCCGGCTCCAACATGCAAACATTTACTGAAATAATAGTTAACAAAATAGTTAGCCTTAGAGGGACGCATGAATACTAATAGGGGAGGGAACAGATCAGTGCGGTTGTTTAGTGTTTGTAAAATCTCGAGGAAGAAGAATTGAGAGCTAAAAGGTTATGAAAAACAAACCCTTGGTTCCTTGGATTTTGTGTTTTTCTTTCTTGGTTCAGCAAGTGTACATTGTTTCTGGAGTATCCTATCATAGATGTATATTTTTTGTTTCTATCTTGGATGATGTCACGGTAGCAAATTATATATATGCTGATTTCCCTGCAAACTGCTCTACGTTTTTCATCATCTTTCATTTGCAAGTCGTGAAGGCCCCTTCCAGTCTAGTGTTGACAGTGGTTCTTCTAATTTCTTAAAGCAATCTTGTATTCACTGTTTCTACGGTCGGTACAAAGAATATGTTGAACCATCTTTTTTAACTACTTTTGATGAACGATATATCTTATTTGGTTTCAGATTGTTAGGTTTAAAGACAAAGAGTCTCATCAAATATTCCTCGAACCAGAGGGCCGAGATGTTCCTGAGATCTACGTGCAGGTTGATGTCTTAGTTATGAATATGATTTCTCTAATTCAGAAACGTCTCTGGTAGGGAAAAAGTGTGAAGCCTAGGGATGAGAAAAGGAATCTAGCTTCTATATTTTCAGGAATTTTCTTCATGGAGTTAGAGCAAGCCTAAAGTTTCTTACTGCGCAGTTTTCTGTAGTTTAATGTGAGGGTCTGTAAGTTAAGTTTTCAAGACTAGAGCAGATATCTTAGCTTGCTTATTAAGTATTCATTACCTAACTTATGCATTGGTACTTAGGTCATTCAAGCCGTTTGTTTATATTTTCTTAAGAGTGATTTGTTAGAATGTAATGTCTTTGGTGTTACCATCATTCTTATCGATTGGTACTTTTTTCATAGGGATTTTCAACTGGCCTACCGGAAAATCTTCAACTGCCACTTCTAAGAAGCTTGCCAGGGCTCGAAAATTGTGCCATGCTTAGGCCTGCCTATGCTGTTGAGTATGATTATTTGCCAGCTCATCAGTGTTCAAGGTCCCTTATGACGAAGAAAATTGAAGGTCTTTTCTTTTCTGGTCAGATCAACGGCACAACTGGGTATGAAGAGGCTGCTGCACAGGTGACTGATCTGTACGAGACTTTAAATTCCTTAGTGATGGACCTTAATTCATGATAATTGGTTTACTCTCATTACAATGAAAACTGCTGTTTAGACATTGTAAGTGGGTATTGTGGAACCAATCTGTTATTTATTTTTATATTTAGGGTATTATATCTGGAATCAATGCTGCCAGACATTCGGACGGTAAGAAACACGTTGTTCTTGAGAGGGAAAGCAGTTATATTGGTACGTTGATTGACGATTTAGTCACAAAGGACCTCAGAGAACCATACCGCATGCTAACAAGGCAAGTTCCATTTTATATTTCTTGTTCATTTTCCTTATTCTTTGATATTGTCGAAAACAATCCTCCACTCTAGTTCCTGAATCATGGATTTTCTTAGAACAAGACATTTGTAGAAAGAAATAAGTTTTTTTTTCTTAGACTACACATTGTATGAGGCAACCATTAAAGTTCACCTGAATGGTAATGTCAGTGGTTCTATCATCATTTCTCTGCTTTAAATAAGCTTCTCGTTTGGCATCAATATGTGTATCAGATGTTTGATCTGGCATTCCATCGCTGTAGATAGTTTACATTGAAGTGTTGAATAAAACATGACGTTTTATCTTTTCTTGATGCTTCTCTATGCGATCACTTGTTTAATTTCCTTTTTCTATTCACATGAACTATTTTGTGTTCTTGATAAGCACTTATGTGTGTTTGATAGTCAAATATGTTTTTCTTCTCAATGACAGCCGTTCAGAACATCGGCTTCTTCTTCGATTTGATAACGCAGATAGTCGACTCACCCCTCTGGGTCGTGAACTTGGATTGATAGATGACAGACGATGGAAGTTGTATCAAGAAAAGCAAGCAAGGATTTCAGAAGAGAAGAAGAGACTGAAAACTGTCAAGATTTCAGGTTTTCTCCCTATTCCATTCTTCCCCCAACTCAAGTTTTGTAGAAAAGTATCAACACTTTCAAAAGCTGATGATGTGTTGCTTACAGGTGCAGGAGGTGATTTGGCTGCTGAAGTTACAGAGGTATCTTCTCAGCCAGTCAAAGAATCAGCGACACTAGAGAGTCTACTGAAGAAACCCCATGTCCACTACAAGATTCTTGAGAAGCATGGTTTTGGAAATGAAACATTATCTAGAATGGAGAAAGAGTGTGTAGAGATCGATATAAAATATGAAGGCTTCATTCTGCGCCAGAAAAACCAACTGCAGCAGGTATGTTTTGTCTATTAAATGCTCCCTCCTTGCATATGGACATGAATTGAATAATGAATCCTTTAATAGATGGCCCAGCAAGAACATAGACGACTTCCGGAGGATTTGGATTACTTTTCGATGACTACTCTATCCCATGAAGGGCGTGAGAAACTTTCAAAGGTGTGTTAAAAAGTAATTTTGAGTGAATAAATATGATGTTTATGAATAATTATAATTTCAGGTGAGACCGCAGACGATTGGGCAGGCAGGCAGAGTGGGGGGAGTCAGTCCTGCTGACATTACAGCTCTGCTTATAACACTTGAATCGAACCGAAGAAGAAGTCAAAATATGAAGAGAGGGAAAATATCGGAGCATGCCTTGGTAGAAGACGTGGTTAAAGAGTGATTCATATTGTATTCAATGTTGCAAAACCTTGAAGTTGGTTTTGTTCTATTGTATTCAATCTTGTAGTTGAAACTATTTGTTATTCGAGAAATAAGTTTTGTTTTGATTTCTATTTTTGTGTTGCAAATATAGAGGATATATTTATAGAGAATTTGGGTAAGGTCGAACATATATTTTTTTATGCTACACATGTTTGTTTTTTACAGATTTGTTTGTCTTCTTGATATGAGAAAAATAGTATCTAGCATTTTTTGTATGATTTATGGATCCATAAACAATGTTGTCTAATATAATAATAAATAAATAAATCTTTTGATGATTTTTTTGTAACGCTAATATTTTTAAAATATTTAAAAAGTGTATTATATAATGTATGTAATATATTTTAGTTAATGTTTTGATAATTTTATAATAATTCGAGTTAAAAATGCATAAATCTTTGCGTTCACAAATGGAAAGAAATGTTAATTGAAAGAAAACATATTGTACAACCTGACTCGGTAAATTATTTTTGTATTTATGTTCATTCAATATCATGTTCACTTATGGTCGTTTATGCATGACTGTCCTAATATGTTTCACTCAACTACATCGTTTTCTTTGGGTATATCTTTCCCCATGCCTTCATCACGAACGGATCGTTCACTGGAACAGTCGAAGCAAACATTGGCGTTATTACTATCAAACCAAACCATATATATTTGAAATTGTGTGCCAAATAAAAACTCTTAGAGATCATAGAACAATACTGGTTATATTGAAGAATCAATACTATACTCACCACTAAAGCAGTCTCATCAAGGCCTTTTGATTTCAGCTCCTTTGATTTCTCAATGAATCATGGAACATGCTGCATGCTAATTCATCAAAAAAACTTGAGTGAATACAAATGTGAAGATCAACCTAAAATACTAATTTGATTAAGAACACATGGAAAACATCAATATGATTCAGGTTTAGAAACAAAACCTAAATCTCCATTGACCTATACAATTCATGAGTAAATATTAATTTGAGGATAAACCTGAAAACCTAATATGATTAAGAACACATGAAAACATCAGTTCAGTGCAATTTCGGAGAAATCATCATATTCGAGTAATCTTCTCCGATCTATTGCAAAAAGGTGAAGTTTGGATGATTTTAGGTGCATATGGAAGTGAAGGACCCATGGTTAATCGAGACCAACACAACGCAATTATTAATTATCTATCAAAATCACATGGCCTCAAAAGGTCTTGTTTGTGTTACCATTATAGTTACGTTTGATCTTCAGAGCTTCACCTCCACATCAACACCAGCAGGAAGATCCAGTTGCATCAAGGAGTCGATGGTTTGAGCAGTCGGGTAGTGAATATCTATCATCCGCTGGGCGTCCAGATATAAAAGCGGAATCTTGCATCCTTGTGAATCTGTGGAGACTTGAGAAGACAGTAGATACGCTTCTTGGTTGGAAATGAAAGAGGACTCATCGTCTTTGCATTGGTATTTCTTTCAGCGTACGGTATATGCTTGCATGAGTCCTCAATAAAAGGCACCATGATCTAAGCTTGACCCTAGTCTTTTTCTTTGGCGCCATCTGCTTACAATAAAACAAATCAACTTAACTAACCAAAACAATGAATACATATCTAGTGCGGCAAACATACCAATCTCAGTAAGTATACACAACAACATTCACATCTACATATGATCATTTCGTACTTTTCTTTTCTGTATATAATTTGACTGGAGATGACATCCGTAAGAAAATCTATCTGCTAATGGTATTCCTAACTAATCAACAGGGAGTATTAACACACATAAGATAGCTTCGAGTGACGTATAAACCAGAAAATCTATTGATTTGACCAAGAAAGACAGAAAACACCGATTTTGACAAATCGTTGGAAATATCTGCCTATCATATCAATGTCCAGTAGTGAATTCTCTTTAAGGGCAATGGAATATACCTTATCCGCATCTACATTGATGGAGAAGAGCTCGGAATCTGAATGTCACAGAGATACAAAAGGAGTATGTAAGATAAAAGTTCACCAGAACAAACACTAAACATACAAAGGGAGCATCTAAATCTAGCAGATAAGGTAGAAAACTAATATTATATGCTAACAATTCATTAAAACAGGTGTTCCCTAAATTTTCGAAAGTGCTTTGCAAACATTCGAAGAATCCAAGAAAGACACAAAGAGAGGATGAAGTGTACCTCAGAGGTGGGTTCATCAAATATGTTTTGACTATACGGTTGTTGGAGCCGCGAAGCAAAGAAGCGTTATAGTTTCCTTGACATATCCAAGTTATGCAGCCTTTGGAATTCTAAACTTGAATGAACAATACCATGATTATTTCCTCTCGAAGCAGCAAAATCGGCTACATTCCCATATGCTGCCTGAGTATATATTAGAACTGAATTGGAGATAATGAAACAAAAATTTTATCTATGTTACCTGGTGGAGGTCAAAAATTAGAGACATGGAAGCTAGAGGAGATGAGAAAGCTTGAAGCAAGAGATTTTCGTGGCCATGTGGGAAGGGAAGAGAAATTTTTTTATGAAAGCTTGGAAGACTTTTTTTTAATTTCTTGCAAGTGAATTGTTTATTTGGTTAATGAGACTTAATAATTTTGGTGTAAAGAGAGAGATTCAAGGGAGATAAAAGAGAGAGATTTAGGGGGAGATAAAGACACAATTTATGAGAAAAACTAGGTGTTATTCCGCGCTACGCGCGGATTTATATTTAATTTGTTTTAGTTATATTGGGTTTTAAAGTATTTAGTCAGATTTCTGATTTTATCATATATATGTGTTGTTGTTGTTTTGATTTCTAGGCTATATTATTTGGTGTTAATGGTTAATTCAGAATTTATATGATAGTCTAAAATATATATGTTTCATATCTTTTATGAAAAATTGTTTTTGGATGATGGCTAAGCTTGAAATTATAATTTGACATTTTCTTTGGCTGTCATGTTTCATTTAAGTTTCTTGTTAACATGTACAATGTGCACGATTATTATATTGTCATACTTGTAAATTCTTGGAAGTTTGGAAATGTGATTAATCTTGAGTAGTGTATTCTTGGTTGCATGACATTGTATATTGTTATATATATAAGTTTGTTGAAGTAGTATAATTGGAACACATTTTCTAACTTCAAACAAGATAAATAAAAGCTTATTGCATTGAAAATTGTAGTATATAGACGAAGTAACATGTGTTTTTGTTTTTGAAGTTTGATTTTTTTTCTTTTTCTTTTTGGAAAACATGTGTTCATTATTCCAATACCATTCTACAACGGAAGTATATAATTTAACTTTTTTTGTTCAGATCAGTGAAATATTCATATTGTACTGTTGGATGTGGTCTTCCCATGCATTTTTCATACATTTTGTCGACTTTTTCTTTTCTCCCTTTTGTAAAATGATTTAATATGTCTATCGAGCAGTCAAATAGAAATCATGTTGCTAGGATTGTTTCAAGGAGAAACTTTCTTAACCATTTAAAGTGTTTTGGTTAAGGTTTTTTTGGGAACAAGATTTGGGAGTTGTTACTGTTGTTAGAATTGACCTTAATGTTTTTAGGGTTGATGTTTGTGACCAACATGATTGAGTGATTCGTGTCTTTGTGGCGTAACTTTTTTTTTTTTATCTAAAACCGGATGTATGTTCATCGCGTATAGAAAATTGAACAATTATGTTCTTGCATTTTTAAAAAAATTATTTCTGTTAATCTTTTTTTTAATGAATTTATTTTTAATTCTGTTTGTATTACCTATTTACCAGAAGTCCTATCAAAACTTTATTTTTTTATTTTGGGTTTTTGAGGTTGTACCTTTATGATCATGACCTAGTGAAAACTATCAAAATATATACATTAAGTTTTTTGAGTTTCTATATATACATCAAACTGGGAAGATCAGTGGAGTATTTTATATATGTGTATATGTTAAGGAATAGGCAAATAACTCTTATATACGTATGGATTCTTTATTTCTAGGAAATGAGACTTCTCCATTAGATTTTAGATAGGAATATGTGTCAAAGTTAAAAGAAAAACAGTTTAATGTTTTCAGTTTGGATCAAAAAAGTATAAACATGATCCTTGAAAAATTACGTAGTTCACCCTTCATTGCAGCCATTTCATGTTCTTTTTTCTTCTCGTAAGGCTAGTTGCTGAGGAAAAATGTCTTTTTGTCTTTATAAGTTTGAAATAATTTATGAGTGAACAATCCACAATCTGCATACGTTAATCCAGAAAATCTTTTAATAGTCAAAGCCAGCGTTCTCTCTCTCTCACATCCTAATGCTATTCTCTATTGCTGCACACACCAGTATCTGTTGGGGCTGAAGCAGAGCGAGTGAATAATTGAGCCAGCCTTAGGAGAGTAAAACTGCTTCCCTTCAACCATATCCCAAAGCATGATCACACCATCTTTCCCACCACTCGCACATAAGGAACCATCCGGTGACACAGTTACAATGTTCAGGTAACCAGAGTGGCCAGATTGAGTGTTCTGAAGCTTACAATTATGGAGATTACATACCTTCATGGTGTGATCCCAAGAAAGGGAGACAATGGTAGGCACAAGCGTGTTTAAGCTAAACCTCACACAGCTAAACCATTGCTTGATTCCATCACACAACTTAAATATTCGTGGCATGATTGGATTTTAAAAGCTGTTTACGAAGGATTTGGTTTACTGATTGGACCGTAGAAGGGATGATTTAAAAAGTTCGCGTATCACCTCCCGTAGGTGTCGAGGTGTCGTATAATAAAACTACACTAATGGAAAACAAATATGTATGCAGATCCTTGAAAAAAGGATGTTACAAACCAGTGGTTGCATCCTTTTCTTCCCATGGGATACTGATATGGGTCTGGTGTCTCCATCTGAAAAGGCGGTGGACCACATGATAAAGCCAGAAAGATTATCAAGAAGAGAGTCCAAGGTGGAAACAAGGATTGCTAAACTTTAGTAGCAAAAAGAACCATGTTTGCAATGTTTTATATTTTAATCGCCAAATTTTCTTGCTCTATCTATGTGCCCAACTCAGAGATAATATCAATCAAGAAGAAGACAAATGTGGAAGAAGACACATCATCTAAGCTGACATTCCAGGGAGGAAGCCACGTTCTGCAAGCTTATCCATTTCAGTAAAGCCTTCAAGTATTTGTACCTGCTGCTGGTAATAATCTGCCACATTATGTTATGGACCTGCAACAACCAAGACACAGAGCCTCACAAATCATATCTATATTTTGTGTACATAGCAAAAATGAAGAAAGAAAAGGTTCAAACCAGTTGAGCTGCTATTGCTTCTCACTACTTTAGATCAAAGTTGTCAAAACAATGAAACCCCTTTTAAGCTTCGTTCTGTAATTTATATATTGGGTACTGCTACAACTTCATTCACGCTAGATATCGTGATTGGATTCATAGAAGATTATGATCAAGTCAGTCAGAAATGTCCAAAATAAAAATCAAATATCAGAGCTTCTGTTTCATTTAGACTTATCCACTTACCAAAGAGACTCCACTAACTTCCAAAGAAAATATTAAACTCATAGATTTGATTATAGATTTTTTTAAGAATCAACAAAACTAAAAATAGCAAGCAAAGTAGCCGAACTGAAAAAGTCAAATCAATTCCAAAACACAATTTAAATGCAATTCTCAACTTACCATTACACACACATCTTCTCTTGGCTGCAAAACTCTTGATTACCAATTAAAATTGTCATTTCCAAAAACAGAGATCTCGTCAAAATTGGCTGAGCCTCCCAGAATTAACGACCAGATTTGAATCAACGCGAACCTTGTCGATCTATTAAGGGCGCCTTTAATAACAGACCATGGACTCGTACTTTCAGTCTTCGCTGAGTCCACCATCTTCACGGCAGATCTCCTCCTCCATTGCAGCCGTTTTTGCACACTAACAAACAGAACAAAAGAAATACAATGGCACAAATATTGATACCAAAAGAGAGAGGAGGCATGATGACCAGTTTAAAGGTTGAGGAGACGACATCCCAAGAATTCTAAGGGAGGTCGTGCGCCTGAGGTTTAGGGGTAGAGGAATCGATATGGTTTGGAGAAAAGATATGCGAAGCGAATGAGTTTTCCTGATTAATGAGGCCCCAAAATATAGATATAGGATTTTTTTTTTTTTTTTTAACACTGGCGAGCTAATTTATTATAAGTGGCTCACTGGGCCAAACGTATAGGAGGAACAAACGGAGAGGGCTAACAGGCCCAAATACAACAAAACAACAAGATTCGGTGGGTGAGATGAGTCATCTCCATCTCGAATCCCTAACGCCACGTGCCGTCAAACTGGAGAGTCGGACATGCAACCGTCGGCGAGAATTCCGTCCGATGTTGTTGCCGTTAACCGCTTCTAATCTGTCTTCCTACCAAGCATAATCCACCGAGCGAAGCAAGGGAAACCGCCGCGAATGAAGATCACTTCCAACGAACTACCAACACCGTAGTCGCACGCTTGATATCTGCAAGCTCACAACCGGAGCCACCGCATGGAGGAGAAGGACCGCCAGGCCTGGTTAACTCGAGCAGGCAACGAACAACTGGCCAAAGCGTGTAGTAGAAGAGGATCGGGAAGGGAGGAAGTGAATCACCGGAGCCTTGCTGTGGAAACGCCGAGGATGGAGAGCGAGCGATTCCTAAAGGAATCAGACACCAAGCAAAGAAATCGATAGAGGAGCTATAAAACAGATCGATCTCTGAATCCAGCACCTCGCCGGATGCTTAGCGGTGGAGGAAACCGCAGCCATGAAACAAAGGAAAATCAGGCAGATAGCCTGAAGAAACTCACAACAAAAACGATAGAACAAAAGAGCAACAGAAATTCAACTTCCTTATATTCCCTCTGAAAAATTAGAATCTGAGAAGAGGGAGGAAAAAGAGAAGTTGAGAGAGAAATCTCTCTCTAGAAGAGAGAGAAATTCGGACCCGTCAAATATAGATATAGGATTAGTAAGAGATTTTTTTTTTCTTTTACAAAGACCCTATATTAAACTTCGGCTCATTTTCTTCGTAGGTGTTGATACGTGACTCGCTCTCTCTTTTGTTTTCTCTCCAGCCTCTCTCTAAGTCCACCGCTTCATAGAATCACGTTTCCGGCCGTCGGTGCTGGCCTTTGGCCACGCCGGCGATCCGGGTTACTTTTGTTTCCTTAGCTGCGGTTCTTTCCGCCTATCGGCTTCGGTGCTCCCCTGATTTTCCTCTGTATCTAGTTATGGGTTTCACCGACTCAATAAACTTTTGTTTCTGTTTTGTTTTCTAGCTTCCGATCTTCAATCGGAATCCTAATCTCCGGGTTGGTCCGGATTTCAACGACTTAATTCCATGATGGTGTTCGATTGGAAATATGTCACGCTCTTTCTTGCAATCTCCACGGCGAGGGAACAAACTTCGTCTCCGATGTCTCCTCCTCACGTCGCGGTGTGAGATTGGTGGAGCCGATTACAAGGTCGGAGTATTTACTTAGGTCAGTAAATTTGGGCCTTGGCGGTGACTTAGATCCCTAAACGTCGACGGTAGGTTCAACACAGTGAAGATTCTTGTACGCGATAATTTCTAGCGAATCTCCTCATGGAATGGTCGGCAGAGCACTTTCAGTTCGATCGGCAGCACCCATGGATTCCGGTGAACTGCGATTTCTCCGAAATCGATGTGCATGGCGGAATCAAGTGTTGGATCTCCTAGGATCTAAGAGTTTGATATATTGAATCACCAACCTCGTTCTTACCTTGTTACTGGCAGCAGAATGAATCGTGAACGAGATCAGTAGCGACGCAGGTGCCTCGCCTCTACCAGATACACACGCACACAAGCTGGAAACGGGATGCTAGTGTCGGATCTATGGGATCTGAGAGTTTCTGGTGTTTCAGCTTTTCTGTCAGTGAAAAACTCGACGGCCACTATTCTAGGTCGAAACTTTTAAGTTTTATTCGACCTAGAATCACACTTAACGGGCCAGACTTTATTAAGTCATAATTTCGAAAAGCCTTTCGAAAACCCGAACTGTGTCGACCGACACACATACTGTGTCGATCGACACAACACTATTTTCTCGATAATAATGTGTATCCAATACACATTAATATGATCATTACCATAATGATCATTCCCATGTCTTAGCTTCCAGTTTGCTTAGGTGTGTGACCCTATAGGATCATATAATACTGGCAGTAAGTATACAACTTACAGATTGCAAGAGGCTTCTAGCAAAACATTGCAACCGCCCAGTATTATACGAATGTCTGATCTCGACACACAACTATCATCAGGAGTGAGTACAAGTGTGATTTCATGACACTATCCCAACAATCTCCCACTTGTACTGGAATCAACAATTCCTATAATCCTTTTGTCTCTATATCTCGATTTGGCATAAGGCAAGATTAGTGTCATCCTTATTAAGCCAACATCGTGTTTATCGAACTCCTGATCTCATACTGAACATTACAAACAACTGGACTACAGTTCGTTTGAGTGCGGCCACACATTTTTCTCAGTATTAAATCTTCGATAGGCCCTGAGATATTTATCTCCCGTTAATAAGGAGGGACAAATCCCATCTTGTTCCATCCCTATTTCAACGCACACTTCATGATATACTTGAACAGTGCCGTTATAGTCGCCAGTTACGGGTCGACGTTTGACAAAGTCAAAGTGTACCAATTCAAATGCAAGAAAGCATGATGAACTCAGGTCTGAGGACTATACTCTATAGTCGTAATGAGAACCTCTTATGACACATATATAACTATCTTGTAGACTTCTCATTAGCGGGTCATGTCCGATCATATGTTCACCAACATATATCTATGTGACTGACTGCGATAATCATATCATTGGCTCCATGAAACTTAGCCAACAGTCACCTCACAATCTAGTCTCTCGCGGTTGCCATTTTCCCACTTTGACAACCTCGACTAGGGACAAAACATAATTTATATCATCTATGACTTATAGGGTTTCATGATCAAGTCCTCAACTTGATGACCTATAATATGACATAAACTTATTTTAGGACCATTATTTAGATCACAATAAATAATGCTGAAATCATATTTCATTAAATATATCCAAAAGAATGTTTTGCAAGAGCATCTTATTATAACTAAATAAAACTAAAACTCCCACTAGAATCAAGATTACATCTTAAGATCTCTAATGCCTATAGCAGTCGTATGAATCTCGTGCTTAGGCCTTGGGAGTGACTTAGTAAGAGGATCAGCGACATTCTCGTCCGTCGGAACTCGGCTGATCTTCACATCACCTCTATTGACGATATCACGAATCAGGTGATATCTCCTCTCTACGTGTTTGGACTTCTGGTGTGACCTTGGTTCTTTCGCCTGAGCAATGGCTCCGTTGTTATCACAAAACAAAGCCAGTGGCTCCAAGATACTAGGAACCACACCAAGTTCAGTCATGAACTTCTTGATCCAAACAGCTTCCTTTGCCGCTTCTGAAGCAGCAACATATTCAGCTTCCAACGTGGAATCAACTACGGTATTCTGCTTAGAGCTCTTCCAGCTCACTGCACCGCCATTTAGACAGAAGACATATCCAGATTGTGATCGGAAATCGTCTCTGTCCGTCTGAAAACTCGCATCAGTGAATCCATTCACCACAAGTTCTTCACTTCCTCCATACACCAGGAATTTATCCTTAGTATGTCTCAAATATTTGAGAATATTCTTGACAGCTGTCCAGTGAATTTCACCTGGATCAGATTGGTATCTACTCGTCATGCTTAACGCGTAAGCTACATCTAGACGAGTGCAGAGCATGGCATACATAATAGATCATATTGCAGAAGCATAAGGAATCCTATTCATGCGCTCCCGCTCAGCATGTGTCACCGGACACTGCTTCTTGCTGAGACTAATGCCATGAGACATCGGTATGAAGCCCTTCTTGGAATCATGCATCCTGAATCTGTGCAACACCTTATCAATATAAGTGTCCTGGCACAATCCAATCATCCTATTCACTCTATCTCTGTAGATTCTGATTCCAAGAATGTACGCGGCTTCTCCCATGTCTTTCATGGAAAAACAACTTCCGAGCCAAGTCTTAACAGACTGAAGCAACGGAACGTCATTACCGAGGAGGAGTATGTCATCGACATACAGTACAAGAAACGCAATTCTGCTCCCACTAGTCTTCTTGTAAACACATGGTTCCTCTTCGTTCTTGATGAAACCAAATTGTTTTACTGCTTCATCAAAACGAAGATTCCAACTCCGTGATGCTTGCTTCAATCCATAAATGGATTTATGAAGCTTGCACACCTTTCCAGCGTTCTTAGGATCAACAAAACCTTCAGGCTGTGTCATATACACATCCTCTTCCAGAATACCATTCAGGAAAGCGGTTTTGACATCCATCTGCCAAATCTCATAGTCATAATGAGCTGCAATCGCTAGAAGAATCCGAATGGATTTAAGCATAGCGACTGGGGAATAGGTTTCATCATAGTCAATACGATGAATTTGCTTGAAACCTTTAGCCACCAACCTCGCTTTGTAAATCTGTACATTGCCATCCACGTCGATCTTCTTCTTGAAGATCCATTTACACTCAATGGCTTTTACACCATTAGGTAAATCGACCAAGGACCATACTTGGTTTTCTGACATGGATCCCATTTCGGATTTAGAGGCTCCAAGCCACTTTTCGGAGTCCGGACCCATCATTGCTTCCGCGAAGGTCGCTGGTTCGTCACTATCAATGATCATCAGATCATTAGAATTGGTCACGAGAAATCCATAGTATCTCTCGGGTTCGTGACGGATCCTTCCGGATCTGCGAACTTCAGGCTCCACAGGCGCCGGTTCCACAGAACTCTGTGGATCCAACTGCTGCTCTTCCTCAGCAGGTTGAGCATTCTCCTGTGCATCTCGAATTTCTTCAAGATGTACTTTACTCCCACTGTTTTTCTTAGAGAGAAACTCCCTCTCAAGAAAAGAACAGTCCCGAGCAACAAATACTTTGTTCTCAGATTGGTTGTAAAAGTAGTATGCCTTGGTTTCCCTAGGATAACCAACGAAGTAGCATTTATCTGATTTGGGTGCGAGCTTGTCAGAGATTAAACGTTTGACATAAGCCTCACAACCCCAAATCTTCAGGAAAGACAGACTAGGAATGTTCCCAGTCCACAATTCATGTGGTGTCTTTTCCACTGATTTAGATGGCACCCTATTTAGTGTAAACGCAGACGTTTCTAGAGCGTATCCCCAAAAGGATAATGGAAGATTTGAATGACTCATCATAGACCGAACCATATCCTATAGGGTTCGATTCCTCCTCTCTGACACTCCATTCCATTGGGGTGTTCCAAGAGGAGTGAGTTGTGAAACAATTCCACACTCGCTCAGATAGTCGCTGAACTCTTGACTCAAGTATTCTCCTCCGCGATCCGATCGCAGAGCTTTAATACTTTTGCCAAGTTGGTTCTGTACTTCATTCTTGAATTCCTTGAATCTATCAAAGGATTCTGACTTGTGTCTCATCAAATAGACATAGCCATACCTACTGAAATCATCAGTGAAGGTAATGAAGTACTTGTAATTTCCTCTGGCAACAGTACTCATTGGCCCACATACATCAGTATGAACAAGGCCCAATAAATCACTGGCCCTTTCATTTGGTTTGTTGAAAGGGGCTCTAGCCATTTTGCCCATCAAACAAGATTCGCATTTCTCACATGATTCAAAATCAAATGAGCCCAGAAGCCCATTTCGATGGAGCCTTTGGATGCGTTTCTCATTGATATGGCACAAACGACAATGCCATAAGAAAGTCGGGTTTTCGTCATTGGACTTAAACCGCTTTGTATTTATGTTAAAGACATGCATTTCTTGGTTTAAAACATATAACCCATTATCTAATGGGGCACTACCATAATACGTACCATCACGATTAAAAGAACAAACTTTATTCTTAATAGCAAAATCAAAACCTTCCAAATCCAAAACGGAAACTGGAATTATGTTTCTGCTAATCGCAGGTACAAAGTAGCAATTATTCAAAGCTAAAACCATGCCCGAAGGTAAGGACAAATCGTAAGTGCCTACGGCCAGTGCAGCAACCTTAGCTCCATTCCCGACCGTAGCTCCACTTGTCCTTTCTTCAGCGTTCTACTGTTTCTTAGTGCCTGCACATCAGTACAAATATGAGCACCGCAGCCGGTATCCAATACCCACGAAGTAGAACTAGAAGACATAACATTAAGTTCGATAACATAAATACCTGAGTCAGACGCATCATACGTCTTCTTCAGCTTCTTGTAATCTTCCATGAACTTCTTGCAGTCTCTCTTCCAATGCCCTAACTGCTTGCAGTAGTTGCACTTATCCTCAGGAGAAGGCCCGGATTTGGGCTTCGGCTTGGGCTTGTCCTGACTCTCAGTCTGTACAACTTGGGCCTTTTCCTTATCCTTCTTAGGTTTCTTAAACCTTTTACCCCCTTGTACCATCAGTACACTGGGAGTTTCCTTCTTGAGATTCGGCTCTGCTGTCTTCAGCATGCCGTGCAACTCAGTCAATGTCTTAGTCATGTTTTGCATGTTGTAGTTCATGATGAACTGATCAAAACACGACGGCAAAGACTGCAGAATCATGTCAGTGGCTAGCTCCTGGCTAATGGCACAGTCCAGTTTCCCCAGGTTATCAATGTAACCCATCATTTTAAGGACATGAGGACTTACTGGACTATCCTTAGCCAGCTTGCAATCCATGAGAGATTTAACCGTCTGGTATCTCTCTGTGCGAGCTTGCTCCTGAAACAAAGCTTTCAGGCTGTTAATCATCTCAATGGGTGACATCACGTTCTCATATTGCTTCTGCAGCTCAGAGTTCATAGTCACCAGCATTAGGCAATTAACATCTTTGACATCAGCTGAATGCTTATCCCAAGCATTCTTTTCTGTCTGCGGGGCATTGGAACGTGGCCTTTCGGTGAGAACTCTTTCAAGGACATATTCCTTGTTCTCCTGCCTGAGAACTATTCTCAGGTTCCGATACCATTCCAAGAAATTAGATCCATTTAACTTGTCCTTCTCAAGGACGGATCTTAGTGAGAAAGTGTTGATGTGAGTTGAGACAGACATAGCTGTAATTAAAAGAGGTAGAGGTTTTAGTTATAATGCTCAAGGAAATGAGAATTCTTATCTAATAAGAAAGACTCGCATTGTATTCAAAACTATGTTTCCTCAGATGAATACAATGAGCCAAGATCCATACTTCACCAAAAATCTGAGTGGGCAACTCGCCATCACCCAAACTTTAGTTATCTAGGTAAGCAAATCATTGCTAATTGTACCCAGTACAACTCTTGGTCGTAGATGAGACAAACTATGTCTAATCTACTCTGATGTCTCTGGGCCCAGAACTTCTGATAGCTCAGTCAAGTAAAACCAATCCTTTCTGTCTTGTGATCACTGACAGTCGCACTGCAAGTCTATCAATGACCACCTGCCTTACTCATGTTGCTGTGGATACCAAGGACTCCAAGGCTATCCAACAAACAAAACGAGTCTTGACAGTAGACAAGATCGGGAAAGACATCAAGATCACTTGATATTTGGTTGAGGAAAAGAATTATTTAATCTTGATGTATATCCAATATACATTCAAGAAGTTATTAATTTAATTAAAACATTCAGTTTTATTAATTTTAGGTTCAACTAGAACTTTAAGATTAAATTTGGTCTGGTATATGCAAATTTATGGTCCAACCAATAATTCTGCGAATGGTGTGTCGATCGACGCCAACCACTGGCATCGGTCGACACAACATAATTTAAACCGGTCTTCGATAACCGGTCAAACCGGATCGAATTTCATTAACCGATTCAATCTAATTGAACCGGTTCGGTTTAACGGTCCATGTCGATCGCCACACAACTCTGTGTCGATCGACATTACCAAACCAGAACCAATTGGTTAATTAAAATTAACCGAACGAGATAACCGGTTTAATCCAATTAAACCGATCTATCTAATCGCATTGCATGTGTCGACCGACACACCCAGTGTATCGATCGACACAGTAGGATTACGGGTACTCGATCTCAGATCGAAACCCTAAAATTATTTACGAGTTTTCGCTCTGTGTCGACCGACACACGCTTTGTGTCGATCGACACTTTGCGACAAACCCTAAAAATTTTACGAGTTATTTCGCGGCGTGTCGACCGACACACGCTTAGTGTCGATCGACACAGTGCGTTTTTTTAACAATTCATCGTTTTTCAAAAGGCACATAATCCGAGATTAACACTTGAAAACACGATTTTAGCAGGCAATAATCAATTCAACAAACTCAGTTTTTCGAATTAATTGCATCAGATTCAATAGTCTAAACCCTAACACGCTCTGATACCACTGTTGGATCTCCTAGGATCTAAGGGTTTGATATATTGAATCACCAACCTCGTTCTTACCTTGTTACTGGCAGCGGAATGAATGGTGAACGAGATCAGTAGCGACGCAGGTGCCTCGCCTCTACCAGATACACACGCACACAAGCTGGAAACGGGATGCTAGTGCCGGATCTATGGGATCTGAGAGTTTCTGGTGTTTCTGCTTTTCTGTCAGTGAAAAACTCGAGGGCCACTATTCTAGGTCGAAACTTTTAAGTTTTATTCGACCTAGAATCACACTTAACGGGCCAGACTTGATTAAGTCATAATTTCGAAAAGCCTTTCGAAAACCCGAACTGTGTCGACCGACACACATACTGTGTCGATCGACACAACACCATTTTCTCGATAATAATGTGTATCCAATACACATTAATATGATCATTACCATAATGATCATTACCATAATGATCATTCCCATGTCTTAGCTTCCAGTTTGCTTAGGTGTGTGACCCTATAGGATTATATAATACTGGCAGTAAGTATACAACTTATAGATTGCAAGAGGCTTCTAGCAAAACATTGCAACCGCCCAGTATTATACGAATGTCTGATCTCGAAACACAACTATCATCAGGAGTGAGTACAAGTGTGATTTCAGGACACTATCCCAACATCAAGATGTTGTCGACGCGTGGCCGTGAGTCGGCATACACGTGGCCCGTACCCATGCCTTACGAGTTGTTTGGTCTGGACCAATAGGCCCATCATCCGCTTTGTTTTAATTCCGTTGTTTGATCTGTAATGCTCTGTACTTTCATGCCCAATGGGCTCCTAAATGAAATGTTATTGTCGACTAAAAAAAAAAAAACTCCGGCTCATGTGGCATTATTCTAGTGTGTTTTAACTAGCTGATGTAGACACTTTCTAGAACTCAAAGAGCTACTTTTATATAATACTAGTGTTTGATCAGCGCTACGCGCGGACATGTCAGTCAATTTTTGTAGACGGTTGTATATTTCATTTATTGTTTCGTTTTTCACTTTTTAGTTTATTTGATTTGTAATTCGTGTTGTTCTTACTTTTTCTCATCTTTCAAACTGTTTAAAAAAAAATTATTTGTCTTACATTTTGTATATAAGATTATGTATGTCAAGAATACTTTATAACCAGAAAAGTTTTCCATGTTCTCTCTCAAGACATCAACAAACGCCGTCCGAGTTCTTCTCCATTTCACCGGCGTCAGTGGGTCATTCAGTGCCGGCGTCGGTGTTTAGTCTCGTTAGAAGTTCTATCTTAGGTTTCAGTGGAGAAGGAGGTCGCCTCTCATGTTCGACTTCTTGGTTCTACCTTTATCCATTCAGTGAGTATCCGGTTTTACCGATTGTGTTTAAGTTTTCATATATGGCCTCCATCGGAAAAGTTTAATTTGTCCTTGTTCTACGACGTTTTGTCGTTTTTTCTGGTCTTCGATCTTCTTTGTGTCCGGGTCATTGGTTCTTGCGTCGAAGGCGGTTTGTCTTCCTTGGAAAGTTGGTGGGTGTGCTTGTGTATTATGGAGTTGTGGCTGCTTCTTCTTGATGGTATTGTTTCGGTAGATTGTCTTATTTTGTCTGCGGAAACTATTAGGAAGCTTGTATTGCTTTGGTTTGGTTTTATTTTTGAGTAGTAATAGTCAATTCTAGCGGATTCTGAAACTCTTTCCAGGGTCTGAACGGTTTCCGAATGGATTTGATGGTTTCGTGCTCATTTTGCTTCAATAGATTGGAAGCAGTATATTAAGAAAGATGCTCTAAGATCTCCAATCTTTAATGTTATTAATGTTTAGTGGCTTGTTGCTCTCAATTTTCACTTAGATTGTTGTTAATTATTTCTTTTAGTAGTTATTGTTTAGTGTTGGTTTTTATACTTAGAGTTATCCTTTTAGTCTTTTTTGGGCTTGTGTCTCTGGGATGTTCTGTTTATGAATTCACGAGATCTGTCTCTAGAAGGATTTCGATTTTTGTTGGGTATGTGTATTTCATTCTTGAAGTTCAATATAATCTATTAGATATATATATGTATAGTTGTTATTTTGCATTTTCTTAGTTTTTTTCCTCCGGTGTTCATTGTTTTTCCTTTGATATTGCATTTTTATAGAGTTTTTGTTATTTGTTTCTTTCTTTGCATAATTTTATTTGTTTTCGGTTTCACTGCAATCTTTATTGATTTGGGTTACTGAAAATATGTAGATTTTGATTTGCTTGGGTAAGTTATGTGTACTTATATATAGAAGCCAAAATTTGATTTTTGAAACGGTTAACATCCAAAAAACTTTGGTTTGATACTAATAGTGAGCATGATTCATATCCCAGTTTCTTTATTCTCTATTATTCTATTGATAGTGAGCATGACTCATATCAAATCTGTCATTTTCGTTAGACATTTGTTACAGCTATTATTATGGTAAAAGAGAAAAAAATGTGATGAGTTGAATATTAAATTCTACGCTCACTTTCTAATTATTGGGTTTGGGTGTAAATGTGTGTTTTCACTTATTTTTAAAATAAATTAGAAATTGATTGATGATGTGGCAGCATGAGAAGAGAGAAAATTTTACTTTATATATATAGATATATAACTAGTATTCTGGTCTGTGCGTTGTACGGACATTGAATTTCAATTCATTTATTTTGAATAACATTTCATAGTATAGTATGATTAACCGAGACAACATTACTATGGAATATTCGATTTTAGAGTTTACAATAATTATGTGTTAAAGAGTCATATTTTTGCCTAAAATTTAATAAAACCCATAAACAAAAAATGATCTAAAAGAATTAACCACATATTCCATGGAAAAAAAGAAAAGTTAATGTCGCACAAAAAAAAACTTTATTCATCATCATCTTAAGTTTGGAAATGCAAGAATAGTAAGATTAAAAAAACATAGTCTAAGAATCAATAAAATATTAAGAAATTAAATATTTTAGCTTTATACATATTTTTCGCATTTAATCTGAATTCTAGATCCACGTAAAAAACATTATATTATATGTCTATTATTCTTCTATTCTCATAGTTCAAAAAAATAAAATATTTTATATTAATCAATTGTAACATACGACACGACGTATAGTTTAGAAAAACAAATATTATTGTTTGGAAAAGTCTTCCGTTAAACCACACATTTTATGAATCTACAGACATCTAAATTCGAAGACCTAATCAATTTTATAAACTAAAAAATAATTTTGACTATTTCATACTTTTCGTCCTATGCCAAATTTTAATTAGTATTTGTTTTAGTCAAAAACTTCTGGTCGTTTTCATAGAAATGAGATCATATTTATCATATCTAGTATTATAGCATGTGCGTTGCACGGACTAATATTTATATATTTGGTTATTATTTGATAACGAAATACGTGTTAAAGTTGGTTTAAATAGACGGTAAAAGAGAATAATTTCAATTTTTAGTTAATCATATAAGAATACATATCAGTTCAATATAAATCAAACCCCAACTACTGAATTATTTACATGATCCGTCTGCCTTTTGTATCTTCTTATCTTTCAATATATGCGTTCAATGGATTTTTGGTGATAACTGATAAGTGCTCTACAATTTTTTTCCGTATTGAGTGTTATATTTCAAAAAAATGTCAACTACTAATACAATGTAACATGTCTCACCCTTTGTAATAATGAGAATATTTTGGAGAAGTGAAAAACCTTATGTATACAGTACAATTTTTTTCCGTATTGAGTGTTATATTTAAAAAACAAAATACTAATACAATGTAACATGTCTCACCGTTTCTAATAATGAAAATATTTTGGAGAAGTGAAAGACCTTATGTACACGATAGAATAATATAAAAGCAGACATTATGTTCTTAGAATTAACATTGAAGTGTTTTTAATTTGGCCACAATGATCAAAGTGTTTGGTTAGTATATATAGACACAAATACACGTAAAACCAACTTATGATATCATGGTGGAAGTTGTTAATTTGTCCACAGTGATCAAAGTGTTTGCTTCTCTTATTTCCTCAATAGGAAAGTAATCAGATGTGCAACTACGTTCTCGCTTGCTAACGTGTCGATGTTTCTGTCTAAGGATGAAAGCAGGAAGTCAAAGTTTGATAAAAAGAAATGACTTTCATCAGAGAATTATTTTTAATCCAGTAATTAATCTGAGAATGCCAACTTCAATAGGAAGAGTGGAATATAAAGGCTTGTCAAGAACCGGCCCTTTGTAGTGCTTTCCGAAACTGATCCAAGGGTTATGCAGTTTTTGACACGCGGAGCATAGGTTTTCTTTGATAACTACACATATGTTACAAAGAAGTCATATAATAAGCTGCATTTCAGAGAGATATAGATTCAATACACAACAATTTCTTTAACCAAGTATATATTTTAATTTTCAAGATCAGCAAAAGAACAATTATATGACTTAACATGCTTGTAAGACATCACAAAGCTAGTTCTCTCAACTGCACTAAGAAAAATCCTACCATAGGTGACCACTTTAGCATTGATATCCCACCTAGTCTCCGTCGAATAGGTGTCCCTGTCCCTGCAATGTAATAAAGATCACAGTCAGGAAAAAAACAATCCAGTTAATTTTTTTTTGAAAAACGGAGATCTCTGGTGTATAACCAGAGAAAGGTGGAAATCCCAGATGAGAGCCATATCTTTGTCTCTGGAATATTTTGCTCTTCAACCAAAACAGCAATTGATTTAAGGGTCTCGCTTGAACATGAAGCTGGCGTGGAAGGGGGGAAATTGCTTGAGTCATAAGGAATCACTTCTTTGAGTCTGGCTACTGACCAGGAAAACTCCAAGGAAAGGTCCTTGAGCTGAAGTGTAAGCCTATCACTGTTCTCAGCTGTCAGAAAAAGGAAATGTCAATGCTTTCAGATTTGTTTCTACATTGGGAATAACCATCAAATTACTTTTTCTACATTTGATCTGAATCCATCCGGTACTAAGATCAATTCATTTGCTATAGATATGCCTCTAGACTCTTAAATAAACATAATGTCTAAAAGATGATTACTTTTACTTGGAACATGAACATCCAAAGCATATAACCAAATAAAGTTTGAGCAAATGTAAACTAAAGAATATCATGCAGATTCCGGGGGTTGGTTTGTTTTGGATCCAGTTACAAAACACTTAGAACTCTACTGATCAATCCTTAATTTGATACACTCTGAATTCAATCTAGTAGTCACAGTTTTGGTGATCTTAGGGAGCTTTAACAACCAAAAAAGGAAACCAAATCCATAATTTGTCAAAAAACGGAACCTGATTAAATAATTAGGCTGAGAGTGACGTAAGTGTAGAGATCAATGGCGGCTACTGCTGTGGATCCATGTACAACAGCGTGAAGCTGCAGTAGATGTGCTTGAGAAAGAAGGAGCTCTGTTCAGTGCTGGAGAAGCCACATGACTAATGTTCGTAGAGTTCTTTGTCTCAATGGATTTGGCAACAACAGCAGAAATACCGGGGATTTCCTTAATCTATAAGCTTGTATCACAACGAGAACATGAAACTTGAGCTTTACAGACAAAATAAGAAAGTAGAATGTGCTCTAGTAGACTAACCTTTTCTGCTGGAATTCCATCAAACACACTAACTTTCCCACCAAAGAAAATAGTAAACTGAGTTGGAAGGACAATTGAAGCATCTGGCTCAGAGGAAGGGACTTCCATGGATCTAGACAACACATATAAAGGCATGAGATGATTATAATGAATTTTCATTTTAGAGTCGATAGCATTCATATGATGAATCATGTCTCCCCATTTTCTTAGGTTCATTTCGTGTACTTCCAATAACCATATTTACATGAAAATTTATATGCATGAAAATTTGAACACAAATTTACAGCCAAGAACAAACTGATTGATTCCTCGAGCAAGATGGCTTTCCCTAAACAAACTGGGTGCCTTAGGAGTGATATATCATGGTTTTTACTGGTTTTATGCCATGATATAGTTGTGTTTTAGTGTCTTTTGTGTTCTTTTAGAGTCTTTTACAGGTATAATCAGGTTTGGAGCTGAATTGGAGATAATGGAGCATTTTGGAGATTTTTGGAGTGTTTGGCCGAGAGATAGAGTTCACTGTCCGAAACAGAGAAAGGTGTCGATCGTTGCACACCTGCAACGGTCGATGCACCAGCGAGATGGGCCAAAACTCGGCGGTTTAGAAGAATCAAGATATTGCACTTTGATCCAGAAGTTTCTGATATTTACAAAGAAGCCCCTGGCCGAGATTATACCTATATAATAGAGTTTTTAGTGTTTTAATTAGATACGCTTTACATTACGCTTTCATAATTAAGAGCAGAGGATTTTTAGAGCTTTTGGGGCTGATCTTAACCTGTTACATCATCTGTATTTGGAGAAGATTTCGAACCCCTTTTTACTCTTATTCTTTTATGCAATTTATTCATCATATGATTATGTTTTCATTATCTATGTCTGAGTAGATTCCTTGTTAGGTTTAGGGTTTCTCACATAGGATTTCATGACTTGCTAGACTTGTTCAAATTCAGTTAAGGATTCATAACTATATCTGTTCTTCAATTTAATTGTGCTTAAAGCTAGTTCTAACCTGATCAGTTAGAATCTAGATCTTAGGTTGCTAAATACGTCACGGAAGTGGGGTTTAGGAATCTGAACTAATTAAATTGGGCAATTAAACTTTGCGCAAACGGAAGTTTGGTTTAGGATAATTGTGAACATATCAAACTTGGAATTAATGCTAGTTTAATCTGTTAGTTCTCGCAAACGAAAGTTTGGTTTGCTGCACTTAGACTTTGAGAATTATCGCAAAGGAATTTGGTTAATTCTATATCTGTGTTTTGAGTTCTAGAACTGTGCTTAATTAGATCCTTGCTGAATGAACTGTCTGCTTGTCTGATTTCCTGAGAACGCCCTAGACCTAGCGCTCTTAATAACTTGTTTTCACAACCGACAATCTCTGCTACTGATTTACTTTCTCGCACCACTTTTAATTCAATTACATTGCTTTCTTCCTAGTTAAATTCCTGTTCTTGAGCTATTGAACACCGAAGTCTCTGTGGATTTCGATACCCTATATACTACATTGATATTGCTGTGCACTTGCAGTTTAGTATAGGGTTAAAACTCTGAGCCTATCAAGTTTTTGGCGCCGTTGCCGGGGACTCTTTGAGTCTTCGATAGCTTCGAGCCTAGGGTTTTACTAGGATTTTTCTTTTTCTTTTCGTTTTTGTTTTTATTTTTTTTATTTTTGCTGATTTATTTTTCTGTTTTCTCTGATTTCGCATTGCATCGATCGACGCCCTTCTTGCATCGATCGACACACTTCGCTGAATCACCAAGAACACTAAGAGATCATCAGGACGATGTGTCGGAATGATATTTTCAGCTCAGGGATTGACAGTTCACAGATAGCTGGGTTGAAGAACCAAGTTGACTCTCTGCATAGTCTTCTACTACTGGAAAGTATGCACAAGAAGCTAACCATTGCGTTGAAGGAACTGGATTCTATAGTCACGGATCTGCTTTTCAGAAACCCTTTACAAGGAGTTGTAGTGTTTCTTCTTACCAAGTACCGCCTGCACCTACAGCTCATGAGAGCAGAATGGAAATCATGATGGAGCAGTACCTTGAGAGACAACAACAGATTGATAGGTCCTTCAACTCAAAGATGGATGCTTTGTATGAAGACTTGAATGAGAAGTTTGAATCTTTGAGAACGCATATGGAGGAGCTGGATATCAAAATTGAACGAAGAGATGTAGCAATAGAGAGGCAGAATGAAGCTAAGAGAGCTGAACGGAAGCTGCACATCAATGCTGTGAACATAAGGGATGAGATTGAGTTGCTAGGTGAAGAAGAGAGCATAATCTCGGATTTTCTGGATGAATATTGTCTGCCTGATACATGCACCGATCGACACCCCCTCAGTGACGATCGACACGCCATTCTGACGGCAATTTCGAGTTCTTTCGAGAAACAGAATCGCCTTGCATCGATCGATACACATCATGCAACGATCGACACAGAACGCAGACATGACCAGAAAACTGCAACAGTACCAGAACGAGTCTACAAGCCCCCAGTGCCATATCCTAAGGTTCCTAAACCCTCCAAACAAGAGCTAGAAGTGGCTAACTGCATAAAAGTGATGGATAAGAAGGTGAATAAAACACCACCAGTTGAAACTTCGCGAGTTCATGCAAAGAAGATGATCTCCACTGATGGTCATCTAAAAGAAGAAGTTCAGATTGGTGGAACTACAGTATCTGATAGTGAAAAGAAGAAGATGGCGGTTCCTCTTGAACCTGCTCTAACATCTTCAGTACCTGCAACTGTTCATAAGCAGAAAGCTCCAGACATCAGATATACATCAAAGGTAAGGTACAAATCACCTAAGCTTAATCCTTCTGATCACATTGTTTTGAATGCAGGAAAACAAAGAATCCCGCCGAAGCTACACTCCCACCCCGACCCTTATCGTTCGTTCCTTGGAAGATCTCATGATCTGAATGCTTATACGCAACCTTGGATGAGGAGACATTCACAGAGACACTCAAAGTCTCTGTTGAAACCTCCATGAGTTCGATCTCTTTCTGATAGGTCAAGCTATTGACCTTAAACAAGCGCTGGGTGGGAGGCAACCCACCATTAGGTACTGGTGTTTTTCTACTTAATTTTTGGTGTTTTTGTTAGGATTTTACGTTTTTTTTTGTTTTTGGTGAGTTTATGTTTGCAGGTCTCGGACAAAATCGCAGTGCAACGATCGACTCACTTCTGTGTCGATCGTCACAACACGAAAGGAATCACATTGCAGCGATCGTTGCGGTCCTGAGCAACGATCGACCATACACGAAAATCGCCAAGTAACGGTCGATGCACTTAGTGCAACGATCGATGCCTGAGCGACAGAGGTAACCCGACAGACATAATTTCATCTTTTCAATTTTTTTATTTTCTTTTTACCGATCCTTCGCTGGACACTACTGGGGACAGTGTGTCTTAAGTGTGGGGGAGGTGCTACTGACTTTTGTTTTCTGTTTTCTTAAGAGCCAGTCCATTTTTCAAAAAAAAATTTGTTTTATTGAGTCAAAATGGT
Source organism: Orychophragmus violaceus (assembly GCA_030180135.1). Lineage (NCBI taxonomy): Eukaryota > Viridiplantae > Streptophyta > Magnoliopsida > Brassicales > Brassicaceae > Orychophragmus > Orychophragmus violaceus. The sequence continues at coordinate 28,874,278 of CM058233.1, read as the reverse complement.
TTAAGTAAGAAACTATGATTTTCTGAGAAGATTTACAAGACTTGCAGGAACTTAAGTAACCATTGGGATGAAGTTGCAGGATCTATCTCTGACTATTAGAAAACCCCATCACAGATCAACCTACTGGGAACACCCACATCACTTCAGGTATCAGAGGATCCTTTTACTGACTTCAAATTAATACTGACTTAGATTTTTCACCTAAGGGCTTGGTATACTCTGTGTCGGATTCCCTTGTTAGTTCTGACACAGCCTGTCAACCTATCCTATTTAGTTCCCTTCTCCCCTTCTATAAAGTAAAAAAAAAAAAAGATAAGAAACTGAGGATGAGTTAGTAACTCCGAAGTGGTCATGAGAATGGTAGCAAACACTATTTTCTCTCATGTGATCCATGGAATATGTCCAAAGTACACCCCATAACGGGAAGAACACTGATAAAAAAAATAAAATGATATCCAATGGGGAAAAATCAGTTGTTAAAGAAGGGAAAGAGAAGAAAGGGACTAGAGAAAGATAGTATGGTGGTCTAGAGCTGATAAGGTAAGAATCCATGTGCCCTTTGATCGATACTCCTTAGGTGAGACCGCACTTAAATACTTGCAGAAGTCAGTAGGGAGAATTTGAATGCTTGAATGTGATTGTGGAGTTTACCTAGGACAGTTGCTAAGTGTGGGGGAAGTACATGTTGGTCTTGATATCCTGTGATTGATTCTTTCAGTGGTTTACTAAGGGGAATCTGAGTATTGTAGCTTCTAGGATGAAATGAGTTTCTGAAGAGTTTTCAAACCTCTTCACCATGTTTTAGTTCTCTGTTTTGCTTGAGGGCAAGCAAAGGCTAAGTGTGGGGGAGTTGATATATCATGGTTTTTACTGGTTTTATGCCATGATATAGTTGTGTTTTAGTGTCTTTTGTGTTCTTTTAGAGTCTTTTACAGGTATAATCAGGTTTGGAGCTGAATTGGAGATAATGGAGCATTTTGGAGATTTTTGGAGTGTTTGGCCGAGAGATAGAGTTCACTGTCCGAAACAGAGAAAGGTGTCGATCGTTGCACACCTGCAACGGTCGATGCACCAGCGAGATGGGCCAAAACTCGGCGGTTTAGAAGAATCAAGATATTGCACTTTGATCCAGAAGTTCCTGATATTTACAAAGAAGCCCCTGGCCGAGATTATACCTATATAATAGAGTTTTTAGTGTTTTAATTAGATACACTTTACATTACGCTTTCATAATTAAGAGCAGAGGATTTTTAGAGATTTTGGGGCTGATCTGAACCTGTTACATCATCTGTATTTGGAGAAGATTTCGAACCCCTTTTTACTCTTATTCTTTTATGCAATTTATTCATCATATGATTATGTTTTCATTATCTATGTCTGAGTAGATTCCTTGTTAGGTTTAGGGTTTCTCACATAGGATTTCATGACTTGCTAGACTTGTTCAAATTCAGTTAAGGATTCATAACTATATCTGTTCTTCAATTTAATTGTGCTTAAAGCTAGTTCTAACCTGATCAGTTAGAATCTAGATCTTAGGTTGCTAAATACGTCACGGAAGTGGGGTTTAGGAATCTGAACTAATTAATTTGGGCAATTAAACTTTGCGCAAACGGAAGTTTGGTTTTGGATAATTGTGAACATATCAAACTTGGAATTAATGCTAGTTCAATCTGTTAGTTCTCGCAAACGAAAGTTTGGTTTGCTGCACTTAGACTTAGAGAATTATCGCAAAGGAATTTGGTTAATTCTATATCTGTGTTTTGAGTTCTAGAACTGTGCTTAATTAGATCCTTGCTGAATGAACTGTCTGCTTGTCTGATTTCCTGAGAACGCCCTAGACCTAGCGCTCTTAATAACTTGTTTTCACAACCGACAATCTCTGCTACTGATTTACTTTCTCGCACCACTTTTAATTCAGTTACATTGCTTTCTTCCTAGTTAAATTCCTGTTCTTGAGCTATTGAACACCGGAGTCTATGTGAATTTCGATACCCTATATACTACATTGATATTGCTGTGCACTTGCAGTTTAGTATAGGGTTAAAACTCTGAGCCTATCAAGGAGGCAGAGAAGCTTGACCTCACGGATACGGAGAGCATCCGAGATATGTTCAAATACATCAGTAATCTTCTTTACGGCGACTTTCTCTCTCGTATGTGTATCAAGAGCTGCACAAACAACTCCGTAACTTCCTTTCCCAATGACTTGAAGAATCTGATAACGGTTGGCATCACCATATTTAGTGAAAAAATCTATCTCTTTCATGTTCTGTTTGCATTACCAAAGTAAAGAAACAATACCATATTAGTCAAAATCCAGTAAAACTGTGCCAAGAAAACTGAAGATCTCCCATGAATCACATTCACTAAGGTATTCAAATTCAACAGAAGAAACATAAATGAGAAACAAACCTTCTTCCCCCGAGCTTGTTGCATCCTCTTCAAAGAATATAAATCTCGACTCTTCCAGAGTATTCGAAGAACACAAAAAGGCAAAAAGAGGACTGATGTTCTTAGCAACCAATTAGTAGAAAGGTGAGCAAGTTTGACTAAACCAGAGAACAATACCGCTCAACGACTCTATCGTCTTCCTCAATTTCAAAATCCAAAACAGATGCAACAGTTTGTTTAGAACCTTCAGATTGTTCTCGCTCTCTTGACTTTTTTAGAAAACCTAATACACAAAATCAAGAGAAACAAACACAACGATTTTGAATTCATAGAAAAAATAATGAATCACGATCGTAGGAATTGAAAATCGATGAAGATAGCTTGATATTTACCTGGGATCGGAGAGAGCTGCAGAGCCCGAAAATGGCGAGAAGAATGAAAACGGTTCTTCCTCCTTGTTTCCCATTGTTACTTCTCCCCTTGTTTATGCAAATTTTAAAAACTCGGATCTCCATTGCCGACCAAAGAATCTGAATGTCGTGGTCTCTGTCTTTGTCAAGAGAAATGTTAGAAAATAAAGGAAAGTGAGATCGAAACTTTGGATGTAAATAAAAATAAATATCAGAACGTTCTTCATGTATGGTATCGTGACTATCGAGATGATGGGAATTGGAAATCGGAGACTCTAGATTGATTTCTTACTTTGGATTGGTGAGAGATGCAGAGCTTATCCTAAGATGGCGAGCAACCGTCTCTGAGAGAATGAGATCGTGAACGGTTGAGGGGAAAGGGAAAAAATTTGTGAGAGATTTTTTTTTCTTATTAGTCATAAAAAAACGAAAATAGCGTAGGAACTGACACATCAGCAAATGCTGACGTGTTAGTCACAGATGTAATGATTTTTTCTCTCACATGACTTGTCTTTTATTTATGTTAGATAATTAGTGAATGATCCACAAAAACAAAAACAAAAGGTTTCATGACTAATGCCACGTCAACAATAAGAATTGTTGAGGTGGAGTACCGTGGGAAAAGTAAAAAAATCTAATATTGTAGATTGATTAAAAAGACACAAAATAGTTTAGTTTTCTTAAACTAAAACAAAACCAAAATAAAGACGCCATTTTCAGTTACCGTGTATCAATGGACTGAAAATAGTGTTTTTTGTCGTAGGACTTTGTGTTTACGTCTAGGAGTCGTGGGTGATTTTAGTTACTGTAAGGTAGCTAAGTGTTCACGTGGAAGTTTAGCGAGTTCACATTTGGGGCCCAACGGTGTGGAGTTTGTGTTAGGACTGTGGTAGATAGATCGAGTCTAATCGAGGACATGTGCCACAATGATCTCGATTTCCGTAGTTGCTTTATTTTTTAGAGAATGCTTGTGTGTTTTGAAGCTCATTACGTCTTGGTAGCACGTGATCAGCTATTTATATTTTTACTGCTTTTTATTATTGATTGTAATTTTGGGTTTCGAGCGGGGATTATTATTATAGCATGTTTAACAGCCTGTTTAGTGGGAGCCGACTCGCTGGGTAATCTTAGATTGCTAATTAGACTCGTTTTGTGTTTTTCAGGTTCGAGGATTAGCATGGCGGACGCGGGAGGACCTCGGAGTAGATCCGGGTTCGCATTTGGCCACTGTTTGATTTGGAATCATTTTGTTCGGTTTGGATTTTATGGGCGCCATAAAAGATTTTTCAAAACCCTTTGAACTAGTTAATTAGGTTAAAGTATTTAAAAGACTTAAAATACTTGAAATGGAATTATTCACTGATATATGGTTTAGTCAGAACCGAACACAACTAGTAGAAGCGGTACGGGGTGAAAAGATTTGTATCGTTGAAACGAGGTAAACAGAATCAAAGACGGTTTGGTTTGAGCCATTGCCTCAAACCGGACTGTCTTTGGCTATAGTATTGTGACGAACTCTTCTCGTTTGGCATGCATGGGTCCGTTCGTTTATGTTCTTGTTTGATTCTTGACCGGCCAGCTCGTCGTTCAGCGGATAATGGAAAGGGGCGTTAGAAAAAAGTGGTATATGAGCTGGTTCATCATATATCTAAAATTCCAATTTTTAAGATTTTCAGTGTTTTATCGAGTCAAAATGAGTCGCCAATGCAACCATTAGAAATCCGAGCCGCGTCCGTCAAACAGTGGAAATGGGTAAGTTAAAATTTTTGTTAGGAGTGTACTAGCCGTTTTGTGTTTTATCGCAGTCACCCAACAAAGTGCCCCAAAAGAGTGTGAGTAGTGGGTGTGTGTGCTTGGTCCTGATATGAGTGATCGCGAGTCATGGGTTCTCTACCGGTCAGCCCAAGGCCGTATGATCTACCCTCCGCCGAGTGCTCCCGCATATCGGCCCAGATTTCAGCACCAGCCCCCGTCATTGCTGGCACAGCCGTTCCAGCACCAGCTCATGTCATTTCTGATGCAGCCCCGGCACCTGCATCACCTGCTCCTGAGGAATATGCCACTTTCGGTGTACCATACTTTTGTACATAGGGATTTTTGTAGTGGTCTCCCTCCTCTGCCGACACTTACACCATCGCCAGTGCCCCTCTTGCCACCTCAGCCAACACCTCTCCCCGAGGTCCCTGCTATACCGCAGCCATACAATCAGGCGATATCTTACTTTCATCGCTTCCGTACTTAAGCTTCAGCTTCTCGATGGAGCTGATTGACTTAGCTCAGCACTGTAGCTGGGAGGAGATTGTAGCTGACTAGACCAGTTGGTTGGCCGAATTAATGGAGCAGCCAACCGACGCTCCGCAGAAAGCCGCCTCCTCAGGCTGCCAGTCCATCACCGCCACCACCGCTAGTTCAGCCTACTTACAAGCTGGATCCTCCGTGCTACGCTTGTGGCGCCAACGGGTTCCACTTTTATTGGTGCCAGCTCCTCTTCGATCAATATCTGCTGCCTCCTCCACCACTTACTTGCCTCATATGTGGCTATACTGGGCATCTTGCTCCGTCTTTCCCGATCTCACAGTTCCGCCCAGTCACGCTACGACACCCACACCACCACACCCTACGCACACCCTTCTCACCCTCCTAGCACACCTGCCAGCAGATACCCACAAGAGCCGTACTATAGTCAGTGCAGGGATTTTCGCTCGTGTTGGAGGCATTAGGTATTAGGTGATATACTTGTATTTTTATGCATTTAGGCTATTGTTAGGATCATGTTTTACTTATTCTTAGTCTCCTTTAGCTTCATTTCTTTGGTCATTGGTGTGTTTAGAGTATAGGATCATCTAGAGCTAGGTTTAGGCATTCTAGGCTTTTATTTGGAGTGTTTCTTATGTTTTGTAGGTTCTTGGAGTTGCTAAGGATGTTTGGAAGAGTTTGGAGGCCAAAGGAGTGATTGCAAGTGAAATGGTGATGAATGACCAAACCGATGAGCTTGAAAGATTGAGTCATATGAAGATATTACGTTGACTTTTAGCTCTGGGATTCTGAATAAAAATCATGGGAAATTGAGTTAGCTTTCTAATGGAGGTGGTTTGAAGTCATTCGGAGCTATATGGAAAGAGTTATGCCTGATTTACTGGATGCATCTCAACACAAAAAATTCAGACAGTCCATACCGGGTGGTGTATCGGGTGGCCAGGCCGATACGACCCTTCCCAGAAAAATCCGAGAGTTCATACCGGGTGGCGTATCGGGTGGCCAGGCCGATACGACCCTTCCCAGAAAAATCCGAGAGTTCATACCGGGTGGCGTATCGGGTGGCCAGGCCGATACGCGTCCCAGAAATTGTTTCGGATCCGGGTCAACACCTGGTTTGTTCCGGGTTGACCCGGCTCGCACCCTATTGACTATTTAAGCCAAAAATCTATTTTTTTATTGTTTTTGAAGCTATTTTTGATGTTATAAACTCTTTTGTAAGAACAAGTTGAATTCCTTTGATTAATCTAGTACTTCTTCGGTGATTCCTTCAACAAATCTCTCAATCCATCACTAATCTCCCATGATCAACTCTATTTCTATGAGCTTTGTTGATCTTATGATGATTAGTGAGTAGTTCTTCATAGGGCTTATGGGTTAGGTAGGATTAGGTTGATTAGGGGTGATCAATAGATTTCTAGTGATTGATTGTTAAAAATCTCATCTATCATAGTGTTCTTAGTGCCTAATTAATCTTGATCACATTGATTAGGATGTTTAGAGTTTCTTGTTCACAACATGTTCGATGAAATTACAGTTTCTAGCTTTGTTAGGACTTTCACATTCTAGCGCATGAAAATGTATGTCTAGAGTGATCGTTTGCTGTTTGGAACCTGTTTGAATGCTCATTTGATTCTAATTCACAAATGATGATTTGTTCTTGAGTTAGGATTAAGTGAAGAATTGGTATTAAGAGATTAAACTGATTTACTTGATGTGTTCCATGCTAGGAGATTAGCTTCTATGAAGTTTGAATTAGGATTCCTTGATCATCCCGAGTCACCTGTCAGTTGGCCTTAACCTTTAGGCCTTATCTTTGTCATTGATTGAATCCACTTGTTTATTTGCTTTTTGTTTACTTATATTTGAATTGTTTTCGCTAGGATTGTTAGAAACTAAAACCAAATTGTTTGATTTGACTCTGAAGGTTTAGTGCTTGCTTATTGGTCTTATCCATCCCAAAAAGGTTCGATACCTCAAAGCTACATCGATAAGCTTGAGGAATTGGTACCTCAAAGGATTGCAAAATCCCAGTTATCAATTTGGCGCCGTTGCCATTTTGGGATTCTGGATATATCAATTCGTTTTCTATTCCTTTTTAGTTCAAGTCTTTGTTACTAATTTGCTCCTTCCTCTCTTTTTGATGTTAGGTGTATGAACTTGCACAGCCGAGGGACAACAAACTTAGTTGCAAGGGTTGAGGACATCAAAGCACACGAGAGGAGATTAGCAAAGGAACGACGCGCACAAGAAAGAGCTGTTCACGTAGAGAGACTTGGGTTGGAACCAACTGTTGAAGTTCTACAAGACTTTGTGGGTGTTGAGCAGCCGGTTATGGATAACCATCAGGATCAACAGCAGCAGCAAGAGCAACAAAGGCCAGCTAGGGCCATTGGTGATGGAGATACACCGGATACAAATGCAAACCGGCAAGGGATCATTCCACCACCGGTCAACAACAACAACTTCGAGATCCGTGGTATGGTGATGAACATGGTGCAAAACAATCAGTTTCATGGGCTTGCATCTGAGGATCCATTGCAGCACTTGGACACATTTGACAAGATTTGTGCTACTACAAGGCTCAATGGTGTGACTGATGATGGTTTAAAGATGCGTCTCTTCTTCTTCTCTTTGGCGGATAGAGCTAAGGATTGGGAAAGCACCAACACTCCGGGAACCATCACTACTTGGGGAGACCTCAAGAAGGCTTTCTTGAAGAAGTTCTTCTCAGCTACTAGGACTGCCCGTTTTCGCAGTGAGCTATCCGGGTTTGTACAACGCAACAATGAGAGCTTTGCTGAAGCTTGGGAGAGGTTCAATAAACTCACTACTCAGTGCCCCCACCACGGTTTCACTAAGGAGACACTACTCGGCAACCTCTATCGCGGAGTGCTTCCTAGAATGAGGGCGATGCTAGACTCTTCTAGCAATGGACACTTCTTAGGAAAGGGAGTAGATGTGGCTATGGAGTTGATTGAAAACCTCGCAACAAGCGATGGTAACTACAATGACGATTATGAGAGGACTAATAGAGGATCATCTTCTTCATATGAGAAGTATGAGAAGGAAATCAAAGCTTTGAATGAGAAGATGGACAAGATGATCTCCTCTAGCCAAAAGCACATCAGCTTTGTGGGCAACTATGAGGATTCTCAGCCACTCCTCTATAGTGTGGATGAGGATATGACATAAGAGGAGATTAACTTCATTGCGGGACAAGGTGGTTTCAACAAGGGCTTCAACCAAAACTATAGAAACCACCCAAACTTCTCATACCGCAACCCCAATGTAGCCAATCCTCAAGACCAAGTCTATCCTCAAGCTCCATCTCAAGGACAAGCTCCACAACAAAAGCCTTTTGTCTCCTACACCAACAACCAAGGGTTTGTATCTCAGCCTCAGGGACAACAAGGCTATGTCCCCAAGCAAATACCCTCCACCCGGTTTTGGACAACAGCAGCCACAAGCTTCTTCCTCTTCGGGTTTGGGTAATGAGTTAAAGGGAATGATGCAACAACTCATCCAAGGACAAGCAAGTTCGGCATTGGAAGTGAAGAACCTAAAGAATGAGCTGCAACATTTGACTTCTCGCTTGATCAATGCTGAGAACACACACGCTTCCACTTCTAGACCTACCGGTACCTTGCCGGGGAACCCGGAGAAGAACCCGAAAGACTACTGCAATGCAATCTTCTCTACTGTTGATCATGAGAAATCAGACTATGAGCGAGAGGTTGATGAGATAGAAGCACTTCTCTATGGTTATGAACTCCCTCCAGCTGCACCTGTTCCTCTCAAGGAGATGAAGGCCACTGTAGCTAAACCTTCCTATGTTGCACCAGCTAAGGTGATGAGTGCTACTGATATTTTAGCTGAAGATATTGTGCCTACTGTCCACACAACACCAAGGGTACTTCCCAAGCTTGGTAATCCGGGTAAATTTACCATCAGTTGTACTTTGGGAGACTTGAAGATTAAAGATGCATTGTGTGATTCCGGCTCTACTGTGAGTGTGATATCTCTTGACATGGTGGAATCTCTTGGGATTAAGAGCATGGAAAGGTACCCATCGTCTATTACATTTGGAGACTCTTACTCAAAAACTCCAATGGGAATGATCAAGGACTATCCACTGAAGATTGGTGAGTGCACTATCCCAACTGACTTTATTGTCATGTGTAGGATTATGTGTGTTCATTGGTGTAATTGTCAGGTTACAACCTAGCACATAATCAACTAGGATCTAGGTGATTTGCAGATGAATCATAAACAGATCAGGATGGTTACCTTGTGATTGCAGCGGATTGATCAAAGGAATATCGAGATCTGCAAGAGCTGATAGAAACCGGCTCCTCCTAGGTATCCACACGCTTACAAGCTACTGGATCAGGCTGCTAGACCAAGCTGGAACCAACAGAGAGAGAGAGGACGGCTGAGGCTCCAAATCGCAGATGGGGTGTTGTGTATCTGCCCTAGGCGCCATTCCTCTTCCTTATATGGGCCCAAGTTATTAAACTAATGGCCTATTAGGATTTTGGGCCCAAGACACAAATCAGACAAAAGCCTGTATTTTGTCTGGCCCAATTCTCTGTACAAATACAGTAAATGCCTTGCATCTTACCGTATTAATTCCTTGTTAACTTTCCCGTTAGCTATGGTGTGTGACCCTTAGGGATCATACAATACTGGTAATAAGTCCTAAACTTATAGATCAAGAGCGGACTCTAGCAAGTCATCATGATCACCCAGTATTTATGACTTATGTCTGATCTCGACACTTATCATACTTTCTAGAGATAGTACGGTAGATTTCAGGACATTCTCAACAATCTCCCACTTGTACTGGAATCCTACATTCCCTAATCCTTTTGTCTCAATATCTCGATCTGGCATAAGGCAAGATACGTGTCATCCTTATATAGCCAGACCATGTTCATCGGACCAGATTTGATACTGACAATGCAAACGACTTGGGCAAGTCCGTTTGGGAGTGGCCACTCTCTTACCAGCTATCAAGTCTCCAATTGGCCTAGAGATATTACCTCCGTTAAACGGCAGGGACAAATCCCATCTTGTTCCATCACTATGAACTACATACTTCATAATACACCCAACCAAAGTCCTTATAGCTCCCAGTTACGAAACAGCGTTAGACAATGATCAAAGCGCATCAATCCATGTGCAGCCACATGCATGCGAACTCAGGTCTAAGGACTATACTCTATAGTCGTATATGAGAACCTCTTATGACACAGATATTAATATCTTGTAGAGTTCTCATCAGCGGGCCATGTCCGGTCATATGCTCCCCTACATATACCTATGTGTCGACTTTGATGCCGCGTATCTATGACCCCTCGAAACTTGGTCATAAGTCTCAACACAATCTAGTCTCAAGTGGTTGTTGGTGTTCCAATTTCAACAACCTTCGACTATGGACACTATGATTTATGTCATTTCGTTAAATATGGGGTTTCAGGATCAAGTCTACTCATATACTTCGATGGCCCATATATAATGACATGAATCATTTTGAAACGATTATTTATATCACAGTTAAAATAATCCAGAAATCATAAATTTCACAAACATAAAATATTATGTTTACATGAACCTTTCAAAACAACTAAATAAAGCCCTTTACAAACTCCCACTGAAATTAAGACTACATCTTAATATCACTTATCCTACAGCTACAGTCCGCGACTCGTGCTTAGGCCTAAGGAGTGGCTTCGTTAATAGATTAGCAACGTTCTCAATCGTTGAAACTTGCTGATCTACTTAACACCTCTGTCATTTATCTCACGGAATAGGTTATACCTACCCTCAATGTGTTTGGATCTCAGATGTGCAGTTAGCCACATCAAGTTCAGTGATGAACTTTTCTATCTAAACAACCTCTTTCGCCGCTACCCAAGCTGCGAAATGTTCAGCTTAAGTCATGGAGTCAGCAACAGTGCCTTGCACCGCCAGACAGACACAAGATATAACCGGACTGTGACCGGAAATCATCTTTGTCTGTTGGAAATTTTCCTTTCAGACTCTACCGACTTTTAGCACCTCACTTTCTCCGTAAATCAAGAACTTATCCTTAGTATTTCTCAAATACTTCAGGATATTCTTTACGTCTATCCAGTGATACTTTGCTGGATTTGACTGGTCTTTACTTGTCTTGCTTAACATTAAAGCAACATCAAAACAAGTACGTGTCATGGCATACATGATAGATCCAATTGCCGACGCATATGGAATCTCATCCATGCATTCAAGCTCAGCAGTTATCGTAGGACACTGTTTCTTGCTTAACGTAATGCCATGTGACATTGGCATAAAACCCTTCTTGGAATGCTGAAAACGTGTAGGACTTTGTCAATATAAGAATCCTGACTTTGTCCTATCAGCTCTTTTGGATCTCTATCTTTAGATCCAAAATCCAAGAACATACGTGGCTTTACCCATGTCAATCATAAAACCAACTCCCAAGCCAGTCCTTTACCGACTGCAGCATTGGAACGTTATTTCCGAGAATCAGTATGTCATCGACATACACTGTGATAAATGCAACATCGCTCCCACTTATCTATTAGTAAACGCACAGTTCCACTTCGTTCCTGTTCAAGTCAAAACTTTGACTACTTCAACAGAACGAAGATTCCAACTCCGATATGTTTGCTTCCATCCATGAATGGATCGATGAAGCTAACTTACACACAGTGTAATTTTTCGGAGTCCGGGCTCACTTTCGCTTCTGTGAATTTCGCAGGTTCGTCACTTTCAATGATCATCAGATCATGGCAACTAATCACGAGAAATCACTCTTTGATTAATGACGGATTCATTCAGATCTGCGAACTTCAGGCTCTACAGGTGTAGATTCTACAGAAATCTGTAAATCCATCCGCTGCTCTCCCTCAACAGGTTGAGCAGCCTCCTGTATTTTTCGAATTTCTTCGAGTTATACTTTTACTCCCACTGTTCTTCTTGGAAAGCAACTTTCCTTTTAGAAAACAGAATTCCGAACAACCTAACTTCGTTTTCGGAATGGACGTAAAAAGTAACAAGCCTTGGTTTCCCTAGGACAACCAGCGAAGTAGCTCAACTACAAATACTCAGTAAAGACGAATTTGGATCATTTCCAGTCCACATTTATGTGGTGTCTTTCAACTGATATTGGTGGAACTATTTCAGCGTAAACTTAGATATTTATAGAGCGTTATTCTTAAAGAATATCATGGAAGATTCGTGTGACTCATCTTTAATCATTTCTAATAAGATCTGATTCTTTCTCACAGAAACACCTCCAGGTTTTCAGGAGAAATGAGCTGTGAAATGACTTCACACTCATTCAGATGATCACACCATCAATGACTTAAGTATTCTCACTCGTGATCTAATCCAGAGTCTCAATACTTCTGTCACTCAGATTCTATACCTCATTCTGGAGCTCTTTCGACCATTTCAAAGAATTCCGACTTGTGTCTCATCAAATGAACACAGTCATACTCACTGAAGTAATCAGTAGAGACAATGAAGTACAGGAAATTTTCTCTGGCATTACTGCTCATCGGGCCACATACATGAGTATGTTCAATGTCCAATAAGCCTTTGGGCCTTTCTCTAGCTCGGCTAAGATGGGCCCTTTGTCTTTTGGTCCAGTAAGCAGAATTCAAGTCTCATAAGATATCCGATCAAATGAGCCCAAAAGTCCATAACTATGGGATTTCTGAATCCGACTCACTCTATGTGACCAAAACATTTACGCCAAGAAAAATCAGGTTTAATTCATCAGATTTAAACCAATTCGGTATTTATGTTACTTTTAGGCACTCTTTGGTTTAAGATATAAAACCCATTCCTTGAATAGGGTGCTACAATCAATATTTCATTGAGATCAAAAGAACAAAACTTGTCTTTTATCAAAATGAAAAACATTCAAATCCTTACAAGAAAATGAAAGACAACTCTGCTTAAAGCAGGTACATTGTAGCAATTACTTAATACAAAACCAAGCCTCAAAGGCATCTACAAGTGAAAACCCTACGGCCGAGGCAGCATCCATAGCTCCTTCCAGACATGCAGTTCCACTTGCCCTTCCTTCAACGTTCTACTGTTGCTTAGGCTCTGCATATTATAACAAATATCAGTGCCACAACCAGTATCCAATACCTATAAGGTAGAACTTGAAGTAATAACATGAATACCTGAGGAAGTAGTCTCATACATCAACTTCAACTCCTCATAATCTTCCATGAATTTAATGCAATCTCTCTTCCAATGCCCAGTCTCTTTACAGTAGCAGCACTTACCAACGTAAGAGGTATCTGACTCGGGCTCAGAAGACACACGCTTGCCATGATTCAAAATCTGGACAACTTTGTCTTCACCCTTGTCAGCATTAGGTTTAGTAAACCTACCCTTCTCCTTTATGAGATTATACAGGGTACTCTTCTCAACTGTCTTGAGCATATCATGCAGTTCAGTCAGCGTCTTCGTTAAGCCTTTCTTGATATAGTTCCTTCTGAACTTATCATAGCTTGACGGCAGTGACTGCAGAATGATCTCAGTTGCCAATTCTTGGCTAACTGGATAATCCAGTTTCCTCAGGTTATCAATGTAACCCATCATTTTACTGACATGAGGACTTACTGGATGATCATTTGGTAGCTTGCAGCTAGTGAGAGACTTAACCAACTGGTATCTCTCCACTCTTACCTGCTCCTGAAATTTCAATTTCAGGCTGCTGATCATCTCTATTGGCGACTCCATGTTCTCATATTGCTTCAGCAAATATGAGTCCATGGTAGCCAATATCAGAGCACGCACATCTACCGCATCATTATAATGCTTATTCCAAGCATCATATACTGCATGAGAGGCATTGGACCCGATCCTCTCGGGGAGAGCTCTCTCAAGGACATAGTCCTTTCTCTCCTGCCTGAGGACTAGCCTCAGGTTCCGCGACCAAGTCAAGAAATTTGATCCGTTCAGTTTGTCCATCTCAAGGACAGACCGGATCGAGAAAGTGTTTTGATTGTTTGTGCTATTCATAACTGAAATTTAGAGATAAATAGAGTTTTAGTTATTTAGTTCATAAAAGAGTAATCTTAATAACTTATAAGAAAACTCGCATTGCATTCAAAATTTCTTTGTTTAACCTCATAAGAATGCAATGATTCCGAGACCCATGTTCAACTAAAACCAAAGTGGGCCACTGGCCGTCACCCGGAATTAGCTTTACTTGGTAAGCATGCACACAGCTAGTTATATCCATATAACTCTCGGTTGTGGATTGGGCCCAAGGCCCAATACACCAGATGTCTCAAGGCCCGGGACTCCCGATGGCCCAGTCAAGGAAACCAATCTCTTACAGCCAAATAATCACTAAAGTCTGGGACTCCCAATGAAATTAGTGACTATATACTACTTTACTTACGCAAAAACAGACACCTCACACTGTAAGCCATATCTGTAATTGAATAAGCGTTAAGTAGCTGACAAGATTGGGCAAGACATCCAAGCTTGATATTGGTTTTGAGGATTTTAGGTTTTCTTTCCAAAAATAGAAGATTACTATTTTGGGAAACTTACTTATTTTAGAAACTTTCTAAATTTAGAAACATGCTAAAAATAGAAATTTCTAATTTAATATTTTATTAAAGTTTTCGGTTGGGTCACAAATTATAGGCCCAATTCTTGGTCCAAGACCACAGAATTCCAATTGGCCCAATAATTTGACATAACCGAGTCGGTTCATTAATTCTGGTCCAAGACCAAATTAACTACTTAATCCAACTGGTTATTTACTAAACCAGACCAGCTCTAAATTATTTGGTCCAACCAAATCAAACTTAGACCAGCCTTCGGTTTAGGTTAAAATTCATTTTTTTTTTTTTTGAATTTAAATCCGGCTTAACTAGAAATTAAATAATACCAATTGTATTAAATAATTTCCAGCAAACCGCGATTTGGGTTAACCGCTTGAACCATACATTAATTAAATAATTAATCAATTCATACAAAGCAATCACATGCGATCATGTGATCACTTGACCACAATCGATATCATAATATCAAACAAAACAAAGTCAATATGTGATTTATTCCAAGCAATCACACGCGATTCAAAAAGGTTAACATGCGATTATCACCATGACTTTTTCCAACTCAATTATGAACAAAACCGATTCCAACTCAAAGTCAACATGATCGATTCTTAATTATACAACAAGCGACAGAGACTTTAATCATACAAATCAATGTCATCATGCGATTTCATATTAGGGTTTTACAAGTTCTAATCAAATTTCTTAAGCCAAATTCGATTCATAACATTAAAACAACCTAAATATGATCCAAACAGCAAAAACCTAACGACCTAGGCTCTGATACCACTGTAGGATTATGTGTGTTCATTGGTGTAATTGTCAGGTTACAACCTAGCACATAATCAACTAGGATCTAGGTGATTTGCAGATGAATCATAAACAGATCAGGATGGTTACCTTGTGATTGCAGCGGATTGATCAAAGGAATATCGAGATCTGCAAGAGCTGATAGAAACCGGCTCCTCCTAGGTATCCACACGCTTACAAGCTACTGGATCAGGCTGCTAGACCAAGCTGGAACCAACAGAGAGAGAGAGGACGGCTGAGGCTCCAAATCGCAGATGGGGTGTTGTGTATCTGCCCTAGGCGCCATTCCTCTTCCTTATATGGGCCCAAGTTATTAAACTAATGACCTATTAGGATTTTGGGCCCAAGACACAAATCAGACAAAAGCCTGTATTTTGTCTGGCCCAATTCTCTGTACAAATACAGTAAATGCCTTGCATCTTACCGTATTAATTCCTTGTTAACTTTCCCGTTAGCTATGGTGTGTGACCCTTAGGGATCATACAATACTGGTTATAAGTCCTAAACTTATAGATCAAGAGCGGACTCTAGCAAGTCATCATGATCACCCAGTATTTATGACTTATGTCTGATCTCGACACTTATCATACTTTCTAGAGATAGTACGGTAGATTTCAGGACATTCCCAACATCATGAAGATGAAGAAGAGTACCCAACTACCTCTCTTACTTGGTACCTCTTTCCTCAACACCACTGGAGCTTGTCTGGACTTCAAAAAGAAACGTGCTGTGCTGAATAATGTTGATACCAAAGCTTCCTATCCTCTAAGGAGCACATCTCTTCACACTTGTGGTGTCATCCTCTCCCCCCAATGAAGATGATGTGTTAGAGGAAGCAAGGCTATTTGCCAATGTCGGCAAGGAAGTTTGGCCTAAACCCACTCTCTATGGATCATTGAGTGAGCACATGGGACGTGCTCAAAAGAAGGGAGTGGATAGAGCTATTGGAACTCCTCCCATGACCATAAGGACTGAGTTTGTTGGATCCATCTCTTCGAAGAAGCTGAGCATCGATGAGGAAAAAGCTCCCAAAGAGAAGGCTGTGGATATGGTGACAAAGATGTCTCCAAAGGTTGTAAAGGCTTCGATCAGTCCAAGGTTCCAAGGCGACTCAGTCAATCTCAGTGAGCTGACTTCTCAGGTCCTAGCCATCACTCTCGAGGGCAGGCCACGCTCTTCAACCGCCTAAATCTCGGTTTGCGAAAGTCGAGCTTAACGACTTTAAACAAAAGCGCACTTGGGAGACATTCCCATGTCTATCCTTTTTAATTTTGATGTTTTGCTTGTTGATTTTGATGCTTTGCTTTGAGTTTTATCAGGTTTTGGTCATTAGGTGAGGTTGTGAGCTCATTGGTGTTAAGTAAAGGCCATGGGAATGAAGGAAAAAGAAACAGGGGGTCAGTATCGGTCTCCGTATCGGCTGGCCAGGCCGATACATGTCTTAGCGGATTTAATCCGAGAGTTGATATCGGTCGGCGTATCGGTTGGCCAGGCCGATACGCTCTCACTGCCCAGGTTCACTCGACCGATACGCCTTCTCTTGGACCAGGTAACACTCTAACTTGTACATACTTGCATTTTAGGTTCTTTTCTTTCTTTTTCTCCTTTTGTTGAGTCTCTCTCTCGAGCTTGCTTTCCCACCGAGACGGTGTAAACTAAGTTTGGGGGAGAGGCTAGTTGCTAACCATGTTTTCTTTGTTCTTATTTTCGATTTCCTCACTTTGAGTCTCATGCATTTCATTTATGGCATAGTAAAAAACCAAAAAAATTCAAAAAATTTCAAAAAATTTCAAAAATAAAGCATGTAGTTGCACTTGCATCATAGGATCGAGTCTAGTTGCATCATATAGGACGCATGCATAGGGAGCAATGATTGAAATTCCTTGTAAGACTGATTGAGTGTTGACGTGTTCTTTATGCTAGTTGTTTGAGCTAGTTGATTGTCATAAGATTGTAATTCAAGAAAGGCTAGAAAGTTAAGACGAACCAAGCTCGGATTGCTTGCTTTGAAACTTGGTTTGAAACTGAAATAGGCTTTGAATTGACACTAGCTCTACCTAAGTGAGAACTTTAATGATGACATCTAATTATCTTGCTCATGCTTTGTGTGTTAAACTCATGGATACTCTGAAAATATTCAAGCATTCTTATCCCTTTTACCCCTCTCGCTTGCTTGAATAGACTCCACACCTTTCACCACCTTTCTTTCAAACCATAAACACTCTTGTTGAGAGGTAGGCCTATTTTTTTGAATGAGCTAGGTAAAAAGTGTTGAGTATGAGGCGACTAGGGGAAATTTCCATATAGTGCAAGCTCAACACCTTTAGCTTTGCGTTAGGCTAGAATCCAAGTTTGGGGGAGAAATTGGGAATGGAAGAAGAGAGTAAATAAAAGGAAGAATGAAAGGGATATTGGTTAGGATCTTATGTTTGTTGGCAAAGTGTTTTAAAAGAAGAAAAGCTCTTATGTGTTTAAAGAGAAGAAAAGCTCTTATGTGTTTAAAGAAAAGAAAAGTGTCTCATATTTTGAAATGAAAAGAAGCCAAAGGCTCACCTTAAAGAAAGAAAAGAGACCATTGCTAAAGAAAGATTTGAACTAAGTTAAAAAGAAAAGATTTGCCACTGTTTTGAAAAGTCTTTATTGATCCTTGGGGAGTTTCTATAAAAAGTGTCTGATTGAGAAAAGGAGATGAGGCAAAAATAGCCTTGATCAAGGGTAGTATCCATTTAGGTGGGCTAGACTAGGAGAAGAAGTAATTGGGACATGGGTAGATGGAAATCAGCCTAGTATGCACAAATTGCCTCTAACTCTTAGCATTTTACATTAGCTCATTCACTTCTTTATGAGAAAACCTTCATGCTTTTGGAGTAAACCCCTCTTTTGATTGAGATCACTTTAATCTCAAAACCTTATCCCTTTGCCAAATGAGTTTGTTCACCTTGCATTGAGTAAGATCCACTTGAAAACCTAATGAATGTTAAAGAGCTAGTTGATAGGAATGCTTGTCTAAGTTGAGAGTTGAGCTAAGAGTTTTGTCTTGATGGGTATGGCTAAATTTTTGGAGTAAGCCTTACTTGGTTGCATCTTGGTGACGTTGACTCGAATCGGAACTTGTTGATCTCGGTTTTGTCTTTGGATATGAGCTCCCGCCTTCAAACCTTTTCCCCAACTTGCTTTGATAGTCTTATGCTTTCTTGTGGACAAGCAAGGTTTAAGTTTGGAGAATTATTAAATTTTTTTTTAAGAACCTCAATGGAGGGTATTACCATTGTACATGCTCTTATATTGCGGATAGTACTATCGGAATACATTAACATAAAGGAGGACCGCATTACTTCCTTTAAGACCTTTACTATGCCCGTGAATTCAAGACCATGCTTATGTTAAGGATTTTGAGGCATTAGCCTCATGACCTCTTAAAATTTTGGGCCCTACATTTAATGATTAATACATATATAAAAATGTAAAATGACAATATAATATGTTTTTGAATATCCTAACTTCTTTTATATAACAATATCCTAACTTCCTATCAAATACATCTCTATTTCTTTCTTTTTAATATAAATATTTTTTTATTCTCTTTTAAAATTAGAAGCCTCAAAGGAACATAATTCTCACACACTACAAAAAATCTTAGCATTCATAGCAGTTCGAGATAGCACGAATTTCAAAAGTGCTATAATAGATGAATTGGATTTTTGGATTAGTCTATAATAGCATTAAAAACATGCTAAGAACTGATTTCAATTACCGCGAAACAAAATTTAGTAAGTCCGCCAATAATTAAGACAAAAAAAGTGAGCGCCAACCCTTAAAATTTTCCCCCCTTTCCCAATTACTCTATCCAAACAAAATCCCTAATTTTCTCTTCACTCTCCAAATCGTCACTCTGCAGAATCTATCTCTCTTCATATCCCTTGGAAGAAGATGTACACATAAATCCTCTCTATCTCTCTCGATCTATCGCGGCCGTCCTCAATCCTCGATTCACTACCGTGGTTGCGTTTTGAAACCCTAGGACAGGGAAAATCGCGGCGATATGCGAGTGAGCCGAAGGTAATTCTTCCAAGGTAATTCTCCTTCTTTATTTTCTTGTTTTCTCGAACCAAGAACTGAAACTATAGTTTCTTGGGTTTCTCATCTCGTGTTTCTATCTTGAAGCAACCAAGTCTGAGGGATACTAATCAGAGTCCAGGAGTTACAGAGCAGAATCAGAGGTACCTTGAGATACTTCTTGAAAATCTTGGAGATTTTCGCTATGCCTTTTGAATGCCTTATTGTTCATACTATTATTATTACCGTCGCAGAGACAAGATTGCCATTTAGCGATTCTGCGTCGGTCGGAAACGCAGTCGCATATTCCTGGTTACGCCGAGACGATTGACGTTAGTAAGCTCGATCGTTCGGATCTTGAGATGGTTGTTCGTAAAGCTCTTGCGACTAGCGATCAGGATAATCACAATCTCCTCACCTCCATTAAAGAACGGCTAGATAAGTGCGTCTCTTCGAACTCTCTGTTTCTATTTTTTGGGTATTTATCTCATTTTATTTAATTATTTTTAGTGTTGGGATGGAAGTTCCTAAAATTGAGGTCCGGTTCGAGAATCTGAAGGTTGAAGCTGATGTTCAAGCTGGTACAAGAGCTTTACCGACTTTGATTAATGTGTCTCGTGATTTCATATAGGTTTTGTCTTCTTTTCTGACTTTTTATTCCACGCCAATCCTTTCACTATTGTCTCTAATTTTGTTATCTCTTTTGTGTTGCAGCGTCTCTTAATCAGCTTGAAAATAATGAAGACAAGAAAACACAAGCTCACGATTTTGAAAGATATCAGTGGGATTATCAAACCAGGAAGGTTGAATGAAACACTGTTTACAATATGTATAGTTATCACAAAGCACTAACAGTTTGTTGTTCTTCAAGGATGACTTTGCTATTAGGACCACCGGGTTCTGGAAAATCTACATTACTTCTTGCTCTCGCTGGCAAACTTGATAAAAATTTAAAGGTTAGTTAGTTAATTAACCCGTGAAGTTATCTACTTTGCTCATATATATATATATATATATCACATGCATCTTATGTGTTTGATATCACATGCGTCTTGAAAGATGATCTTATATTCTCTCTGTTTTGGTATTTGTAATAAAGTTATCTTTTTGTTTTTATAGAAAACTGGTAACGTCACATACAATGGAGAGAATCTTAATGAGTTCCATGTCAAAAGGACTTCAGCATATATTAGTCAAACGGATAATCACATTGCTGAACTCACTGTTCCTGAAACGCTTGATTTTGCTGCAAGATGTCAGGGCGCAAGTGAAGGATTTGCAGGTTTTTCAATACTATATTAACTTCTTCAAGCTTCTAATGTCATCAAACGTTACCTTCTTACACATTATATGTTACATAAAAGATCTAACAAGATTAGAGAAAGAAAGGGGTGTGCGTCCTTCTTCTGAGATTGATGCTTTCATGAGGTCAGCATCTTTTAGCTCCTAACTTACATTGATTATTTAATTTTATTTTGTATGATTAACGAATACGTTTTTCTTTGTTATAGGCTGCTTCTGTCAGTGGTAGTAAGCATAGTGTTTCCACAGATTATGTGCTTAGACTGCTTGGTCTCGATGTATGTGCTGATACAATGGTTGGTAACGATATGATGAGAGGTATTGACTAAACTGAAAAATGCTCAAACATGATGCTGATTTCAATATGTAAAAAGTTCAGGATTGATAAATAATTTGTTGTTTGTTCTCAAATGTACAGAGATCTGAGGCATCATCTACCAAACGTTCTACAGGTCGGTTTGTAGACCTCAAGCGTAGGAGATACTATTTCCCAGTAGGAGATTCTATTTCCCATTGATGGTACAGTAACAGTTACTCTTACCTCTGGAGCTAATTTTGTCTTTGTGTGAGAGAAACTCATGTGTTTCCTATAATGTATGTGTTACATGTTGGTATAGAACTTCTTGTACTTCAACAACTGGGAGGAATTAACGGCTTCTTGTTCTATTCGATTACAATTTTTGAATGTGCAGGTAGAGCCAATAGGTGGAAGATGTTCTTGAGATACATGTGAAAGCCTTTGACATGTGTTATGGAAGCTACAGCAATCATTTGTCCTGCTTCTCATCAATTCAACATTCAGTTTCATCGAGGAGAACAAGGCTACCAGTGCTGCTGCTGCTCTAAAGGAACGCTTGACACCCAATACTAAGGTATTAATCATTGAGTTCATTGGTTCTTGATGATCTTTAATGGGTGTAATTTTTCCTATAGATATTTGTAATTGCTGTTACATTGGTAAGCTCATGCATAATGTAATAAGGTTGATGGCTATTGTTGCATAAGTTTGGACTGGTGCAAGAGGATCAAAATGGTGAGGATGGAAGAGACCAAGTGGGAAGCAACTCTAAGTGTGAAGAAACAATGGAACAATGTTATGAATATATTAGGAATTTGTAGATTTGTCTTTGGTATTTGTAATGTAATATTATATTTATGTAACTTTTAATAATTTATAAAATATGTTTTTAATCAAATATAAAATTAAAACTAAAATTAATTAATAATGTGTAAAAATAGGATTCAAAACAATTGAATAATACTACTTAAAAATACATAGCACGGATATGAAGCAATAATAAAATATATTATAATACATATAATGTGCTATAGTACGCCTAGTAATAGCAAGACGAAAATTTCGCTATCATAGGTAAACAATATGATAGCACGACAGAAAAGCTATCGTAGAGGGGGGGTCTATTATAGCTGCCGCTGTCAGAGCGTTTGTGGAAACGCTATCTATTACGTACGATAGCTTGTATCGTGTGCTATGAATGTTGATTTTTCTTGTAGTGACAAGGGACAATCATTCGAAATTTCTATTCTCTCTTCTTCTTCTCTCTTTCCTCAAAACTCACTGCGCCTATTATCTTCTCTAGATTCTAGCAACCGCCGACAATTCTGTGAGATGATCCTTGTTTTTCTCTTGATTGGTGCTTCTATCCTCGGTTCGATAATTCTACAATTGGTGGCAGTAGGTTTTGCCTGGTTTTGCTTATGTGGCTCCATGTGGTCAGGAGTTAGCGACCTCTTGCGGATCTTACCAAATGAGGACATGGCATTTGAAACTTCCTTAGAAAATTTCAGGCGCTGATGTTAGGTGGGCCCTCTTATTATTTAAAGTCCCTTATCGTTGGTGAAGTTTGGTGGTCGTTTTCTAGGGGGGTTAGGTTAGACGGTGGTTTAGGTTAGGTTTCATGAATTGCATTCTACTCTCGAGTAGGATCGCTGCTTTGAGGGCGGTGGCAAGTGCGTAAAAAGGAGTCTCGGTGGCGGCTGCTTGCGGCTACGGCCCTTCGGGTCTGTATCAGTATCTTGGCCTCCTCCGTTGTCTTGCTCTCTCCTATGAATCAACCTCTAAGCCGACATGGTGCTTCTTTGGTGTTTTGATCTTCTTCAGTAAGTAGCGGTTATCTCTATTTTTCACATGGCTTGGGTCTTTTCGGTGCCCGTTGATTCTTTTCCTTAGCGGTGGCGACTATAATTTTGTCAGTAGATTAAAATTTGGGTTAATTGGTCTTTATTTCTTTGGTTTATTAAAATTTTAATTTATACAAGACAATCTTTTAACAAAAAAGTATTATAAACTTTTTTTCTTTATCATTAAATTTTGTAACATTTTCATTAAAAGTTCTCATAGTTTGTTATATTTTCTTATGAAATAACTCTAAATCAGAAAAGATATTTATATAATAAAGGACCAAATTTTGTAGTTACAAGCATTATTATTTGTAACTAATATTACTATTAATGTGAGTATAATAAAAAAAAATTTCTTAGGCCCCTATATTCTAGGCACGGCGCTGCGGTGAATTATAAAAACCAAACGGTTTTGGTAAGATTTTATGTTAGTACACCAATTGCCTGTAAACATGTATTTATAGAAAGACAGAGGGGTGGGCATATTTCCCGAACCCGAAACCCAAACCCGGATCCAACCCGAAAAAGCCGGTTCGGTACGGGTTCGGATCCTTTACAATAACCGATTGGAACATAGGTTATAATACTTTGGGTTATGGATCGGTTCGGGTTAAATCCGAAACCCGATTGGATAACCCATATAAACCGAAACCCATATAAACCGAATTTATATACATATCCAGTATTCAGTAATCTATTGGTTTGTTTTCATTTGATATTTTAAGAGGAAAAAAATACTCTTCGAAGAATAAGGTAACAAGTGAATTCAATCACAAATTGCTTAAGTAAAAAAAAAAAAATACTCTTCGAAAATACTGTTTGTTATTTGCTTAACTAATTCATCTTATTTGTTTATCTTGAACTAAATCTGAGTATAAAACTGAATTGTTATTGTTGTTGGTTTTGCAGAGATGATTGAGTAGTATAGATAAGAGATGTCTGTTTAAAGGAGGAAGATTTCAAGGTCCAGAGATGGATTAGTAGTTCTTTAAGTTTTAAGCCTTTGCTTCATGTTTTTAGTTTGGTGTTCTACTTGATGCAGTTTGCGATTTTAGCTTTGGAATTTGGTTGTTGCTTTCTGAAATTTGATTGAAGAACTTGGTTTAAAATAAATTAGTTTTCATTATTGATGAATGCTTGTTCTTTCAAAATCTCTCAAGTGTGGTTATTGATGTTGTAAAGATTGATCTTGGGGCTGAAGTGTGGTTATTGATGGTGTAGTGTTGTTGTAGCCCGGCTGATTATAGTGTTTGCTTTGTGTGTTGGGCTTTAAGAAATTACTAATCTTGGAAACTTGTTCGAACTAGCACTCACAAAGTATAGGTTATATCTCGTTTAATTTCGTGTCCATTGTAAATTGTCAAAGTGCAAGTTATATATTATACACTATAAAGTTCAAAATTTGGACGTTGAACATTTACGCATAATAGAAACAGTATGGTTATTACCCGAACCCGTTCAAAACCGATCGGATTATGGGTTTCCAGTAATTAACCCAAACCGACCCGAACCCGGCTAGAACCGAACCGAATCCAACCCGTTTATGTTACATATCCGAATGGGGCTAATGAGCCTAAACCCAAAAACCCGAAAACCCGAATAACCCGAACCGAACCCATTTAGATACCCGAACGCCCACCCCTAAGACAGACCAATGTTCTCCTAGAATTTTTGTAACACACTAATTCTGAATTATTTAATTTTATAAATAATTAATTCAGAATTAATCAATTTTAAACGAAATTAATGGTTCCTAGTGCCAGATCGAAAAATGGCGTTAAGCGATATATGGGGGGAGGGGGGTAGGTATCTTTGAATGAATGGGAAGTTGGAAAACTAGACTGGGATGGACCATTGGCTAGCTTAACTCACCCATATCATATATGAAACATGGTCTAGTCAGCTTAGATGGGATCAAGTTAGAACAAAGGTTGGATCAGTGATATTTGGGCTGATGGGAATCCGAATGTTGAGGAAACTTAGCCAAGATTGATGGAAGGATCGAAGGACTAAGTTCTACTCGGTTAGATAAGCTAGTTAAAAGGACTTAGGGGTTAAAATCAGCCGGGCCGGATTTCTTGGACTATCTAGGCGATTATTCAGTTCTGCGAGCTCTTGTCTTATTCAGATAGTGTTTGGTCGGGATTCAGACAAGGCAGTTGGGATTGTCGGCTTAAGATCAGTTTTTTGGATAAACTGAGTGTTTGGTGGACTGGTTTAAGCAGAAAGGGTTATTAGCCAAAACTCAGCAAATTCGCCCAAGGAAAGAAAGCGGGAACGGTTATTTGGTTAAATCTGCAGGGCTTAATGTTATTGGCGCGGGGAAGCGGTTCAGATTGAATTAGCCAATCAGAAAGAAGTACATACGGTTTTGGTTGGGGAAACCGCTAATTAAGAATCCCTTAGGCGATTTCTATCATTTTCACGGATTTGAAAGAAAGAAAAGTTAAGAGAACTTGAAAGAGAGAAACTGCTCAGAAATTAGGAGGAATCAAGATCTGGCTGAGATTTGATCAAGTTTGGCTTGTGTGATCGAGCGAGAGTGTTGGATCATTGGACTAGATCTTCGTTTTGAAGGATCAACCGCAAGAGGCGTCCGAAACCGACTTATCCAAAACCGAAAACTGACTAAGGTGAGTGTTCTAGACCGATCTCTAGTCTAGTTCATTTATTTGTTGCGTTTCTTTAATTTATATTCAATGTTATGATATTCGGCTTGATGATCAATCTAGGAAGCCTGGGTGATTAGCCTGAACGATTTCTGTCTTGTAATGAATTGTAAGGATCAAGCGTAAGTTTAATGAATTGATTGCTTATTTACGAATTTAGAATTGGATTGGTGAGTGGCTTAAACGCACTCACTAAGAAACATGTTTCACTCTCTTTGACTTAACACATGAAAGGAACATGATAAAAGTGGCTAAGATTGTGGGACAAAGGCGGGCAGGAAGGAAAGATGGTGGTTTTTAGTATTTTTCGTGTTTTGGACTAGAAAAAATGTAATAGCTTATAAGCAAACTCTCATTGTACTATAATTGTATGTTTAAGTAATTCAAGTTATATGGTTAAGCTTTAGTCAGTCTAAAATCAATTACCTCGAAGAAATTCTAAGTTAAAAACTGAAAAACCTAATTCCTAAGTAAGTTCTGAAATTGGAAATCGGGTTAGGGTGTTTCAAGTTGGTATCAGAGCATGGTCGATTTTAGGAATGATTTTGTTTATACTGGTTATTGGGTTAAACCATCTTTCCAGCTCCTATGTTCCGCGGTAAGTCTTCTAACTAATAAAGGTTGCTACCCAGATTCACTGAGACAATATTTTCTCGATTATTCTTAAGGGTTGAGACCCGAATTAGTGAGACTATATAGTCTAGATTCTGTTTAAGGGTTACGACCGGATTATCGAGATCTTATGATATGAGCAGTTAAGGGTTAAGACCTGGTTTACTAAGACTTATAGTCTGATATTGTTAAGGGTTAGAACCCGTTGACTGTATAGTCGGATTCTGATATATGTGATGAAATTGAATTAGTGCTAGGACTAATTTAGTGTTTTGTTGCTTGTTACAAATGACTAAGGGGAGAAAGAAAACAGTTGATGGAACTGAAGGGATTCTAGAGAATGTTAACCAAATGAATGTTAATACGGGTGAGAATCTGAATGTGGAAATTGCTGAGAATGCGGCTGTTTCTGAAGCTGCCCGAGTTGCTGAAGCTGCTCATGTTGCTGAGACTGCCCGTATGGCTGAGACTGCTCGTCTGGCTGAGGCAGCTTGTGTGGCTGAGGCTACTCGTGTGACTGAACCTGAATGTATTATTGAAGCTGTTTGTAATGCGCCTCCATGAGGGATGGATGCGCTGATGGGAATGTTGGCTCAAGTGTTGGCTAGGGTTCCAGCTGCTGGGGGCGGACCAGTTCCTGAACCGATCAATAATGTGGTGGGTGGTGAGGTAAATCAGTTTCCACCCTACCTGAAAATGATGGATCACATGCGGAAAATGGGTACCAAGTACTTTTCGGGTGGTAACGATCTGATGGAGGCAAAGGAATTGAGGAACCATTTGGAAAGGAACTTTGATTCCATCCGATATCTTGAACAGTACAAGAAGGACATTGCACACCTTTGGTGGTGTGGAGTGGTTGGACAAATTGATGACCCAAACTACACCTTTGAGACTTTCTGTGAGAAGTTTCGGGATAAGCACTTCACGAAAGAGGCGTTTGATCGTATCAATTCTGAGTTTCTGGAACTACACAAAGGAAAGATGATTGTCAGAGAGTACAAGGCTAATTTCAAAAGCCTCAAGGAATTTGTTGGACGTGACTACGAGAATGATAAAAATCAAGTGCGTCGATTTCTGCGTGGTTTGAAGCTTGAGCTTCATAATCTCTGTGTGGTTCGTAAATACGAAAGTGTGACCGAATTGGTGGGAAAAGAAGCGTTACTGGAAGAGGAATTGAATGAGGAAGTCGAGTTGGCTGTAGACAAGCTGAAATCCCAAATTATCTTTCAGTTTAAGAGATCTGGAAATGCCGGTGGGCAGAAGAAGGGTTGGGTGAAAGGCTCAAACTCAGAAAAGGCGGGTCGTAGTGTGTGTTCAACTTGCGGGAAGATACCTCAAGGTGCATGTTAGTCTGCTTCAGAAGCATGTCACCGTTGTGGTAGCTTGGACCATAAGGTATGTGACTGGCCTTACGAGGATCTAAGGGGAAAGGATACAAATGAAAAGGCTTGCTACAAGTGTGGTGAAGTTGAACACATCATACCACAATGTCATAAGTTGGGAAAAATGCAGACTGGAAAACATGCAAATGATGGATCTGCACCACTTGCTAAGAGGCAGAACGTGGCATCTCGAGTTTTCACGATGGCTTATGAGATTGCTTTGGAAGCGAGTACCTCTCGCTCGATCACTGGTTATTATTGTTTACCCAATATAATAATTTCTTTATGAAATTGAATGCTTGTCGAAAATGTTAGGCTCTTAGCATTCTAGGCGAATGTGTAGGAGCCCTAGTTATGGGTGGTGCGGCAACCCATGTTTTGTTTGACACCGGAGAAAATCACTGCTTTGTTAACCCGAGTATGATTGGAATTTGGCAATTCGATAAGGATCATGAGGGAGAAGTTGGGATAGTTGAGGCAGATGGAGGACAAGTTATGCATACATATGGAATAGTCAATATTATTCATGTAATGATCGGACTAGTGAATATGCCAGCAGAATTGAGAATTTGTCGGGTAAAGTCATATGATGTGATCCTTGGTATGGATTGGCTTGAGAAATACAAGACACACATAGATTTTCACAGAGGGCGAGTTTATTTCGAGACTGATGGAGGAAGTCTTGACCTTTCAACGCATTCGTCCCAATGCGGGATGCTTGTTCATCTCTGCCTTGCAAGCTGAACATATGTTAGAGAAGGGATGTGAAGCATATCTGGCCACGATCAATATGGTGGAAGTTGGGCCGAATGCTGGGATAAGTGAGATTTCGGTGGTAAATGAGTTTGAGGATGTGTTCTAGTTATTGACTAGGTTACCACCAGCTCATTCTGATCCTTTCACGATCGAACTTCAGACTAGGACGGCTCCAATTTCTAAAGCTCCATATCAGATGGCTCCGGCAGAAATGGCCGAGCTAAAGAAGTAGTTAAGTGGGTTGATAGAGAAAGGGTTAGTGCGACCAAGAAGTTCACCTTAGGGCTCACCGATTTTGTTTGTCAAAAAGAAAGATGGGAGTTTCAGACTCTGCATCGATATCATGGACTGAACATGATGATAGTGAAGAACAAGTATCTTCTTCCAAGGATAGACGAGTTGTTGGAACAACTCTGAGGTGCTACTTTGTTCTCAAATATTGATTTGGCTTCGGGTTATCATCAGATTCCGAGAGCAGAGTCAGATATTCGCAAGACGGCTTTCAGTACTTGGTGTGGACATTTTGAGTTTGTAGTCAGGCCACTAGGACTGGCGAATGCACGTGCTGCCTTCATGAAATTCATGAACAATGTCTTTAGAGACTATATAGATGATAGTAATCACCTTTATTGATGATATCGTGGTTTACTCTAAGAATCGTGGAGAACATGAAACTCATTTGAGGGCAGTGATGGAAAGGTTAAGGAAGCACAAAATATTTGCTCAGCTTAGCAAATGTAGTTTATGGCAAAGAGAAATCAGATTCTTGGGTCACGTGGTGTCGTACAAAGGAGTGTCTGTTGACCCATTCAGTTCCAGAGTTTACCGATTCATGAGTGGAAGTGGGATCTGATCACGATGGATTTTATTACTGGATTGCCACCGCACAACAAGTATGATTCAATCTGGGTTATATGGGACTTGTTAAATAAGTCTGCTCACTTCTTACAGGTGCACAAACATGATAAGCCTGCGGCGTTGGCGGTGATTTATGTGGAGGAGATTCTTAAGCTGCACGGGGTGCCTGCGAGCATAGTTTCAGATCGGGATGCAAAGTTTGCATCTTCGATCTGGAAACTCCTAAAAAGCAGTTCGGGACAAAGTTCCATATGAGTACTCCTTTTCACCCTCAGATGGATGGTCAGTCGGAGCGAACAATCCATACACTTAAGGACTTGTTACGAGCTTGTATATGGATTGGGATGGTAAGTGGGTACATTGCCTGTCTTTAGTTGAATTCTAATACAACAATAGCTACCAGGCTAGCATTGGAATGTATCCGTTTGAGGTGTTGTATGAACGACCATGTCGGACTCCCCTATGTTGGACCCAAATGGGGGAGCGGAGTATTTATGGTCGGGACTGTGTTTAGGAAACGAGTGAAAAGATCCGACTAGTTAAGAGAAATATGAAAGAGGCTAAAACCGACAGAAAAGCTATGCTGATAAACGCTAGAAGCATTTGGAATTTGCGGTCAGTGATCTAGTTTACTTAAAGACAATCACTTACATGGGTAAGGATCGAGCCACATTTAGTGGGAAATTGGCTCGGAGGTACATGGGTCCTTACATGATTCTGGACAGAGTTGGGCCAGTTGCCTATCGATTGGAGTTGCCGGAGTCTATGGTCATATTGTGTTCCACATTTTAATTCTAATGAAATGCATTAAACCTGGGGATTATGTGATCGCAGAACCGACTCCTGATCTGTAGAAAAACTTAACTATCTTGGGAAGGCCAATTCATATAGTTGGGAGAAGAATAAAGGTAGTAGGCCGGAAACAGTTCAGAATGATCCAAGTTGAGTGGGACAACGAAGGTAAAGAGGAAGTCACATGAGAACCGGAAAAGGTGATGAAGGAAAATTTTCAAAGTGGTTTGAGAAGCAGCTGAAGCAAACTTATCGGAAAAAAATTAGCCAAGGAAAGGCAAATACTTGATGGCGAATATAAACATAAGTGGATGAGAATTGTAACAACTGATTCTAAATTATTTATTTTTATAAATAATTAATTGATTCAGACAAATTCAATGTCTCATGGTGCCAAATCAAAAAATGGCGTTAACGCTATATAGGGGTGAGTATCCTTGACTGACTGGGCAGTTGGGAAACTAGACTGGGATGGATCATTGGCTAGTTTAACTCACCCACATCATGTAGGAAACATGGTCTAGTCGGCTTAGATGAGACCAAGTTGTATCAAAGTTTGTATCAGTGATATTTGGGCTGATGGGAATCCGAATGTTAAGGAAACTTAGTCAAGATCGATGGAAGGGTTGAATGAATAAGTTCTACTCAGTTAGATAAGCTAGTTAAGATGACTTTCGAGCTAAAATCAGTCATGCCGGATTTCTATCATTTTCACGGATTTGAAAGAAATAAAAGTTGAGAGAACTTGAAAGAGAGAAACCGCTCATAAATTCAGAGAAATTGAGAGTTGGCTGAGATTTGATCGAGTTTGGCTTCTGTGATCAAGCCAGACTGTTGGATCATTAGATTGGATCGTCGTTCTGAAGGATCAAGCGCAAGAGGTGTCAGAAACCGACTTAACCGAAACTTTAAACAGACTAAGGTGAGTGTTCTAGACCGATCTCTAGTCTAGTTCATTTACTTGTTGCGTTTCTTTAATTTATATTGCTTGACTCTATTCAATAATCTGCTATTCGGCTGATGATTGATCCATGTACCCTGGGTGATTAGTCTGGCCGATTTCTATCTTGTAACTGAGTTAATGAACTGATTGCTTGTTTATGTATTTAGACTTGGCTCGGTGAGCAGCTTAAACGCACTCACTAAGCAACATTTTTTTCTTACGCTCACATTGATTTAACAAATGAAAGGAATATGAGAAAATTGGCTAGGATTGCGAGACAAAGGTAGGCGGGAAGGAAGGATGGTGGTTTTCATTATTTTCGTGTTTGGACTAGATACAATGTAATAGCTTATAAGTAAACTCTCATTGTACTAGAACTGCATGTTTAAGTAATTCAAGTTATATGTTTAAGCATTAATCAGTCTAAAATCGATTAACCTCAAAAGAAATTCTTAGTTAAAAACGGAACAACCTAATTCTTAAGTAAGTTCTAAAAATGAAAATCTGACGTTTCAATTTTTCTTGCACGATATATTTTAATACCAGCTCACTACGTTCTTTCCTTTTCAACCCATGTCACAAACAAAATTTTTTTTTGAGAAAACCAAATTAAATATTGGATGCACCCGAGTAAATTTATTTCAAAACATAATGATAAAACAGTCACAAATGTCTAAACTGATGTCAAACAAAAAAATCCTGAAGCAAAAAATCTCACCTACCTTTCATCTCCTTCGCCGTCTCTCCACCATCTCCGACACCGAATTCTCTCTCCATCTCCCGAAACTCGAACCCTCAAATGACGCCGAACTAATCCCCCAAGTCCTCTTCACCAATCACAACCCTTTTCACTTCATGGAATCATCTCTGCAACTCCATGGAATCTCCTTCTCTCCTCACATAATCAACCAAACACTCCTTTGTCTCCGTCACAATTCCAAAATAGTCCTCCTTCTACCAGTATTTACGCTCCTTACCCTCTTCTTCCACCACAACACTCTCAGCTCCTTCAACCTTGTCATCGATACCCTTGGAAAAGTTCGTTAATTCGACGTTGTTAGGCAGCTAATCGTCAAGATGGATCAGCAGGAACACGTTAAATCTTCTTCATAAACGTTTCTCATCCTCGTCAAGCGTTTAATCGCCACCGGACACACTCACCAAACCGTACAAGCTTTCGATGACGCGCCTTGTTTCCTTGAGAATCGTCTCTGAGTAGGCGAATTCGGGTTTCTTCTCGATACACTTTGTAAAAAGGACACACGAAAATGGCTGTTAGGGTTTTTAATGAACGAAAAGTTGAGTTTGGGTGTAACGAGAAGATTTATACGATTGTGATTGCTGGTTGGTGTAAGCTACGGAGGATTGACATGGTGGAGAGATTCTTAGCGGAGATGGTTTAATCTGGGATTGAACCAAACGTCTTAACGTATAACGTTTTGCTCAATGGGATTTGCCGGACGGCGAGTTTGCATCCGTAGGAGAGGTTTGAGAGGAATGTTAGAAATGCAGAGAAGGTGTTCGATGAAATACGTCAAAGAAGGATACAACCTTATGTGCCCGGCTTTGGGCGAGATCAAATTTTAGGTGCGAGTACGTGCCTTGCTTATCTTGATTTTTATTTTATTGGATCGAAAATATGCTCGCCCATTTTTTTCAAATGTTTGCTTAGTTTTCCTAGGTTCGAGTACGTGCTCGGCTTATCCCATGAAGCCCTTGAACATAGTTGTGCGAAGGAAATTCTGACGAAACATTTTCTAAGGACTTAAGTGGGTCTGGCCCCGGCTTGAGGTCGCTTAAATCAACGATGTGACGCAATGTCACTATGCATGGGACACATGTTTATTTGATCGATCATTTGGCCAGAATGTCGATGGCTAAGTGCTGGAGAGCGTAGCTATATAAAAAAGAGAAGGAATTCTTGGATCAAAATATAGAGGTGGTTACACCCTGTAGATGTTGCCAACGTACTCTCCGAGAAGAGATCAAGCCGAGCGTAGTTCTTTCTTTTAAGCTCGATTACTGATACGATCAGGTTTTAATCCCTAGATCTACACTGCAAGTGCACAGACATGAACCAGTAGTATATAGGGTATCGAAATCCACAGAGACTCAAGATCTTGCGATAGATTGTAGAATTTCAGGTTAAGCTAGGTAAAGCAGTATAAAGCAGTAAATCAGAGCAGAAAAGTAAATAAATCGGTTTTGTAGACAATCAAACGAAGCGTCAGGTCAAGGGATTTCTCAGGAAATCAGGAACACAAGCTAATCAATCAACCGGGATCTAATTAAGAACTGTTCTAGAACTAGAATCACAGAATTATAACAGACCAACTTTCGTTGCGAATATTATCTATGTCTAACAACCTAGCAAGCCAACTTTCGTTGCGAATCCTAGTGTTCTAAACAAGCATTAATCTCAGGTTCTTTCGTTCACAATTCTCCTAAGCCAAATTTCTTTTTGAATAGTCAAATTGCTCATCTAGGTTCTATCTAGTTAATCAATCAACTTTCGTTGCAGAAATCAACCTAACATCAATAATCTAAGTGGCCAATTCTGATCAAGCAATAAGAACAACCCTAGATGAAGAACTAAGAGATATGAATCCCTATAGATTGATCAACCTATAATTCCATGAAATCCCCTGTGAGAATCCCTAAATCTAACTGGTAAACTACTCAGACATGATCAATGAAACAAAAATCATAATGAATAGAAAACCAAATAGCATAAAATAGAATAAGAAACTGGGGTTCAAAATCTCTTCTCTCTCGAGTACAAGATCAGCCCCTAACTCTCTCAAAGTAAAATAATGCGTAGCCTAAACAATGGCTTAAAAACCCTAATATAATGATCTAAACTCGGCTGGGGCCTTTTTGCAAATCTGGGAAGAACTGTAATTTCAAGATTTTGTGCGCAGAACCCTGGAATCACGTTGCATCGACCGATGCACATACTGCATCGACCATTGCAAGGCGATTTCGCAGCCAGTGAATTCTGTGAGATCTCTAAATAGTGCAGAATTGACTCAAATGCTTCCAAAACGTCCAATTAGGCTCCAAATGTCCTTAAACCTGTAAAACACCTGAAAAGACTCCAAAACACATAGAAAGACCCGATAACAAAGACATATACCATTGGTCAAAAGTCCTCAAAACCATGATATATCAACTCCTCCACACTTAGCTTTTGCTTGCCCTCAAGCAAACAGAAGACCAAGATCAGGAGAAGAAGTTTGAAAACTTCAGAAACTCGTTTCATCGTAGGAGCACCACACTCAGATTCGCCTTAGTAAGCCACATGAAAATGAACCTGCAAACATCAAGGCCAACATATACTTCCCCCACACTTATCAACTATCCTGAGTAAACTCCACAATCACATTCAAAGCATTCAAATTCACCATACTGACTTCTATAAGCTATTAAGTGTGGTCTCACCTATGGGGTATCGATCAAAGAACACATGGACTCTTACTCTGTTAGCATCTGACCACTCAACTGTTGCTTCTAGTCCCTTTCTTCTCTTTTCCCTTCCTTAGCACTGATTTTTCCCACTGGGTATCATTTTTTTTCTTTCTATCAGTGCTCTTCCCGCATTGGGGCATACTTTGGACATGTTTCCATGGATGCATAGGAGGTAATAGGGGTCTCTACCACTCACGTGACCACTTCGAAGCTACTAGCTTATCCTTAGTTTTTTTTTTTTTTTTTTACTTTCAAGGATGGGGAGAAGGGAACCATAATCAGACAGGTTTACAAGCTGTGCCAGAACCAACAGAGGAATCCGACTCAAAGTATACCAAGCCCATAGGTAAGAAAATTAAGTCAAGTTAAAGTTGAAGTCAAGTAATGGATTCTCTGAATACCTGAAGTGATATGGGTGTCCTCAGTAGGCTGGTCAGAGTTGGGTTTTCTAATAGTCATAGATCATCTGCAACTCATCCAATGGTTACTTAAGTTCGTGAAAGTGTGGTAATCTCCTCAAAAAGTCCTTGTTTCCTACTCAATTTGACTCAATAAAACAAATTTGAACTGACTCTAAGTAAACAAAAGCGTGCGTCAGTAGCTACCTCTCCCACACTGGAAACACACTGTGCCAAGTGGTGTCAAGCTCAGGATCGGCGAGAAAAATCGAAAATAAGAGAATCCGAAAAGGGTCAGAACACTTACCTGTCGTCGTATTGCGTCTATCGACGCCATATCGTGGACGCTCACGGTTATGTAGATAACCGGTGTCTGAACCGCAATAGAATCGACAAACCGTAATTCGCATCAATGTCGATCGACACATTCTGAGCGATTCTGCCTGTTTCTCACGCTTTTGAACACACCAAAACAGAGAAATCAAAAACACCAAATCAAAACGAAAAATGAAAAGAAAAACGAACCTACTAGTAGGTTGCCTCCCACTCAGCGCTTGTTTAAAGTCAGTAGCTTGACTGTGGTGAGGAGAACGGACTTATGGATTCAACAGAGACTTTGAGTGTCTCTGTGAATGTCTCTTCAGCCAAGGTGGCGTATAAGCTTTCGGATCATGAGATTTCCCAAGATAACAGCGAAAAGAATCAGGGTGGGAGCGAAGCGAGGGTGGGATACTGGTTTTGCCTGCATTCACAGCTTTGTGGTTCGGAGTTTTTAGTTTAGAAGAGTTATACCTGTGCTTTGGTGGATGGAAGAGATTTGGAGCTTTCTGCTTAAGAGCAGTTGCAGGATCAGAAGATGTTAGAGCAAGTTCAGAATGAACTGCCATCTTCTCTTCTCCAACATGAATCTATGGTTCCACTTCCACATTGAAGCTTTGTCCATCAATGGTGGATTTCTGCAGCTTATCCATCTTGAACCTCAAAGGCTTGTCTCCCAGATGGAGATCAATCATTCTGTGTCTCACATCAATCACAGCTTCAGCAGTAGCTAAGAAAGGTCTACCAAGTAGCAAAGGATCAGCTGGCTCAATGTTATACTTCAGCACTACAAAGTTCGTTGGAATCAAGTAGTTCCCAACTCTGACATGAATGTCCTCAAGAACTCCTTCTGGATACTTCTTTGAACGATCAGCTAGGATAAGAGAGATCCTAGTAAGCTGGAAATCCATAATTCCCAATCTCTCAGCCACAGAGTATGGCATGAGATTAACACCAGATCCTAAATCACACAGAGATTCCTTGAATCTGTCCTTAGAGATGGAACAGTCTAGCACAAAGGCTCTTGGGTCTCATATCTTCTCTGTAATCTGAATCAGCTTCTGCTCCATCATTTTCATGCAGTCAACTTCGTCTAGCTCCTGTTTGGACAACTTACGAGCCTTAGGATATGTCGTGGAAGGCTCACAGATTCGTTCAAGGACTGTTGCAAGTTTCTGGTCTCGTCTGCGATCTGTGTCGATCGATGGGAAGGATGTGTCGATCGACACATGGCGATTATCAGCAATCTCATCAACCGTATCGGGCATGCATCGATCGACATCGAGTGTGTGTCGATCGATGCTCGTCTCAGACAGACAGAATTCATCAAGAAAATCCGAGATGATGCTCTCTTCTTCTCCTAGCAAGTTAATCTCATCTCCTATGATCACAGCATTAACGTATTGCTTCTGTTCAGCTTTCCCAGCTCCATTTTGCCTTTGTACTGCTCCAGATGTCTGTTGAACTTGGACATCTAACCTCTTCACATGTGTGCTCAAGGATTCAAACTTCCCATTCAGGTCTTCATACACAGCATCCAACTTCTTGTTGAAGTCTTCAGCAGTCTTAGTCTGACCCTCCAACAACCGCTCCATCATGACTTCCATCTTGCTCTCATGATCACTAGCAGCTGGAGGTGCCTGATAGGAGGACGATCCATAAGTCCTCTGATAAGAATTACCTTGCTGAAAAGGTTTCTGATAACCAGCAATCTGTCCATATCCAGAAGAGTTTTGGTTGCTTGTGAAAGCACTCTTCTGTCCACCATTAAAGAACTTGTCGCCTTGCTGGTTTCCAAAACTATTCCCTTGAAATCCAGAGCCACTGATGTAGTTCACATCCTCTTTCTGGTGATCTTCTTCAGCCTCAAACACTTCAACTTCCTGAGCAAAGTGGACAGCTTTCTTTCCAGTCAACAAACTGTGAACAGTGTCCAGCTTATTCCTGATGTCAGTAATCTCCAGATTGTCGATCTTTCCACCAGACTCTCTCCTTCTTCTATCAGTAGTCTTGGTGCTATTACTGCTCACCAAGTTATCAATCAGCGTCCTAGTCTTTTCAGGAGTCCTTGTATTGAAATTGCCATTGCTGGCATTATCCAATGCAGACTGGTAATGGAGATCAATTCCTCTGAAGAATATGCCCAGCAACGTCACTTCAGAGAATCCATGATGGGGACAGTCACGTTGGTACTTCTTAAATCTCATCCAGCAGACTTAGGAGGCTCTGTAGGACCTTGGGTGAAGGTGAGAATATCCTGTCTCGACTGATCAGAGTGAGCATCATCATAAAAGTGCCTCAAAAACTCCCTCTTCACAGCATCCCAAGGAGTAAACTTCCCAGGTGGAAGTTATTTCAGCCAAGCTGCAGCTTCTCCAGCGAGAGAATAGGGGAAAATTTTGAGATACAGGTAGTCATAGTTTACCCCATTGTACTTCATTCCAGTGATGAAGTCTTCAAAATCATCAATATGATCCATGGGTTGCTCATGTGGGAGACCATGGAAAGGATTCTGCCTCAGAAGAGAGTAGTAGACAGTCTTGATCTCAAAGTCATTCCTCTCAAAGCCAGGAGGTACAATTGCTGACCGGTTAGCATAGAACTCATCCGGACGGTTGTAGTCAGCAAGAGTCCTCTCATCAGCAGGAGGATTAATCATCTGCCCCTGACCTTGAGGCTGTCCAGGATCAGGGATTACACGTCCATCAGCATCGATCCTTTGCCCCTCATCGTTGTACGGGTTTTTATGTCGGTCTCCCTGAACTCCCTCAGCATCAGGTCTCAAAATCAAAGGCACCTGATTAACGTTCGCCATCTTAGCTTTCTTCTGAGCTTTTCTGTTCTCTCTCTCTCTAGCTTAGTAAGCTCCTTAAGTTCAAGTTTCACGAGCTCTTTGTCCGTATTACTCCTCAAGTCGCAATTAGTGATAAACTGTCGGTAGTCGTTAGGCGTCGATCGATGCACAGGACCGCTACGATCGATTCAGTTCGGGTTTCGCTTTGTGTCGACCGATGCAGAAAGAGCGTCGATCGATGCCTTGCGAAACGATGTCGATCGACACACATGACCGTGTCGATCGATGCAGTGCAATTCTAGGCGTACCTGAAACGCAAAAAAATAAGAAAAGAAAAATCAGTAACCAAAAACAAAAACAAAAAACCTAGTCTAAACCCTAAGCTCAAATCTATCGAAGACTCAAAAGAGTCCCCGACAACGGCGCCAAAAACTTGATACGATCAGGTTTTAATCCCTAGATCTACACTGCAAGTGCTCAGACGTGAACCAATAGTATATAGGGTATCGAAATCCACAGAGACTCAAGATCTTGCGATAGATTGTAGAATTTCAGGTTAAGCTAGGTAAAGCAGTAGAAAGCAGTAAATCAGAGCAAAAAAGTAAATAAATCGGTTTTGTAGACAATCAAACGAAGCATCAGGTCAAGGGAGTTCTCAGGAAATCAGGAACACAGGCTAATCAATCAACCGGGATCTAATTAAGAACTGTTCTAGAACTAGAATCACAGAATTATAACAGACCAACTTTCGTTGCGAATATTATCTATGTCTAACAACCTAGCAAGCCAACTTTCGTTGTGAATCCTAGAGTTCTAAACAAGCATTAATCTCAGGTTCTTTCGTTCACAATTCTCCTAAGCCAAATTTCTTTGTGAATAGTCAAATTGCTCATCTAGGTTCTATCTAGTTAAT
Source organism: Orychophragmus violaceus (assembly GCA_030180135.1). Taxonomy (NCBI): domain Eukaryota; kingdom Viridiplantae; phylum Streptophyta; class Magnoliopsida; order Brassicales; family Brassicaceae; genus Orychophragmus; species Orychophragmus violaceus. Next base: position 28,835,400 of record CM058233.1, on the reverse strand, counting down.
TTATCAACTTTCGTTGCAGAAATCAATCTAACATCAATAATCTAAGTGGCCAATTCAGATCAAGCAATAAGAACAACCCTAGATGAAGAACTAAGAGATATGAATCCCTATAGATTGATCAACCTATAATTCCATGAAATCCTCTGTGAGAATCCCTAAACCTAACTGATAAACTACTCAGACATGATCAATGAAACAGAAATCATAATGAATAGAAAACCAAATAGCATAAAATAGAATAAGAAATTGGGGTTCGAAATCTCTTCTCTCTCGAGTACAAGATCAGCCCCTAACTCTCTCAAATTAAAATAATGCGTAGCCTAAACAATGGCTTAAAACCCCTAATATAATAATCTAAACTCGGCTGGGGCCTTTTTGCAAATCTGGAAAGTTTCTGGGTAAAAACTGTAATTTCAGAATTTTTGTGCGCAGAACTCCGGAATCACCTTGCATCGACCGATGCACATACTGCATCGAGCATTGCAAGGCGATTTCGCAGCCAGTGAACTCTGTGAGATCTCTAAATAGTGCAGAATTGACCCAAATGCTTCCAAAACGTCCAATTAGGCTCCAAATGTCCTTAAACCTGTAAAACACCTGAAAAGACTCCAAAACACATAGAAAGACCCGATAACAAAGACATATACCATTGGCCAAAAGTCCTAAAAACCATGATATATCAATTACTTATATATATTTTGGGTAAATCTTTAGAGTTCGCTTTATGCAAGAGACGGGGCTTGCTGGGGCGACTTCTCAGCCGAGGGACGAGTCTTGTCTGCTTTTTCCGATATAAAGGTGGTGGTTGTCTGCTCAGTTATGAGGCATGATGTGTTGGAATTGTGTCCAGTAATCTCGGTACTGTCTCTAGAAAGTAAGAGTATGTCAATGATCAGACATAAGTCATATAATACTGGGGGTCATGATGGCTTGCTAGAGTCCGCTCATGATCTATAAGTCTTGGACTTATTGCCTCTATTATATGATCCCATATGGGTCACACGCCTAAGCTAACAGGAAAATGTGTAGGAACGGCTTAGCAGAAGTACGGTAAAAGTGCCAGGCATTTACTGTACTTAGAGAGAATAAAAGGGTTTAGCCACTGTGTGTCGATCGATGCACATGGTGTGTCGATCGACACAGTGCGCGAACGCCTTCGAGTTATTTGGTATTTGGGCCAAATGGCCCAAGAGGAACCGGACGAGTTTTATAAATAAAACTCGAGTCTGTTTTCCTCTTCAACCCTAACCCAGCCGCCAACTCTCTCTCTCCTGCGACGCCTCCTCAGCTCGGTCTAGCAGCCTCTCTTCCTGCTTGGTGTGCGTGTGTGAACCTCTGGAGGAGTTATCCCTCGGTGGCTCTCTGATCTCTGACCATACCATCCCTTTCCGCTGCATAAACAGGTATAAGGTGAGATCAACAATTGTTTCTATTCAAGAGAACCTAGATCCGCATGTTTAGGATAATTTGAATCAGAGAATTGAATCAGGATTCATCTAAACATTCCTTCAGTGGTATCAGAGCTATTGGTTCTGGTTTTTCTTGTTTAGATTCATGTTTAGGATTGTTTAAAGAGGTGTTTTTGAATCAATCTATTGATAAGATTAAAACACTTAAGAAACAAGAATTGAATCCTAAACAAACAGTTGAAAAATCGCATGACCAAGCTATATTGATTTGGTATGCGACCTAAACTGATTTTTGCATCGACTGAGATCGCATTGCATCGATCGATGCAATGCATGGATCGATCGTTGCAACCGCGAGAGATTGACCACGATCGCATGGATCGATCAAACGATCGCATGGATCTCGCGAGAATCTCTCGGCCAAATCTGTTAACCGTTCGTGCACGCGTGAGAGCATCGATCGATGCAGGATCGATGCACGATCGATGCAGGATCGATGCTGAGAGCATCGATCGATGCGGTTAGGGTTTTGGCTCGGTTTAATTTAATTAAAACTTAAAAACGTCACGGTTTAATAAACAGACTTAATAAATTTATTAAGTTCTGGTTAAACCGGGATAAGAAATCCAAAGTCGAAAATTGGATTTTGTGCCTAAACCAGGATTTTCTAATTTGATTTGGTTGGACCAAATAAATTGAGAAAATCCGGTTTAGTAAATAACCGGTTGACAATTGTGGTCATCGTAGTAATTAAAATTTGGTTAGACCAATTTTAATGAACCAGACCGGTTATGTCATTTAATTGGACAATTGGGTCATGTCTTGGACATGGACCAATTCTTGGGCCTCGGGCCAAGAAGTTAAAACAATTGGGCCAATTATTTGAGTCTTTCTTCAGATTAATTTAAAATTTATTTTATAAAATTATAAAGTCGATTTTAAATTAAAGTTTTCGAAATTTTGAAATTAGAAAGTTTCTTAAAATAGAAGTTTCTAGATTTGCGGGTTTTGGATTTTAAAGAAATTTCTAAAGTTAGAAAGTTTCCGGTTTTAGAAAGTTTCCAATTTTAGAAAGTTTCCTTAAATAGTAGGTTTCCAAAAATAGAAAGTTTCCCGAAATAGTAATCTTCTATTTTGGGAATGAAATTTTAATAAACCTATGAACCTCAAATAATATCAAGCGTTGGATGTCTTGCCCAGTCTATGTCAGCTGTCGAAGCCCATTCAATTGTATTCATGGCCTTACAGTGTGAGGGTGTCTACTTTTGCGTGGATAAGACGGTTTGTGATTCATAAATGTCATTGGGAGTCCCAGACATTAATGATTACATGACTGTATAGTCTGGTTTTCTTGACTAGGCCATCGGGAGTCCCGGGCCTTGAGACATCAGAGTGGATTGGGCCTCGGGCCCAGATTCACAACCAAGAGTTATATCACAGATATAATTAGCCGACATAGGGCTTACCGATATAAGCTAAGGTTGGGTGACGGCCAGTGGCCCACTTTGATCTTAGTTATATGTGGATCTTGGAATCATTATATTCTATTGAGGGTAACTAATGTTATTGAATATAATGCGTGATTAATCATATTAAATATAATACGAGATTAATCATATTGAACATTTCAACTAATAACCTTTTTATCTATATATTTCAGCTATGACTACTACAAGCACACAAAACACATTCTCAATCCGGTCTGTTCTCGAGAAGGAGAAGCTGACTGGAACGAACTTCCTGACGTGGTCAAGGAACTTGAGGCTGGTCCTCAAGCAGGAGAAGAAGGATTATGTCCTTCGTGATCCTCTCCCCGAGAGGCCTGCTAACAATGCCGCCAGGACTCTGCATAATGCTTGGGAAAAGCATTCGTCAGATGAAAATGATGTGTATTGCCTTATGTTGGCGACAATGACTGGTGAGCTGCAAATGCAGTTCGAGAGTGTGTTGTCACCAATTGAGATAATGGCAAGCCTGAAATCGCTTTTTCAGGAGCAAGCAAGGACTGAGAGGTTTCAGACTGTTAAGAACCTCTTAGACTATAAGTTGGCTGCGAATGCGGCAGTGAGTCCTCATGTCTTGAAGATGATGGGTTATCTCGATCATCTTCAGAAACTCGACTGTCCTATCAGCCAAGAACTTGCCTGCGACATCATTCTGCAGTCATTACCTGCAAGCTATGATCAGTTCATTCTGAACTTTAACATGCATGGCTTGAGTAAGACATTGCCTGAGCTTCACGGAATGCTCAAGACTGCAGAGCCCAACTTGAGGAAAACCGCCAAGGACCCCAATGTGCTTATGGTGCAAAAGGGCAAGGGGTTTAAGAAATCCTCTGCTAAGGATAAGGGAAAGGCCAAGGCTGTCCAAGTCGCGGACAAGGACACGCCAAAGCCCAAGCCCAAGTCCAAGGCTGGGCCAACTGACATATGCAGGTTCTGTAAAGAACCAGGGCATTGGAGGAGAGAATGTAAGAAATTCCAAGAAGGTCTAAAGGAATTGAAGAAGAAGACTCTCGAGACTTCTTCGACAGGTATTTTTGTTATAGAAGTTAATACAACTACTTCTGATAATACCTCATGGGTTATGGATACTGGTTGTGGGGCTCATATTTGTACTAATATGCAGGCACTCAGCAACAGTAGAAGGCTGAAGCAAGGACAAGTGGAGCTACGAGTTGGGAATGGAGCGAAAGTTCCAGCACTAGCTGTAGGCACATACTTGTTGTCTTTACCTTCGGGATTGATTTTAGAACTCAATAATTGTTATTTTGTACCTGCTATAAGCAGGAATATTATTTCAATTTCTTTGTTGGATTTGGAAGGTTATGATTTTTCAGTTAAGAATAAATTATGTTCATTCAATCGCAACAATTTGTTCTATAGTTCTGCCCCTCTTACGAATGGGCTTTACATACTCGATCAATCCGCGCCAGTTTATAACATTAATACCAAACGGTTCAAACCTAATGAGGAGAACCGAACGTTTCTATGGCATTGTCGTTTAGGGCACATCAGCGAGAAACGCATCAAGAGGCTCCATTCGAATGGACTTCTTGGCTCATTTGACTTTGAGTCATGTGAGAAATGCGAATCCTGCATGATGGGTAAAATGACACGGGCCCCCTTTAATAAACCTAACGAGAGGGCCAGTGACTTATTGGGCCTGATACACACTGATGTGTGTGGCTCAATGTCCACAAATGCAAGAGGAAACTATCAGTACTTCATTACCTTCACTGATGATTTCAGTAGGTATGGATATGTTTATTTAATGAAACATAAGTCTGAATCTTTTGAAAAGTTCAGAGAATTCCAAAATGAAGTACAGAACCAACTTGGCAAAAGCATTAAGGCTCTTCGGTCCGACCGAGGAGGAGAATACTTAAGCCAAGAATTCAGTGATCATCTAAGAGAGTGTGGGATCGTATCCCAACTCACTCCTCCCGGAACACCTCAATGGAATGGTGTGTCTGAGAGGAGAAATCGGACCTTATTGGATATGGTTCGATCTATGATGAGTCACACAGACCTTCCAATATCCCTTTGGGGATATGCTCTGCTAACAGCAGTGTTCACTCTAAATAGAGCGCCATCGAAAGCAGTAGCAAAGACACCATATGAATTATGGACTGGAGAAGCTCCAGTGCTGTCTTATCTCAGAATTTGGGGTTGTGAAGCCTATGTCAAGAGATTGATCTCAGACAAGCTTACACCAAAATCTGACAAATGCTATTTCATTGGTTATCCACGGGAAACCAAGGCTTATTACTTCTATCTACGTTCCGAGAACAAGATCTTTGTTGCCCGGGATTGTAACTTTCTTGAGAGGGAGTTTCTCTCTAAGAAAGACAGTGGGAGTAAGGTACTGCTTGAAGAAATTCAAGATGAACAGGATACTGCTCAACCTAATGAGGAAGAGCAGCAGGAGGACCTACAAGAAATTGTAGAGCCTGAACCTGTAGTACCTGAAGTTCGAAGATCCGGGAGGATCCGTCACGAACCCGAGAGATATCAAGGATTCCTCGTGACTGACTGTCATGATCTTCTGATCATTGATGGTGATGAACCATCGAACTTCAATCAAGCCATGATGGGCCCAGATTCCTCAAAGTGGCGCAAGGCCACTGATTCCGAAATGGACTCCATGTCGGTCAACCAAGTGTTTTCGTTGGTTGACTTACCCGCTGGTGTAAAAGCCATCGAGTGAAAATGGATCTTCAAGAAGAAGATTGACGTGGATGGAAATGTCCAGATTTATAAAGCCAGGTTGGTGGCAAAAGGTTTCAGACAAGTTCACGGTGTGGATTACGATGAAACCTATTCACCAGTGGCTATGATGAAATCTATTCGGATTCTACTAGCAACTGCAGCTTTTCATGATTATGAAATTTGGCAGATGGACGTGAAAACCGCCTTCCTGAATGGTATTCTGGAAGAGGATGTGTATATGACACAACCTGACGGTTACATAGATCCAAAGAATGCTGGGAAAGTATGCAAGCTTCATAAATCCATTTATGGATTGAAGCAAGCATCGAGGAGCTGGAATCTTCGTTTTGATGAAGCGATCAAGCAATTTGACTTCATCAGAAACGAAGAAGAACAATGCGTGTATAAGAAAACTAGTGGGAGCAAGATAGTATTTCTTATTCTGTATGTCGATGACATACTGCTTCTCGGAAACGACATTCCAATGCTGAAGTCCGTAAAGGACTGGCTTGGAAGTTGTTTTTCCATGAAAGACATGGGTGAATCCGCATACGTTCTTGGAATCAGGATCTACCGGGATAGATCTAGAAGGCTGATAGGCTTGTGTCAAGATTCATACATTGACAAAGTCCTGCAAAGATTCAGCATGAAGGATTCCAAGAAGGGCTTCACGCCAATGGTACATGGCACAACGCTAAGCAAGAAGCAGAGCCCTACGACGGCTGCTGAGCTTGAGCGCATGAAGAATATTCCTTATGCATCTGCAATAGGATCTGTCATGTATGCCATGATCTGTACTCGTCCTGATGTTGCTTATGCATTGAGCATGACGAGTAGATACCAGTCAAATCCAGGTGAAAACCATTGGATTGCCGTAAAGAATATCCTGAAGTATCTAAGACATACTAAGGATAAGTTCTTGGTGTACGGTGGAAGTGATGTGCTTAAAGTCAGTGGATTCACGGACGCAAGTTTCCAAACAGACCAAGATGATTTCCGGTCACAGTCCGGTTATAACTAGTAAAACTGGTATAACTTATACAACTAGTATAAATAGTAAAACTGGCATAATTGGTACAACTAATATAACTGGTACAACTAGTATAACTGGTAGAACTAGTTTAGCTGGTACAGCTAGTATAACTGGTGTAACTAGTATAACTGAGGACAACTTGTGTAAAACTGGGAACAAACTGTGTACAACTAGAAGTATATACTGAGTTTTTTTGCTTTTGTTTTGGCAGGATAGAATGAGCGACAGAGTTTGCATCCATTATAAATATCAGGGGCGCATGTGTAGCCTAGTGTTTAAAGAGAAGATAACTTTGGAGATGGTAGTAGTTAGGATTTACAAGAAGCATGCGTTAGATGAGAATAAGGTTAGATTGGAATTGAGTTACATTCCTATGGTGGTTGGCTGTGAAGAACATTTGAGTATTTCTGATGATGAAGATCTTTGTGGTTATCTAATTACCGTTGATAAAGAGAACCGTAGAAGTCTTTTGTGTGTGGAAGTCGTGAGTAGACCGGAGCTGCCCTCGCAACAGTCGAGAGCGGGGAAAAGCTCTGCTGGTTTGAACTATGAGCATGATGAAATCGGAGAAGTAGGACCTAATGCCTTGACTGTGTTTGTTGAAAACGGAGAAATAGGAGCTAATGTTGTAACGTTGTTTGTTGAAAACAGTCAAGCAAGTCAAGAAGAGCAAGTGAGAGAGGATGATGTTGATAAATTGGAGGATAACGTTACGGATACGTCGGGTATGCGTGATGAATCTCGTGAGGTATCACCCGTTGTTGAAGGTAGTCAGTTTATAGCGCCATGGGAAGACGGTTTTGGGGTGAGTGTGCATCAAGAATTCGTTATAAGAACTTTTCCGCATGTCAAAGACGCAATTGGTCTTCTCCTCCAAGAGGTTTGTGTTTGATGAAAAGTTCTGCATTCTCCGTATTCAGTTAAGAAGAAAGGAATTATTATAGGTCTCAGTCGTCCGAAACTCCGCTTCTCAAAAGGCGTATGCGCAGCAGGTAGAATTTCATCCGCATCTGGCTTGGCATTTAGAAACTCTTTTGATTATGTTATAAAACATTCTGATAGAACGCGGTGGGTGGTTAAATGTTCTATTGACCATTGATGTTATTTGGAGATAACGACGATTGATATGTATGTAAGCTTTGTGTTGATATTTGTTGTGGATGATTGTTAAATGGAAGACATGCTTGTTTGAAAATTAGTAAAATTGTGTCACATTTTTATGTTGGTAAAACTGTGTAATACTAAATGATTCTCGTAATTATAATGAATATTAATGGAGAAAATATTTAACATATATCTATATGAAATTTGAATTTGTAGGATCACTTTTGATCCTAACAATGGTCAATGGGTGATATTACAACAAATTAGATCGAGAACCACTCAACTAAGTAATTCCACCAACAATGTTCATATACTTGCAAGATCATTTTTGGAATAATGAACAAGTTAGGAGGATAAATTTTCAAAAATTGAGGATTGTAACATATTAATATACAGAAGTATTAGATTCATAGATTAACTGAGTAAAATCAACTGTAAAACTATAAAATCAAATTTAAAGTTCCAATAAAACTGATTATATTGAAAACAGCCAAAGTACAACTATTAAGAAATTTTGTACAACTACTAACTACTGTAAAACTATGTGTTTTATCTTGAGTGGAAAAATTCAAAATTGACCAAATTTTGGGCGGGAAAATTCAGAATTTACCAAATTTTCACTTATGACTTTTGGTGTCCAAACCCAAAAAACCATACTTTTCTCTTCTCAATTTTTTGACCGTGGACCACACTTTTTCCCACTCACTTCTCCTTCTCTCACCTTTCACGAGATTTTCGTGAACTCCTCTTCTCTTTCAATTCAACTTCTTCTCTCACCTTCAACTTCTTCTCTCTTCTCTTGGATATGGACATTTTTGAATCTGATCTTTACTACAGTGATATGAAGAGGAAGAAGAAGGATTACGACATGATGTTCTTCATTGCAGATGGTAACAATGGCATACCAACAAGATTTCCGTGCGGTGGTCGAATCATTGTGGAGCCTGAACCTGACGTGGGAAAGAGACACTTTGTTTGTAATGCGTTTGAGGTAAAATATGTTGATTTGGGGTTGATTTGGTGATTCGTTAGTTCGGTGTAAGCACATCACCCCATTTGAAACTATATTGTCTTGATGGAGAGTTTTTATGTGCAGGACAATGACCTACACATACGGAAACTTTGGGTTGAAGGTGTCGAGGAAGAAGCCATTAACTTAAGGAAGATGGTGGACTCTCAGGCAGAGAAGCTTCAAATCCATGAACATCGAATTGAGCAGTTGGGATTGGCGCTCAAGAAAAAGGAGAAGAAATTGAGAAGCTGAAGGAATTGGTGGGAAGAAATGTTTAATGTTATTATAATGTTGTCATTTTGGTTTCCTTTTGGTTTTAAGACTTGTTTAGGTTGATTTCAGTTTGTAATGCTACCTAATGCTTAAATCCACAATCTAGTTCTATCCAGTTTTACCTAGTTATACATAGTTTTACCAGTTATACCAGATTAGTTATACATAGTTTTACTAGTTATACCACACTAGTTATACATAGTTGTACTAGTTATACCAGACTAGTTATACAAAGTTTTACCACTTATATTAGACTAGTTTTACATAGTTACCAGTTATACCAGATTAGTTATACATAGTTTTACCAGTTATACGGGACTAATTATACATAGTATTACTGTGTATTACCAGTTTTACTCAGAAACATTTCCAAACATAGATTCTTAACCAAACATCCAGTTTAACAACAGTGTACTTACACTCAAAAAGATTCAAAAAACAACTTCAAACCAACATAGTACTAATAACAACTTCAAACAAAACAACTTCAAACCAACCAAGTCTTAATCCCTCCTCGACCTAGTGTTACGCTTGTCAGGTGCATTAGATATATCCCCCACCTTTCGTTTTCCAAGTGCCTTCTCAGCCACTTTCTTCTACGCCTTAGTCTTCTGGATCTCTTCTTGGACCTGCAATCAGATGATACTACTAGAATACCCAGTTATCCAAGTATTTCCATTAATATTTGAAACTATTTTTACCATTTGTGTTTCTAGATCTTTCATATGATCCATATATACTTCAATGGGTTTGACTCTCTTATCCATCTCGTCAAACATCCCAAACAACGCCTTAAATCCATCTTCCATCGTTGATTGCATCCCTTTCATGTTCGCAACAAGTTCGCTATGATTAGGATTCGAAGTTCCAGGTGCATCAATGGCGGCATGTCTCTTTTCCTCAGGTTTTTTGACCTCTTCCTCCTCCTCTGCCTGTCGGAAAGCCTTCGCTTCGTCATACATCTCCTGAAAATAGACCTTCTTTCCAGCCAAAATAAGCTTCATCCAACTCTGAACAACAGGATCGTCGAGATCATGGACATTGCTTTCTTCATAGATAAGCTCAAGAAGAGCTTCTTCATGTCCACCTCGAGTTGGCAGGATGTTTTCAATGACCTGAGGACACTTAATCGTAACAAGTTCTTCATTGATCCTTGAAAGAGGAAACCCTCTCATTGAGTTAGTCTTGAATTTCACCTTGCACATCCTTGGACAATTATGGTCTGCCCCCACAACTGGCTCACAGAAACTACTCCCTAGCTTTGGAATTGCCTCAAAGGCTAACAGCTACACAACAACACACATATGTGTATATTAGTTAGAGATAAGCACAAGAACAATTACTCAAACCAAAACTTAAAAGCACATACCTCCAAAGGGATACAGAAACCGGGAATCGGCCACATTTTGTTCTCCTTGACAGCCCCTTTAAAATGGTCCATTGTGTGAGAGATCTCACCGACCATATAATCATAGCACAATCTGCCCCAAGGAAAACTCCGGCACAAGTCAAGACCATCGACAGCTCTGAGGAAAAAATCTACCACCGAAGTAACATCGTTTCCAGTCTTCGTCTGGCCGATGAGGACGCTACAAAGGAAGTAAAGAACGATCATCTGCAGTCTATCTCGATCAGCTCCCATACCCTCGAGCTTCTTTTTCACATCTTGAACTCTAACTATCGAGTTCCCAAAATGTTTCCTCACAAACTTAAGGCCACCCAACTGCTTGTAGTCAACCGGGTAGTTGCGGCAGTCTAATCCGGAGATAAGTGCATGCTCCCTCAGTCCATAACGTGTCGGAACGCCGTAGACCACGAACCAGACTTCCATCCTCTTCTCGATGCAAGCGGTTGGCAGGAGTAGCATCCACATGCCCATCAGCTTGTGGTTTCCTTGTTTCGGCAGGTGAAAGATGTGTTGGAACTGCGGATTCTCTACAAACCACTTCCTCTCAGTAGTCGTTAGCTTAGGCTGCAAAGAATCTAGAGTGGCCAGAAAATCAATATAGAAGCACCGCGTCGATATCTTTATTTTCTTCTTGTACTCCGTTGGGGGGAAGTACATTCTCAGAGGTTGCATGGCTGTCAATTCAACACTGGAATCCTGCAAAAAAAAAAAAAAAAAAAAAAAGAGTTTTACCAAGTTATTCCACTAAGACAATGTTTAGTTTTACATAATAATACTTAGTTATACGTATTTTTACGCAATTCTACCGGTTTTACTTAACTAGATTTACTCAGTTTTACCAGTTTTATCAGTTTTACTTAGTTTTACCAGTTTTACATAACTAGTTATACTAGGTTTCACCAGTTTTACTTACATCGTTATACTTAGTTTTACTAGTTTTACTCAGTTTTACCAGGTTTACTCCACTAGTTTTACTAGGTTTTGCCTGTTTTACTCATTAGTTATACTCAGTTTTACCAGTTTTACTCCATTAGTTTTACTAGTTTTACCAGTTTTACTTATTAGTTATATTCAGTTATACTCAGTTTTGCTTCATCATCTAAACAACTAAGAACAATTTTCTCAACTTTTACACAACTAAATACACTTATCCATAACACTTACCGATTGGGAATAAGAGCTGCCCTTGGATTCCCCCTCGTCTTCTTCCGAAGATACATCCTTGCGGTTTGGTACGTTTGTCTCCTCGACTCTCAAGCTCGGTCTCGGTTCGGTCTGTTGCGGTTGTTGTTGCTCGGACTCGACCTCTTCTCCGTCTTATGTACTCTCTGTCGCGTCGTCATCATCCTCATCATCTTCATCATCTTCACTCCCACTCTCATCTCCTTCGCTCTGTTTCTCGAGATCAACTTCTCGTTCTTCGTCAGCAACCGTCCGAGGAGCATTATCGACCGGAGGAGCAATAGAGACCGGATATGTGGTCATGGTAGGACCAACACCATCGCTCGCCGGAGGAGGAGCATTCGTGGTCGTGGTAGGGCTTGCTACACCACTCGTCGGAGGAGGAGGATGAGCATTCTTGGTCTTGGTAGGACTTACTACACCACTCACCGGAGGAGGAGGAGGAGCATTCTTGGTCTTGGTAGGACTTACTACACCACTCGCCGTCGCCGGAGGAGGAGGATTCTCCTTCTCGACATCGATTTTCTTGGTGGCTCGACGAGTCTTTGGCGGCATCTTTTACTCGCATGAAGAAACTCGAAAGGAGAAAGGAGAGGATTGAGAGATAATGGGAAATCCGGAAAAAGGGAAGGAGTTAAGATGGAGAAGAGAGAATGAATGTAGTGGAGAGTGGAGAGTAACGGTCCGAAAATGGAGGATGGAAGTTGGAAAGAAGAGGAAGAGAATTAGGGATTTGAATCCATCGAATTGGGGATTTTTTTTTTGAAAAAATTGGGTTAAATCGGGTCAGCCCGCGAAAATTCACAAAACAGGGTTCAGTCTCGATCAACTTTAAGATTTCAGTTTGGTTGGGTTAATCGTTTGGTTTTCCACGTAATTATCCGAAAATCATAAGATTTTTTAGTAATTTTCTTTGTTTTCTATTTAAAAATAATTGTAAATATCTTTATATTAATTGCGAAGTGTTTTTGGCCTTATATTCGCTTTCAAAATAGTTGATTACTGATTTGCCATTAATGAAATTAGGTTTTTTACTATGTTAACCTTAGTTTATATTTATAGTTTTGTTATTTAGTTTTTATTTTCTTTTAGAGATATACATCATTCAGATAAAAATAAAATAAAAAGATAAGACAATATATACAGAATATTTTTGAATTATGAGTTTTAATATTGATAACTATGACTATTGTGGATAATACACATTTATATTGTAAATTCGTATTAATTATATAAATTTTAAATTTAGATAAATATATTAATATAAAGATTTTATTATGTTTTTAATTTTATTATGGAGATATACATAATCTTAGATAAAAAAAAATCAGAAGATAAATATGCAATATTTATAAAGATTTTTTAATTTTTATTTTGAAGATATACATAACATTCAATAAAAAAATTTTTGATAAATATGAAAACATTTATGAATATTTTTAAATATTAATAAATATTATTTTGAATTTTATATAGTAAATTCGTATTATTTAAATAAATTTTGAATTTACATATAAAAATGATAAAATATTTATGTGTTGATTTTTATACATAAAATATATAATTACAATTTGTTTTATTACTATTATTTTATTTATAATAAATTATAAAATATCTTATTAAATATAATAATGTATGTATGTTTAATTATAAAGTAGTTTACTATAGATTTTTATAATAATATTATTATTATTAAATTAATTTAATCATTTTTATTTTATAAAATTTATGTTTAATAATATTTGTGTTCGCACATTGTGCGAGCGAATCACACTAGTTATTCTAATAATTAGAGGGTTATCTCTGATTTTTTTTTTGAGTACAGAGGGGGGCTTTAGAGATAATAATCCGATCAACTCGCTACGTTCTTTCCTTTTCAACCCTTGTCACAAACGAAAAAAAAATTGAGAAAACCGAAAACTAAATATTGGATGCACCCGAGTAAATTTATTTCAAAACAAATGATAAAACAGTCACAAATTATTAATTTTTATCATTTCTTTTAGCCGACAAAAAAAAAATGTCTAAACTGATGTCAAACAAAAAAATGCTGAAGCAAAAATTCTCACCTACCTTTCATCTCCTCCGCCGTCTCTCCACCATCTCCGACACCGGATTCTCTCTCCATCTCCCAAAACTCGAACCCTCAAATGACGCCGAACTAATCTCCCAAGTCCTCTTCACCAACCACAACCCTTTCCACTTCATGGAATCATCTCTGCAACTCCATGGAATCTCCTTCTCTCCTCACATCATCAACCAAACACTCCTCCGTCTCCGTCACAATTCCAAAATCGCCCTCTCCTTCTTCCAGTATTTACGCTCCTTACCCTCTCCTTCCACCACAACAACACTCAGTTCCTTCAACCTCATCATCGATATCCTCGGAAAAGTTCGTCAATTCGACGTCGTTAGGCAGCTAATCGTCGAGATGGAGCAGCAGGAACACATTAAACCTTCTTCAGAAACGTTTCTCATCCTCGTCAAGCGTTTAATCGCCGCCGGACTCACTCGCCAAGCCGTCCGAGCTTTCGATGACGCGCCTTGTTTCCTTGAGAATCGTCTCGGAGTAGACGAATTCGGGTTTCTTCTCGATACGCTTTGTAAATACGGACACACGAAAATGGCTGTTGGGGTTTTCAATGAACGGAAAGTTGAGTTTGGGTGTAATGAGAAGATTTATACGATTTTGATTGCTGGTTGGTGTAAGCTACGGAGGATTGACATGGCGGAGAGATTCTTAGCGGAGATGGTTGAATCTGGGATTGAACCAAACGTCGTAACGTATAACGTTTTGCTCAATGGGATTTGCCGGACGGCGAGTTTGCATCCGGAGGAGAGGTTCGAGAGGAATGTTAGAAATGCAGAGAAGATGTTCGATGAAATGCGTCAGAGAAGGATAGAGCCTGATGTCACGAGCTTCTCGATCGTGCTTCATATGTATAGTCGAGCTCATAAATCCGAGTTGACTTTGGATAAGCTGAAACTGATGAAGGCGCAAGGGATTACCCCGACGATGGAAACGTACACTTCGGTTGTGAAATGTCTCTGTTCTTGTGGTAGATTGGAGGAAGCAGAAGAGTTGCTTGAAACAATGGTGGGAAATGGGATAAGCCCTTCTTCTGCAACGTACAACTGCTTTTTCAAAGAATACAAAGGAAGAAAAGATGCTATTGGGGCAATGAATCTATATAGGAAAATGAAAGATGGATTGTGCAAGCCGAATACGCAGACGTATAATGTTCTATTGGGTACGTTTATCAACTTGGGGAAGATGGAGATTGTGAAAGAGATATGGGATGATCTTAAAGGCAGCGAAACCGGTCCAGATTTGGATTCGTATACTTCCTTGGTTCATGGTATGTGTAGCAAGGAGAAATGGAAGGAGGCTTGTGGGTACTTTGTGGAGATGATAGAGAAGGGTTTCTTGCCACAGAAGCTAACATTTGAGACATTGTATAAAGGATTAATACAATCTAATAAGATGAGGACTTGGAGGAGGTTGAAGAAGAAACTAGACGAGGAATCTATCACTTTTGGCTCTGAGTTTCAGAGATACCCTTTTGAGCTCTACAAGAGATGATATTGAAAGATTTGTGTAACTGATGAGAGAAACATTAGGCCAACGAACAAGAGCCGGTTTGCAGCATCTAATTGTTCTTTTAGTTATTTTTTTTAATTAAATCAGTTATTAATAATGGAGAATGAGTCTTCCTAATTCTCAGGACCCATATTTGCATCTTGTAACATTTTCCTATTTAAATCAATGAAAACAACAAAAAGAGGTAGTTAAAACTACCCAAAAGAAAATGTATGTGTTTTTATGTTCATGTTTCTAGATCAACATTGAATGTCTTATAACTGGGACCTATTTGTGGCATCAGAGCATGTTTTGTTTTTGATCCGGACCACTTTGTGGTATCAAAAGCATCATATTTTTCATCTTCTTTGTTATCAGTATTCTCCTTGAATCAACGATTATCAAAAACCTTCAATGAACTTTTATTTTTTGGAATCAACGATCATCTAGATTTATCCAACTATTTTTCCATCTTCTACTCGGGTTTGTTGATTAGGTTCAGCATCCTATCTTTTTTTGTACGGATAAACATCCGCAGTTCTTCCACTATTTTAAAAAGAAGTGTTTCACACAATAATAAACCATCGATGGTTTAATGAGGGAACGAGCTTAGTCTTGGTATTTGCAATTGTAGTTCAATTGAAAATTCTTCTACTAGAGGAATCAACATGGAAGGAAGTGAAGCAACTCAACTCAAGTTTTCTTTGATTCAACACGAACCTTGAGGATAATATTCTTTCCGGCGGCCGGAGTATTGAGGAGACAGTAATTGGGTTAACATTAAGCCAACGAACCAGAGCCGGTTTGCAGCATCTAATTATTCTTTTAGTTATTTCTTTTAATTAAATTAGTTATTAATAATCGAGAATGAGTCTTCCTAATTCTTAGGAACTTATCGTCCCACTTTTCCTATTTCCTTGTTGTAAGGGATCATGGTCCTATATTTGCTTCTTGTAACATTTTCCTATTTAAATCAATGAAAACAACAAAAAGAGGTAGTCAAAGTTACCCAAAAGAAAATGTATGTGTTCTTATGTTCATGGTTCTAGATCAACATTGAATGTCCTATAATTGAGACCTATTAGTAACTATGTTAATGATGAAGCAGCATAATGCACAAATAAGGTATTGCCAAATGTAAGGTCCTGAAATCAAAATCTGATTTCTATACTCTCTTGTTTTCTTTCCTAAATTAAAACCACATGTATAATATGAACAGTTGTAAGGTTAAAATTATAAGTCGCAACCGTACATAACAAAAATTTCGATGGAAAAACCGATGAAAATACAATTAAGGAAATAACAAAGAAGCGGAGATGAGATGATATTTTTCTTAATTAAAAATATCTTCCGAAGTGTAACGGTTTGATGAGATAATGAATTTTAGGATGCAACCACTTTGAGATTAAAATCGTTACACTCGATCAAAGAATTTGCAAACTTATATTATATGTATACTCTCGGACTTACGTTTTGGTAAAAGAAATAAAACAAGAGAGATTTCTGGAAATTTTTGAGTATGTGAGAAAGTGACTTTCACGTGAAGTGAGGAAGTTCATATATGTAGAAGAGGAAGACGTTCTGATATTTTCGAAATTGTTCAATAACCGAAATGGAAATGGGAGTCATGAAGCAACGGAGGGGCAAATAATCTTTAAAATAATTATTAAAGATTATTTAGAAGACAAAAATACAGAAGACAGATTTTTAGAAGGTTTTTTGGATTTGTCGGGAAAGGAAACGAGAAACCGAGAAATTGACGAGAAGCATTTTTTGGAGTTTTGGAAGCTACATGAGGTCAATACGAACCTAATAAATTGCAGAGAAGTATTTTTAGAGTTCCAAAAAAAAATAAAAATAACATTTGAAGAGGGAACTATTTCTGGGGATCGACATGACACATGACGAGCCATGAGTGTTCTCAGTTTCTGGAGAAGTTCAATTCACCTCATGGTGAAATGTATGGGGACTTAATGAGTTGTCACTCATGCATGATGTCTTTCCATGCAAGGCAGCAAGTGTCCATGCATGCAAAAGGGGCAATGAGCTATAAACAAGAAGCTTGGGCTTCTTCATTCTACACACCAAAACCAACAAACTCTCCTCCTCTCCTATAACCGTCAGCGGCCTCCTCCTCATATTTCCTTAAGTTTCTAGCTTTGCAAGTAAATTCTAAACCACTTAAAAATCCATAATCCCTTCTTAATATGCAAGAAACTTCTAGACCACTTAAAATCCCTAATCCCTTCTTAATTAACCTAAACACCTCTCTAATAACCATTAAACCTTAAACCACGTAAACTAGTCCTTAAATACTTTCCATAATCCTAACCATCAATATCGCCGTCGCCGGATAAGTCGTCGGAGTTCACCAAAATTTGAACTGAGAACTCGCCGGAGCCGCCATCCTCTCGCCAGTCCTTTGCTACTCTCACCGGAGAAATTGCTAAAGTGTTGACCGGAGAAGAACTGCCGGAGTTAACGCGATCAACGTCGGTTAATGCGGCAGTCAACGCCGGTCAACGCATGAAGGTTTCCAGAGTCAACGCCGCCGCCCTCGATCAGCGCCGTCAGACTGGTCAATGTTCAGCCGTGATCAACTTAGTTAGGTCAACGGCCAACTCAACCGGTCAATATTTAGGTCAACTTGGTCAACGGTTCGGGTTATTGTCGGGGTTCCTCGGGTTCGTGTTCAAGGTCTCGGGTTGCGTCCATATGTTCATCTGGGTCACATCCATCATCCATATCACTGTGAGTTGGTTATGTTCTGCTTGTGTGATGCATTAGGAATAGATCGAGTATGCATATAGACCCTATAACTAATAAACCGGTTAGGATAATAAATATGCATGGCATGTTTAAATATCGATAAATGGCATGACTGATTGTTTACGTAGATAGAATTGACTGCTGCTTGATTCCTTGATCGTTGTTGTGTTGCATTGCATAAAAAAATGGCATGATTAGAAAAATATATAAGTATAAAAAACATATAAATGAATCTATATAAAGGAATTAAGAGATAATTAAAATATGAATCAAAACTTAGAATTACTTAAAATGATAATAAATAACTATTTGGGCTACGGGTTAGTAAGTTTACTAAACCCAATGTAACAGAACTAAACCAGAATTAGATAATTAAAGGGAATTAAATTCAAATTTAGAAGTGAACCAAAATAATAATTTAATGGAATTAATTTAAGTGATTTTTTGAATCTAAGTCTTGCATGAGTAGAGTTATTGCATGGTTAATGTTAATGATTGAGTGTTTGATCTGTGGATTTATTGTTGTGTTGAATTTTGCTATTTTACCTATTCCGGTATTGGGCCGGGTAAGTTGTGTGGTTATGGTTACCTATTCTGGTGTGGGGCCGGATAGGTTGTGCTTGTGGTGGTTACCTATTCTGGGTGGGCCGGATAGGTTAGGTTAGTGTGATGTTGTGATGTGGTGAAGATTAGGACTTGCGGGATAGCTTTTGGGTACTTGGTTGGAGTTGTTATTGGTTGTTTGACCTTATCGGTCTTGTGTTGAGTCGTAAGGTCTCAGTTTGCCTGCTTGCGTGTCATAGAGTTTTTTTTATTGTGGTTAAGACTGTTTAAGGTGCGTTAGATCTTTCGAGTCTTACGTTTGGTGTTCCGGTGCTTCCTTCTTGATTGGATCCTCAGAAGATTCCAGTCAATTTGCGTACCCTCGTGGTCAGAATCTGGCGGGTGTTAACCTACGCGGGTGATGCCGGTAGGTGTGTGGCTCGGATTAACCGGGTTGCGTCCTAGGGCCGAACTACATAGAAACTTTTGATATCGTGGGATAGTTAGAGTCACTGCATATCGATGGACATAGAACGGTGTCCTAGGTCGTAAGACTTTGTGTTTACGTCTAGAAGTCGTGAGAGGTTTTAGTTATCATGAAAAAGTGGTAGCTAAGTGTTCCCGTGGAAGTTTAGCGAGTTTGTGATAGGGGCCCATGGTGTTGAGATTGCGTTGTAGATGCGTTTCTCATAGATCGAGTCTAATCGAGGGCATTTGCCGCAGTGTTCTCGATTTCCTTCGCTGACAATCTGTGTTGTTAGAGAATGCTTGTGTGTTTTGTGGAGCCTACTACGTCACGGTAGTACGTAATCAACTGTTTTATTTTATTGATTTTTATTGCTTGTTATTTTGGGTTTTGACGGGTGGGTTTTTAGCCTTTGTAGTTGGGAGTCAACTCATTGGGTGATCTTAGATTGTTCATCCAACTGTTTCCTTATTTTTATGTTTTGGAGTTGCACGGTGGAGGCGTAGGCCACTTGGAGTAGATTCGGGTTGCATTTTGGTACAATTTGTTTTCGAAAATGATTTTTATTATTTTCAGTTTCAGATTTTTTGGGTACCCCCGAAAGGATTTAGAAAACCCTTAAATTAGATTACAAGATTTAAAAGACTAAAAACAAAAATATTCCATGGTATGCGGTTTAGTCCGAACCAAAGACAGTTCGTTGAAGTGGTATTGGTTGAAAAGCCTTGTATCGTGGAAATGAGGTAAACGGAGTCGAAGATGGGTCGGCTCGACTCTTTGAATCAAACCGGACCGTTTCCATCTTTTGTATGTAGTGAACCCTTCTCGTTTGACCTGCACGGGTTCAGCCGGTCATGTTCTTGTTTGATTGTTGGTCGCTCAGCGGATAAACGAAAAGGGGACGTTACAAAGTGGGTGAGCGGGTCCGCGTATATCATTAGAGGTTGGCAAGTGGATAAGGTTCGTGGAGGTTAAGAAAATCCAATAAAAAATCGATTAAAACTTGATTTTCTTTAACACAATTGATACAAGTCATAAACCACACCATTTTGATTTTTCATTCATCAAAACTTTCCCAACCCAAGATCCAAGCTTAGGCCCGGCGGCGCCGCGTGCACATTTTCTTGGATATTTGTGGCTAATATGTGGCAAATCGGTGGTTATTCGACATTTTTCTTGTATTTTCATTCATCTGGTTACAAATGATCGGTTCTGGTACATTTTCTCTCTCTATTTTTGCCATACTTGAGATAGCCCACAACTTCAAATATCATCCCATTCTTATATTGTCGATATGCCAACATAGACTATATTTTTTTGGTAGTCGCATGAGCACTGCGACTGCAATAAAATGTTGTTCTTTTACTAATTGCAGCATATTGCGATAGTCGCAGCTCAGGCGACCATGACTGAAATTTTCGATCGCAAGATTCTTTCAGTGATCACGATTTAACTTTTGCAATCAATCGCGTCGCGAGATTGTCAAATGAACATCCTTGCGATCATAATTTGTTTACGGTTGACCAATTGATTGATTATTAAAATCAGGTTTGGAATAAATCACTAATGGAGATAATCATTGAACCTGAGAATGTGGCTCTAATTGAGAGTATTTTGTTTAGTCGTCTAAACAGACTTGACTCATTTGGGTGGCATTAAAAAAAAGTCTGGTAGATATATGGTGAAATCGGGTTATCATACAAAGAGAGAGATTTACCAAAAATGGCAAGACCACTCTTTCTTGGGAACAAGTGTTAAAAGTGTCCAGGCTTTTTCATGGAAGATAAAATGTCCCCCTATGGTAAGGCCTCATTTGGCAATCAATTTTAAGGGAAGAGAGATAAATGTGATACACGGTGTGTTCGGTGTAAAATAGAAAAGGGAACGATCAATCATGTTTTATTCGAATGTCCATCGGCTATTCAAACTCGGGCACTGTCTCAAATCCCAACAAACCCGAAATTATTCCCTTATGCATCTATATACACAAATATGAATTATCTGTTTTGGAGACTACCACCGAATAATAAGACCAATTTATCTTTGGATATGATGGTGATATTTAGAAAAGTAGGAATGATATGATTTATAATCATATTGATAGAAGTCCTCAGGATACATTACATATGGCAGAAACATAATCTAGAATATGGGGAGATGCACAATTACTTGAGGTAAAAGAACCTACGGCAGATCTAGGCGGAACATGAAACATTGAAAACAATATGGCGGTATAACATGAAAAATGGTGCGTTGTGGATGGATCATGGAAGGAGGGAGAATTGTTTTCAAGACAAGGGTGGTACATTTGCTATGAGGGGTGCTAATGTTATGATGGGAGGAATGAATATTAAAACAAGTTTGTCCCCACTTCATGCAGAATTGTAATCCCTAATATGGGCTATTGAGTGTATGAAATTTTTTAAACAATCTCATATTCTATTTGCAACGAACTGTTCATAATTGGTTAAGATAGTGTCGGAACAAGAAGAATGACCAGCTTTTTCGATCCACATGGAGGAGTTCGAACGAAGAAAGGAATACTTTACGACATTTGTTTTCAATCACATACCTCAGACAAGAAATTTGATAGCAGATAGACTATCACGGAGTGTTCGTCTCAAGTCATCAAATAGTGTTCACGTTGGGCCAGAGCCACCAACCTGGATTATTGAGATATAGGTTTTGTATCTTGTTGAAAAAAGTAATTAATTTTAATAAAAATAAATTTAAAACATAAATTAAATAAAACTAAATAAAAATTAAATTAAATAAAAACTAAATTAGTTAAAAGTTAAAATAAAATTATATATATAAACGAAAATTAAATTAATTAATTAATTAAAATATTAATATATAATAAAAAAAAATTAAAAGGAAAAGAAAATTAAAATAAACTAAAGTGAATTAAAATAAAATCAAAACAAAATGAACATAAAATGAAAGCTGAAAATAAATTAAAATAAAAAATAATATTATAATATTAAAATATAAGAAATTTAGTTAATTATATAAAACATGAATAAACTAAAATAAATTAAATTAGGTGAAATTTAAAAATAATTAAAATAAGTTAAAATAAATAAATAAAAATATAAAATAAAAATAAAAATTAATCGCGTGATTGTAAAACGAACAACCTTGCGATTAATCACGCGACTGCAAAAACGAACAACCTTACGATTAATTGCGTGACTAATCGTGCGACAATAAAAACGAACAACTTTCTGCAATTTACTAATCACAGTCGCGATCGCAATCATAGTCGTAGTTGTTTCAACTGTCAAACGAGCATGGCTAGAACTCTTATTTCTTGAGTTGGTTTCAACAACTCATTCTGAAAGAACGGATATTTGCCATATGTTCAATGAGCATGAGCTTCAGGTGCAACTAGATAGCTATGCTTTGGATGCTCAGGTACAATAATTTCCTTGTTGGATGTCTTAGTGGCTTTCTTCGACCCATAGAACCTCTTTTAAATTGCACAATAAGCTCAGTCAAGTGTAGAGTTATATTGATGTTTACATAGACAATCTTGAAAAGAGATGTTTGGTTGTAAATTCTTTCTACTTTTTAAATAACCACCTTGATAGTTGTTTTCTTGCGTTTAGATGAACAATGCGATTGTGGGATCATTGCTTGTAATGTTTAAACATCATATGGTTTTCTTGTAAATATATATATATATATATATATATATATATATATATTTTTGCTTCAGTAATCGTTTTTCAACAGTTGTACCTGGTCTGCTTTAATGCTACATGCATAGTTTAGTGTCTCATTTTTTTTGTCCTACCAAATTGTCTTGCTTTGTTTGTTTGATCTTCCATTTGTTTATATATCTAATCTCTAGTAACAGTGAGATAATTGACATAAAATTGTTAGCATTGACATTTATATGTTGGAGCTGTTATTCATAGTCATGGCATGGGATCTTTTCTGGTGACAATGTTTTATCCACAAGCTACAAGAATTTTGGGTAAGCTTGAATGTTAGACAATTTAAAAGGTTCTAAATGCCAATAAAATTTTTGGATCTTAATGTTTCTTCATATCTGACATATCGTAGATAAGTCACATGGAGATTATAGAAGGGATTCTAGGTCACAAATTCTACGACCAGCTCGTTATTGAAAAAGCAGATGAACACGGCAACGATTCTCGAAACTCCAGCTTTTATAGCTGAGAAATCTTTCAAGATGTTTACAACACTCTCTATTGGATTTATACACAGCCTAAGACGATTCCTTAGCTTGTGACCAATGATTTCTAACTCTCACTCTCACAAAGATGAAAAATTAAAACCTTAAAGTATTTATGAATTCAAGTTCTAATCCAAAACGTTTCTTAAGTTTTTGCTAACTTAAAAACTTTTCTTCTCTCTTTGTTTGCAGGTGTATTTCGATGGGTGGTGAACAAGAAAGCCTCTTCTCTCTCCTTTGTACCCAAGAAAAGGATACAAGAACTTTTCCTTTGACCACTCATACTCCTCCACACTCTTTATTCTTTTTGCCTTCTTTAATCTAATTAAGAACACAAGGCATCTTCTTTTCTTCTTTAAACCCACGCTTGCTTTTCTGTGAGAGACTCCAAGATGCTTATCTATATCTTGACAATGCATCCTCTTATGGAAATATCAAACATAGTGTTAGTTTAATATTCGGTGCATGTTCCAACGCCACATTTGTTGTTCCAACGCGTACAATTTCTTTTTCATAAAATCTGACATTTTCATTTATCCCAATCATAGAGAACATAGCTTATGAGAATGAACTAACAGATTCACTTACCAAAGATGTATGGCTATATATATGCCGAGAAAGCTTGAATTGATAATATGCAACAAAGAATGGTTAATTAGTTTTAACATATCTCTACCCCTTATTAGCACACGATTTACATACACTACAAGTTGCATAGGTATAAAGCATATTAATCGATTATAAAAGAGCAAAACGAATTATCAAAAATGAATTGAATTAAACGAAGAGATATAAGAACATTAAAAATAGAAAGCACTTAGAATATGATCGAAATTTAGAAATAAAATTTGTGGGAATACTGTAAATATGAATAAACATGTTCAAAATTTATTCCAAGATTTGTTTCCTGATTTTGTAATAAATTTGGCAAAATGTATATTCTACCGGTGGTAGAAAGAAGAGAAAATGGTAGATTGTATCTTATATGGATGGTAGAATATTGGTAGAATATATATTCTACATATGGTATAGAATAAAATGCAAACTTTAGAAAATGTACTTTATCAAATGTAGAGAATCTATCTATTATATAATTATAGGCTTTCTCTCAACGTTCCACGTTAAGGTATCCACGTGTCCCAAATCGTTAATAATAAAGTTGGGCCTCAACTGTTTTGTTGTACTGTCCAAATAATGTAATAGAAAAAGTGGCCCACTAACTGATTCGATCAAGTACGGAAGAAGATGGACCTAATTTTTACTGTCCACCAAACTCCACAAAAATTCCTGACTCTTCTACTTCCTTCTTCATCTTAATCATGATCCGCCTCCTCCTCTTTATAATCTGCAATGCCTTTTCGTTAATTCTCAGATTCCTTAAAGCTCCATTCACTTGAAATTACTCTCATCTGCTTCTCTTTTACTATCACTCAAATCCCCCGACCCTTCATCTACGGCCGTTTGAACTTTGTATCGATGGATTGGGTTACTAGAAATACTCTGCCACTTCCACTGAATCCCACCACGCCACCATCAGAAAGATTATCTTTATACTCAACAACCTCATACCTCCTGTTATTTGCTTTCTTCCATAGCTACTCACGTCCTCATAGCTATTCCGACATCGAATACTTCAAAAATACAACGACAGGCTGAGATGGGGGTTCATGTGACAATTAGGCTCGACGATCCCACGCGTGTACCCCACTCGCCACCAGCTTCGTCTCGATTCATACCGGAGCAACGCGTGTAACGGTCTGAATCTCACGAAGCAGTGGGATCATTTTCTACATCAAACATATTTTCCTATTTCTCTGAATCATACGACAATGGAGGTGTTCTACTCCATCGCGTTCTCGGTTATGGGCATGGTCGTTGCGACGTTTGAGCTTAGCATGAACATCAAGGATCGGATCAACACTTCTCCATCTTTTACTCAACCATGATGGGTACGAAATTCCGCGTTTTTGGCGGAAAAACGCAATTCCTCGTTTTTGGCGGGAAAGCACAATTCCGCGTTTTTTGGCGGGAAAAATCAATTCCGTGTTTTTGGCGGGAAAACGCAATTCCACGTTTTTTGGCGGGAAAACTCAATTCCGCGTTTTTGGCGGGAAAAATCAATTCCGCGTTTTTGGCGGGAAAACACTATTCCTCGTTTTTGGCGGGAAAACGCAATTCCGCATTTTTGGCGGGAAAAATCAATTATTTAATGTTAAAA
Source organism: Orychophragmus violaceus (assembly GCA_030180135.1). Classification (NCBI taxonomy): domain Eukaryota; kingdom Viridiplantae; phylum Streptophyta; class Magnoliopsida; order Brassicales; family Brassicaceae; genus Orychophragmus; species Orychophragmus violaceus. The sequence goes on along the minus strand of CM058233.1, from coordinate 28,809,988 downwards.
TATAATTAATTAAACAAAATAAAAAATCAGATTTTAGTTGTTAATGACTTAATGCCTATATTAAAATAATAAAAAATTCATATCTAATTTAAATGGGTCTAGTTAGGTTTAAATGGGTAAGTGTAAAATTAAATGGGTCTAAATGGGTAAACCTAGGGATGTTAAAGTGGGTAATTGCCCAAATGAGTACCCAAAACCCAAGGAAAAATTCAAACCCAAAACTCTACTATTCTAACAGAAAAAGAAAAGGGTTTAAAATGGACAGGTACCCATTGTTTATGGGTTCACAATGGGTTCACTTAATTGGGTTTTTGGTACCCATAGGTTTTTAAATTACATCAATGATCATAATTTTTATAATTAACCATTTATTAAATTACATCAATGATCTTATTTTTCTTAAAAAACGTAAAATTCTATTTTCCCGCAAAAAACATAAAATCCCGTTTTTCCGCCAAAAACGTAAAATTATGTTTTCCGCCAAAAACGTACTCTCGTTTTCCCGCCAAAAACGTAAATTCTATTTTCCCGCAAAAACGTAAAATCTTGTTTTCCCGCCAAAAACGTAAAATCACGTTTTCCCGCCAAAAACGTAAAATCATGTTTTTCCGCCAAAAACATAAAATTTTGTTTTCTCGCCAAAAACGTAAAATCCCGTTTTCCCGCAAAAACGTAAAATCTCATTTTTCGCCAAAAACGTAAAATCACGTTTTCCCGCCAAAAACGTAAAATCTCGTTTTCCCGCCAAAAAGGTAAAATCACGTTTTCCCGCCAAAAACGTAAAATCATGTTTTCCCGCCAAAAAGGTAAAATCATGTTTTCCCGCCAAAAACGTAAAATCATGTTTTCCCTCCAAAAACGTAAAATCATGTTTTCCCTCCAAAAACGTTAAATCATGTTTTCCCGCCAAAAACGTAAAATCACGTTTTCCTGCCAAAAATGTAAAATTATGTTTTTCAGCAAAAAAAGTAAAATCTCGTTTTCCCGCCAAAAACGTAAAATCTCGTTTTCCCGCCAAAAACGTAAAATCCTATTTTCCGCAAAACCCTATTTACATTTAGACCCGTTTAGGCCTGTCTGGTTAGGCCCGTCTGGTTAGGCCCATTTAGGCCCATTTAGGCCCGTTTAGGTCCGTTTATATTTAAGCCCGTTTAGGCCCGTCCGGTTAAACCCGTTTATATTTAGACCCGTTTAGGCCTGTCTGGTTATGCCCGTCTGGTTAGGCCCATTTAAGCCCATTTAGGCCCATTTAGGCCCGTCCGGTTAAACCCGTTTATATTTAGACCCGTTTAGGCCCGTCCGTTTAGTCCCGTTTAAAAGTACGAAACCCCGTTTAAAATTTTTTGAAAAAATATAACGAACTAAGGAAATGTGACAAAATGTTAACATTTAGTATAAAACAATATTAGTATCAAAGTATGGATAGGTACCCATGGGTATACCCAAAACTTAATAAGCTATAAATGGGTATTACCCATTGACAAAAAAAATATTTGGGTTCATTATGGATTGAGTTTTTATTACTTGGGTTTTTGTGGGTTGGGTTTGGGTTGGGTTATTTTACCCATATTAACATCCCTAGGTAAACCTATTAGACCTTTAAAGTAAATGAGTCTTAAAAGGTTTGGGTTTAAATGGGTTAGGGTCTAAATGGGTTGAGTTTAAATGGGGTGGGTTGACCCATATTAACATCCCTAGGTACGATGCTATTCTCTTTCTACCGTTCACTTCTTGAGTTTTCATTTCAATCTCTTCGCAAATACAATTTCTCCGGTGCGGTGGATCAAAATGGCTAATGAAGATTTCTTATACAGAATCAGTACGTTCAAGAATGGATAGAGTTTCAGAAGAATGGATCTTCTTTTGGTGGAGAGCTCGATAAGTCAATTGGTTGTTTTCATCTCAGCAAACTCGATCAGGTCTCTTTTAATCTCTCAACGAAAGATCTCCGCTTACCCATATGGATGTTCACTGAATCCAAAAATGTTGACCAATTTTGATTTAGCTTATGAAAAAAATCAATACTTTTATTCACATGTTTTGTTACCTTCTCATGAAATAGGTGCAAATAACATTGCAGAACTCTTTCTTGAATGCTAAGGAGGATGTTTACCTTCTTCGAATCGACCCTAAGATGGTTTGTCATTGATGTTGTTGACTCGAGATATCTTTTAATATGATAACCCAATATTATGTTTAGTTTTTTTTTTGTGTGTGAATTATCCCAGGCTAGTTCTTCAGGTACAAAACAAATATTTTGCCTCTACTACATATGTGTTACTGTTAATACCATTGAGCTTTAAAGCTACCTTATATCAGAGAAGCAGTAGTACTGAAAAGCAAAATATGTTTCCACATTATTTGTAGGATAAATGGTCATCCGCTTAAAATGTGAGGACGATATTACTCTCATTCAATGCCTTATCAGAGGTAACACCTATGGATGATATAATAACCGTCGAATTTTCATATGAATCTCTCGGTTGGTTTGATCCAAATCTGATTTTCCTGTTTTTTTTATTGTTCTAATTGATCAGAACCGAACATCGGCTCACCATTGAACAACCAAGCAGCTCAGCTTTGGAGCAACCAAGAAGGTAAGTTGCAGTAACAATAATCAGATTATTACACATCTCTGGTTCTCCAGTTTTGATTCAATAACAAATGTTCTTCTTATCTTTTTTTTTGGTTTGCCGTTGTACGGAAGATGGTCGAGAAGCTCTACAACCTTTAAACGCATGATTTTCAAAAGCCTCTATGTAACTGGATCAGCCATAATATGATTTTCCAGAAGAAAGAGCCACTGTCGCATTAAAAAGATCTTGTTTATTTTACGTTGTAATCTCAATTCGAGATAATATTAGCAATTAAAAAAACCCTTTCTACGGTTACAATATCGCTATTGATCATATCTATTAACAAAATAACTATGAATAATATACATCTCTCTATTGTTAATGCTTATGCCTTAATATGTCTATGCAATTCTATGAATCTGAAGTTGCTTGCCACAACTTGATACAATGGACTCTGTTCAAATAGCATATGCCTTTGTGGTTTGTGTGTAAAAGAGAAAAACTCAATGCAAAGAACCATTTTCGTGTGATTACGTTTTTTCTCTCCCAAGTTGGAGAAAAATTTATACTTCCTATTTTCGAGAAGCAGCAATCAGAAGAACGGAAAAGAGATGAGTCCGGCCATGAGAAAGAGAGGAAACTTTCTCCGACGAAGCCATGGATTCTAAGAAAAAGAGGAGTAACAGATCTACGAACATCTTAATGTGTGAAGAAGAGTGTTTTCTAGCTCAATGTTCTTTGAGATTGAGTGTGTGCTTAGATGAAACACATATTGTTGAACTTAAAGAGGCTGCAAGTGTTTTTATTCCTAGAAGCAGTTGAAAAATGGTTTGTGTGGGGACATTTACTTTTTTTTCCCTGCGTCAACTTGGTTTCCGCTTTCTGAGCCACAATCCAAATATTTCCAGCATTATGAATGTGGCAGCAAGTTGACACGCCTCATGAATCCGTGAATGCTAAATGTCATACTCAGAAGTTGGTATATAAACACACAAACACAGAGACATACTCAATAAAATATTCACATCCTAGATATAGCCGCTCACAACCAATATGGATCTCAATAAAAGTAAAATTAGCAGTCTGCAGGAACTCCAACAAGAGCTTATTGGAGTGATCGTGAACAAGATAGGTGAAAGTTTTGTTCCAGATTTTCACAATTGCATCACTACTTGCAAGGATTTCCTAGCTGCCTCAGACAGCAAAACATTGTACAAGAAGTTATGCCTAACATCACTGGTTAAGAACCCTTTGATAGTGTATGACTACATATTCGTCATAGGGACGAGGTCACACGAGAACATTATTGATCATGGAAGAGAATCCTGAGTTTGTGTGTTGTTGACTGTGTCGGCGACATGGATATACAGAAAAGAATTCTGAACTACATGTGTTGTTGACAGTGTCGACGACATGGATATACAGAAAAGAATTCTGAACTACATGTGTTGTTGACAGTGTCGGCGACATGGAGTCTTGACAGGCTGTCTATTTTGTCTTGTATCTAATTAGGTCTAAACTTGGTTCTTTTGTATCCTTTAAAAGGCCTTGCAGCCACCAATGAAAAAAAGTGACGTTGGGAAATAATTCTCCCCAATTTTCTCTTGTTCAAATTCTCTCATCTCTCAAATCTCTCAAGCTTAAATCTTTCTTAAATCTAACATGGTATCAGAGCAATAGAGTTATTGTTCTTTGATTCTCTCTATTCTCTTACTGATTCTACTCATTCTTAGTTCTAAATCTGTGTTTTTCTCTTCATCTCTACTCTTCAAATTGTTTCTCTTTTCTGAAACATTCAAGCTTCATCAATGGAAGACACTGTCCAAGTAAACTCAAGCCTCAAGCCTACTGTCATTCCGGTGGTTCTCAAGGGTTTAAACTACAGGACATGGCAGAGAACAACCAAGACCGCAATTTGTGGCAGAGGACTTTGGGAGCATATTCTTGAGGACAAGACACCGCCTGATGAAGATCCAAAGGAGAAGAAAGATGAGGCAACAAAGAAGGAGGAGGCAAGGTGGTTTCAAGAAGACCAATCAGTTCTGGGTTTTCTTCAAAACTCACTAGATCCTTCCATCCTTGAAGCTTACTCATATTGTGAAACTGCTAAATCACTTTGGGACACTCTGAAGAAGGTGTATGGTGATGCCTCTAACCTCAGCCGTGTGTATGAAGTGAAGATGAAAATCAGTGACCTTCACCAAGAGGATTGTGAGTTCACCAAGTATCTTGGAAAGTTCTCATCTGCTTGGTCTGAGCTTGACATGTTAAGGCCAAGCACCATGGACCCAAAGGTTCTCAATGAAAGGAAGGAGCAAGACAAGATCTTTGGTCTCCTCCTCAATCTGAATCCGGTCTACAATGATGTTATCAAGTCTATCTTAAGGGAGACTACACTCCCTGACTTTGAAGAGGTGTGTTCAAGAATCCAAAAGGAGCAGGGAAACATTGGATTGTTTAGAGGAAAAGGGGACCTTGTCACTGCCAACAAGAGCGTGTTCAAGCAAGAGGAAAGGAAGGGTGTCTTCTGTGACCATTGCAAGAAGAAAGGACATGCGAAGGATAAGTGTTGGACCCTTCACCCTTATCTCAAGCCATCCAAGTTCAAAGACTCAAGTGCCAACATCTCTCAAGAGAATGTGAATGAGCAGACGACTTCATCCTCTCAAGGAGGAAAGCTTGCACTCTTCACCAACACTGATTATGTGAGAAGGAGTGATTTGGAGGACCTCATCAAGGCTTATGCCTCCAAACTCTCTGGTATCACCTTATTGTCTCATAAACTACTTGCTAAAACTGATCAGAACTTGGTAGTAGATTCAGGAGCATCTCACCACATGATTAGTAATGCTAAGTTGTTAAAAGACATCAAACCTGCCCTAGGAAGAGTAACTATTGCTGATGGTCAAGGTATTCCCATTGAAGGGACAGGAAAGTTAAGACTGTTTAACAAGGATAGTGATGCCTTCTTTGTGCCTAAGTTTAAATCCAATCTGCTATCAGTTAAAAGGATTACTAAAGACTTGGACTGCAATGTTATCTTTGGACCTAATGAGGTGTGCTTTCAGGATATTAAGAATGGAAGGGTACTTGGCAGAGGTGGAACACAAGATGAACTTTATCTCATTGAAAACACCTCTCCAAGCAATTTGGGTTCCTTAGCTTTCAATTCCTGTTTTCCAGTTAATCAAAACAGTTTGTGGCATGCTAGACTTGGACATCCTCATGCTAGAGCTCTGAACTTGATGTTGCCTAACGCTACTTTTGATCATTCGACTTGTGAAGCTTGTATTCTTGGCAAACACTGCAGAACAGTCTTCCCTAAATCTACCACTATCTATGAAAGCTGCTTTGATCTAGTGCATTCTGATGTTTGGACTTCACCTTGCCAGTCTAGAGATGGGAACAAGTATTTTGTGACATTTATAGATGAAAAGTCAAAATATACTTGGGTCACCTTGCTCCCATCGAAAGATAGAGTTTATGAAGCTTTCATTCATTTTCAAAACTACATTACTAATCAGTTTAATGCAAGGATCAAAGTGTTTAGATCAGACAATGGGGGAGAGTACACAAGTCAAAGATTCAAGGCTAATCTGAACAAACATGGAATCCTACATCAAACAAGCTGTCCACATACACCTCAACAAAATGGAGTGGCTGAGAGAAAGAACAGACATCTCATGGAAGTGGCTAGGTCCATGATGTTCTATACCAATGTGCCTAAAAGATTTTGGGGAGATGCAGTCTTAGCAGCTTGTTATCTCATCAATAGGATTCCAACGAAAGTTCTCCAAGACATCTCACCATTTGAGGTTCTGAACAAAACTCAACCCTTTATTGAACACTTACGTGTGTTTGGGTGTGTGTGTTTTGTACATATTTCAGGTGATCAAAGAAATAAGCTAGAGGCTAAGAGCACAAAGTGTATGTTCCTGGGATACTCTACAACTCAGAAGGGTTATAAGTGTTTTGATCCAAGCAACAACCGCACATATGTGTCAAGAGATGTCAAGTTCATTGAGGGGCAAGGGTACTATGAGAAAAGGGATTGGGAAGGATTGAAGGATCTTTCAAGATCACCGTCTGACCTTGCTACAAGTCTGAGGTTTCTCTTGAATCATTTGGGAAATGATCCTACTAAAGTACCAAGACAAGGGGAAACAGAAACGAGAAGTCATCAAGAAGAGTTGCAAGAAGAAGAACAGTTGACAGCTAATCAAGAACCCACTCAAACTCAAGAGGAAGTTCTACCTCAGAATCAAGATCAAGACAACTTGAATATGAATGATGAGGAGATTATTCATCATGAAGAAGAAGAGATGGGTGTAGAGGAAGCTACTCAACCGGTCCAACAACTCAGAAGAAGTACTAGAGAAAAAACAGATCTATCAAGCTACATCAACAAGAAGTTCTACTTCAACAATCAGGCTGTTGCTCATCCCAACCAGTCCGTGTGTTCTATTGACTTGTTGCCATCAAGTCATTGCGCTTTTCTTGGGAAGATAGAGATGAATCATGTTCCTAAAACCTATGAAGAGGCTAAAGACACCAAGGAGTGGATGGATGCTGTGATTGATGAGAAGGGAGCTATGGAAAAGAATCACACTTGGAATGTGGAGAAGCTGCCAAAGGGAAAGAAGACTGTCAGCTCAAAATGGGTCTTCACAATCAAGTATAAGAGCAATGGAGACATTGAAAGGTACAAGGCAAGGTTGGTTGCAAGAGGGTTCACGCAAACATATGGAGAAGACTACACTGATACCTTTGCACCAGTAGCTAAACTCCATACAGTAAGAGTTACACTGTCCTTGGCCACAAACCTTTCATGGAACCTATGGCAAATGGATGTTAAGAATGCCTTTTTACAAGGAGAGCTTGAAGAGGAAGTGTACATGACTCCACCACCGGGACTAGAGCATTTGTGTAAATCTGGTGAAGCATTGAGACTAAGGAGAGCAATCTATGGTTTGAAGCAATCACCAAGGGCATGGTACCATAAGCTAAGCCATACACTCATGGACTATGGATTCAAGAAGTCTCAATCTGATCACACATTGTTTACTCTTCAAAGCTCTTTAGGAGTGGTGGTGGTTCTTATCTATGTGGATGATTTAATCATTACTGGAAGTGATAATGAGGGAATTCAGTCCACAAAGGCTTTTCTCAAAAGTTCGTTTGACATCAAAGACCTTGGAGAGTTGAAGTATTTCTTGGGTATTGAAGTATGCAGATTCAATGAGGGGTTGTTTTTGTCCCAAAGGAAGTATGTTAAAGACTTGCTGACAGAAACAAGAATGAATGATTGCAAGATAGCAAAGACTCCTCTTGAAGATGGCTACCAAGTCAATAGAAAGGGGGAGAAATCAGATGAGGAGAAGTTCAAGGATGTCTCCTTGTATAGAAGACTGGTTGGGAAGCTTATCTATTTAACTCTCACTAGACCAGACCTATGTTTTGCTGTGAATCAAGTCAGCCAGCATATGCAATCACCCACAGTTTATCATTGGAGTTTGATTGAGAGGATCCTTAGATATCTCAAAGGCTCAACAGGACAAGGAATTTGGATGGGTAAGAATGATAGCACTGAGATTGTCGGCTACTGTGATGCAGATTGGGCTGGTGATAAGAGTGACAGGAGATCCACAACCGGTTATTGCACCTTCATTGGAGGTAACTTAGTGACTTGGAAGACGAAGAAGCAGAAAGTGGTCTCGTGTTCAAGTGCTGAAGCTGAGTATAGGGCTATGAGGAAGCTGACAACAGAGTTAACTTGGTTGAAGGCTCTACTCAAGGACTTTGGCATTGAGCAATCAAGTCCCATTACCTTTCATTGTGACAATCAGGCTGCAATACACATTGCTACCAACTCTATGTTTCATGAAAGGACTAAACACATTGAGATAGATTGTCACAAGGTAAGGGAGAAGATTGAAGATGGGACGGTTCTACCTTGCTACACAAAGAGCGAAGATCAGCTAGCAGACATCTTCACCAAGGCTGCAAGTCTCAAAGTTTGCGATCATATCTTTAGCAAACTAGGACTTGTAGACCTCCCTACTCATGATTAGAACTTCCCTGATTCATGTGCAACATACTCTTTTTCCCTTGGTATGGTTTTGTCCCAAGTGGTTTTCCATATCAAGGTTTTTAATGAGGTGTTGCCATGATCATTCCAAGTTCAGTCTTTAGGGTGATTCCAAAGTCTGAACTTGAGGGGGAGTATTGATCATGGAAGAGAATCCTGAGTTTGTGTGTTGTTGACTGTGTCGGCGACATGGATATACAGAAAAGAATTCTGAACTACATGTGTTGTTGACAGTGTCGGCGACATGGATATACAGAAAAGAATTCTGAACTACATGTGTTGTTGACAGTGTCGGCGACATGGAGTCTTGACAGGCTGTCTATTTTGTCTTGTATCTAATTAGGTCTAAACTTGGTTCTTTTGTATCCTTTAAAAGGCCTTGCAGCCACCAATGAAAAAAAGTGACGTTGGGAAATAATTCTCCCCAATTTTCTCTTGTTCAAATTCTCTCATCTCTCAAATCTCTCAAGCTTAAATCTTTCTTAAATCTAACAAACATCTCCGACCATATCTTAAAAAGGCGTGTGAAATGTCTTTAATCACGTGTGGCAAACCACCTCAAACTCAACTATGTATCACACATTCACCATTACATAACGATGACAGTTGATTACATTTACGGCCGAATAGTAACCACTACCACAACTGAACCCCCGCGCATGCGCGGAGGAGTAAAGATCACTAGTATAGAACAAAGAGCAAGCCGTAGAGTATGAATTCTGCGAAAGGTAAACTATAATAAAACCGTAGATTTCATATTCTATGGATGGTAGATCATAGTGAAAATCGTAGAATAATTTTTTTTACGAATTTGTAAATGGTAAAATATGCATTATGTTGTTCACAAAACAAGTAAAAGTTTGATTTTTAAAAACTTATATTTCCATAAGTAAATTTCCGAAAAATTTTCATTGGTGTTTCGTCACTTTTTCTTATTTTTAGCTATTTTGTGATTTAAAAAATTAAAATTTGAATTTTTTAAATATAAATAAGAGAAATTATGACCAAATTGGATAAAGAATGAAAAATGTAACTATGGACAATAATGTTTTTATTCCAACCCGTTTTGCCAAATTTCCCTTTATAGGTTATGAATGTTTAGCGCGGTACAAGTAAAACACATGGCGTCTTGAAAAATGGTTACCATTCACGTTTCTGTTGTTATGTGGTTTAACATAAAAAGAAAAATCAAAATTAAAATTAAAAGCCAAGTGCGTTTTACTTTAACTCTTGGACCGCACATGAAAATATTTTTGTTAGAAATGGTGTGGTTACGAGGTGCGGTTTGGGTTTCTAAAAATATTATTAAAAATAGATAGTTGAATAATATATTATACAGATAATTATTGTTTTTATCCAACAAAATTAATGTTGTTAACTTTTAAATATATATATATATATATATATATATATATATATATATTTATTTATACAAATAAATCAAAATTAACCGAAGTTTTTTATAAAAACCGAAAAATATATTTCAACAAAAATTAAAAAAGAAATAACCGAAACCGAACCACACCAAACCAAACCGAAATAAGTTTTAGCTATTTTCGGCCAACAAAAAAAAAAAAACTTCCAAAAAACCAAATAATTGAAGAAACGGAACCGAAAATCCCAAATAAAAGTAATTTCGGTTATTAATTTTGTTCAGTTTGACCAAACATGTCAGTTATCTAATTTGGTTATTTCGTTAGTTAAAATTTAATTTCGGTTATTGATTTGGTTCGGTTTGATTTGACCGACATGATCGGTTATTTAGTTTTTTAATTTTAAATCAATTTATACCGGTTTTAAACCGGATATACCGAATTATACCAAAAAATTTAGTAAATAACCGAACTGATTCGAAGTAATCAAATTTATCCAAAATTTAATCGAGTTTACCCGAAATAAATTAAAATTAATTAAAATTCTTTCTAAAAACTGAAAATTTTAATTTATTTAGGCAAGATCAGAAATAACCGAAATAACTGAAATCTGAACCGAATTATAACAAAATCAATTTAAGTTTTCAACAAATCATTTTTATTCAAATATTTGTTTTAATATGTATCCCGCACCACTTTTTGTCATTTTTACCATTCAAACATTTATCTTGTACCGCAGACAGCTTATTTTCACCATTCAAACATTTTTACGTACCGCTTGTTCCGCAGTAACCACACTTATTCCGCATAGTGCGTTTCTTTCGTACAAACCGCACTTGAACGGTTCCGCACCGCCTGATCCGCTTATCCCGCACCGCTCGATCCGCTGTCACCATTCGGAACCATAATTTCAAATAATCAACCAATATTTTGGTCTTGAAACTTCTGATTATACCCCTCTTTTTTTTAATAATAATATCCATCACTTTATAAAACCATGACAAAACTCTCTCTTTCATGTGTACATCCCACAAAGATATGGACCAAATAATTTTTTGACGTTTCCTATTCTCTTAAATCACTATCTCCTAGGTGAATATTTCGTAACCTATATTGTTACTGACAATCATATTATAGTTTCAATAAATAATCAAATATCTATTCAAATAGCTTACCATATTCTTTCTCTAAGCTTTCACTATCCTTTGGTTCTTCTTCATCTTCCCCATTTTGAAACACCACCAAAACGACAAACAAGTAATAGACAACTATCATTTAGAACAATAACTTTCCTATATAGTCAACTACAATCATATTATACGTGTAATAAATAATCAAATATCTACTCGAATACCTTACCATCTTTCTTCTTCAAGTTTCTATTTAGAACAATAATCTTACTATATTGTCAACTACAACCATATTATAGTTGCAATAAATATTCAAATATCTACTCGAATAGTTTACCATATTACTTCTCCAGATTTCCCTTATCTTTTAAATGATAGTTGTCTACAACTTGTTTGTAGCTTTCATGGTCGTTTTATAAAACAGGGAGGAGAAAGCTGAACCAAAATATAATGAAAACATGGAGAAGGAAGATGGTAAGCTATTCAAGCAGATATTTGATTATTTATCGTAGACACTACAAGAAAACAACGTTTTTGCGACTGGACCTTGCGACTATACTTGTAGTCGTAACATATGGCCACTATTAGGGGACAACATTGCTACTATTTTGCGATAACGAATATATGGACGTGTATTAGTCACTTATATACTACCAAAAATGATTGTCGCCAATTTAGTCTTCGATTTACGACTGATTAACGACCATTGTCGAGACCGGAATCAATAGTCGCGGGCTAGTCGGTGATATGTCGACTATTTTTGGGTCTGATGTAAAGAGTCATAAAACAATCGTGAATTGGTCTGTACATGGGCGACTAATTCGCTACTTCGGGTATAGTAGTAACCAAGTCGTTTATTTGTCGCTATTGATACGACTAATATTCAACTCATTATTCGTGTCGCAAAGTAGTCGGGAGTCGTATCATATAGTATTTTTGGATTTTTTGAAAAAAAAATATGAGATAGTTTGGTTATATTTTACCTGTTTGTGGTAGGTGTACGAGTTTCAAAGCTAATCTATACTTGCAATATGTAAAGTGTATAATCGTTTTTTTCCAACTTCGAATAAACATGTGTAAGTTGCAATATTATATATTAACTACAATTTAAATCGAAGTTAATTAACCCTTCAAATAGAAACCAAACGCTTAGCAATATTTACACTGGTTTTAAGGAATCAAAAATTAAAAATTCATAAGTTCTTAACAGTTTTAGAATAAGAGTGAAGGAGAGTTAGAAGCGATCGAGAGTCTGGTGCTCGTTTGAGTACCATGTCGGAAGAGGATTAGGGTACACGAAATCAAAGAGGGAAATATGTTAGATGTTGTTAATAATTTATATGATCATAAGATGTTCAATATGACAATTTCAAAAAATTCATACCGTTCCATGAAACTATTCAACTCATCCAAAGTTACACGATGAAGTCAATTGAAGAAGGCCCTTTTATTCCTCTAAGCCAAGTAACCCCTAGGTAAAAAAAGATATATTCTCATATTTTTTTTTCTATATTAATGTCTTACTTATATTTTCTAGAAAACATGTCGAAATACCGCAAAATCTTTCGATCCAGAAAAATCAGAGCAAAACAAACAAATGCTTGTCTGGAACTTGTTCAAAACGCCTCGACAATTCCTCAGCGGGTGGTCCAAGGCAACACATTCTATGGCCATCTTCCTTCAATTCCAACATCAATATTTAGTAAGGTTTAATTATAAGGTGATTATAAAAATCTGAAACTTAAACGTACTCGGCATCTCTTAGCGTGAATTGGAATTTAGCGCGTGTACGTGAATACGAATTGACCTTTGAAGAGTGATCTACCCATTCAAGCTCTCTAAAACATGTTATAGCACCAACAACATCTACAGAAAAAAATTCTTTTAAATATAAGTTAATCCCCTAAAAACAACAACCACAATATTTCCAAATCTGATGTTAGATTTCTTCCACTTAATCTATAATAATGTATTGTAAACAAGACTTACCAATTGCATATTTATCTGAAACCGTCCCATCATTAATTCCTTGGATTGGTTTGATGCTCAAGAGGTCATCCAAAGTTGGAGGATCGAAGTTCTCAGTGATATTTGTCTCGTCTATTATATAAATATCCTTATACGTTGGACATACTCTGTCATACTTTGGCCCTAACGAAACCCTAAAATCAGAAAAATTAAACTAACAACCTTCTTTCTGTAAAAGAAAAAGAACTTCCGGGCGTTTTTTTCTCCAAAAGCTAAGGCTTGAATCCGACTTTCCTGTTGATTATAACCAAAGGTTACAAAAGGAAGTACACAAATAAAAACGTATGGATTTATGGGTGCCATGTATACCCAATAAAATGAAAGGGGGTAAAATTAATTCTAAGGGATAAAAAATAGAAGAAGAATACCGTTTCATCGGATAAAATTAATTCCAATGGAGCATCATAGTGAGTAAAACACCACGCTCTCAAAACCTTCACTTTAACATTCCTGCGATTACCCCTCAAAGTAATATCAGCAATTTTGTGAAATTGTGAGTTTTCAGAATCAAATGTTATAAGCTGATTCATTTTGCGGATATCTCTTTGAATATCATAGAATGATAGGGAAGAGGTAGAAGAAGCAAAGTAAATAGTTTTTCGGTTTATTGAAATAAATATCCGGTAACTATTTTAACTCAATACGCAACAATTGCGACTTTACATTAAAATCCACATACTCGTTTTGGGATTTTCTCGAATGATTACATGAGAATGACCCATGTATGCTTTTCTTTCATAATCTCTAATTGTTATGCGTTAAATTTACCATAAGAAACTGATTGTTCATAATCCTCTCAACTTAACGAAATACATTGATTTGTTCTTCAAAAGGGAACATGTTCTGATGAAAAACGAAAAAAACATAAGAAAAAAGCATAGAAGGATATTGGGTAGGGTATCTCGATCGGTTAATAAGTTTAGGTACTAAATTTTAATCAATGTTTAATACTCATTGATTATTTTTCAATTTTTGGATATCATGGCATACGAGTAATATATTAAGTTACTAAAGAAAACCAAGTTGACAAAAAAGGTAATACTATAGAAAACAATAAACAAAGTGTGGGTTATAAATACAAATTTAATTTAAATTCATAAACCAAAAGTATGTTCTTCACTTCGCAAATCCAACAAACCACACCCAACATTCTTAACGTAGAGGAGGCTTAGGGTACATGAACAAAAAAAAATCATATTAAAACAATAACACATAAGATCGCAAAAAAACATAAACATTCGAGATTTAGTTGATAGTTTGAAGAAAAGATTATTTTGTGAATTCACAAAATTTGATGACATTCAATCAAAGGATAACACATACTTGATCGGTGAGCCATTCATATCATTTTACGAATATGTATTTGATACAATATAATTTTCTATTAATATGATGTTTCATATCGCATAGATTTAGTTGGCTTAGTCCGACGAGTTGAAGATTTGAAAATCATTCATAAAACCGGTCCAAATCCATTTAAGATTAAATTCCAACTTATTGATGAAAGGTATTTAATAATCTCTAAACATATAATATATCCTTTTTATGAGTGTATAGGTTAGACAAATGTCTTGGTTGTTTTATGTGCAGTGGCAATGTCATTCCATGCGTTCTGTTTGGTAACCATGCAAAGCAATTGTACAAGGCAATCAAACCTACACCTGATTCTATTCAGTGTTGTGTTATGCGTTTCTGTAAGATTGACAGCTACCCAGTTTTTTTACCTGATCTCTGTCATTATTATGTACTGTATGTTTTAATTACTAATTGTATTTAGTTATACACTTTAAACATAGGTAAAAAGTTTGTCACATCTGTTGACGAAATAACTGAAGTGCTTATTGACAATGATATTTCGGCCATTAAGAAGTGGGACTATTTTATGTAAGTTTTAAATAAATCAATCATACATAATATTAATCATTTGGATATAAATCTCTGACTAATTGTTTTCCGATCATTTGCAGGTACAAGTGGCATCTCTGAAGAATCTAGAACCATGATTAAGATCATTATTCGACAAGTGAATGATTTGTGATAGTTAGTTCTTTGATTATATTTTATTTTAATGTAATGACTATTTGATTTGATTTTTTATCGTTATGTGTTTCTCCATTTTATTTGATTATACAAATTCTCATACAAACCCATACAACCAAATATCGTAATACCAAATCATTCATAACCGGGGCCATTGAAGAAATTAACTGTAAATGTTACATCTTCTTAATGTTGTTTTAGATGAATACATGACGATAACTGTCTAACGATATATGTATAAATATCATTCACTTATGCATTTGTAATAGTACATATTAATCAATTACTAGAAATGTGATAATATATCATTAGTATCACCTAGAATATATGTATAGTTACAGATCTAGATATTAATTTAGATACCTTAATATTTACTTAAAATTTTTATTTCTAAAATTTCTCAATAGACTTTCTTATATCAGATATTCTGTTATATATTTATCTAAAAACCAAAAAAATCATTTTTTATAGATGAGGAAATATTCCCTAGTATATTAATATTCTACTTTACTAACTTAGAGCTAAATTAATGGAAAATCTCTCTATATATAATTTGTAATTTGCAAATCGCAACTATGATATCATGGATTCAGAAGGTACGGATTATCTTGATAGCAGAGAATTAACAAATATTTCGGATTTACAGTGTGCTTTAGCTAAATGGCGAATCAAAGCTCAGATTCTTAGAAAATGGAGCAGGTTTATTTCCCCATCCGTTCCAACAATCGATCTCATATTGGTAGACGAACGTGTTAGTGTTCAGATATCGATTACTAATCTATATTCAGCTCTTAGAAGTCATTGCATGATATATTTGTGTAAGGTCTTTTTATTATTATAAAATTTCTTCGCAGGGTTCTAAAATTCATGCAATAATTCCTAAGAAATTTTGGCAACCATCTTGGACGAGAATTATTATTGAGGATACTACAGTTATCGTTCAAACGTTTAAGGTTCGTTTTTGTACGAATTATCATCGCAAAACATCTCATCCTCGGAAAATTTTGTTTACTGAGCAAACATCCCTAGAGAGGGCTGCCGGTGGGTTGATATTTTTTTCTTTCATTTTTTCCCATTCACTAAAATTTACATGGGCGAGCATAAAATTAATACAAGTTTTGGTAAGTGTGTTTACAAATTTACTTTAAAAATATATAATTCTTTGATTAATTCGTACTCAATTTTAATTTTTTTTTCATTTTTTGTGTTAGATGTCTTCGGAAGAGTTATTAATGTTGGTGCTCTGCAGCGATGGTACCTTCCATCTGTTAGAATATGATGTTTTAGAATAAGAAAGTAGCTTAGATTGAAGATAGAATGAAGTGAGAATGAAGAGAGAGAGCTTGGCACCCGATTAGGGTTTCCGAGCCGGTTAGAGAGAGAGTAAGAGAGATAGCAAGTTTTAGAAGTAGAACTCTCAATGTATATTAACAAGTGATGTTACAAGGTATATATAGAAGATACAACTAGGTTAAGCAACTAGAGAGAGAGACAACTGATAACTAGGATTTTGCAATCCTTTTGAGGTACCAATTCCTCAAGCTTATCGATGTAGCTTTGAGGTATCGAACCTATTCTGGGATGGATAAAACCAATACGTACACACTAAACCTTCAGAGTCAAATCAAACAATTTAGTTTTTGTTCTAACAGTCCTAACGAAAACAATTCAAATAGAAGTAGACAAAAAGCAAATAAACAAGTGAATTCAATCAATGACAAAGATAGGGCATAAGGTTAAGGTCAACGGACAGGTGACTCGGGATGATCAAGGATCCTAATTCAAACTTCAAACAAGCTAATCTCCTAGCAAGGAACACAACGATATGATCAGTTTAATCTCTTAATACTAATCTCTTTACTTAATCCTAATCCAAGAACAAATTCTCATTTGTGAATTAGAATCAAGCAAGCAATCAAACAAGTTCCAAACAACTAACAATCACTCTAAACATACATTCTCATGCGCTAGAATGTGAAAGTTCTATCAAAGCTATGAACAGGAATTTCATCGAACATGTTGTGAACAAGAAATCTTAAGCATTCTAATCAACTTGATCAAGGCTAATTAGACATTAAACACACTTTGACAGATGAGATTTTAAACAATCAAGCACTAGAAATCCATTGATCACCCCTAATCAACCTAATCCTACCTAACCCATAAGCCCTATGAAGAACTACTCACTAATCATGATCAAACCAACAAATTCCATAGAAATAAGATTGATCATAGAAAAGTAGAGTTTGATTGAAAGATTTGATGAAGGAATCACAAAAGAAGTGCTAGATTCAATCAAGAAATCCAACTTGTTCTTACAAGTGTTTTTAACAATAAAAATAGCATTAGATACTGTAAAAAGATAGGTTTTTGGCTTAAAAATTCATTAGGGTTCGAGCCGGGTCAACCCGGAACAAACCGGGTGTTGACCCGGATCCAAGGCAATTTCTGGGACGCATATCGGTCGGCGTATCGGTCGGCCAGACCGATATGGACTCTCGGATTTTTCTGGGAAGGGTCGTATCGGTCGGCGTATCGGTCGGCCAGACCGATACGGACTCTCGGATTTTTCTGGGAAGGGTCGTATCGGTCGGCGTATCGGTCGGCCAGACCGATACGGACTCTCGGATTTTTCTGTGTTGAGATGCATCCAGTAAATCAGGCATAACTCTCTCCATATATCTCCGAATGACTTCAAACCACCTTCATTAGAAAGCTAACTCAATTTCCCATGATTTTTATTCAGAATCCCAGAGCTAAAAGTTAACGTAACATCTTCATATGACTCAATCTTTCAAGCTCATCGGTTTGGTCTTTCATCACCATTTAACTTGCAATCACTCCTTTGGCCTCCAAACTCTTCCAAACATCCTTAGCAACTCCAAGAACCTACAAAACAAAGGAAATACTCCAAATGCAAGCCTAGAATGCCTAAACCTAGCTCTAGATGATCCTATACTCTAAACACATCAATGACCAAAGAAATGAAGTTAAAGGAAACTAAAAAGAAGTAAAACATGATCCTAACATTAGCCTAAATGCACGAAAATACAAGTATATCAATTCCCCCAAACTTAAACCTTGCTTGTCCACAAGCAAGCATAGGACTATCACAACAAGTTGGGGAAAAGGTTTGAAGGCGGAAGCTCATATCCAAAGACAAAACTGAGATCAACAAGTTCCAATTCGAGTCAACGTCACCAAGATGAAACCAAGTTAGGCTTACTCCAAAAATTTAGCCATGCTCATCAAGACAAAACTCTTAGCTCAATTCTCGACCTAGACAAGCATTCCTATCAACTAGCTCTTTAACATTCATTAGGTTTTCAAGTGGATCTTACTCAATGCAAGGTGATCAAACTCATTTGGCAAAGGGACAAGGTTTTGAGATTAAAGTGATCTCAATCAAAAGAGGGGTTTATTCCAAAAGCACGAAGGTTCTCTCATGAAAAAGTGAATGAGCTATAGTAAAATGCTAAGAGTTAGAGGAAATTGGTGCATACTAGATTGATTTCCATCTACCCATGCCCCAATTACTTCTTCTCCTAATCTAGCCCACCTAAATGGATACTACCCTTGACCAAGGCTGTTTTTGCCTCATCCCCTTTTCTCAATCAGACACTTTCCAATCAAACTCCCCAAGGATCAATAAAGACTTTTCAAAACAGTGGCAAATCTTTCCTTTTTAACTTAGCTCAAATCTTTCTTTAGCAATGGTCTCTTTTCTTTCTTTAAGGTGAGCCTTTGGCTTCTTTTCATTTCAAAATATGAGACACTTCTTTTCTTTAAACACATAAGAGATTTTCTTCTTTTAAAACACTTTGCCAACAAACATAAGATCTCAACCAAAATCCCTTTTTATTCTTTCTTTTCTTTACTCTCTTTCTCCTTTCCCAACTCTTCCCCCAAACTTTGATCCTAGCCTATTGCAAAGCCAAAGATGTTGAGCTTGCATCTATATGGAAATTTCTCCTAGTCGCCTCATACTCAACACTTTTTACCTAGCTCATTCCAAACAGGCCTACCACTCAAGATAGTGTTTGTGGCTTGAAAGAAGGGTGGTGAAAGGTATGAAAGTCTATTTGAGCAAGTAGAGAGGGGTAGAAAGGATAAGAATGCTCAAATATTTTAGGGTATCCACGAGTTTAGCACACAGAGCATGAGTAAGATAATTAGATGTCATCATTAAAGTTCTCACTTAGGTAGAGCTAGTGTCAATTCAAAGCCTATTTCAGTTTCAAACCAAGTTTCAAAGCAAGCAATCCAAGCATGGTTCGTCTTAACTTTCTAGCCTTTCTTGAATTGCAATCTTAGGACAATCAACTAGCTCAAACAACTAGCATAAAGAACAAGTCATCACTCAATCAGTCTTACAAGGACATTCAATCATTGCTCCCTATGCATGCGTCCTATATGATGCAACTAGACTCAATCCTATAATGCTATTGCAACTACATGCTTTTCTTTTTGAAAATTTTTTGAAAATTTTCAATTTTTTTGGATTTTTCTATGCCTTAAGTGAAATGCATGAGACTCAAAGTGAGAAAATCGAAAATAAGAACAAAGAAAACATGATTAGCAACTAGCCTCTCCCCCAAACTTAGTTCACACCGTCTCGGTGGGAAAGCAAGCTCGAGAGAGAGACTCAACAAAAGGAGAAAAATAAAGAAAAGAAGCTAAAATGCAAGTATGTACAAGTTGGAGTGTTACCTGGTTAGTTGTGGTGTGATGGGGATGATGATTCCCCCATGGAGTAAGTCGGGTTTGATGAAGAGCAGGGCTCAATCCCAAAACTCATTCTCTTCTTCTTTGCATTTACCCCAAAGCTCCCTAAAAGGATAGACATGGGAATTCCTCCCAAGTGAGCTTGTTTTGAGTCACTTAGCTTGACTATCCCTTCAATCTTTTTGTTTAGGGATGTGGCATGAGTTTGTATCACCGGGATCATACTCATCGTAGAACCACCCCCTAAACTCCTTCAGCCTTATCTCCTCAAAAGGGATCTTCCTTGGATCATGAGAGCTCAATGGTGTGGTAGAGACTATACCAAGAAGCTTGTGAGGGGGTTGAGCCATTGGAGATCCATCTTCTTCATCCTCCTTGAAGGCGTCTTCCTTGAGGTCATCTTGCTTCTCTATAAGATTTCCTCCAATTGGCTCTTTCTTGTGAATTGGTTGCTTTGGCTCTTCTTCCATGATTGAGGGCTCGTCTTGTATGCTCTCTTCCTTGATGTTCTTGCACTCAACAACCGACTCATATTCATAAGGCTCCTCCTCATCTCTCACAACTTCTCCTACTTCTTCATTGTTGATATTGGTTGAGTGACCCATGATTGTCCCTTCATCATCATCATCTTCATACCGCACTACAAGGTCTTCACCAACTGTACAACCAAGAAGCAATTCAAATTCCTTAATAGTCTCTTCAGCTTCTTTCAAGAAGTCATCTTGGACTTGAGTATTCTCCTCATGTGTTGACTCAACAATACTTGCACCTGACATCAAAGCTAGAAGAAGGAGAAAATTTAGTAACAAAGACTTGAACTAAAAAGGAGTAGAAATCGTATTGATATATCCAGAATCCCAAAATGGCAACGGCGCCAAATTGATAACTAGGATTTTAGGATCCTTTGAGGTACCAATTCCTCAAGCTTATCGATGTAGCTTTGAGGTATCGAACCTTTTTGGGATGGATAAAACCAATACGCACACACTAAACCTTCAGAGTCAAATCACTCAATTAAGTTTTTGTTCTAACAGTCCTAACGAAAACAATTCAAATAGAAGTAGACAAAAAGCAAATAAACAAGTGAATTCAATCAATGACAAAGATAGGGCATAAGGTTAAGGTCAACGGACAGGTGACTCGGGATGATCAAGGATCCTAATTAAAACTTCAAACAAGCTAATCTCCTAGCAAGGAACACAACGATATGATCAGTTTAATCTCTTAATACTAATCTCTTTACTTAATCCTAATCCAAGAACAAATTCTCATTTGTGAATTAGAATCAAGCAAGCAATCAAACAAGTTCCAAACAACTAACAATCACTCTAAACATACATTCTCATGCGCTAGAATGTGAAAGTTCTATCAAAGCTATGAACAGGAATTTCATCGAACATGTTGTGAACAAGAAATCTTAAGCATTCTAATCAACTTGATCAAGGCTAATTAGACATTAAACACACTTTGACAGATGAGATTTTAAACAATCAAGCACTAGAAATCCATTGATCACCCCTAATCAACCTAATCCTACCTAACCCATAAGCCCTATGAAGAACTACTCACTAATCATGATCAAACCAACAAATTCCATAGAAATAAGATTGATCATAGAAAAGTAGAGTTTGATTGAAAGATTTGATGAAGGAATCACAAAAGAAGTGCTAGATTCAATCAAGAAATCCAACTTGTTCTTACAAGTGTTTTTAACAATAAAAATAGCATTAGATACTGTAAAAAGATAGGTTTTTGGCTTAAAAATTCATTAGGGTTCGAGCCGGGTCAACCCGGAACAAACCGGGTGTTGACCCGGATCCAAGGCAATTTCTGGGACGCATATCGGTCGGCGTATCGGTCGGCCAGACCGATATGGACTCTCGGATTTTTCTGGGAAGGGTCGTATCGGTCGGCGTATCGGTCGGCCAGACCGATACGGACTCTCGGATTTTTCTGGGAAGGGTCGTATCGGTCGGCGTATCGGTCGGCCAGACCGATACGGACTCTCGGATTTTTCTGTGTTGAGATGCATCCAGTAAATCAGGCATAACTCTCTCCATATATCTCCGAATGACTTCAAACCACCTTCATTAGAAAGCTAACTCAATTTCCCATGATTTTTATTCAGAATCCCAGAGCTAAAAGTTAACGTAACATCTTCATATGACTCAATCTTTCAAGCTCATCGGTTTGGTCTTTCATCACCATTTAACTTGCAATCACTCCTTTGGCCTCCAAACTCTTCCAAACATCCTTAGCAACTCCAAGAACCTACAAAACAAAGGAAATACTCCAAATGCAAGCCTAGAATGCCTAAACCTAGCTCTAGATGATCCTATACTCTAAACACATCAATGACCAAAGAAATGAAGTTAAAGGAAACTAAAAAGAAGTAAAACATGATCCTAACATTAGCCTAAATGCACGAAAATACAAGTATATCAACAACCGAAATTTGTTTGGTGAGATGTAGGTGATTTGTTGGTGAGAGTTAGGTGAGTTGTTGGTGAGACCAAATAGTTCCAAATAGTAGTCTTCAAATAGTAACTCCCCAAATAGTGTAGAACCGAGATTAGTTCCTTGTAGTTCAATGCACATGTCTAACTTGTGATCTCCAATTCAATACTCCCCCTCAAGCTTGAATTCAAGGATGAATCAAGATTGGAGTGACAATGGAGATCTACCTCATTAAAAACCTTCATGAAGAAAACCACTTGGGATAAAACTTCATGAAGGGAAAAAGAGTGTAGACTCCATGGCCTTAGAGGATTCCGGGATTTCCATGAGTCCGAGCTTGGTGTGAATGGACTCACACACCTTCAAGCTAGCTGCCTTGGTGAACACATCTGCTAGTTGTTCTTCACTTCTTGTGAAGCAAGGTAACACAACTCCTTGCTCAATCAACTGCCTTACTTCAATCAACTGCCTTACTTTGTGGCAATCCACTTCAATATGTTTAGTCCTTTCATGGAAGACTGAGTTTGAGACAATGTGAATGGCTGCTTGGTTGTCACAATGCATGGTGATTGGTTTTGTCTTCTCAATCCCCAAATCCACAAGAAGAGCTTCGATCCACACCAATTATGTTGCTAGCTTCCTCATTGCTCTATATTCAGCTTCAGCACTTGAACATGACACTATCTTCTGCTTCTTGCTCTTCCAAGTGACAAGGTTTCCTCCAATGAATGTGCAATATCCAGTAGTAGATCTCCTGTCCACTCTATCTCCTGCCCAATCAGCATCACAATACCCAACTATCTATGTGCTTTGGTTGCAACCCATCCAAATGCCTTGACCAGGAGCACCACTTAGGTATCTAAGTATCCTTTCAACCATGTTCCAATGATGCATCTTGGGTGCTTGCATATGCTGGCTCACTTGGTTCACTGCATAACACACATCAGTGTTGGAATTGTGTCCAGTAATCTCGGTACTGTCTCTAGAAAGTAAGAGTATGTCAATGATCAGACATAAGTCATATAATACTGGGGGTCATGATGGCTTGCTAGAGTCCGCTCATGATCTATAAGTCTTGGACTTATTGCCTTTATTATATGATCCCATATGGGTCACACGTCTAAGCTAACAGGAAAATGTGTAGGAACGGTTTAGCAGAAGTACAGTAAAAGTGCTAGGCATTTACTGTACTTAGAGAGAATAAAAGGTTTAGCCACTGTGCATCGATCGATGCATAAGGTGCAACGATCGATGCAGTGCGCAAACACCGACGAGTTAATTGGTATTTGGGCCAAATGGCCCAAACGGAACAGGACGAGTTTTGTGTCATAAAACTCGAGTTTCAGACTGATTAACCCTAAGACTTGAGCCGAAAACTCTCTCTCTCTGCGCTGAGTTCCCCTAGTGGTCTAGCAGCTGTTTCCTGTGAAAGCGTGTGTGAACCTTTGGAGGATTCATCCCTCGGTGTTTCTCTGATCTCAGACATACCATACATTTCCGCTGCAATAACAGGTATAAGGTGAGATCATCATTTGTTTCTATTCTGAGAAGAACCTAGATCGCATGTTTAGGATAATCTGAATCTGGAATTGAATCAGGATTCATCTAAACGTTTCAACAGTGGTATCAGAGCACAGGTTCTGGTTTTTCTTGTTTAGATTCATGTTTAGGATTGTTTGAAGAGGTGTTTTTGAATCAATCTACTGATAAGATTAAAACACTTAAGAAACAAGAATTGAATCCTAAACAAACTGTTTAAAAATCGCATGACCAAACTATATTGATTTGGTATGTGATCTAAACTGATTTTGCATCGACTGAGATCGCATTGCATCGATCGATGCAATGCAAGGATCGATCGTTGCAGTCGCGAGAGATTGACCGCGATCGCATGGATCGTTCAAACGATCGCATGGATCTCGCGAGAATCTCTCGGCCAAACCTGATAACCGTTCGTGCACGCGTGAGAGCATCGATCGATGCAGGATCGATGCAGGATCGATGAACGATCGTTGCAG
Source organism: Orychophragmus violaceus (assembly GCA_030180135.1). Classification (NCBI taxonomy): domain Eukaryota; kingdom Viridiplantae; phylum Streptophyta; class Magnoliopsida; order Brassicales; family Brassicaceae; genus Orychophragmus; species Orychophragmus violaceus. The sequence goes on along the minus strand of CM058233.1, from coordinate 28,785,553 downwards.
GATCGATGCTGTGAGCATCGATCGATGCGGTTAGGGTTTTGGCTCGGTTTAATTTAATTAAAATTAAACGTCTCGGTTTAATAAACAGATTTGATAATTTTATCATGTCTGGTTAAACCGGGATAAGAAATCCAATGTCGAAAGAATTATTGGATTTAGTGCCTAAACCAGGAATTTCTAATTTGATTTGGTTGGACCAAATAAATTGAGAAAATCCGGTTTAGTAAATAACCGGTTGACAATTGTGGTCATCGTAGTAATTAAAACTTGGTTAGACCAGTTTTAATGAACCAGACCGGTTATGTCAAATAATTGGACAATTGGGTCATGTCTTGGACATGGACAAATTCTTGGGCCTCGGGCCAAGAAGTTAAAACAATTGGGCCAATTATTTGAGTCTTTCTTCAGATCAATTTAAAATTTATTTTATAAAATTATAAAGTCGATTTTAAATTAAAGTTTCCGAAATTTTTAAATTAGAAAGTTTCTTTAATAATAGAAGTTTCTGGATTTGCGGGTTTTGGATTTTAAGAAATTTCTAAAGTTAGAAAGTTTCCAATTTTAGAAAGTTTCCAAAAATAGTAGGTTTCCAAAATAGAATGTTTCCCGAAATAGTAATCTTCTATTTTGGGAATGAATTTTAATAAACCTACGAACCTCAAATAATATCAAGCGTTGGATGTCTTGTCCAGGCTATGTCAGCTGTCAAAGCCCATTCAATTGTATTCATGGCCTTACAGTGTGAGGGTGTCTGCTTTTGCGTGGGTAAGGCGGTTTGTGATTCATAAATGTCATTGGGAGTCCCAGACATTAATGATTACATGACTGTATAGTCTGGTTTTCTTGACTAGGCCATCGGGAGTCCCGGGCCTTGAGACATCAGAGTGAATTGGGCCTCGGGTCCAGATTCACAACCAAGAGTTATGTCACGGATATAATTAGCCGATATAGGGCTTACCGATATAAGCTAAGGTTGGGTGACGGCCAGTGGCCCACTTTAATCTTAGTTATATGTGGATCTTGGAATCATTATATTCTATTGAGGGTAACTGATGTTATTGAATATAATGCATGATTAATCATATTATATTTTAATACGAGATTAATCATTTTGAACATTTAACTAATAACCTTTTTATTTATATATTTCAGATATGACTACTACAAGCACACAAAACACATTCTCGATCCGGTCTGTTCTCGAGAAGGAGAAGCTGACTGGAACGAACTTCCTGACGTGGTCAAGGAACTTGAGGCTGGTCCTCAAGCAGGAGAAGAAGGACTATGTCCTTCGTGATCCCCTCCCCGAGAGGCCTCTTGCCAATGCCGCCAGGACTCTGCACAATGCTTGGGAAAAGCATTCGTCAGATGAAAATGATGTCTATTGCCTGATGTTGGTGACAATGACTCCTGAGCTGCAAAAACAGTTCGAAAGTGTATTGTCTCCCATCGAGATAATGGCAAGCCTGAAATCGCTTTTTCAGGAGCAGGCTAGGACTGAGAGGTTTCAAACAGTAAAGAACCTCTTGGACTGCAAGTTGGCTGCGAATGCGGCAGTGAGTCCTCATGTCTTGAAGATGATGGGTTATCTCGATCATCTTCAGAAACTCGACTGCCCAATCAGCCAGGAACTTGCCTGCGACATCATTCTGCAGTCTTTACCTGGAAGCTATGATCAGTTCATTCTGAACTTTAACATGCATGGCTTGAGTAAGACACTACCTGAGCTTCACGGAATGCTCAAGACTGCAGAGCCTAACTTGAGGAAAACCGCCAAGGACCCCAATGTGCTTATGGTGCAGAAGGGCAAGGGGTTTAAGAAATCCTCTGCTAAGGATAAGGGAAAGGCCAAGGCTGTCCAAGTCACGGACAAGGACACGCCAAAGCCCAAGCCCAAGTCCAAGGCTGGGCCTACTGACATGTGCAGGTTCTGCAAAGAACTGGGGCATTGGAGAAGAGATTGTAAGAAATTCCAGGAAGGTCTAAAGGAATTGAAGAAGAAGACTTTCGAGACTTCTTCATCAGGTATTTTTGTTATAGAAGTTAATACAACTACTTCTGATAATACCTCATGGGTCATGGATACTGGTTGTGGGGCTCATATTTGTACTAATATGCAGGCACTCAGCAACAGTAGAAGGCTGAAGCAAGGACAAGTGGAGCTACGAGTTGGGAATGGAGCGAAAGTTTCAGCACTAGCTGTAGGCACATACTTGTTGTCTTTACCTTCAGGATTGATTTTAGAACTGAATAATTGTTATTTTGTACCTGCTATAAGCAGAAATATTATTTCAATTTCTTTGTTGGATTTGGAAGGTTATGATTTTTCAGTTAAGAATAAATTATGTTCCTTCAATCGCAACAATTTGTTCTATGGTTCTGCCCCTCTTTCGAATGGGCTTTACATACTCGATCAATCTGCGCCAATTTATAACATTAATACAAAACGGTTTAAACCTAATGAGGAAAACCGAACGTTTCTATGGCATTGTCGTTTAGGGCACATCAGCGAGAAACGCATCAAGAGGCTCCATTCGAATGGACTTCTTGGCTAATTTGACTTTGAGTCATGTGAGAAATGCGAATCATGCATGATGGGCAAAATGACACGGGCCCCCTTTAATAAACCTAACGAGAGGGCCAGTGACTTATTGGGCCTGATACACACTGATGTGTGTGGCCCAAATGTCCACAAATGCAAGAGGAAACTATCAGTACTTCATTACCTTCACTGATGATTTCAGTAGGTATGGATATGTTTATTTGATGAAACATAAGTCTGAATCTTTTGAAAAGTTCAGAGAATTCCAAAATGAAGTACAGAACCAACTTGGCAAAAGCATTAAGGCTCTTCGGTCTGACCGAGGAGGAGAATACTTAAGCCAGGAATTCAGTGATCATCTGAGAGAGTGTGGGATTGTATCCCAACTCACTCCTCCTGGAACACCTCAATGGAATGGTGTGTCTGAGAGGAGAAATCGGACCTTATTGGATATGGTTCGATCTATGATGAGTCACACAGACCTTCCAATATCCCTTTGGGGATATGCTCTGCTAACAGCAATGTTCACTCTAAATAGAGCGCCATCAAAAGCAGTAGCAAAGACACCATATGAATTATGGACTGGAGAAGCTCCAGTGCTGTCTTATCTCAGAATTTGGGGTTGTGAAGCTTATGTCAAGAGATTAATCTCAGACAAGCTTACACCAAAATCTGATAAATGCTATTTCATTGGTTATCCACGGGAAACCAAGGCTTATTACTTCTATCTACGTTCCGAGAACAAGATTTTTGTTGCCCGGGATTGTAACTTTCTTGAGAGAGAATTTCTCTCTAAGAAAGACAGTGGGAGTAAGGTACTGCTTGAAGAAATTCAAGATGAACAGGATACTGCTCAACCTAACGAGGAAGAGCAGCAGGAGGACCTACAAGAAATTGTAGAGCCTGAACCTGTAGTACCTGAAGTTCGAAGATCCGGGAGGATCCGTCACGAACCCGAGAGATATCAAGGATTCCTCGTGACTAACTGTCTTGATCTTTTGATCATTGATGGTGATGAACCATCGAACTTCAATCAAGCCATGATGGGCCCAGATTCCTCTAAGTGGCGCAAGGCCACTGATTCCGAAATGGACTCCATGTCGGTCAACCAAGTTTTTTCGTTGGTTGACTTACCCGCTGGTGTAAAAGCCATCGAGTGCAAATGGATCTTCAAGAAGAAGATTGACGTGGATGGAAATGTCCAGATTTATAAAGCCAGGTTGGTGGCAAAAGTTTTCAGACAAGTTCACGGTGTGGACTACGATGAAACCTATTCACCAGTGGCTATGATGAAATCTATTCGGATTCTACTAGCAACTGCAGCTTTTCATGATTATGAAATTTGGCAGATGGACGTGAAAACCGCCTTCCTGAATGGTATTCTGGAAGAGGATGTGTATATGACACAACCTGACGGTTACATAGATCCGAAGAATGCTGGGAAAGTATGCAAGCTTCATAAATCCATTTATGGATTGAAGCAAGCATCGAGGAGCTGGAATCTTCGTTTTGATGAAGCGATCAAGCAATTTGACTTCATCAGAAACGAAGAAGAACAATGCGTGTATAAGAAATCTAGTGGGAGCAGGATTGTATTTCTTATTCTGTATGTCGATGACATACTGCTTCTCGGAAACGACGTTCCAATGCTAAAGTCCGTAAAAGACTGGCTTGGAAGTTGTTTTTCCATGAAAGACATGGGTGAAGCCGCATACGTTCTTGGAATTAGGATCTATCGGGATAGACCTAAGAGGCTGATAGGCTTGTGTCAAGACTCATACATTGACAAAGTCCTACAAAGATTCAGCATGAAAGATTCCAAGAAGGGCTTCACGCCAATGGTACATGGCACAACGCTAAGCAAGAAGCAGAGCCCTACGTCGGCTGCTGAGCTTGAGCGCATGAAGAATATTCCTTATGCATCTGCAATAGGATCTGTCATGTATGCCATGATCTGTACTCGTCCTGATGTTGCTTATGCATTGAGCATGACGAGTAGATACCAGTCAAATCCAGGTGAAAACCATTGGATTGCCGTAAAGAATATCTTGAAGTATCTAAGACATACTAAGGATAAATTCTTGGTGTACGGTGGAAGTGATGTGCTTAAAGTCAGTGGATTCACGGACGCAAGTTTCCAGACAGACACAGATGATTTCCGGTCACAGTCTGGTTATGTCTTTTGTCTGAATGGCGGTGCAGTAAGTTGGAGAAGCTCCAAGCAGGACACCGTTGCTGATTCCACTACAGAAGCTGAATATATCGCCGCCTCAGAAGCAGCGAAGGAAGCTGTTTGGATACGAAAGTTCATTATGGAACTAGGTGTGATACCAGATGCGGCTGAGCCTCTGGCGCTATTTTGTGACAACAATGGTGCTATAGCTCAGGCAAAGGAACCAAGATCACACCAGAAATCCAAGCATGTTCAAAGAAGATATCACTTGATACGTGACATCGTTAATAGAAAGGAAGTCAAGATCAGCCGAGTTCCGACAGATGATAATGTCGCTGATCCGTTGACAAAGCCACTCCCAAGACCTAAGCTCGAGTTCCTGACTGAAGCTGTAGGCATTAGAAACATTGAAATGTAATCTAAATTTGAGTGGGAGTTTTGTGAGCTTTATTTTAGTTATTTGATATGTTCTTGTAAAACATTATTTTATGTTTAATGAAATTATTATTTCAAGATTATTTTAACTGTGATGAAATAATCGTTCCAAAATGATATGAAGCATTTTATAGGTCATCAAAGTAAGTGACTTGATCTTGAGTCATCAAAGTCATTTAGCTTGATCATGAGACCCTATATTTGATAAATGTTTTATATCATCCTGTCCCTAGTCGAAGGTTGTTGAAACTGGAACACCAACAACCGTGTGAGACTGGATTGGTACGTGACTTATGACAAAGTCTCAGTGTGTCATAGATGCGCGGCATCAAAGTCAGTACATAGGTGCATGTTGGGAACATACGACCGGACAAGACCCGCTTATAAGAACTCTTCAGGATATTTATATCTGTGTCATAAGAGATTCTTACTACGACTATAGAGTATAGTCCTTAGACCTGAGTTCACATGCATGTGATTGCACATGGACTGGTGTACTTTGATCATTGTCTAACGCTATCGTTCTGCGATAGCTATAAGGACCTTGTTTGGGTACATCATGAAATGAGTAGTTTACAGTGATGGAACAAGATGGGATTTGTCCCTCCAATATAAATGGAGTGAATATCTCTAGGCCAATCGGAGATTTGAATACTGGAAAACGCATGGCCATGCTCAAACGGACTTTCCCGAGTCGTTTGGATTGTCAGTATCAAATCAGAGTCCGATGAACAAGATTAGGCTTTATAAGGATGACACTAATCTTGCCTTATGACTAATCGAGATATTGAGACAAAAGGATTATGAATACAGAGATTCCAGTACAAGTGGGAGATTGTTGGAATTGTGTCCAGTAATCTCGGTACTGTCTCTAGAAAGTAAGAGTATGTCAATGATCAGACATAAGTCATATAATACTGGGGGTCATGATGGCTTGCTAGAGTCCGCTCATGATCTATAAGTCTTGGACTTATTGCCTTTATTATATGATCCCATATGGGTCACACGTCTAAGCTAACAGGAAAATGTGTAGGAACGGTTTAGCAGAAGTACAGTAAAAGTGCTAGGCATTTACTGTACTTAGAGAGAATAAAAGGTTTAGCCACTGTGCATCGATCGATGCATAAGGTGCAACGATCGATGCAGTGCGCAAACACCGACGAGTTAATTGGTATTTAGGCCAAATGGCCCAAACGGAACAGGACGAGTTTTGTGTCATAAAACTCGAGTTTCAGACTGATTAACCCTAAGACTTGAGCCGAAAACTCTCTCTCTCTGCGCTGAGTTCCCCTAGTGGTCTAGCAGCTGTTTCCTGTGAAAGCGTGTGTGAACCTTTGGAGGATTCATCCCTCGGTGTTTCTCTGATCTCAGACATACCATCCATTTCCGCTGCAATAACAGGTATAAGGTGAGATCATCATTTGTTTCTATTCTGAGAAGAACCTAGATCGCATGTTTAGGATAATCTGAATCTGGAATTGAATCAGGATTCATCTAAACGTTTCAACAATCAGGTCTGGTTATGGTTAAGTAAATGAGCTTACCAACCATTCTTCTATACTGAGTAATGTCCTCAAATGGTTTGTCCTCAAGATCCCCCTCTCTTATGACTTTGTAACCTTCTTCCAATGGTGTCTTAGCCGGTTTTGATCCAATCTTTCCTGCTTCAGATAACAAATCAAGTGTGTACTTCCTTTGAGATAAGAAGAGTCCATCATTAGATCGACAAACTTCTATCCCAAGGAAGTACTTTAGAGCACCAAGGTCTTTAATGTCAAAAACAGATTTGAGATAAGCCTTAGTGTCTTGTATACCTGACTTGTTGCTCCCTGATATGATAATGTCATCAACATAAACTAGGATGACAATGATACCTTCCTGATCTTGAAGAGTAAACAAGGTGTGATCTCCTTCAGACCTCTTGAAACCTCTTTGCATAAGTGTTGAACTCAGCTTGTGATACCAAGCTCTAGGTGATTGTTTTAACCCATAGATGGCCTTCTTGAGTCTTAGTACTTTCCCTGTTTTAACAAGGCTTTCAAGACCAGTGGGTGGTGTCATGTATACCTCATCTTCAAGCTCCCCTTGAAGGAATGCATTCTTGACATCCATTTGCCAAAGTTCCCAATCAAGATTTGTTGCCAAAGACAAGATGATCCTAACTGTGTGAAGCTTAGCTACTGGTGCAAAGGTGTCCAAGTAATCCTTTCCATAAGTTTGAGTGAAACCTCTTGCAACCATCCTTGCTTTGTATCTCTCCACTTCTCCATTACTTCTGTATTTGATGGTGAAAACCCATTTGGAAGTCACTGCCTTCTTTCCTCTAGGAAGTTCAGCTTCATACCAAGTCCCATTGTTGTCCATTGCTTTTATCTCTTCATCCACATCCTGCATCCACCTCTTATCTCCCTTTGCTTCTTCATAGGTTGTTGGTACATATTCTTGATCCAACTTCCCAATGAACACTTGATGCTCCAATGGTACTTGAGCTAAACTGCAAACAGCTTGAATGGGATGAGCTACTGCATTGCTGTTGAAGAAAACCATTTGCTTTTTCTCCCTTGTACTTCTTCTTAACACTTGAACTTGTTGCTGCTCATTCATAACCGGCTCCTCAACTTGATGATCCAACTCCTCAGCTTCTTCAACATGTTCTTCCTCATGTTTCTCATGCTCCTCATTTTCAGCTTGATCATGTGCAGAAGGATCAGCTACTTGCGGTTCTGGAGCTGATTCATGACTGTCCCCCTCATGATCAAGATGGGAATGTTGAGGAGTTTCTGAAGTTGGAGCAGGGACTGGAGTGGTAGTGTTTGTCTTGGCCGTTTGCTGAGGCATACTAATACCCAAGTGTTCCATGATCATCCTTAGGTTAGCTGCTCTGTCTGATTGAGAAGTGGGAAGATCCTTCAAGCTATCCCAATTCTTTTCATCATAGAAACTCCTTGTTTCCATAAACTTCACATCTCTTGAGATTAAGACCTTCCTTGTTTCAGGTACATAACACTTGTATCCTCTTTGTGTTGTGGAGTAACCTATGAACATAGCTTTGGTGTTCTTAGCATCCAGCTTATCCCTTTGTTCTCCTGGTATTAACACAAAGCAAATACACCCAAACACACGTAAGTGATCAACTAATGGATTTGTTTTGTTTAGTACCTGAAATGGAGATTGATCCTTAAGAACTCTTGTGGGAGTTCTATTGATCAAGTAGCAAGCAGTCATGACTGCATCTCCCCAAAACCTCTTAGGAACATTCCTGTAGAACATCATGGACCTTGCTACCTCCATTAAGTGTCTGTTCTTTCTTTCAGCTACTCCATTTTGTTGTGGAGTATAAGGACAGCTTGTTTGATGGAGAATCCCATGTTTGGACAAGTGTTGTTTGAAAGCATTGCTTGTATACTCACCACCATTGTCTGATCTAAAAATTTTGATCTTACCATTGAAATGATTAGTAACATGATTTTGAAAATTCATAAAAGCTTCTAACACTCTATCCTTAGTTTGCATCAATGTTATCCAAGTATACTTAGATTTTTCATCAATAAAAGTGACAAAATACTTATGGTTCTCTCTAGACAAACAAGGAGCAGTCCACACATCAGAATGAACAAGATCAAAGCAATTTTCATAAGTAGTTTTAGAAGTTGGAAAAACAGACTTGCAATGTTTCCCAAGAATACAAGCCTCACATTCATCATTTTTAAACTTAACAGAAGGTAATAGAAGCCCTAAAGCCCTAGAGTGTGGATGTCCTAGTCTAGCATGCCAAATAGAGTCATCCACACTAACGCAAGTAGATAAAGCAGTAGATAAAGCAGGAGATAATTCAGAAGAGGGATTAGTGTCTTCAATCATGTAGAGTTCATCCTTGGTCGCACCTTTTCCAATTAACTTACTTGTTCTAATATCCTGAAACACAACATCATTAGGACTGAAAATAACATTGCAATTTAGATCAGTGGCTATTCTTTTAACAGATACTAAGTTGGATGTGAAACTAGGCATAAAGAAAGCTTTGGATTCTTTATCAAATAATTTCAAATTTCCTATGCCTTCAATTGGAATTTTATCACCATTTGCAATCACTACACATCCTAAAGCTGGTTTAACATTTTCTATTAACTTAGGGTCACTGATCATATGGTGAGAAGCTCCAGAATCAATAATCAAAGGTCTGATTTTATTTGATGCAAAGAGTGAAGTACCAAGGACCATACCAGAGTTTTCCTTGAGGGCTTTGATGAGTGCCTCAAGGTCTGACCTTCTTACCACATCATTAGTCATAGCTGGAGCTTGATGAACCACCATTGCTCTCCCTTCATCACATTGCTGCATAGAAGAAGAACCTGGTCCAGCTCCACCATATGAGTAGTTTGCCCTTTGATCCTTGAACCGGTTGTTGTGAGATGATGATCTGAGGTTTGGGTGAAGGCGCCAGCATCTATCCTTCAAGTGCCCACTCTTCTTGCAAAAATCACATATCAAGACTATAGGAATGATTACCCTTGAGTTCTCCATTGCTTAAAAACCAGTTTAATACAAGGAGGGAGTTTTCAAGGTAAGTTTTAGAGTATTCAAGAACAGGTTCAAGAACAAGAAGATAGCCGGTTATAAGAACAAGTTTTATAACCGAGAGTAAAATGGTTTTGAAACTCAAAGGTAAGCTTTTAAGCTTTGAAACTAGTGTGTTCTCAACTCACAGAGAATGCACACAACAATAAACAAGAAGAAGAAATGCTTGAAATCTTTAGAGTATTCAAGAACAAGAAGATAGCCAGTTATAAGAACAAGTTTTATAACCGAGAGTAAAATGGTTTTGAAACTCAAAGGTAAGCTTTTAGGCTTTGAAATAGTGTGTTCTCAACTAACAGAGAATGCACACAACAATAAACACGAAGTAGAAGTGCTTAAGAGATTAAGAATATTCAAGAACAAGTTCAAGAACAAGGAAGAACAAGCCGGTTACAAGAACAAGTATAAGACCGAGAGTAAATAGGTTTTGAAACAAAGTTTGCGGATACCAAGGTAAGCTTTTAAGCTTTGAAATAGTGTGTTCTCAACTCACAGAGAATGCACACAACAATAAACACGAAGTAGAAGTGCTTAAGAGCTTAAGAATATTCAAGAACAAGTTCAAGAACAAGGAAGAACAAGCCGGTTACAAGAACAAGTATAAGACCGAGAGTAAATAGGTTTTGAAACAAAGTTTGCGGAAATGAATAGGTCTTAGGAGCTTAGTGCTCTGATACCATGTTAGAATATGATATTTTAGAATAAGAAAGTAGCTTAGATTGAAGATAGAATGAAGTGAGAATGAAGAGAGAGAGCTTGGCACCCGATTAGGGTTTCCGAGCCGGTTAGAGAGAGAGTAAGAGAGATAGCAAGTTTTAGAAGTAGAACTCTCAATGTATATTAACAAGTGATGTTACAAGGTATATATAGAAGATACAACTAGGTTAAGCAACTAGAGAGAGAGAGATAACCGAAATTTGTTTGGTGAGATGTAGGTGATTTGTTGGTGAGAGTTAGGTGAGTTGTTGGTGAGACCAAATAGTTCCAAATAGTAGTCTTCAAATAGTAACTCCCCAAATAGTGTAGAACCGAGATTAGTTCCTTGTAGTTCAATGCACATGTCTAACTTGTGATCTCCAATTCAATACCATCAGGTTTCTCTTGGAAAAATATTCATTTTGATTTTATGGATAGCAAGTTAGATACATAAGTGCTTATTTTATTTGTTATAGAGTAGACAATAATTTAATGGTATGATTCATGTATTATATTATAATGTCTATGTCATTACCTTGATTGCAGAGGAGATATTTTACCGTTCAAATTGACTGATACGTATGCATGTGATTTTGCTACCAATTTTTTGATCAATTGGTCTAAGTGCAACCATGATTATCCAGTAATCTGTGTCATACAATTTGAAATTCTTAGCTTGCATGAAGGTAATTACTTTATAAATTATTATAACAAATTTTTAAAAGGATACCAAAAGAATAGAAGCCTCTATAACTCTGGTTTATATATGTTGACATTTGTGCATAGGCGTGTACACTTGTGAACAAGCTTATTGGTCCAGAATATTTATAGATCCTCAAGATGTCCATGTTCAAGGACTGAAGAGAGCAATTATTAACAAGAATATCTGTCAATATTCTAAAATTTATTGACAGATATAATATCCTTTTTTATAGTTCAAATTATTTTCTAAGTAAGTTAAGTGGTTTGCTAAGAATATTCTTAGCTATTGTCATCTGTTTTATTCATCCGCAAAAATTAATATTACAAGAGAAATTAATAAATTTTCTTAGCTATTAACCTTCGTTTAGAAATTGCTTAGCTATTTTCTTGCGTTTTATTTATCCCAAAAAATTGATATTACAAGTCGGACTACTCAATATTCTAAACATAAAATAATTTCTTCAAACAAGTTCGACCAAACTGAAGCTTGACTTGTGATATCAGTTTCTAAACGCCAGAAACCGAACCTCTTTCTCGACAGAAGATTTGTAATCTTTTCCCAGTCAGACGTCTATGAGATGTTATGAGATAAAAACCAAAACCAACGTTCTCCTTAATATTAAGGAACTCAGAGGAATCGATCTCAAACAATCATCTCACCGCCGACTGGCCTTTATTGAAAGACCATTTTGTCTGTCTTCCTCGCAAGACGTTTCCCTGATAGTAAGGTGCATATATGGGAACCGTTATGAAATCAACACCGGTCAGAGGATCTTCATGGGATAAAAAGAATTCTGAAACAGCATGACAACGATTCCAAAACGGCCATCTCGCGACCAACCGATCTCCGCTTAACAGCTTGCCAAAAGAGCAATTTGTTCCATGTCTTCTGGGACAGGTCCACTCCGATTTGGTACAGTCGGTTGCTCTAAATAAAAATAAATAAATATATATCAGGGTTCTTATATTCGAAGATCCAAACCAAAAATATAAAAGCACGTAGTAGCTTACGCGGAAAACAACCGATCTTGGAATAGCGTACCACAACATGTTACTGAAATTAACGACGCATCATATCGATCCAAATGAAGTATATGAGTGTCGTCCTTAAGTTTGGAAGGGCGACAAACGGAAGGAACCATCGGGACAAATATATTTAATGATGAGTTACCCCTTAGCAAAAAGACCATAAGTTCATCGACGAACTCGATCATGCATGACTCCGGAGGTCGACACAGATTCGAACAGAAGAAAAACGATGAAAATGTTTGCATGTATAATTTAGGAATAAAGATAAAAGCCAGAAAACAAATGGAAGTTTTGGTATAACCGAGGGAAAGGAAGAAGTGAGTATGGTGAAGAATGATGATAGTATAGGCTATATTTAAAGCAGAAGAGATGATGGTTATCGAAGAGACCCTCACGCATGTCAATCTTGATTTAAAGCGACACGACATTATGTGTACACGGAGAACATTCATTGGTTCAAGAAAATGTGGTTTAAATAAGCTTTACATTCTTAAATATACAAATATGAAACAAAAAATATGTCCAACAAAAATCGAATGTTTATATACTACTTTTAGTTTTTCCATACATACAATGCTATAATATTTTTGTATCAGTATATACTTATTCTTTTATGCATCCGATCCGAGTATAATGATTCGGATATGCATATGAAACTATGAATTAAATCTTATACCATCTCGATAAGAAAAAGTTATATCAACTTTTATCTTGATACTAATCGAGAAATACACCTAAATTAATTAAAAACAGAATAATGTCCGCACATGCATGCGGGTCGATCACTATATATATATATATATATTGTTAAAAGTATTATAAAGCATAAGCATTAATAAATTGAAAAGGTTATATTGGAAAAACAAAATTGAAAAGCAGGGAGCATTTCACACAGAGACGCTGGGAGAAGTAGGACCTGTATAGTGCTTTGCAATTGAGATGTCAAAAGTCCCACATCTGAACATCACAAAATTATCAGGTCAAGCTATTCCTATAAATACAGAACTCTCTGCTGCTCGGTTAATATCTATCAGGCTTCTAAAATGCCAGAGCCTATAATATTATGGGCCTACACTAGTTATGTTATTAATTAATTCGGTATTTGAACCGATTAAAACCACTTTTATGTAATTAGGCGGGCATTCATTAAACGTGCGATTAATTAATTTCTGATTAATTAGACCGAGTTGACTGAAATCGCGGTGATTGACCCCCAATCATCGTTTTAGCGGCCGCGTTTGTGGCAACGTAGCCGCGTTTTAGAACATTGGGTGTCACTCTTAAGTGTAAGAGATGGAGTATTTATTCATTTGGAGTATTTATAAAACACCTTTAATAGACTTAATTTTGGACGTAAAAAGTGGTATAATGTATAATTTATCTAGAATATTGCATGTGTTAATTAAAAAATAATATAACCTATATCATATACAACATCTATACTTTTAAATGAAAGCATATGTGTCAACACGAGAGAACTCTATAGGAGGATAATGATGACGTGTAAATGGTGACATGGCAATGCCAAAAATAATTTAAAGAGTTTGGAGTTGAATTTATTTACGGGAATGCCAACAAGTCGATTTTAATTCAATTAATTAATTCACTTTCCTAAGAACAAGCACAATATCTTTCTCAATATTTTTCAAGTTTGAAAAAAAATATTATATGGTATATACTAATCTTTCGAGAGAAGTTTCTTAATCCCCAATGAAATCCTATAAAAGAAGAGCTTGGTGGCTTAAAAACATAATCGTTTGCATATTCCATATTTTCGAGAAGCTTTCTCTCAATCTTTTTTCTCATTAGCTATGGCAGTATTCTTCCGGATTATAAAAAGTTTAATCAAATGATCCGTTATCATTTATGTTACTTTCTTCTTATTTTCGATGTAAAACATATTTTATGTTTTTGGTTTTTAATTCCGTTTTGCTCTTAGTCGCATGGAAGAAGAACCTCAATTATCTCGAGTTTTTGTTAATGATGTGAACTAACAACGTTTTGCGATTTTCTCTAATATTTCTGGTTGAATCTTTGAATTTGAAAACTTTGAGTAAAAATTGCTGCCACGACATCCGGTTAATCACATGAGTCCCGATAGTTTGAATAAGGGTTGTTAACTAATATATAGTCGGATTTGGAATGATGAATTTGATAAATATTATAAAAAAAAAGTCTGAGTAACCACTCATATCACTCTTGAAATATGTAAATAATGTTGAGTGCATTTACGAGTTCATGAAAAAACGTAAAATGTTGGTTGGATGCCTTTGGGTTCTTGCGACATGAAGAATTTCTTAATGATTCTATTTACAGGAGAGGCGTGCTCATGATATGGAGGAACAAAAACGGAGGGAGGCAAAGATATGGTTCGTCTAAATTTATGTAGAATAAAATGATTTATGGTTTTGTATTTGTTATGGCTAAGTTTACCAAATAAAAAAGACCTTTACGGCTTGACGAAATCATGTAGAATAAACAAACTCCAACTTTTTTCTTAGTTTTTTTTTAAATATTTTTAGTTTTTTTTTAACATAAAGATTTTGTCTTCACAATTATATATTAGATAATTATTGCACAATAATTTTTGTAAAAAGTATCAAACGTTTTGCTAAGAATTTTATTTTTCCCATCGGTAACTTTATTCTACATAAATTTAGTCTTCCAAGAAAAAATGTTTTTATTAACTTGGTCGAATTATATATGGAATATATAAAATTTAGATAAACAAAAATATGTCAGTACAATAATATTATAGTATCCTCTACGTTAGAGCGTATGTCTCTGATAGATCCCTTGTGAGTTCGCCCTAAAACTTATTTTCTCTCTAGCTCGTGCCCCGAGGTAAAAAAGCGCCGTTCGCCTGCTCTCCTTTCCTCTCCGGCGGCAGTGGCGCTCTTCGCCGGCCGCCGGGAGAGGCCCCCGCGTCTGTCCTTGCTTCTGTTTTTTGTCTCCTTGGCTTGCCGGCGATTCGTTGTCTTGCTCCTCCTACGGTGGCCTCGTCTGTTAGATTCGCGTCAGCTTCGCCGGTGGTGTCTCTCGGAGTTCAGGTGGGCTCCGGATCTCGCTTCTTCCCGGTGGTTTTAGTTCGCTGGTGCTCCCCTGTTTCAGTGCCGGTTAGTTCTTCTCCACCCTAGTGTTCCCTGGTTCGGCGGTGTTTGTCTCGGTCTGCTGGCGTCAAGGTGGTCAGGTTGCTGCAGTCTCGTTGAGGCAGTGATGAGCATGGATTTTCTCTAACTCCGGCCCTTCTCCTTGGTATGTTGCTTGTGTTATGTCTCGGTAGTTGACGGATCTAGCAGGTTTTGCTTTTGCTTGCGATTTGACGGTTTGTCAAGGTTGAGACCGGTTTATAGCTTTGGTTGGTTTTGGACTAGCAGGGTTTGGTCTGTTTTGCTTTGAGGTCCCTTGGTTAGATCTTGGTTTCTGGTTTCAGTTTTAGTGGGTTTGGTTCGCTTCAAAGTTAATCTTAGCTCTGTGATTCTGGCTTCACTCTCGACTGCGCTTTAATTGTCTGGGTTCGTTTCGGCTGGCATGGATTCTCCATCCCAATCTATATTATTTGGGATCTAGGTTCTTGGTTTTTGGTTCTCCTCGCATCGTGTCGTCGGTCGTCGTTGGGTTAATGGTATGTTCCTTCGTCTTCCTTGGTTGGGTCTGCATACGACTTGCTCGTGGCTTTTAGTTGAAGCCTTTTCAGAGCGTCGGTGGATCAACCTCAATAATCTCGACATTGGATGCTTCTCCGGTTTGTTCTCTTTTCATGAGGTCCATGCTTCTGGAATACCTTGTCTGACTGATCGTGATCTATTTCCCTGGTGATTCAGCTTCTCATTTAATCATGTTTAGTTCTTGTTTCTAGTTTGTTTTCCTAGTTACTTTCCCTTGTTTGGGCTTTTGGCTCCGGTATCGTTGTTTGATAGCCGGCTTCAGTATTCTAAAATCGTATCCCAAAAACGCATCTCAAAAATGTATTCGACTCTGGTTATTAATGAAAAATATTTAGACGAAAAAAAAAAAGTTAGAGCGTATGTTATTAGTGCATTAACCAAGTTCAAAAAGAGGAAGTTAGTAGCGGCGATGAAAACGGCGAATCTAGATCCAAAAACCCTAATCATCAATCTGCAATAGATCTTCTTTCTTTGCTGAATCATTAGGCTTCTCTAGCCTCCCAATACCTCGACGGGCTTCACCGCACCAAAATCTCAGAACATCACTCAGTATTCTCACTCTAAGGAGATGTTTCGCCCCAAGAGGAAAAAAGAGTTGTCTTTCATGGAAGAACTGAAGGCAAGGGATTTGATGGATGAAGGAGAACCAGTTGACATTCCAGATCTAGAGATTGAAGATTTAATAGAGGAAAATTCCCTGAGTGTGATTGTCAAAGGACTAAACCCAGCAGCTCACAAAATAGGAGGTCTGGTCAAGGCTCTACCACCGATTTGGGGACTGGAGGAGAGGGTTAAAGGCAGGGGAGTTGGAGATAACCAGGGACAATTCATCTTTCAGTCTGAAAGGGACCTCACCTTTGTCCTGACTAAAGGCCCATGGTTCGTCAACGGATGGATAGTGGCGGTAGAGAGATGGACACCGAACCCAGGGCCAGACTACTTGAATCAGATTCCCTTCTGGATAAGGATCAGGGGCCTCCCACTGCATCTGCTTAAGAGACAAACTGTTGAAAGTCTTATCTCACCCCTTGGTAGAGTGGATGATGTCGAGCTGCACACAAAGAACTCTGATTCCTTGGAGTATGTGAGAGCCCACGCTTGGCTTAAAGCGGATGAACCATTGCAATTTAGGAAGCTAGCAAGATTCAAATCAGGAGAAACGGCTCATACTGAGCTGGAGTATGAAAAGCTATTGAAGGCTTGCTTTACTTGCAAAAGGCTAACTCATGATCAAAATGCTTGTCCCTTTGAAGTTGTACCAGAGATAGAACCTTGCGTTGCTAAAGAGACAGGGAAGGATAACCGTCGAAGTAGCTCAAAGATGATTCGAGATGAAGGAAGAAAAGGTTTATGGACGGAACGAAATTCTGTTAAGGATACACGTCTTGTATCATCCGCAAAGGATCTAAAAGTGAAAAGAGTCAACCAAAGTAACATGTGTTGGAATTGTGTCCAGTAATCTCGGTACTGTCTCTAGAAAGTAAGAGTATGTCAATGATCAGACATAAGTCATATAATACTGGGGGTCATGATGGCTTGCTAGAGTCCGCTCATGATCTATAAGTCTTGGACTTATTGCCTTTATTATATGATCCCATATGGGTCACACGCCTAAGCTAACAGGAAAATGTGTAGGAACGGTTTAGCAGAAGTACGGTAAAAGTGCTAGGCATTTACTGTACTTAGAGAGAATAAAACGGTTTAGGCACTGTGTGTCGATCGATACACAAGGTGTGTCGGTCGACACAGTGCGCGAATGCCGTCGAGTTAATTGGTGATTGGGCCAAATGGCCCAAACGGAACCGGACAAGTTTTATGAGATAAAACTCGAGTTTAGAACAATTAACCCTAACTCCACAGCCAAAAACTCTCTCTCTCTGCGCCGAGTTCCCCTAGTGGTCTAGCAGCCGTTTTCTGTGATCGCGTGTGTGAACCTCTGGAGGATTCATCTCTCGGTGTTTCTCTGATCTCAGACATACCATCTCTTTCCGCTGCAAACAGGTATAAGGTGAGATCATCATTTGTTTCTATTCGAGAAGAACCTAGATCCGCATGTTAAGGTTGATATGAATCTAAGAATTGAATCAGGATCAACTAAACATTCCTTCAGTGGTATCAGAGCCAATGGTTCTGGTTTTTCTTGTTTAGATTCATGTTTAGGATTGTTTTCTTGTTTAAAAGTGTTTTGAATCAACTATTGATAAGAGAAATCACTTAAGCAACAAGGAATTGAAACCTAAACACACATAAAATCGCAGAAACCAAGCTATATGATTTGGTAGAATGCGATTTTCAAAAGTCAGTATCGACTGCGATCGCATGGATCGATCGATACGATCGCATGGATCGGTCGATACAGTCTATCGGCTAACCCTGTTAACGCGTGAAAGCATCGATCGATGCAGGATCGATGCAGTTTCGATGTTGGTGCATCGACCGATGCGGTTGGTGCATCGATCGACACGGTTAGGGTTTTGGCTCGTTTCCGTGCATGCAAAAGAGCATCGATCGATACAGGATCGATGCACGATCGATGCAGGATCGATGCTGAGAGCATCGACCGATGTGGTTGATGGATCGATCGACACGGTTGGTTCATCGATCGACATGGTTGGTTTAAGGCTCGGTTTAATTTTTGATTAAAATTAATTCGTCCTGGTTTAATAAACAGATTTAATAATTTTATTAAGTCTGGTTAAACCGGGACAAGAAATCCAATGTCGAAAGAATTATTGGATTTAGTGCCTAAACCAGGATTTTCTAATTTGATTTGGTTGGACCAAATAAATTGAGAAAATCCGGTTTAGTAAATAACCGGTTGACAATTGTGGTCATCGTAGTAATTAAAATTTGGTTAGACCAATTTTAATGAACCAGACCGGTTATGTCATTTAATTGGACAATTGGGTCATGTCTTGGACATGGACCAATTCTTGGGCCTCGGGCCAAGAAGTTAAAACAATTGGGCCAATTATTTGAGTCTTTCTTCAGATTAATTTAAAATTTATTTTATAAAATTATAAAGTCGATTTTAAATTGAAGTTTCCGAAATTTTGAAATTAGAAAGTTTCTTAAATTAGAAGTTTCTGGATTTGCGGGTTTTGGATTTTAAAGAAATTTCTAAAGTTAGAAAGTTTCCGTTTTTAGAAAGTTTTCAATTTTAGAAAGTTTCCAAAAATAGTAGGTTTCCAAAATGGAAAGTTTCCCGAAATAGTAATCTTCTATTTTGGGAATGAATTTTAAATAAACCTACGCACCTCAAATAATATCAAGCGTTGGATGTCTTGTCCATTCTATGTCAGCTGTCGAAGCCCATTCAATTGTATTCATGGCCTTACAGTGTGAGGGTGTCTGTTTTTGCGTGGATAAGACGGTTTGTGATTCATAAATGTCATTGGGAGTCCCAGACATTAATGATTACATGACTGTATAGTCTGGTTTTCTTGACTGGGCCATCGGGAGTCCCGGGCCTTGAGACATCAGAGTGGATTGGGCCTCGGGCCCAGAGAATTATATCACGGATATAATTAGCCGATATAGGGCTTACCGATATAAGCTAAGGTTTGGTGACGGCCAGTGGCCCACTTTAATCTTAGTTATATGTGGATCTTGGAATCATTATATTCTATTGAGGGTAACTTATGTTATTGAATGTAATGCGTGATTAATCATATTAAATTTAATACGAGATTAATCATATTGAACATTTTAACTAATAACCTTTTATCTATATATTTCAGCTATGACTACTACAAGCACACAAAACACATTCTCAATCCGGTCTGTTCTCGAGAAGGAGAAGCTGACTGGAACGAACTTCCTGACGTGGTCAAGGAACTTGAGGCTGGTCCTCAAGCAGGAGAAGAAGGATTATGTCCTTCGTGATCCTCTCCCCGAGAGGCCTCCTGCCAATGCCGCCAGGACTCTGCATAATGCTTGGGAAAAGCATTCATCAGATGAAAATGATGCCTATTGCCTGATGTTGGTGACAATGACTCCTGAGCTGCAAAAACAGTTCGAGAGTGTATTGTCACCCATCGAGATAATGGCAAGCCTGAAATCGCTTTTTCAGGAGCATGCTAGGACTGAGAGGTTTCAAACAGTTAAGAACCTCTTGGACTGCAAGTTGGCTGCGAATGCGGCAGTGAGTCCTCATGTCTTGAAGATGATGGGTTATCTCGATCATCTTCAGAAACTCGACTGCCCAATCAGCCAGGAACTTGCCTGCGACATCATTCTGCAGTCATTACCTGCAAGCTATGATCAGTTCATTCTGAACTTTAACATGCATGGCTTGAGTAAGACATTGCCTGAGCTTCACGGAATGCTCAAGACTGCGGAGCCCAATTTGAGGAAAACCGCCAAGGACCCCAATGTGCTTATGGTGCAGAAGGGCAAGGGGTTTAAGAAATCCTCTGCTAAGGATAAGGGAAAGGCCAAGGCTGTCCAAGTCGCGGACAAGGACACGCCAAAGCCCAAGCCCAAGTCCAAGGCTGGGCCAACTGACATATGCAGGTTCTGTAAAGAACCAGGGCATTGGAGGAGAGAATGTAAGAAATTCCAGGAAGGTCTAAAGGAATTGAAGAAGAAGACTTTTGAGACTTCTTCAACAGGTATTTTTGTTATAGAAGTTAATACAACTACTTCTGATAATACCTCATGGGTTATGGATACTGGTTGTGGGGCTCATATTTGTACTAATATGCAGGCACTCAGCAACAGTAGAAGGCTGAAGCAAGGACAAGTGGAGCTACGAGTTGGGAATGGAGCGAAAGTTCCAGCACTAGCTGTAGGCACTTACTTGTTGTCTTTACCTTCGGGATTGATTTTAGAACTCAATAATTGTTATTTTGTACCTGCTATAAGCAGAAATATTATTTCAATTTCTTTGTTGGATTTGGAAGGTTATGATTTTTCAGTTAAGAATAAATTATGTTCCTTCAATCGCAACAATTTGTTCTATGGTTCTGCCCCTCTTATGAATGGGCTTTACATACTCGATCAATCCGCGCCAATTTATAACATTAATACCAAACGGTTCAAACCTAACGAGGAGAACCAAACGTTTCTATGGCATTGTCGTTTAGGGCACATCAGCGAGAAACGCATCAAGAGGCTCCATTCGAATGGACTTCTTGGCTCATTTGACTTTGAGTCATGTGAGAAATGCGAATCCTGCATGATGGGCAAAATGACACGGGCCCCCTTTAATAAACCTAACGAGAGGGCCAGTGACGTATTGGGCCTGATACACACTGATGTGTGTGGCCCAATGTCCACAAATGCAAGAGGAAACTATCAGTACTTCATTACCTTTACTGATGATTTCAGTAGGTATGGATATGTTTATTTGATGAAACATAAGTCTGAATCTTTTGAGAAGTTCAGAGAATTCCAAAATGAAGTACAGAACCAACTTGGCAAAAGCATTAAGGCTCTTCGGTCCGACCGAGGAGGAGAATACTTAAGCCAAGAATTCAGTGATCATCTAAGAGAGTGTGGGATCGTATCCCAACTCACTCCTCCCGGAACACCTCAATGGAATGGTGTGTCTGAGAGGAGAAATCGGACCTTATTGGATATGGTTCGATCTATGATGAGTCACACAGACCTTCCAATATCCCTTTGGGGATATGCTCTGCTAACAGCAGTGTTCACTCTAAATAGAGCGCCATCAAAAGCAGTAGCAAAGACACCATATGAATTATGGACTGGAGTGGCTCCAGTGCTGTCTTATCTAAGAATTTGGGGTTGTGAAGCATATGTCAAGAGATTGATCTCAGACAAGCTTACACCAAAGTCTGATAAATGCTACTTCATTGGTTATCCACGGGAAACCAAGGCTTATTACTTCTATCTACGTTCCGAGAACAAGATCTTTGTTGCCCGGGATTGTAACTTTCTTGAGAGGGAGTTTCTCTCTAAGAAAGACAGTGGGAGTAAGGTACTGCTTGAAGAAATTCAAGATGAACAGGATACTGCTCAACCTAATGAGGAAGAGCAGCAGGAGGACCTACAAGAAATTGTAGAGCCTGAACCTGTAGTACCTGAAGTTCGAAGATCCGGGAGGATCCGTCACGAACCCGAGAGATATCAAGGATTCCTCGTGACTGACTGTCATGATCTTTTGATCATTGATGGTGATGAACCATCGAACTTCAATCAAGCCATGATGGGCCCAGATTCCTCTAAGTGGCGCAAGGCCACTGATTCCGAAATGGACTCCATGTCGGTCAACCAAGTGTTTTCGTTGGTTGACTTACCCGCTGGTGTAAAAGCCATCGAGTGCAAATGGATCTTCAAGAAGAAGATTGACGTGGATGGAAATGTCCAGATTTATAAAGCCAGGTTGGTGGAAAAAGGTTTCAGACAAGTTCACGGTGTGGATTACGATGAAACCTATTCGCCAGTGGCTATGATGAAATCTATTCGGATTCTACTAGCAACTGCAGCTTTTCATGATTATGAAATTTGGCAGATGGACGTGAAAACCGCCTTCCTGAATGGTATTCTGGAAGAGGATGTGTATATGACACAACCTGACGGTTACATAGATCCAAAGAATGCTGGAAAAGTATGCAAGCTTCATAAATCCATTTATGGATTGAAGCAAGCATCGAGGAGCTGGAATCTTCATTTTGATGAAGCGATCAAGCAATTTGACTTCATCAGAAACGAAGAAGAACAATGCGTGTATAAGAAATCTAGTGGGAGCAAGATTGTATTTCTTATTCTGTATGTCGATGACATACTGCTTCTCGGAAACGACGTTCCAATGCTAAAGTCGGTAAAGGACTGGCTTGGAAGTTGTTTTTCCATGAAAGACATGGGTGAAGCCGCATACGTTCTTGGAATCAGGATCTACCGGGATAGATCTAGAAGGCTGATAGGCTTGTGTCAAGATTCATACATTGACAAAGTCCTACAAAGATTCAGCATGAAGGATTCCAAGAAGGGCTTCACGCCAATGGTACATGGCACAACGCTAAGCAAGAAGCAGAGCCCTACGTCGGCTGCTGAGCTTGAGCGCATGAATAATATTCCTTATGCATCTGCAATAGGATCTGTCATGTATGCCATGATCTGTACTCGTCCTGATGTTGCTTATGCATTGAGCATGACGAGTAGATACCACCCAGACAGACCAAGATGATTTCCGGTCACAGTCCGGTTATATCTTTTGTCTGAATGGCGGTGCAATCAGTTGGAGAAGCTCCAAGCAAGACACCGTTGCTGATTCCACTACAGAAGCTGAATATATCGCCGCCTCAGAAGCTGCGAAGGAAGCTGTTTGGATACGAAAGTTCATTATTGAACTAGGTGTGATACCAGATGCGGCTGAGCCTCTGGCACTGTTTTGTGACAACAATGGTGCTATAGCTCAGGAAAAGGAACCAAGATCACACCAGAAATCCAAGCATGTTCTAAGAAGATTTCACTTGATACGTGACATCATTAATAGAAAGGAAGTCAAGATCAGCCGAGTTCAGACAGATGATAACGTCGCTGATCCGTTGACAAAGCCACTCCCAAGGCCTAAGCTCGAGTTTCTGACTGAAGCTGTAGGCATTAGAGACATTGAAATGTAATCTAAATTTGAGTGGGAGTTTGAGGGCTTTTATTTAGTTATTTGATATGTTCTTGTAAAACATTCTTATGTTTAATGAAATTATTATTTCAAGATTATTTTAACTGTGATGAAATAATCGTTCCAAAGTGATATGAACCATTTTATAGGTCATCGAAGTAAATGACTTGATCTTGAGTCATCGAAGTCATTTAGCTTGATTATGAGACCCTATATTTGATAGATGTTTTATATCATCCCGTCCCTAGTCGAAGGTTGTTGAAATTGGAACACCAACAACCGTGTGAGACTGGATTGGTACGTGACTTATGACAAAGTCTCAGTGTGTCATAGATGCGCGGCATCAAAGTCAGTACATAGGTGTATGTTTGGGAACATACGACCGGACAAGACCCGCTTATAAGAACTCTTCAGGATATTTATATCTGTGTCATAAGAGATTCTTACTACGACTATAGAGTATAGTCCTTAGACCTGAGTTCGCATGCATGTGACTGCACATGGACTGATGCACTTTGATCATTGTCTAACGCTATCGTTCTGCGATAGTTATAAGGACCTTGTTTGGGTACATTATGAAATGAGTAGTTTACAGTGATGGAACAAGACGGAATTTGTCCCTCTAATATAAATGGAGTGAATATCTCTAGGCCAATCGGAGATTTGAATACTGAAAAATGCATGGCCATGCTCAAACGGACTGTCCCGAGTCGTTTGGATTGTCAGTATCGAATCAGAGTCCGATGAACAAGATTAGGCTTTATAAGGATGACACCAATCTTGCCTTATGACTAATCGAGATATTGTGACAAAAGGATTATGAATACAGAGATTCCAGTACAAGTGGGAGATTGTTGGAATTGTGTCCAGTAATCTCGGTACTGTCTCTAGAAAGTAAGAGTATGTCAATGATCAGACATAAGTCATATAATACTGGGGGTCATGATGGCTTGCTAGAGTCCGCTCATGATCTATAAGTCTTGGACTTATTGCCTTTATTATATGATCCCATATGGGTCACACGCCTAAGCTAACAGGAAAATGTGTAGGAACGGTTTAGCAGAAGTACGGTAAAAGTGCTAGGCATTTACTGTACTTAGAGAGAATAAAACGGTTTAGGCACTGTGTGTCGATCGATACACAAGGTGTGTCGGTCGACACAGTGCGCGAATGCCGTCGAGTTAATTGGTGTTTGGGCCAAATGGCCCAAACGGAACCGGACAAGTTTTATGAGATAAAACTCGAGTTTAGAACAATTAACCCTAACTCCACAGCCAAAAACTCTCTCTCTCTGCGCCGAGTTCCCCTAGTGGTCTAGCAGCCGTTTTCTGTGATCGCGTGTGTGAACCTCTGGAGGATTCATCTCTCGGTGTTTCTCTGATCTCAGACATACCATCTCTTTCCGCTGCAAACAGGTATAAGGTGAGATCATCATTTGTTTCTATTCGAGAAGAACCTAGATCCGCATGTTTAGGTTGATATGAATCTAAGAATTGAATCAGGATCAACTAAACATTCCTTCAACATGGATTCACAAGAAGGAACCTCCAAATCTAAAAGTTCAGGGAAAGGCAGCATGAATAAAGGGAAACAAGTTTGGAGGAGAAAGGGCTCTAATACTGATGCGAAAGGGAGAGAAGGAGGTAGCTCTAACAGCCACAGCGAATCAGTACAATCCTCTAGGAAATCGAAAGACTTAGAATCAGTACATGCTGAGAGAGAGATTCATGACCCCTCGAAAGTTAAAGTTCAGAGCATCTCTGTCTTCCAAAGGCTGGGCTCTCCGCAGTCTGATCCCACTAACAAGAAGACTGACAAAGGCTCTGATAACAGTGGTAGAGCCTCTGATGTATTTGAAAGACTTGGCAATGCTCACCAGAGACTAGAAAAGAAAGAAGACTCTGCTTTGACAGCAAAAAAACGGAGGCTTAGCACCAGTGATGAAAGGAAAGTTAAAAAAACTAGGAGACAAGAAGAAAGTGACATAAGCCGTTCTCCATCAGTATTCACCAGGCTCGGAGAGCTAACCCCAGGTGAGGCCTCAGGAAACGCGGAGGTGAGAACCTCCGGAGGAAAGCATCATTCTGCCAATATGGCAGCTCAGATCCCAAATCATTTTGCTTGTCAACAGGCTGGTGATAGTGGATTTTACTTTAAAGAAGGGTTGATGGTTAATACCAACCCTTCGAAATCCCAATGAGAATCTTGAGTTGGAACTGTCAGGGGGTGGGGAATACCCCTACAGTTCGACAACTTAGGGAAGTGCGTGGTCGGTACTTTCCAGAGATTATATTCCTCTGTGAGACCAAAAACAAAAGAGAATACTTGGAGAATTTAGTAGAACAGTTAGGTTATTTTGATCTTCATTGTGTGAACCCTGTTGGGAAGTCTGGAAGACTGGTGATGATGTGGAAGGAAGCGTGTGGAGTTAAAATATTACACTCAGATAAGAGACTTATTGATGCTCAGATTTTCTGGGAGGATAAATGCTTCTTCTTCACTGGTGTATATGGGGATCCTGTTAAGAAGCTCCGGGGAAAAGTCTGGGAAAAACTTATGAGAATTGGAGCTTCTAGAAAGGGACCTTGGATGCTGTCAGGTGATTTCAATGCAATCACTGACCCGAGGAAGAAGTTAGGGGGAGTTGAACGGAGTGAAGAGGACTGCAAAGAATTCTGTCATATGCTCCAATTATGTGGCCTTGTGGATATTCGCCACTCTGGATATCAATTCTCCTGGTCTGGTATTAGGAACGAGGAGCTGGTTCAATGTAGGCTGGACAGAACTGTGGCTAATCATGAATGGATAAATATTTTCCCTCAAGCCAAAGCCGTTTATCTGCAGAAAGTCAGCTCAGATCACATTCCATTACTAAATTGTCTGGCTGGAGATCAGTGGATTAAAAAGAAAAGCTTTACTTATGATCACAGACATTTTGGGAAGGCTGGTTTTAGAGAAGTAGTTTCAAGTGCCTGGGAAATTTCGGATGGAACCCCTGGAGATAACATTGCTCTTCGAATTCTCTGCTGCAGAAGAGCAATCTCAGCTTGGAAAAGGAAGAACATACCAAATTCTGCTCTCAAAATCCAGGAGCTTCAACATCAAATTGATACTCTGCTCAAAGAACCTAAACGAGATCAAGCGGAAGTTGTTAGACTCAAGAAAGAGCTGAACCGAGAATATCAACAGGAAGAGACTTTTTGGAGGATTAAAAGCAGGAATTCTTGGCTGTGTAATGGTGATAGGAACACAAAGGTGTACCATGCGATGACGAAAAATAGAAGAGCTCAGAACCGAATCAAAAGCCTAAAGGATGATCAAGGAAAGGAATTTTTTGCAGAAGCAGATCTAGGAAAATTAGCAGAAGACTATTTCAAGAAACTTTTTGCAACTGAGGACGTGGGACTTGCACTATCAGAGGAAGATGTACTCATTGGTGTAGAGCCGATCATTTCAAATGACCAAAACAGTATGCTGCTACAACAAGTGACAAAGGAGGAGGTTAGAGCGGCGGTTTTTGACATAAACCCACAAAAATGCCCGGGTCCGGATGGGATGAATGGATTCTTCTATCAACAATTCTGGGACTGTTGTGGGGATGATTTGTTTGAGATGATTAAAGCATTCTTCAGGTCTGCGCACATGGACAGTGATATAAACAGAACCAATATCTGTCTTATTCCCAAGAAGATGGGAGCTACAGTCATGTCTTATTTTAGGCCGATAAGCTTGAGCAATGTTGTCTACAAAGTAATTGCAAAGGTGATTGCTAAAAGGCTCAGAAGGATTCTTCCCTCAACAATCTCAGAGATACAAGCGGCTTTCGTGAAAGGTCGCCTCATCACAGACAACATATTAATAGCTCATGAGTTGTTACATGCCTTAAAATCCAAAAACAAGTGCGCTGAAGATTTCATAGCAGTTAAAACAGACTTATCTAAAGCCTTTGATAGAGTTGAATGGAGTTTTTTGAGATTTGCACTTCTTTTGTTGGGTTTTGCTGATCACTTTGTTGATATCATTATGAGCTGTGTCTCATCCGTGTCTTACCAGGTCTTAATAAATGGACAACCGTATGGGAATATCAAACCATCAAGAGGTATTAGGCAAGGGGATCCTTTGTCCCCTTACCTATTCATCATATGCACAGAAATTCTCGTAAGGATGATGCTGAAAGCTGAAACAGAAAAGAAAATAACAGGACTTAAAGTGGCGCAATCAGCTCCGGCCATCTCTCATCTTCTCTTCGCCGATGACAGCATGTTTTACATCAGGGAGAAAGATGAAGAATTAGAGTGGTTCCTGAGCATCCTCAATAAGTATTGTATGGTTTCTGGACAGAGAATCAACTATCAGAAGTCCAGTATATACTTTGGCAAGCGCATCCCAGTGGCTAGAAGGGAGCAGATTAAGCAGAAACTTGGAATGTCACAAGAAGGTGGAACCGGACTTTATTTGGGCCTGCCGGAAGCCTTCGGTGGATCAAAATTATCCGTGTTAAAGTATGTCAAGGAAAAAATGAACCAGAAAATCAATGGATGGCAAAACAAGTTTTTGACTAATGGAGGAAAGGAGATATTGATAAAAGCTGTGGCAATGGCTCTACCGACGTATCCAATGTCCTGTTTCCTCTTACCAAAGACTCTATGCTCTCAGATTGCCTCCCTCATTGCAGATTTCTGGTGGAGAAACTCAAAAGACAAAAAAAGGAATCCATTGGAAGGAGTGGAAAGCTCTTTGTCAACCGAAAGAGAAAGGAGGGTTGGGGTTTAAGGACATTGAGACTATCAACATTGCGCTCCTGGGGAAACAGATGTGGAGATTAATGACACAGCCACACTCTCTATTGGCAAAAGTATATAAGGCTCGTTATTACAGGAAAGGATCCCCTCTTTCAGCTGAACTTGGATCTAGGCCCTCCTTTTCTTGGAGGAGTATTCACAGAAGTCAAGAGCTGATTAGGAAGGGGGCGAGAAGGCTTATAGGGAATGGCAAAGAGACCTCTGTCTGGAGTGATCCTTGGCTGGACTGTCACCCGGCAAGACCTGTCACCACCACCAAGATTATTACCTCACAATCGAAGAATCTCCTGTCCAGAGTTAATAAAGTGAGTGACCTTCTCACATTGGATGGCAGGGATTGGAACAAAGATTTTATCTCTGAAGTTATGACTGAGACAGATTTTAGGTGCATTGAGCGGGTGAGACCAGGCGGGAATAATAGTTCAGATACTTATACCTGGGATTTTACCAACTCCGGACACTACAGTGCAAAATCAGGGTACTGGACTTATGTTAATAAGATCCAGAATGAAGAAGTCCCGGAGGAGATGAGTCAGCCAAGCCTTGATCCATTATATAAAATCATTTGGGAATCTGATACTTTCCCTAAGATTCATCACTTCCTTTGGAAGTGTCTGAGTGGATGCATTACGGTGACAGAACGACTAAAAGCCAGACATATCGCCAAAGATGCAAGCTGTCCTAGGTGCCAAGAGTCTGAAGAAACAGTGAATCATCTCTTCTTTCAATGTCCTTATGCGAGGCTCGTGTGGGCAATATCCCCTTTACCAGCCCCTTCAAACGGAGATATGGGAAGTTCTTTTCAAACGCACTTCTATAGGGTAATGACGTCTGTCCCTAAATATCCTTATGAAATGGAGGCTGGAAAACTTGCTCCTTGGATCATGTGGCGCTTGTGGAAGAATAGGAATGATTATATGATCAAGGGTGTTGAGTATGGAGCTGAGGCTACTATAAACAAAGCGATTGAGGACATGATGGAATGGAGAGGGCGAAATCAAGAGGAAGAAACTACGGAGGAAGTTAGTAGTGCATTTGACAATGACAATATGAGACCATCACATTTTCAAAACAACACTTGACTATTTGATAAATAAATATATAAGTAAATGATATGAAATCGTAATAATTTAAAAATAAACTAGATTTTGATCCACGCTGCAGGAACGCGGATTTATGTTCCTTAATAAATTTTAAAAATAATTACAAATTAATATCTTATAATTAGGTTTTATAAAAAATAAATTAAATTTTGTAATTTACTAAATCATACGATAAGATGGGGTTAAACACATAAAAAAATTATTCATTACATATGACTATATATATGATTCATAACAATCAATTCAAAATTTTATTATTAATTATTTAGAAAAAGGAAAAGTAACCAATATAGGTTAAAAATACTAAAAAAAACAGAAAATAAAAAGTAAAAAAAACAAAAATGCAAAACCACTTATTATGTTATTTGTATGGAAAAAGAAAAAAAAGCAGTCGCAACGAAAAAGCTAAGAAGAATTGGATGTATACTAAAAATTTGTATACCCTCGATAAAAAAATAAAGCATCGATATGGTCACCGTGAAAATATGATCAATCACCCGCTAACTAAAACCATGAAAGCAACCACAAAAGAATTAGCCATCGATACGGTCATTAATGGAACGCAATGAAAACATAGGAGAAACACAAAAAGTAAGGAAAAAAAACGATGGAGCCCTCGAGATGTTCTTCATTCGGATGAATAATAAATTGATATACCATGGATTTTAGGGCTTTTAACCATGGTATATATCTTATTTATCGAGTTTATTATTATGTTTTAGAGTCTTTTCAGGTGTTTATTAGGTACATGCACTTTTGGAGCGGAATTGGAGATAATGGAGCATTTTGGGCAAGTTTGGAGCATAAAGCCGAGAGAGCTAATTCCACCAAGTCTGGACGACCTCTGCATCGATCGATGCACTCGTGGTGTCGATCGTTGCAGCCCTGCGACATCAGATTTTGAAAACTTTGGAGATTTACACAATTGCCCAGAAGTTTCTCATATTCACAAGAAAGCCCCAATTCGTGTTTTAGTTTATAATTAGGTTTTACAGCCACTTGTTAGGCTAAGTTTTGATTCTAAGCTTTTCTAGAGAGAGTTTTAGGGGATGGTTTTGTTCTCGAAAGAGACTTGATTTCGAACCCCTGTTCTTATTCTCAGATTATTTTATGATATCTATTCTGACCATGTTTTATGTTATGATTGCTATGTCTGAGTAGATCTCTCGTTAGGTTAGGGATTCTCGTTAGGTTAGGGATTCTCGTTAGGGATTTGAAGGAATGTTAGATTAACTAATTTATTAGATTCATCATCTAGTTCTTCATCTAATCTGTTCTTAATGCTTAATCTGAACTAGCCATTTAGATTACTGATTCAAGGTTGATTTATGCAACGACAGTTGGTTTATTTAACTAGATCTGATTAGGTGAGCAATTTATCTATCCGCAAAGGAATTTGGTTTAGAGAAATTGTGAACGAACGAACTTGGAATTAATGCATGTTTAGAACTCTAGGATTCGCAACGAAAGTTGGTCTGCTAGGTTGTTAGACATAGATAATTATCGCAGCGACAACTGGTTAGTTTTACCTTCGTGATTCTAGTTCAAGAACATTATAGATTGAATCTGATTGTTTGATTATCTGATTTCCTGATATCCTGAGAACTCCCGAAACCTGACACCTTCGTTTGATTGCTTACAACTACCTCGCTTGATTTATTTACTTGCTATTTTGTTTACTGCTTTACAATTTGCTTTCTCCTAGTTTAATCTTTTCTGTTCTAATTCTATCGTTGACCGGAGTCCATGTGGATTCGATACCCTAAGTACTACAACTACATCACTGTGCACTTGCAGTTAGTATAGGGATAAAACTCGACCTATCATAAATAAAAAATAAAATAAAAATTATAAAGCATACAACATCTAATGAGAAAACGAAAGAGATCTAAATGGATGTGATGCAGAAAAGAAAAAAAACCCATCAAAAACATATGAAAAGCAAAAGAGAAGAAAAAAATGAAGGAGTCCTCACATACATAGCTAATTTACAGAGAAATTTCACTGCTATGAAAAAAATGTAGAGCAACTAAAAAATCGGAAAAACAGATCTAAGAAGAGAAGAAGATGGTAATTTTTTTCTTTTGACAAATGAGGATTTATGTGTGTATAAATATGAGAAAATGTTAGAAAGGGTTTTCAAATAAAAATGATTAGCAATATTATTTTTATTTGTGATAAGGTATGAATATAGTTAAGATTTATAAAGATTTAGGAAGTATGATTTCATAAAATTAAACATGATTTGAAATTGCCTTATTTGTCAGTATTGAGAGATTTAGTAAATATTTAATGACGATATTTTGAATTCTAATTAATTCGGAATAAGAGATTTAGGAAATGAGAGATACAATGCCAGATTTTTAAATTCAATTTAATTAGAGATTATTAGAATTAAAAAATTCCATAAAAGATAAAAACTTGAATTAAAAAATAAAATAAAAAATCTATCAAAAACGTCTTGTAATGGTATAAATAATTGCAAGTTTGATGAAATAACCCGCTAAATACTATATTTATAAAAAATCAACTATAATTTGACGCATCATAAATTTGAATAATATAAAAATAGATTAATTCTATTATTTTTATTAAATTAAAATATATCAATTCAAAATAATTAATATATATTTTAAACTCGTTTAATTTTTAAAAAACTTCTATAATTAAAAATTTGCTAATTTATTATTCGACCCGTTTTTTGTAGTAGTTTAAATAATTTTATCATAAATTTTAGTAATAAAATTGAATTTAATAATTATTTATTTAAGAAATAAAAAGATTTATTTTTATAAAATTTGCTATAATATGAAAATATATATTAATATTTAAACAAAAAATAATATTATGAATATATTTTGATAACTAACATTTTAAACTCTATAAGGATTTTGGTTAAAAATGATATATAAATTTCAAATTTATATGTAATGATTATAACTGCAAATATATAGGAATTTTATAAAAATTAATGATTTTAATAGTTTGTTTCCTAATTTATACATTTTGTTGAACTATGATATTAATATATTTTTTGGAATTATTTAACAGGATAAGTACTGCATAATAATATGAATTTTCAAATAATGTATGATCGGATATTTAGTTTCCTAAAAAGTATGTTTTTATTGTTGAGCAAAAAAAAAGTATGTTTTTTTGTCAGATATTTAATGTGCGGATCCAATTAAATATAAAAATCAACAATCAAAATATTTTGAATTTCACCAATCAATGCGCAGGATTTTAATCCATAGGGTCCGCGTGTTTATCCGAATTAAAATCGGGTCTCACATATTTGACATTCATGTATAAGACTAATATACCTTTAATGAGTTCATTTAATTATACCTAAATTCCAATGGCATGTCCTGTTTTAATAGTATAGATTATTCATTGTAATGTTAAATCGTAAATGCAATATTATAGGAAATCTATAACTTATAAATCTAATAATATCTTTTAAATTGAGTAATACATTATTGACAAAATATTCATCAAGCTCATATGCATAATGAATTTTGTTAATTACTTTAATTTTCACTAATCCAAAAATATATCAAAATATCTTATTGAATATCTTAATTAGTTAGGTTGTTTAAAATAAAATATTTTGATAAATATAAATCATGGATTTTAAATATAATTAATAAATGCTAAGTTTTTAATCTAACCATCCACTATTAAATTATTTTCAAACACGATTTCTCTATATCATTTTAAGCAATTTTCATATTAAATAGAATTTGATTTTTAAATAACAATATATTTAAGAAAGATTATACTGATATTTGTTAGATTTTACCAGAAGATATTCAATATTCCTTTAAGAATATCACATATCATTTATTAGGTTTCCGAAAATATATCAAAATATATTATTGAATATCCTAAAAGAATAATTGAAACTTTTAATTATATATCAAAATATCATTTGTAACAATTCATAAAATTTAAATACTATTAAGTAATATAAAAATTCGATTAAAAAATCAAATTATCTGATAAATATTATTGGTTATTTGGCATATGCTA
Organism: Orychophragmus violaceus; assembly: GCA_030180135.1. Lineage (NCBI taxonomy): Eukaryota > Viridiplantae > Streptophyta > Magnoliopsida > Brassicales > Brassicaceae > Orychophragmus > Orychophragmus violaceus. Next base: position 28,752,205 of record CM058233.1, on the reverse strand, counting down.
ATTCTAATATTTTTCGGAACCGAGTAACTAATTAGTTGCATATCCAATGGTAGAAAATAAAATTGAATTGGTTAAAAAAAGAGTAATACTTGGGTTCACCCCTAGAGGTGAACCCTTTTGTTCACCTCCACATTTTCTAACCAATCAAATAATTCCACATAATCTAATATTAAAAATAAATAAAATTTTAAAAATGTTTTAAAAATAAGAAAATAAAAAACGAAAATAAAAGAAAAGAAAATATATTTTATTTCAAACAAAACTTAAAAATAATTTTTTATAAAAAATACTAATACCTAAATCTTAATCTCTAAACCCTAAATTCTAAACCCTAAACACTAAACGATAATTTGAACCTAAAATATTAAAATTAAAACTAAATCATAATCCCTAAATCCAATATGTAAATCTTACAAAATAAAAAACTAAACCCTAATCCCTAAACCCTAAACCCTAACCCAAAGAGCTTAAACCCTAATCCATAATCCATAAACCCAAAGAGCTTAAACCCTATACCATAAACCCTAATCCCTAAACTCAATATGTAAATTTTAAAAAATAAAAACTAAACCCTAATCTCTAAACCCTAAACCCTAACTCAAAGAGCTTAAACCCTAATCCCTAAACCCTAAACCCAAAGAGCTTAAACCCTATAACATAAACCCTATTCCCTAAACCTTATTTTTAATTTTATAATTTTATTTAAAAATAATATTACATGCCATATTTTTATTGGTTAATAAAGAGGGGGTGAACAAATGGGTTCACCTCTAGGGGTGAACCTAAGTATTTTCCTTAAAAAAATAAGAATAGTATCTAAATTTCAATTTAAAATATCCTATAAAGATTTTTTTAATTTCTAATAAATAAGAAGGAATCTCGAATACATATTATTAGTTAATTGGCATATGCTAATTTCAAACATAGAACCGAATGTAATTCCAAAAATTTCGCAACAAGTTAAGCAAACTATTTCTTCGAATAACCCTAGAACGACATTTTTCCTCACTATATAAGACCATGTTATTATATTCCACTTTTCCGATATATTTTGTTATTCTATTTCCCTGTTATTCCATGTTAATCCATGTTATTCTATTAGATATATATATATATATATATAATATTCGTGTAATTTCTAACATAGTTGTTTTCAATTCTCTGTATGACATATGTGAGTGTATGGATAACGGATTAATAAAAAATATTCAAAAAATAAATATATAATTAATATATTGTATTATATATAAAACCTATATAATATTATTATGATAATATTTATCATTATCTTTAATTAATATTGTTAGTTAGATTTGGATATTATGGTGAAATAATATTGTTACTTGAAGAGAAAACTAAATTAATAGTAATATTCAAAAAAGTAACTATATAATTAATATATTTTATTTAATATATATTAACCTATATAATATTTTTCCTTATCTTTAATTAATATTGTTAATTAGATTTCGAGATTCTGGTGAATTAATATTGTTATTTGAAGATAAAACTAAATTTATTGGTTGTGAATATTATGCGGTTAGAGTAATTACTTAAAAATGTCTAAAATTTAAACATTTTCACTCCTAATAAGATTTTTTTGATATTTTTTTTTTATAATTGTTCACATCATTTATCAAATAATTTGAAAATAGAAAAAACATTATAAAATATATAATTGATAGAAATTTATAACCACATAAAGCTTTTAAATTAACATACGTGGTATAACAAAACTCATTATACTCGCATAATGAGATTATTTTGTATTGGGTATATGGTAAACAAACAAATATGGCAACTTAACTTAAAAAATTCATATTAATTTTATTTCCGCACGTGCGTGCGGGCAATCACCTAAAATTTTGATTCGAATTCGGTTCGGTCTAGGTATCCGAAGAAAATAAAATAAATATAAATGGGTCTAAATTTTTTTTAAATATAAACATGACTAAACAATTCAGTTCTGCCTATTTTAACATCTTTGTGTAAACCCATATAAAATTTTAAGAAATAAAACTCAAAATACAAATGTTTTACTAAATATTTTTTGCAAGAAGAAAAAATTATTAAAATAGCTGGAAAATATTGGATTCAATTGGAGTAAAAGTGTATAGTGAAATATATAAAGTTAAATTTTCTGTATTTTGTATTAAATTTTAAAGATTCAAATTTGTTAACATTTCTAAACGGATTTAAATAGGCATGTGTTATTTATGACGAGTTTAAATGGAACAAACTAAAGTCGTCGCAAAATTCGGGTTGTAAATGGATTATAATTTTTGGAATGAAATGATGTGGAATGGCTAATTCTATAAAAGATTTACCATTTGCCTTGAATCATATTTTTGGAATACTAGGTGATCGACCCGCACGCATGTGCGGACATTATTCTGTTTTTAATTAATTTAGGTGTATTTCTCGATTAGTGTCAAGATAAAAGTTGATATAACTTTTTCTATATCGAGATGATATAAGATTTAATTCATAGTTTCATATGCATATCTGAATCATTATATTCGGATCGGATCCATAAAAGAATAAGTATATACTGATACAAAATATTATAGCATTGTATGTATGGAAAAATTAAAAGTAGTATATAAACATTCGGTTTTTGTTGGACATATTTTTTGATTAATATTTTATATTTAAGAATGTAAAGCTTATTTAAACCACCTTTTCTTGAACCAATGAATGTGCTCCGCGTACACAGAATGTCGTGTCGCTTTAAATCAAGATTGACATGCGTGAGGGTCTCTTCGATAACCATCATCTCTTCTGCTTTAAATATAGCCTATACTATCATCACTCTTCACCATACTCACTTCTTCCTTTCCCTCGGTTATACCAAAACTTCCATTTGTTTTCTGGCTTTTATCTTTATTCCTAAATTATACATGCAAACATTTTCATCGTTTTTCTTCTGTTCGAATCTGTGTTGACCTCCGGAGTCATGCATGATCGAGTTCGTCGATGAACTTATGGTCTTTTTGCTAAGGGGTAACTCGTCATTAAATAGATTTTTTTCCAAACTTAAGGGCGACGCTCATATCCTTTATTTGGATCGATATGATGCGTCGTTAATTTCAGTAACATGTTGTGGTACGCTATTCCGAGATCGGTTGTTTTCCACGTAAGCTAATACCTGCTTTTATATTTTTGTTTGGGATCTTCGAATATAAGAACCCTGATATATATATTTATTTATTTTTATTTAGAGCAACCGACTGTACCAAATCGGAGTGGACCTGTCCCGAAAGACGTGGAACAAATTGCTCTTTTGGCAAGCTGTTCAGCGGAGATCGGTTGGTCGCGAGATGGCCGTTTTGGAATTGTTATCACGCTGTTTCATAATTCTTTTTACCCCATGAAGATCCTCTGACCGGTGTTGATTTCATCACGGTTCCCATCTGTGCAGCTTACTATCGGGGAAACGTCTTGCGAGGAAGACAAACAAATGGTCTTTCAAGAAAGGCCAGTCGGCGGCGAGATAATTGTTTGAGATCGATTCCTCTGAGTTCCTTAATTTTAAGGAGAGCGTTGGTTTCGGTGTTTATCTCATAACCATTTCTATCTCATAGACGTCTTACTGAGAAAAGACTATAATCGTCTGTCGAGAAAGAGGTTCGGTTTCTGGCGTTTAGAAACCGATATCACAAGTCAAGCTTCGGTTTGGTAGAACTTGTTTGAAGAAATTATTTTATGTTTAGAATATTGAGTAGTCCGACTTGTAATATCAATTGTTTGGGATAAATAAAACAAAGGAAAATAGCTAAGCAATTTCTAAACGAAGGTTAATAGCTAAGAAAATTTATTAATTTCTCTTGTAATATTAATTTTTGCGGAGGAATAAAACAAATGACAATAGCTAAGAATATTCTTAACAAACCGCTTAACTTACTTAGCAAATAATTTGAACTATAAAAAAGGATATTGTATCTGTCAATAAATTTTAGAATATTGACAGATATTCTTGGTAATGACATAGACATTATAATATTAAACCTGAATCACACCATTATATTATTGTCTACTCTATAACAAATAAAATAAGCACTTATGTATCTAACCTGCTATCCATCAAATCAAAATGAATATTTTTCCAAGAGAAACCTGATGGAAGGTACCATCGCTGCAGAGTACCAACATTAATAAATCTTCCGAAGACATCTAACACAAAAAATGAAAAAAAAATTAAAACTGAGTACAAATTAATCAAAGAATTATATATTTTTAAATTAAATTTGTAAACACACTTACCAAGACTTGTATTAATTTTATGCTCGCCCATGTAAATTTTAGTGAATGGGACAAAATGAAAGAAAAAACTATCAACCCCACCGGCAGCCCTCTCTAGGGATGTTTGCTCAGTAAACAAAATTTCTCGAGGATGAGATGTTTCGCGAAGATAATTCGTACAAAAACGAACCTTAAACGTTTGAATGATAACTGTAGTATCCTCAATAATAATTCTCGTCCAAGATGGTTGCCAAAATTTCTTAGGAATTATTGTTTGAATTTTAAAACCCTGCGAGGAAATTTTATAATAATAAAAAGACCTTACACAAATATAGCATGCAATAACTTCTAAGAGCTGAATATAGATTAGTAATCGATATCTGAACTCTAACCCGTTCGTCTACCAATATGAGATCGATCGTTGGAACGGATGGGAAATAAACTTGCTCCACTTTCTAAGAATTCGAGCTTTGATTCGCCATTTAGCTAAAGCACACTTAAATCCGAAATATTTGTTAATTCTCTGCTATCAAGATAATCCGTACCTTCTGAATCCATGATATCATAGTTGCGATTTGCAAATTAAAAATTATATATATAGAGATTTTCCATTAATTTAGCTCTAAGTTAGTAAAGTAGAATATTAATATACTATGGAATATTTTCTCATCTATAAAAAATGATTTTTTTTTTGGTTTTTAGATGAATATATAACAGAATATCTGATTTAAGAAAGTCTGTTGAGAAATTTTAGAAATAAAAATTTTAAGTAAATATTAAGGTAACTAAATTAATATCTAGATCCGTAACTATACATATATTCTAGGCGATACTAAAGATATATTATCACAATTCTAGTAATTACTTAATATGTACTATTACAAATGCATAAGTGAATGATATTTATACATATATCGTTAGACAGTTATCGTCATGTATTCATCTAAAAACAACATTAAGAAGATGTAACATTTACAGTTGATTTCTTCAATGGCCCCAGTTATGAATAAGTTGGTATTACGATATTTGGTTGTATGGTTTTGTATGAGAATTTGTATAATCAAATAAAATGGCAAAAACACATAACGATAAAAATCAAATCAAATAGTCATTACATCAAAATAAAATATAATCAAAGAACTAACTATCGCAAATCATTCACTTGTCGAATAATGATCTTAATCATGGTTCTAGATTCTTCAGAGATGTCACTTATACCTGCAAATGATCGGAAAACAATTAGTCAGAGATTTATATCTAAATGATTAATATTATGTAGGATTGATTTAATTTAAAACTTACATCAAATAGTCCCACTTCTTAATGGCCGGAATATCATTGTCAATAAGCACTTCAGTTATTTCGTCAACAGATGTGACAAACTTTTTACCTATGTTTATAGTGTATAACTAAATACAATTAGATGTGAGTTGCTAGTAATTAAAACATACAGTACATAATAATGACAGAGATCAGGTAAAAAACCTGGGTAGCTGTCAATCTTACATAAACGCATAACACAACAATGAATAGAATCTGGTCCAAGTTTGATTGCCTTGTACAATTGCTTTGCATGGTTACCAAACAGAATGCATGGAATGACATTGCCACTGCACATAAAACAACCAAGACATTTGTCTAACCTATACACTCATAAAAAGGGTATCTTATATGTTTACCGATTATTAAATACCTTTCATCAATAAGTTGGAATTTAATCTTAAATGGATTTGGACCGGTTTTATGAATGATTTCCAAATCTTCAACTCGTCGGACTAAGCCAACTAAATCTATGCGATATGAAACACTATATTAATAGAAAATTATATTGTATCAAATACATATTCGTAAAATGATATGAATGGCTCACCGATCAAGTATACATAACTATGAATACTTTTATATTTATGTATATAATTTAATATATGTTAATATTAATTATAAATTATAACGGTATTACAATCCATATATTTAATGGTTTTCAGATGTTAATAAGTCCATTTTACGGTAATAATATTTAGGTACATAACTATGAATAGTTTAAATTTCGTACTCTATGAATATATTTGGAAATATTATATTGTGTAGACATAAAATGGATACATAAATAAAACAATCAAGCAAAACGAATAAAAAATACACGAATTCAATAAGAGATATAACAAAACATGTAATCTAAATCATATTAAAATAAAACCAATAATAGAATATGGTCTTTATTAAAAACCCTACAAATAATAAACTCAAGAAATCCAGGAGTTAATCAAATAAATTCTGCAAGAAGAACAACCAAAAACCAAACAAAAAAAACAAATGAGAAGAAAGATTGCATGTAAACACAAAGGCAAGGTAATCATTCACTATCCTCCTCGTCAAAAATCACTCTCGATCTTTTTGTTGTGGAAGACTTGTCATCTTATTTTTTGATTACCACATTTCTTTTCTTAGATACCGGGGTAATCGAGTCACAAAGTGAAAGATTTGAACTCTCAGATGATTAGTCAGCATAAGGGGATGAGATCCAGAATTGTCAAATGAGTTCGCGAGCAACTGAGTAAGATAAAATCACAAAAGATAACATAAAAACAATTATCGATTAGATCAAATAAATAAATAATTAGTCAAATTAATACATGTTCAGTTTCAGACAAATACTGATTAACCCTCTCTTGATCAGCCCAAGCATGTGTCACAACAAATGGTTGGTTCTTATTCTTTCTGTTGTCTTCAGAAATTGTGATTTTGAATAAAACCTTTCTACCGATCAAATCGGTAAAGCATTGAGGTAAAGTTCCTGAATCTTCGGACTACAATCATTATTTAAAAATAACAAATGATTATCTATACATATATAACCAAACCGATACATAAGATCTTAAACAAAATATGTAAATATATACCTCATTAAATTCTTTAACCACAACATTCGCAGTGAGATAGAGAAGTTTTTCAACGGGTCGATCAAACATCAGAAACTAGTTTCTGATTGAGAATTGTCCTTAACTCGAAGAAGAACAAAGTAACTACAAAATTCGATTCGAGAAAAAAGTTGATGTTAATATAAATCTATACATATATACCAATTAAGAAAATGTGATGTTTGTATTATAGCATGCATTCACATTTGTAACAATTTCGTTACATGTCGTACAATCAAACTCAACTGGTTTTCCATCGTCCTCATCATTACTTGCATCGTACACCTTATTGTTGCATACATCACATGCAGCATAGTACCAACTTTGACTCAAATCAGTTGAATCAATGGTGGCACATGTAATGCATTTTCCATGCTTAAATAATTACAACACATTGACATATCAATAAATCAACTAATTTCAGATTTTTCCAAAAATCACTCTTAGGAAAAGTATGCTTACCTCGTAATCAACTACAATCTCTGATATTGTGAGTTTCTTGTTCTTTTTACCAAAAAAAACCTAATCATACAGAGTCATATTCGATCCAAGTGAAAGTTGACTTGATTCACCATTGGTAATCATTAGATTATCTGATGGTAAGGTTTTTATAAAAAAACACACATGTCCATATCTTAGTTTAAAAAAAAATATTTATAAAAAAAAATATTTTTAAGACAAAACTCTTACCTCTTGCGAAACTTGTTGACGTAAGAACTGTTTGGATTGAGAAGAACTTTGGTTGAATTAAATCCAATGGATACGGACCATTCATCTTCGTTTTAAAAGAATACATGATTAGTATACCAGATTATTTAGATCTAAACTAAATAACTATAAGCAAAAAATATAAATGATAACCGCGGATAATTGACCTTGACAAGATTTGCTGCTTGCAAATCTCATGAAAAAATGATTTCACCTCCTTCACTATTTGCATTGAAATCAAACACTTGTTGAGCATATTCACCCCATAGTGTACACTTTAAACGCAAATCTCTGCAAATCGATGAGATACAATATATGAATAAAAAATTAAAATACTAAATTACATAATATATGTACACTTACGAATCATTTCTGAGCTCAAGGTTTAATCTTTTTGTGCTCATTCCATTTTGTTTCTTGACATTATCTAAAGACCCTAGAGCAACGATTTGACCAATAATGTCTGCAAATAATTGTAAAAAATAATGTATAAATACATATTCAAATTATTTTTTAACAAAACTAAGCAGGTTAAATATAACGAACCGATCAAGACATTTTTTTTCAAAAGCACCAGCGAGAATTTCATCAAAACGAACACAATATTTCTCTTCCACCTCTTCAGGAAAGTCCTCACATAATGTGATTTTGGTCTGATTTGTAAACGTTATTTTAAAAGTCAGAGGATTAGTCTTATATTCATTTGAATATGTGACACATCCAAATCTTTCAATACAAATTGCCTCATCTTCAAAGAACGTTTGACCAAATTTTCTTGCCATGTGCTGATCGAGAGTTGCATGTATTCTTGTACCCTGATTATCGAGGTTTAAAAAACTAAAGTTAGTATATCATATATACGAATATAAATGTGTAACAATTTCAAAATGTTCAATCGTTACAAAAAACTTGATGTTTAAAATAAGATTATAGTAACTAATAATAATACCTCAGAGTCAACTAAAACCATCTCAATGGCTTTCAAAACATTGGAAAAAACAACCTTCCATGAAGAGTTATTATCTTCACATTAATCTTGTATTTATCCAAAGAAGCGGGGATGATTTCTTTGATAGTAACCTGCTTTATTTTCTTTTTGATAAAAATCGACATTTTTTGCTGTAGAAATAATATAAAAATGTTTCAATAGTATTCTTCTCTAATGAATAAATCTCCTTGTATATATAGAAGGTGAGAAGTAGGTTTAAGATAATATCGGGTGGAAGTGGCCGCTTGTGTTTGTGTGGGGTGAAAGCAATACATAATATATGGAAAGTGTCATATATTTTCTACTTTTAGGATATATTATTGTTTATGTAAATTAGAATCTCGTTAGGATATATTATTGTTACATATAGTTAGGGTATCTATAACCAAAATATTTATTTCAATGTAAAATATTCTCTTAATTTGTGAACAATAAAATGTTCAAGTTACACAAACCTGCTGGGAATCATCCGATATTTAAGATTGTCAATCTAAATTATTGCTAAATCGGAAAACTACAACTATAATCTTATTATTAATCTAACGAACAATATTTTGTTAGATTGAATTATGATATTTTGTTTAACAATAGACTTACTCGGAATGTGAAATATTGTCGCACTTTTTCAAATTTATTCATTTTATAGACATCAATGCAAATACAAAAATTTGTTAAGTTATTCAGTTTAGCGATATATTTTTTAGTTTATTCTCAAACCGATATACAAAGATGTTTAAATTGCAATATTGTCTTAATTTCTTTGTGTCTACATCCAGGGTTGTGTACAAATAATTGTAAACCATATTTCGAACCAAAACCATAAATACGTTTTCAATGTCAGAATAAGACAATAATAGGATTTATACTGTATCATTTAAACAAACTTAAATTCATTCGAAATAAAACTACCATGGACTGGAAAAATAAGAGATTATTTACAAAAAGAGGATTTGATCAGGCTTTAATCGGACTATCGGGACTGAAACTCATATGAAACTCAAAAGAGTATTTACCAAAACAATTATTTACCACCAATTCAATTTCTATAGTAACAGAAAAAGAATATTCTGAGCTACAGGCTCATTAGCTCAACATGGATATGTGATGTGAACTTACTATGTCTTGATAAAAACAATCAATCGGACTTTTACATCTCACGCTCCTTCTTATACGCTCATTTGACCTTAGCTTTGTGATTACCGAGCTTATTCTTTCATGGGACCAAACGAACAAAACAGAAAAAAAAAAAAAAAAACAAAACCATTTAATAATGGATAATATGAAGAAAGCTAAAGTGTATTTACGAAAAAGAGTATATAATCAGGCTTTATCCAAACCCATCGGGACTGAACCTCGAAAAGTATTTACCGAATCAATAGTTTACCATCAAATCCATATCTATAGTAATAGCCAACCCTTATTCGGACCATAAGCCTCATTGGGACAAAAGGGTCATGTGATGTGAACTAACAACGTCTTGCCAACAACATCCAATCGAACCGAACTTCTTCTTTCATGGGACCAAACGAACAAAACAGAACCAAAATACCAAAAACATAGAAATCCTTTGAAAACCGGCAAGAAGAAGAAAGCAATAGAAATGACACCGAATCATTTGACCAAAGTTTTTATGATCCGGAAGAACACTTCCACGGCCAATGAGAAAAACAAATGAGACAGAAAGGTTCTTGAAATTTTGGAAGATGCAGACGATTTGTGTTTTTAAGCCACCCCAAGCTCACCTTATATAGGATTTCAAAACTTCTCTCGAAAGCTTGGTATATGCCCTAGAATATCTTTTTTTCAAACTCGAAATAATAGGATATTCAGTAAGATATTATGATTTTTTTTAAGAAAATGAATTAATTGCTTAACTTTAAATCGAGCTGATGGCATTCCTGTAAATAAATCGAATCCCAAACCCATTTGTTTATTTTTAGGCTTGTCATGTCACACTTCCACGTCATCATTATCCGCCTCTAGATCCCTCTCGTGACGACACATCAGCATTCGCCCAAAATTACTTCTCATTTAAAGGTATAGATATATCTAAAATTATCCCAAAGTATTTTTTTTCTGCTTGAAACACACTACACAGTTGACCAATAACAATGGATTTTGAGTGACTTTTTAAAATTCATGTTTGAATAACATATGATCTTTTAGATTACCTTAAATCATTTAACATGGTGTTATTGGTTGTGTATTTTAATGGATTTAGAAATTTAAAATAAATAAAGTGTTATTGGTTCTATTATTTTAAAATTCATATCAAAATCTAGTGATTGGTTCAATGATTTTATAATCCATATTTAAATACAATATTACTGGTTTTATGATTTTGATATTGATTTTAAAATAGTGTTTTATTCAATAACAAGAATTTGTTTAATAATTTGCTTTGGAATTTGATTTGAGTGGATATAAGTGGTTTTAATATCATAATTCAAGGAGCAAATATTGAGTTAAACCTTATTATTTTGGTTGGATTTGTATTATTTGTTTAAAGAATTATCATAAAGCATATTGTCCATCTTTCATTATATTCTATTTTATGTTCAGGTTAGCAATATATGTGTCATTTTTATCCAGTTTTGGATACACCTTCATAATTCATATAGCAGTTGGCTTAAGATCTATTGTGGGTAATCATAAATCTCTGAGTGCATGTGTACAAATGTAATATCAGATTAAAGATGCAAATTAGTAAAGAAAAATAAAATATAGTTTCCTATATCAAAGCCACCTCTATTTAGACATAATATATTATATAACATTTGAAGCAACATTAAATAATTCTGAAAAGCCAATTTTATTTTAAAAAAAACTTTGTAATCAAACGGAATTACACATTAAAAAATCCAATAATATATGATAAAAATAAAAATACAACAGAAAATAATAACTAACTTCCCATGACATTATGCTTAATATAACACTCATCAATGGATATGCTAATGAATATATCTTTCTCCCTAACTAATGAATCATTTTAATTGCCTCATACTAAACATGTACCTCTAAATTATAAACTTCTTTTATAGCTTCCCATAAATTATTCTTCTTTGTTTTTGCTTCTCTTTTCTCCCTCTTGTTTTTATCTTGCTTCCCTACCTTCTATCAAATTGAAGAGTTTATGAATGATTGTTGTGAAAGCATTCATCTCGGTACAAACTTTTCCTTCACCTTCTTTTCGAATAATTGGATCATCAACATTGTTAAGAGGAATAGTTATTTGTCTCTTTCTTAAAGGGAGTTTTTCCAAATGTCCGTTGAACTGCTGCAAAAAAAAGATGATTGTGTTTCATAATTTTTATTGATTTTAATAGAAAACTTTTCATCATAATTTGTTGTTCCTTTTTTGTTTCCACAAATGCAGCTATTCGAGCATTAGTAGTATCACCTAATCTAATCGCATTTTCACCCGCCGATTCATTCTCTTGAAATATCAATTTGAGATCATCAAAATTCTTCAAAAGTTTCATCACATAATTTTTTATACTAGGATGTGCTTAAAATACAAAAATAAAAATTAATATGATGAAAAATCTGTGATGATATAGTTTTGTGAAATAAAGTTTACCTTTATATATTCAGTCCACGCTTCATCTGTAGCCACAAATCGTTTTTGGTTGAATCTCATCCAAACTCAGAACTGAAGCGAAGAAGTTATACACCACTTATATATTTTTCTTTCAAAATATTCATTACGTTTGAGTAGTGTTGATAAGTTTTGGTGCAACCATGTATTTTATTGAGATCATGTAGTATTCGTCTCTCCACTATGAACTTGCTGAATATACCATCTGTCACGCAAACCCCACAACAACACCATCTAACAGTAAATTAATCAAAGTTATGTTTTCTTTAGGACTCCATTGATTATATGAACATTTTGCTCCATCTTGTGGTGGTTCATGTAGATCTTGATATGATTCTTCAATTGATGCTTTTGGTTTTTTAGAGTTTTGTGTGTTTATGTGTTTTATGATTTTTTTTCTTCAAGTAAAATAGAGATTATATAGAAATTATGAAAAATACATAATATAGAAAATGGAAAACTGGTTGAGAGATTATAAAAAATATTTGTTTTGAAGTGAAAATATTCATATAAAATTGGTGATCAAATAGTCGACTGTTTCTATTTTTGATATATTTTTTTGTTTTAAACGTAAACTTTACATTAATAAATTTACTTTTCCTTTTTATCAATCATATGCAAAGTAATAAATTTACATAAATCATTATTCATATCTTATATTTAAACTCATTTAGTTTACATAAACGAAGAAATGTACAACTAAAGAAAAAATGTATAATTTATATAAATAATTATTTATGTCACAATTTGTTTTTATAAAAGTCACAAAATTTTATGAATATACAATTTACATAAATAATTATCTTGTATATAAGTTACAATTTATCTTTTCATTTAATTAAAAATGTATACTTTATTTTTTGTCAAATAAAACAAAATAAAATGTATAGTTTACATAAATAATGATTTTAGTTTCTTATTTAAATAAATAAAAAAGAGAATGCCCACTATCAAATAAGATAATAAAATTTTGCCTATAATAATAGGTCTCTTCTTCAGCTTAATCACACTTTTGACTACTCTTCATCTCTATTAAAGTATTTAGTAAGTATCTTTTATTTTCTACTTTTTTACTTTTAAGAATTATTTTTTGATGTTTGCCAAACGTAATAGTGATGTTAGTGCTTGTTTTGATGGGTTAATTTTTTTTATGAAGAGGCATTATCAAACATGGATCAAACATTTTTTGGAGAACAGGAAAATCTTAGAAGAGGGAGAGAGAGAAAGAGAGAGAGAGGGAGAGAGAGAGAGAGAGAGAGAGAGAGAGAGAGAGAGAGAGAGAGAGAGAGAGAGAGAGAGAGAGAGAGAGAGAGAGAGAGAGAGAGAGAGAGAGAGAGAGAGAGAGAGAGAGAGAGAGAGAGAGAGAGAGAGAGAGAGATGTCGCTTGAAGATGATGAGTTAGATGCCCATATTACTTTATTGGTGCTGTTAATTTCTGACGGATGATGTGTTTGAAGAAAACAACTACAACAAAACCAATTGTAAATTGAACGTCCTATTTTGGGTCTTGTTGTGCAACCTAAACACTCAATTCCTTCTTCATTTTCCAACTCTCTTTCGTATCTGACGCACTCTCGTGGTCTTTTTCTCAACTGTTTTCTAATTTGGGTGTCGGAGAGCCATCGAAAAACATACCATTGTGTTTTTAATGTCTGTTGACATTGTTCGTTTTGCAAGAAACTTGGCCATTAGAAGATGAGAAATCTCCTAAAATGTTTAAATCAAGTATTTTTATTTGTTTTGGTGTCATTTTCCATTTGGTTTCGACTTTAGTATTGAGTATGCATTGGCTTTATTACTGAACCCGATTCTCGAACCCGACCAAAATCAGGGTTCAGATCAGGTTCGAGTATATACAAATAACCTGATTGGTTATTACTCTAAACAATGTTCGGGTTCGGGATAAGGTTAAACCGAAGACCCGAACAACACCCAATTAAAATTGATACCCTACACTTTAGGTTAATTAAACCGATATAAAAATGATACACCGAAGACCTCTCTGGCGTTCTCTCTTCCCCTTCACTTCCTAAAATCTAAACCTTAATCTTTTGTCGATTCGAGTTCCACCCTATAAATCCCTTGTCGATTCCAGCTCCCCATATAAATCCTTTGTCGAATCCACTCTTTATTTTCTCAAACTGGAAACAAGCACAACTCGTCTCCTCCATCAGAGACGTCAAGAAACTATTCTCAAGTATGAGAGACTCTTTCTTTGTTTCTGAAATCTACTCAGTTCGCTTGGTTAAGTTGAGCTTGAGCTTGAGTTGGAATCATGAGTCCTAATCATTCTTCTTCAGATTCAAGCCCACTTATTATCTCTCTGTTGTCTTCATTTTGAGAATCTGACATGAAATGATAATGCATTGTAGCTTAACATAAGAACCACATTCAAATAAGCATAAACGTCTAATACTTTGTTTAAAGAACTCAAACATCTATTCTTTTGATCTGACTTTGTGTAATCAGAATGTTTGAAAGCTTATACATTATAGCTTATCTCGGTTCCATTTTTGGTATCAAAGATTCTGATTAAACAAAGTCAGAGCTTTGACTTTGTTTGTAAAACTCAAGAATCTGTTTTTGTATTAACTTCAAAAATTTGACTTCTCTTTTCTTATTATTTGCATGTGGATTCATCACCTGTTCAAAATCCTCAAGATGTTGAGACGAATAACAATGAAGCGGATAACACTACTAAGAGCCGAGAGAACAATGGATACCTGGATCAATCGGAAATACTTCCACTACAAGAAAACAACATTTTAGCGATAGGAAATTGCGACTATACTTGTAGTCGTAACATTTTGCGACTATTTGGAGACACTATCGCGACTATTCTGCGACTACAAATATATGGTCATCTATTAGTCGCTAATATATGACCAAAATTGATTGTCCCTAATTTAGTTGCAGATTTACGATTGATTAACGATCATTGTTGAGACCGGAAACAATAGTCTTAGCGTAGTCGGTAATTTGGCGACTATCCTGCTTCTGATGTGAACGGTCGTAGAAAAATCCCAAATTAGTCACTATGTGGGCGATTAAATTGATATTTCGTGTATAGTAGTAACAAAGTCGTTAATTTTTCACTATTGTTACGACCAATATGCAACTCATTATTCGTGTCGCAAAGTAGTCGGTTATGGGTCGTATCATATAGTATGTTTTTTATTTAGTAATAATAATATAATATAGTTTGGTTATATTTTACATATTTGTGGTAGGTGTACCAGTATCATGCGACGTACATTTATGACCATTAATGGTAGTGGCCAATTTTGTCTACATAGTCTAAATTCAGCTCTATCTTCGTTTTCATTTGTAGAAACATAAAGAAATTGGAAATCTAGTTATATGGAGGGAGGCTACAATAATTATAGCTACCATCGGGAGTGGATGTATAGTAAGTTCGATGAAGCCACATATAATTTCTAGTCAGCCTTCAAAACGGGGGTGGAAAATTCATGGAATTTGCCAAAAGCCAGCCTTTAGTGCTGAGCAATGGCGGTAAGTTTCACTGCTCATGTAGTGTTTGCAAGAACGAAAAACAGGAAACCTCGGAAAAAGGAATTCAGAGTCATCTGTTTAGTAGAGGATTTATGCGTGATTATTATGTTTGGTATTAGCATGGAGAAGAAATTGGTTTGGATATATGAACGAGTTATGTTGATTTGAATGGTCTTGTTTGTAATGTAGTATAAGATATATAAGTGGATATGGTGAATGATGCATTTCGTGATTACGCGAGTAATAGTGAAGAACCTGTACATAATAATTCAAAACAATTTTATGACCTGTTAAAAGGAGCCAACAATCCTTTATATGATGGTTGTCGTGAAGGCACTCCCAATTATCCTTCGCTGCTTTGGTCTTGCAAAAAAAGGCATAACATAATATGAGTGAAAGGTTAGTGAATTGATTCAATATGTGAAATGAGGACATAGTATTTACCAGAAGGAAACCAGGCAACATGATCAAATTACGAGACAGAGGAACTGATGCGCAATTTAGGCCTCTCGTATTATACAATTGATGTTTGCATGAACAATTGCATGATCTTCTGGAAAGAAGACTAAAAGGAAAATAAGTGTTGGTTTTGTGCTACACCAAGATGGAAGCCGAACGAGAGACAAAGTAGAACCAAAGTACCTTACAGTCGTATGTGGTATCTACCAATTGCTGACAGACTGAAGAGAATGTATCAAAGCGAGAAGACTGAAGCGACAATGAGATGGCATGCCGAGCACCAAACGAAGGAGGGAGAAATGTGTCATCCATCTGATGCGACGGAGTGGAAATCATTTCAAGCTCAACATCCTCTGTTTTCCCAAGAACCCGTAACGTTTATCTTGGATTATGTATAGATGGGTTCAATCCATTTGACATGTCTCGTAATCATTCGTTGTGGCCCGTAATCTTGACTCCAATAATTAACCCCCTGATATGTGCATGAATACACAATACTTGTTTCTTACAATTCTGAATTCTGGGCCAAATCATCCGCGCGCTAGTCTTGATATCTTCCTCCGACCCCTTGTTCATGAGTTAAAGGAATTGATGCATACGATGTGTCGTTGAATGACAATTTTAAACTATAAACAATGATGCTATGAACGTTAAGAGAATTCCCGGCATATGGAATGTTATCAGGATTGACGACCCATGGTGGATTGTCTTGTCCTATATGCATGGAAGATACAAAATATTTTTATCTGCCTAAGGAAAGGAAGACTTGTTGGTTTGATAGTCACAAAATATTTCTTCCATATGGACATCCACTGAGGAATACTAAAAAAATACTTATTAGAGGGAAAAGACGCCTCGAAAGAGCACCCACCTGAGGCTTTGGATGGTGAGCAAATTTATAGCGAGCGATTGCAAGGTGTAAATCCACCGAAAATAAAGGACATCGGTGGAAACAGTCACGAAGAGAAGGAGCTTGGCAATGGGAAGTGGCATAACTAGAACAACGAAAGCATATTATGGGAGCTTCCGTACTCAAGGGACCTCAATCTCCGACATAATCTTGATTTGATGCATGTAGAGAAGAATTGTTTTGACAACGTCATGAATACTCTCATGAGTGTGAAGGGTAAATCAAAAGACACCATCGATCATGTCCAGAATTGATATAGAACGGTTTTGTTCTTGGCCACACCTACATATTGATGGTGTGAGTAAAGCTCATTTCCCCGTACATATTAACCGACGATGCCATAACAAAAATACTAGAATGTGTGAAACATGCAGTCAAATTTCGAGATGGCTATGCGGCCGACTTAGCTAGTTGTGCTGACATGGAGAACATTAAGTTTTCATGGATGAAGAGCCATGACTTCCACGTTTTAATGGAGCAAATACTTCCATTTATCTTTACCAAACTCTTAGACCGAAACGTCCACCTTGCATTATCAGGTGCTGATTAATTTTACTTATAGTATATATAATATGAATACTTACCAACAGTTTATATTTACCAAAAGTTTATATTGATAATTAAGTATGAGTATAGTATTTTATATTTACCAAAAGTTTCAAATAAATAAATAAATATATATATATATATATATTGTAGGGGTTGGAGGTTTCTCCGCGACTTATGCTCGAGAACTTTACAAAAAAATCGCGTCCAAATTCTCGAAGAAAATATAGTTTTAATCATATGCAATTTAGAAAAGATCTTTCCACCATCATTTTTCGACGTGATGGAGCACTTACCAATACATCTACCCTACTAAGCTGAAGAGGCCCGATGCAATATAAATGGATGTACCCTTTTGAAAGGTTTTTCAAAAAATTGAAGGGAATGTAAAGATCGAACAAGAGATATGCGGCAGGATCCATTTTCAATCATATATAAATGAGGAGATAGCTTATTTCTCAGAGCACTACTTTGATGCGAATATAAAACGAAATCAAGGTAAAGCGCTATGGCCAGTCACATGTTCACATGGTAGCTATTAATTAATTATAATTTTTTCTAAACTAATTAATTTGGTCAGGTTAACCAGATTCACCGAAGGTGAAATCCCCGTATATCATGTCAATGTTCCTGATATATTTACTCAAGTAGGTCATCCAAGTGGAATGAATGCAATAAATCTAGCTTTCAGAGGAAGACTATAGATGCACACATGTATATGTTCTACGAAACTGTGGATTTTTGAGCCACTAGAGAGGTATATATATATATATGAAATTAGGCATGTCTTATCTTTCAGTTTAATATATTCCACTATATATGATTTCTCATATAAGTTTTGAATGAAATTAAAGGATGTTTGAAAATTATATGTCTATAAAATATCCAGAACTCTCCGAAGAAAAAATGTATCCTTTTTCTCCTTGGGTGCTAAAGATAGTGCATGGATCCGTGCAAAAATCTAAAACATGACCCATCTATTTTACAAGAGGATATTTATTTCATACGGAGAATCACAGCGAGGGACGGAAGACATGTAACAATGGTATACGTGTTAAAAGAGAGAATTATGTTGACGCATCTGATGCAGCTGATTTCCACGGGATCTTAATTGATATCATACAACTCGAGTATGAGGGAATTGTGAATTTGAGAATCACACTTTCTAAGTGTAAATGGTACAACCCTATGATCGGTAGAGGCACTCGGAGGAGTAATGCTGGCATTGTAGACGTTCTTTCATCAAGAAGATACAATAAAGACGGACCATTTGTTCTAGGTAAGTATGTTCCTTACCTGTCAATCTTATTGCCTTTAAATATATGTATGTATATAACTTCATTCAGTACATACATATTGGACAACCTCACAAGCGGATCAAGTTTGTTATATCTCGTATCCATACACGAAGAAACCAAAGCATTTGTGGCTAAATGTTCTTCAAGTCAACCTGAGGGGAAATATTTCATGAGATTATGGTGATATGGAACCGATTATTTTGCAACAAGAAAATGATGATCTTGTGATAATGACTAGAATCGAAGATCTCGTTATCAATAGGTTGGTACAAGGAGAAAACCCAATACATCTTGATTACGAGGTCGGGGATGCGGAACCAGAAGATGAATTTCGCTGTAATTTATCCTCTTCTGATGCGGAGGATGAAGATGATGATGAAGAACAGGATGAAGAACCCTAGTAATATGCTAATTATATTTGTCGATGTAATTTATCGTCTTTTCACTTGCGAAACTAATGAATTTTTATATTTCATCAATTAGACCTGCCAAACCCAACATTATACCTTTATGTAGCCGCAGACATTTATATATCATTTCAAACATTCGGGTTTTTTTTAATGAGTGAAATGTTAACTTTCAATAATTAAGGTTTTTAAACAATGGCAGAGTATTAGCCAAAGTAGCAAAAGAAAATTAAGATTTATTGGAGCAGAACTTGAAGACTGAAGTAGTGGCGTTTTCCCAAAGTAGCTTCAGCACAACAGTGTTGTTAGTCTTGATTTTGTTCGCCTTGTAGAATTCTCTTAAGCCATCAATTAAACGCAATCACCGCATCCTACTTTCAAATGTCATCACCAGTTTGACAGACCATTTCACTCCAGCCTCATCCACCATATATATGGTCTTGCATGCCGCTTTTTCTAATTCATTGGCATTGCTGAATGACTGGGGAAGAAACCGCACAAACAAAATATGGTGTAACAGAATACAAAAACAGAAACCATAAGCGAAATAAAGTTACTTACAATTCTGCTACTCTTGATACTCTCTGTCGTGACATTTAGTGTAACAAAGTTCTCTTTAACTCCTGAAACAAATCATACAATCGTTAGATAGTACTAACACCAAAACAAAACAAAAAAAATCTATTAGTCTAAGAAAACATTATATGATAACTCACTCATGTCATCCGGCCGATTTTTCGTTGGAGTCTTTACCCATTGGAGTTCACAGCAATTGGGTCCACATGCAGTTATATGGAATTTTAAATCTCCAAAGTACTTGAATATTAAAAAATCTCTGACTCGTAAATCATGTCCCTCGGCGAACTCTTTTCAACCTTCAGTTATTATGTCACCAACACGTTTCACAGGAAATTTCAGGGTACACACATCTGAAGTGAGCTCACCAGCTGTAATATTAATTTTTCTATATATGTGGTCTTTGTAGAACTTTATTGGGATACTCTGCAACGCCCAAAAGAACCCAACTAAGAAGAAGTAAACATTACATATAGAGATAAAGAGAGAGGAATCACTAATTACATACCATATGCGAAAGGAATCCGGGAAGGAGAGGCTTGAAGAAATGAGGGTTTCCTATTAGTGCAACCTTTAGTAGTGTGAAGTTAATCTACCAACATGAATTACCCAAAAATCAGAAACACAATCTCAAATAATAAAGGAAACTTCAAAAAAATGACCATGAAATCAGTCAGACTTGATACCACCGACATGCACTCAATTGTAAATCCACCAAAAATACGAATCTAACTATTGAAGACTTATAGACAAAAATCGGGTATAAAATGAGAAGAAATACCTCAGGCAGATTCATGTCGCAGCAGATGAATAACACGATGGCAGAAAGGAGAAGATTGTCCAATTTTGAGAAAGGTTATGATGGTTTATTAAGATATTTCAATCGGTTTATGATACTCTACCAAAATATTTGGTTTAGGCATGATAATATTTTTTGTTTTGGCGGGTCTTTATAAGATTAATATTTTATTTTCATATGAAATTATGACTTTTTGTTTTATTATCATATATATACATGATATTTGAAATACAGTGTGAGTATGGATTTTGTTAAGAATCTGATGGATATTATGTTTTTCAAAGCTAAGTGTAATGAGTAAATTTTGACCAAAATTGTAACTAGTAAAAATGTAAAGCTCCTTACAAGTCCCTATATAACATAAGATTTTAATATAATTACAAATCTTTGTAACTTTGTTCTAATAATATTATATATACGGTTATGTTCTAATCGTATACTAGATACATTTTTTTTTGAACAAATGATAACTACAAGATATGTTACTATATATTAATCACTTCTTACTAAAATATGGCTATCAATAACTGTTATTAAATATAAATATTAAACATGAAAACATGATAAATAAAAATAAGATTCTTAAGTAAGGTTCATTTAGCATAATAAAAAGTTAATGTTCTCAAGAAACAGACACTAAATTATACATGAGATTTAGATAGGGATAACAATACTACTGCTTCCAGCAACATCAGTGTCATGGGCCTCTTGCTGGAACATGAGATCTTGAACCTCCTTAAGTCACGAATTGAATGTGTAGTGTGATAAGCATTCCACAGTGTCAACCCATGTCTCATCAAGTTCACCTACATAAAACTAGAATTTTAGCGAACAATCCTAAATTATTATATATAAACTAATTCAAAATGTTAAAACAGTTACTTCTAGTCCGGATGCACCTCCACATCTTGAGCACCCCGATCTTTTCTGCTGGAGACTTAGTCTTTAAATATTCAGGCTAGAAGTCAACCGCATATTTTCCATAAACCACATACTTTAACTTATTGCTCCTATTGTGAATAAGAGAATTTAATGTGAACTATCCTAATCAATTGTTCTTAATATTGAATGCCACACGCTTTAGTCAAATATTTTTGTCGTGGTCTTTACTACTACATTACCGAAAATATGCATTTACATGGCGTCTCCGAGGTGGAACAATTTCCTTGTCCTTGCAAGGTATATGGGATCAACATTAAGGGGGCAGATGATCGAGACCACATCCATGGTGTCTACACAATATATTTGTGGTTAATTATTTGAAGTTTCATGATTAGAACAGATTAATTTTTTTTTTCTAGGAATGTTAATATCATTATGAAAATGAATGATCCGACATTACAAATTGACTGAGCAAAATTCAAACCTAAGAAATTGGTTCAATGGCAAAAAAAGCTATCAGACATTGGAAAGATGAAAACTTTCGATAGTTTTTACCTATAGGAAGGTCTTTATTTGTTTTTATGTCACAAATATGGAGGAAATTAACAAATTTCATGTAGTGCTTGGTGTCCAAAGGCTCAATAAGTTCGATCTCTGTATCTTCGGTGGCTTCAAGTCGGTGGCGAGATTTTGTTGGATAAAAACCTAGAACTGCTCGGACCACCCTAATTCCAGAGATCTCAATCCAGTTGAATTCATTTTTCTTTAGTCCAGAGAAGTCAATTACTTGTCCTGAATAAATGACCATCTCGATCTTGCTTCCCTGCGCATAAGTGAAAGCATGAAGATCATATAGTCAGAACAAGTTCAGTCTTGCAAGCCGAAAAATCTATTAAATATTTTTTCACTTACTCCTTGGCCGACCAAGATGTAACTTCAATATGGTCCATCTGCAAACACATAGTATGGGTAGACGCGGAAAATCTTAACTTTGAAGCGCCAACGGGTTCGTCTCTGTTAGGTTGTGTTTCTGCTATGTAGTTGTAATGGACCATTGTGTTTTGGTTATGTTTCAGAGAGAATGAAAGTGGGAGAAAGGTTAGTGAAAAAGATGATTATTACGACGAAATAACTTTCCCTCACGCAACAATGAAATTGAATTTAAGAAGGTTACAAGAAATGAGGGTTTTAAAAAATTTCCACGAGCGCCGCGTCAAAACAGAGAGAGAGAGAGAGAGAGAGAGAGAGAGAGAGAGAGAGAGAGAGAGAGAGAGAGACATACGGTTACGTGGAGTATGTCTCTTCGAGACCCCAATCAAATCAATTAATCATGGTTAAATGTCATGGTAAAATAACATGGTTAAATATTATGCAAGCCCTACACTGGTTTTGTCTTTTATTCTGATGTAGCCTCGGAGCCCTTGACCTTGTACTGGTTTTGTCGTTTGGTATGGTGTAGCCTTAGAACCCGAGAACTGTATACTGGTTTTGTCTTTTGTTCTCTTGCAGGTTTTTGCAGAGTTCCTCTGTTTTGACGGGACATTTATGTTGCAACCACCCTCCAACCTTGTTTTTCGTTTCATTTGGTAGTATTGTGCTTTTTGTTTACACATTAAATCAAAGACAAGAAGAATATTCAATTTTCCTCTCAACCGATATTATTAAATTTCCTTAACATGATAAGTACATATATACACAAACAAAAAAAATCAGGTATAGATTCAGAAAACCAGTTTTAAAATTTTCAAACCATCATAAAACCAATAATAACAATTCACACCAACCACTTCATCTCGCTATATATGTTTGACTAAGATCATTCGGAAATGGTATGTTTAAATGATTGTGTAGGATTATATATTATCTTGTTAAAGTAGATAGAGGATATCCTAGGATAATCTTTTAAGAGATATATCCTATGAATTCTACTTGTTGTCTATATATCTACTCTAACGTTAAACATCAAAACAACACACATATTTCCCTCTCCCTAATTAGCACCATGCAATTGATTTAATCGAAAATATTTCTATGATCTTGGAGGTTCATGTTCCGGTTTACCGGATGATCTGATTTAATTTTTTTTTATGTTCGTAATGCTCTCAAACTAATTAGGTGTATAATTACAGTGAAACCTCAAGTTTGCTCCAAAAGAACCCTAAACCCTGAAAATCTAAAGTTTCATCTTTGTTTTTACATTATAGTCCCAAAACTATTTCTAAAAAATTTCAGTGTACTATTTTAAATTTTATTGTTACAAAAATTTCAAAACTATTTCCTAAATTTGGTGATTTATAATTATATAACATGGGAACTATATCCAAAACTTTCAAAGAATTTAAAATAAAAATTTGCTTTCACAAAAAATGTCTTCAGTAGTACTTTATATTGTGAGCAATCTTTTTCTCACTACAAGAAAACAGCGGTTTTGCGATTGGCACTTGCGACTATACTTGTAGTCGTAACATTTGACAACTATTTGGAGACACTATTGCGACTATTTTTCGACTATAGATATATAGACGTGTATTAGTCGCTAATATACGACCAAAAATGATTGTCGCCAATTTAGTCCCCGATTTATGACTAATTAACGATCATTTTCGAGACCGGAAACAATAGTCGCAGCGTAGTCGATAATATGGCGACTAGTTTGCATCTAATGTGGAGAGTCGTAGAAATTCACAAATTGGTCACTATATAGGCAACTAATTTTCTACTTCGTGTATAACAATAGCAAAGCCGTTTATTTTTTCACGGTTGTTACAACTATATGCAACTCATTATTCGTGTCGCAAAGTAGTCGGGTATGGGTCTTATCATATAGTATGATTTAGTAATAATAATATTATATAGTTTGGTTATATTTTACCTGGTTGCGGTAGGTGTACCGGTTTCATGCGACATGCATTTATGACAATTAATGGTAGTGGCCAAGTATATCCACATAGTTGAAATTCAGCACTATCTCCGTTTTCATTTGTAGAAACACAAAGAATTTGGAAATCTAGTTACATGGCGGGAGGATACAATATTTATAGCTACCATCGGGAGTGGATGTGTAACGCCCCTTTCCCGTTATCCACTGACCGACAAGCTGACCGGCCAATAATCAAACAAGAACATGACCGATCGAACTCGAGCAAGCCAAACGAGAAAATTTCGGCACAATAAGAAGCCAGAGACAGTCCAATTTGAGACAAAGGCTTGCACCAAACCGTCCTTGACCTCGTTTACTTCGCTTCTACAATACAAGGCTTTTCAACATGTATTGCTTCCACGAGTTGTGTCGGTTCGGACTAAACCAAATATCAGGGAAGCAATTTCATTTCTAAGTATTTTAAGTCTTTACAAACAATTTGCCTATTTAATCCTAATTCCAAAGAATCAAAAATAAACAGGCGCCATGAAAAACCGAACCGAAACAAATCACACAAAACCATTGAATCAAACCCCATCTCCAACAGCAATCCCGAAACTACATGATATTCATACATTTTCATGCATTTAGGCTTGTATATAGTTCTTGTTTTGATTTATTTTCTCCATCATTCTTACCATTTTGCCGAGTCATTGTCACATCTAGAGTCTATAGTTGTTTAGGACTAGGATTAGGCATTCTAGGCTTGCATTTGGAGTGTTTCTTGTGTTTTGCAGGTGAATGGAGGCATCTAGGAGCATTGGTGAGCTTGGAAGTGGAGTCTTGAGCTCAGAAGACCAAGGAAGAGCCAAAGAAGGACCATATCGGTATGAGTATCGGCCAGGCGGGCCGATACAGCCCCTCGTCAAAGCTTTGGAGCTCAGTATCGGCCACCATATCGGTCCACCCGACCGATATGGACTCTCGGATTAATTTTCGAGGGCTCATATCGGTTCACATATCGGTCAGGTGGACCGATACGCTCGAACCCAGAAATAATCCGAGAGTCGATATCGGTCTGCATATCGGTCCACCTGACCGATATCGACCCCAGATTTGCACTTGGATCCGGGTCAACACCCGGTTTGTTCCGGGTTGACCCGGCTCGCACCTTTTGGACTATTTAAGCCAAAAACCTATTTTATTTTGTTTCTTATGCAGTTTTTGATGTTCTAAACTCTTTTGTAAGAACACATAAAAATCCTTTGATCAATCTAGATTTCTATTACTATTCCATCAACAAATCTTTCAATCTCTCACTAATCTACCATGATCAACTCTATTTCTATGAGTTTTGTTGATCTAGTTATGATTTGTGAGTAGTTTTCCATAGGCTTGTGGGTTGGGTAGGATTAGGTTGATTAAGGGTGATCAATGGAATTCTGGTAGTTAATTGTCAAAATCTCATCTAGCAAAGTGCTCTTAATGCCTAGTTAATCTTGATCACATTGATTAGGATGTTTAGAATTTCTTGTTCACAACCTGTTCGATGAAATTCCTGTATTTAGCTTTGTTAGAACTTTCATATTCTAGCACATGAAAATGTATGTCTAGAGTGATTGGTTGCTAATTGGAACCTGTTTGAATGCTCGTTTGATTTTGATTCACAAATGATGACTTGTTCTTGAGTCAAAATTAAATGAAGAATTGGTGTTAAGAGATTAAGC
The DNA here is from genome assembly GCA_030180135.1 of Orychophragmus violaceus. Lineage (NCBI taxonomy): Eukaryota > Viridiplantae > Streptophyta > Magnoliopsida > Brassicales > Brassicaceae > Orychophragmus > Orychophragmus violaceus. Next base: position 28,725,771 of record CM058233.1, on the reverse strand, counting down.
CGATTTACATAGTGTGTTCCTTGCTAGGAGATTAGCTTTTAAAAGTTTGAATTAGGATTCCTTGATCATCCCGAGTCACCTATCCGTTGACCCTTACCCTTGGGCCTTATCCTTCCTATTGATTGAATCGTTTGTTTATTTGCTTTTGTTTACTTCTATTTGATTTGCATTCGTTAGGATCGTTAGAAATTGAAAACCAAATTTTTAGATTTGACTCTGGAGGTTTAGTGTATACTTATTGGTTTTATCCGTCCCAGAATAGGTTCGATACCTCAAAGCTACTTCGATAAGCTTGAGGAATTGGTACCTCAAAGGATTGTAAAATCCTAGTTATCAATTTGGCGCCGTTGCCATTTTGGGATTCTGGATATATCAATTCGTTTTCTATTCCTTTTTAGTTCAAGTTATTGTTACTAACTTGCTACTTTCTTTCTTATTGATGCTAGGTGTATGAACTTGCGCAGCAAAGGGACTACAAACTTAGTTGCAAGAGTTTACGACATCAAAGCACACGAGAGGAGACTAGCAAGGGAACGACGAGCACAGGAACGAGCTGTTTCAGTTGAAAGTGTTGAGCAAACAGTTATGGATAACCACGAGGATGAGCAGCAGCAACAGCAGCAGCAACAGCAGCAACAACAGCCGGTTAGAGCTATTGGTGATGGAGATACACCTGACACAAATGCTAACCGGAGAGGAATCATTCCACCAGCGGTGAACAATAATAATTTTGAGATCCGCGCTATGGTGATGAACATGGTGCAGAACAATCAGTTCCATGGGTTAGCATCTGAGGACCCGCTACAGCACTTGGACACCTTTGACAAGATTTGTGCCACTACGAGGTTGAATGGTGTGACTGATGATGGGTTAAAAATGCGCCTGTTCGTTTTCTCTTTGGCGGACAGAGCCAAGGATTGGGAAAGCACTATCCCTCCAGGATCCATCACTACTTGGGGAGACCTGAAGAAAGCTTTCCTGAAGAAGTTCTTCTCACCTACTAGGACTGCCCGTTTTCGCAGTGAACTATCCGGGTTTGTGCAGCGCAACAATGAGAGCTTCGCTGAAGCTTGGGAGAGGTTCAACAAGCTCACCACTCAGTGCTCACACCATGGTTTTACCAAGGAAACACTACTCAGCAACCTCTACCGCGGAGTGCTTCCTAGAATGAGGGCGATGCTTGACTCATGCAGCAATGGACACTTCCTAGGCAAGGGAGTAGATGCAGCTATGGAGCTGATTGAAAATCTCGCGCAAAGTGATGGCAACTACAATGAGGATTATGAGAGGACTAATAGAGGTTCATCAACTTCAGATGAGAAGTATGAGAAAGAGATAAAGGCTTTGAATGAGAAGTTGGACAAGATGATCTCGATTGGCCAAAAGAACATCAGCTTTGTGGGACACCAGGAGGATTCTAAACCTCAATTTTATGATGATGATGAGGATTTAACTCAAGAGGAGATTAACTTCATTGCTGGTCAAGGTGGTTTCAACAAGGGCTTCAACCAAAACTATAGAAACCACCCAAACTTCTCATACCGCAGCAACAATGTAGCCAATCCTCAAGACCAAGTTTATCCTCAAGCTCCATCCCAAGGACAAGCTCAGCCACAAGGTCAACAAGGCTTTCAACAACCTCAACAGCAAAAGCCATATGTCAATTACAACAACCAACAAGGTTTTGTAAACAAGCCTCAGTTTCAAGGTCAACAAGGCTATGCTCCAAAGCAACAATACCCACCCGGTTTTGGTCAACAACAACAAACTTCTTCTAACTCGGGAGTTGACAATGAGCTGAAAAGCATGATGCAGCAACTCCTTCAAGGACAAGCCTCAGGGGCTATGGAAGTACGTGACCTCAAGAATGAGCTACAGAGTTTGACATCAAGAGTCACAAACATGGAAAACAAGAATGCCTCTACGTCCCGCACTCAAGGTACTTTACCCGGAAAATCTGAGCAAAACCCAAAGGAGTATATCAGCGCTATCACCCTGAGAAGTGGTAAAGAGTTGCAACAAAGTCAAGTACCCAAGCCTAAGCTGGCATCTTCACTCAATGAGGACATTGAAGTTCAAGAAGGGGAGGAGAATTCTGAAAATTCTGCTCTAAACAAAGAGTGTGATAGTGACATGGCTAAGAGGAAAGGAAAGGCTGTAGCTGAAGAAGTAGTGAATGATATACTCAAGAAGAAGGATGTGGTGTTTGTGCCACCACCCTATGAGCCCAAGCAACCCTTTCCGGGCAGATTCAAGAAGAAGCTTCTAGAGAAGTACAAAGCTCTTTTTGACAAGCAGATGAAGAATGTTGAGCTGACCATGCCTTTGATTGATGCCTTCTTGCTAGTTCCTCAGTATAGCAAGTTTCTCAAGGATGCAATCAAGGAAAGAACCAAGGAAGTGCAAGGGATGGTTGTGTTGTCTCATGAGTGTAGTGCAATCATCCAAAGGGATATTGTCCCAAAGAAACTTGAAGACCCTGGCAGTTTTACTCTTCCATGCGCTATTGGTCCATATCGGTTTGAGGGCTGTTTGTGTGATCTTGGAGCGAGCGCAAGTCTGATGCCCTTCTCAGTAGCCAAGAGGCTGGGTTTCTCTACCTACAAAGCATGTAGGATCTCCTTGGTTCTTGCAGATAGATCAGTGAGATACCCAATTGGTCTCCTAGAAGATCTTCCGGTGAAAGTAGGAGGATTTGAAGTGCCAACAGATTTTATTGTGCTGGAGATGGATGAAGAACCAAAGGATCCTCTAATTCTTGGGAGACCTTTCCTTGCCACAGCTGGTGCGATTATAGATGTCAGGAAAGGGAAGATAGACCTCAACCTTGGGAAAGACATAGTGCTCAAATTTGACATCAACAAGGTGATGAAGAAGCCAACCATTCAAGGTCAAATATTTTACATTGAGACTATGGATGAGCTAGCTGATGAACTCCTTGAAGAGTTGAACATGGAGGATCCTCTAGAGGTCACCTTGACCAAGGAATATGGGGAGTATGGATATCTTCAAGAGGAGAGCTGGGCTTACATGAGAGCGCTTGATTCACACAAGCCTTTGTTAGAAGAGGTTGAGTTCATTGAGCTGGGATCAGATTCAGTGTGTGAGGAGCTGGAGGTGTTTGCTGTTGACATGGGTACCGATGGCGCCAAAGGAGTGGAGCTGTGCAAGGAGCAGCTTGTAGCTGACGATTGGAGCGAGCTTAAGGCGCCAAAGGTTGAGTTAAAGCCCCTTCCGCGGGGGCTTCGGTATGCATTTCTTGGCCCAAACTCTACATATCCTGTCATTGTGAATGAGTTGCTGAATGATGATGAATTGATTGCTTTGACCACTGAATTGAAAAAGTTTAGAAAGGCAATAGGATATTCACTTGATGACATAAAAGGATTGTCGCCTAGCTTGTGTACTCATAGGATCCACCTTGAAAATGAATCCATGTCTTCTATTGAGCACCAAAGGAGATTGAATCCTAACCTTAAAGAAGTAGTCAAGAAAGAGATTCTAAAGTTGCTTGATGCAGGGATAATCTACCCTATCTCGGACAGCACCTGGGTTTCACCCGTGCATTGTGTTCCAAAGAAAGGGGAGATTACTGTGGTTAAAAATGACAGCAATGAATTGATTCCTACTAGAACTATCACTGGGCATAGGATGTGTATTGACTATAGAAAGCTAAATGCCGCGTCTAGGAAGGATCATTTTCCATTACCGTTCATTGATCAAATGCTAGAACGCCTTGCTAATCATCCTTTCTATTGTTTTCTTGATGGATACAGTGGGTTCTTTCAGATTCCGATACATCCTAATGATCAGGAGAAAACGACATTCACTTGTCCCTATGGTACCTTTGCCTATCGAAGGATGCCATTTGGCTTGTGCAATGCACCGGCTACCTTTCAGCGGTGCATGATGTCTATTTTCTCAGATCTTATTGAGGATATTGTGGAAGTTTTCATGGATGATTTTTCTGTGTATGGTTCTTCTTTCTCCTCCTGTTTGCTGAACTTGTGCAGGGTCTTAAGGAGATGTGAAGAGACGAACCTCGTGCTGAATTGGGAGAAGTGTCACTTCATGGTGACAGAAGGGATTGTATTGGGTCACAAGATCTCAGAGAATGGTATCGAAGTGGATAAGGCTAAGATAGAGGTGATGACAAGTCTTCAGCCACCAAACTCGGTGAAGGGGATCCGAAGCTTTTTGGGTCATGCAGGTTTCTACCGGCGGTTTATTAAGGACTTCTCAAAGATCGCTAGGCCACTTACACGTCTGCTGTGTAAGGAGACAGATTTTGTGTTTGATGATGAGTGTTTGGCAGCGTTCCACATGATCAAAGAGGCCTTGATCAGCGCCCCGATAGTCCAAGCTCCCGACTGGGAGTTGCCTTTTGAGATCATGTGTGATGCAAGCGACTACGCAGTGGGAGCAGTCCTTGGGCAGAGGAAAGAAAAGAAACTCCATGTCATATACTATGCTAGTAGGACATTGGACGATGCTCAAGTGAGGTATGCAACAACTGAGAAAGAGCTTCTTGCTGTGGTGTTTGCCTTCGAGAAGTTCAGGTCGTACTTGGTTGGATCTAAAGTTGTGGTGTACACGGATCATGCTGCGTTGAGGTATCTACTTGCCAAGAAGGATGCCAAGCCAAGGCTACTGAGGTGGATACTGTTGCTACAAGAGTTTGATTTGGAAATCAAGGACAAGAAGGGCATTGAGAATGGGGTAGCAGATCACTTGTCAAGACTGAGAATTGAGGATGCTGTTCCTCTAGACGACTCTCTCCCTGAGGAGCAGCTAATGGCTTGCAAGGCTGTTAAGGATGCTCATGATACAAGAATGAAGATCGAGGAAGTGAACTCTATTGAAGACAAGGAACCGTGGTATGCTGATATAGTCAATTTCCTAGCTGTTGGGAAAGAACCACCGAGCCTCGATAGCTACCAAAGGAAGAAGTTCTTTAGAGATGTCAACAGGTACTATTGGGATGAGCCTTACCTCTACACTTTGTGCAAGGATCAGCTCTATAGAAGGTGCATAGCTGATGAAGAAGTGAGAGGCATTCTACTACATTGTCATGGGTCAGATTATGGTGGTCACTTTGCCACTTTCAAAACGGTTCAGAAGGCTCTACAAGCTGGGTTTTGGTGGCCTACAATGTTCAAGGATGCCCAAGAGTTCATTACTAAGTGTGATCCTTGTCAGAGAAAGGGGAATATCAGTAGAAGGAATGAGATGCCTCAAAACCCCATCCTTGAAGTTGAAGTGTTTGATGTGTGGGGCATTGATTTCATGGGACCCTTTCCATCTTCTTACGGGAATAGCTACATCTTGGTAGCTGTGGATTATGTTTCCAAGTGGGTAGAAGCAGTGGCAAGTCCAACTAATGACGCCAAGGTTGTGATAAAGCTGTTCAAGAGCATCATCTTCCCAAGATTTGGAATCCCGAGGATTGTGATCAGTGATGGAGGCTCACATTTCATCAACAGGCTATTCGAGAGCCTTTTGAAGAAGTATGGAGTGAAGCATAAGGTTGCAACACCATATCATCCTCAGACAAGTGGCCAAGTTGAAGTGTCCAATAGGCAAATCAAGGCTATCCTAGAGAAGACTGTTGGAGCTTCAAGGAAAGATTGGGCTAAGAGACTTGATGACGCACTGTGGGCATATAGGACTGCTTTCAAGACTCCATTAGGCACTACACCATTCACCATGCTGTATGGTAAGTCATGTCACTTACCGGTGGAGGTGGAATACAAGGCCATGTGGGCTGTCAAGTTGCTGAACTTTGACATCAAGACCGCGACCGAGAGGAGACTGATTCAGCTGAACGAACTTGACGAGATACGGCTTGAGGCTTTTGAAAGCTCAAAGATCTATAAGGAGAGGACCAAGCTTTTTCATGATAAGCTGATCCAGAAGAAGGAGTTCAAAGTAGGAGATCTTGTGTTGCTTTTTAACTCCCGGTTGAAGCTGTTTCCCGGGAAGCTCAAGTCTAGATGGTCGGGACCATTTAGAGTGAAGGAGGTGAGACCATATGGAGCAGTGGTACTTTTTGGAAAATCTGATGAAGAGTTCACGGTCAATGGCCAAAGACTCAAGCATTACTCCGTCTCAGAAGTAATAGATGAGGGAACTTCCATTCCACTCTCTAGCCCTCCCTCAGCCTGAGATCACGGTTTGCAAAGTCGAGCTTAACGACTTTAAATAAAAGCGCACTTGGGAGACATTCCCATGTTTATCCTTGTACATACGTCTTTTGCTTGTTATTTTTGATGTTTTGTTTTGAGTTTTGTCAGGTTTTGGCTTAAGGACGAGGTTGTAGATCAGTTGGAGTTGAGAAAAGACCGCGGAAATGAAGAAAAATGGTGTAGGAGCCAATATCGGGTTCCGTATCGGTTGGCCAGGCCGATACGGTTCTGGTAAAAATAATCCGAGGCTCGATATCGGTCGGCGTATCGGTTGGCCAGACCGATACGCCCTTCGCCCAGGTAAGCCAATCAGACCCTAAACCGATTTCAAACCGGTTCTGACCGGATTTTAACCCAAAATCGATTTTCTTTCCCCTCTTTTCTCCTCCTCACACGCGATTCTCCTTCTCTCTTTGTCTCTTCTGCGATTTCAACAAGGATTTTGAGAGTTCTTCCAACTCACTTTTCTCTCTCAAATCTCAACCAAAATTCGAGTTTTCGATTGCTAAATTCAAGGTTTTCAAAGCTCTATCACTTGCATTCACTCTCAATCACCATCCTTCATTACAAACCAAGGTAACGCTCTTAACTTCCTCAAAATTTTCGGATTGAAAAACCCGGAAATTTGGAACTTGAATTTGTTTGGTTGTTGATGGTTGATACTGCTTGAATTCCTTCCCAATATGCGTTTGAATGAATACCCATAGCCAATTTCGCCCTAGGAATGAATGAATTCGATCTTTAGTGGTTTAGGGTTCTTGAGAGTTTTGAATTCCGGAAATATTGGGGGTTTTCTAATTGGATGGTTTGTGATGATGCATTGGACTGTTAAAAGCTTAACTTTGTGATACTACTTGATTCGGATGAGTTTGGTTTCACAAAAATTCCAAAAATGCATGTTGAGAGCTTTAGTTTGACAAGATTGTGAATTGCTCAAGAAAGTGATTGATTTGCTTGTACATTGTGCCTATGCTGAGCTAGAATTGAATTTGGTTAAGGTGTTCATGCTTGCTTGCTCCATTGAAACTGAAAAAGTATGCAATTGTTAAGCTCCCACAATTGTTGATCATGGATGTCTCAAGCTATTATTCATTGTGTGGTTGGATTGCGATCTGTGCTGATTCACTTTATGAGTTGTCTTTTGTAGGACAATGACGAGAAAGCGTGCCAACCCAAAACCAAAAGCACAAAAGCCGGTTGAAGATGTGGGAACTTCATCAAGAGGGAAAGAGGTAGCAGTTGAGGAAGAGGTACCGGAAGCACCAAGAAAGACGGCTCAGGGGCCACATAAGTACTCTGCCTCTGAGATATATGACAAGTTGGAGGAGATACAGTTTTGGCCGACCCGATATCCTCACACTCCGACACTCACTGCGCTCGGGCTGCTGGATGACTACAACGAGATTGTAGAGAACATGGGCCTCAAGGAGTTTTTCAGCCTAGCCAGTGACTCCTACCAGAGCTCAGCATGCCAATTTTTCTCATCTATGCAAGGGTCAGTCAACATGAAAAAGGCAGCTTTGAGGGGAGAAGTGAGTAGAGGAAAGATTGATTTCCAGATGGGTAGGAAGAAGCTCAGCATGACGTTTGAAGACATAGCTTCAGTCTACGGTTTTCAGGAGCATGGTGCTCAGCTGGGTTCCAACATCCTCATTGAGAGGGATGACCTCGAGGCAATGTGGCAGATGATCGCCGATGGGCCATTTAAGCTAGGGGGTATGAAGGCTGCAAGAATCAGACATCCAGCTATTAGATATGTGCACAAGGCATTGGCACACACTTTCTTTGCTAGGAAGGAGGCCAACCAAGTCCACGAACAGGAAATGAAGATGCTGTACATTGGGCTGCAACCACTCCTGCTCACTTATCCCAACGGTCGGCCCATACCACCAGTTGAGCGCCTTCCGAGATATACTACCATCTTGGTAGAACAGTTTGCCATCCACAGGGATTGGGCAATGTCAGTCAGGGACTCGGCTCCGAAATTCAGTATGGGTGGTTTGATCACACCATTGCTCGTGAAGAAGAAAGTGAAGCTGGAAGGAAGTCTGAATGAGAAGACGTTTGGGGAGCCTACACCAGTAGCATGGTTGGATTTACAGCAGCTTCTCAGAACTCACTACCTCGCCTCGAAGCCGCCTCCAGAGCGCCATCTCTACCGGATGTGCTCAGGCACTACCCATGAAGAAGGGTACCTCCTCCCAAACCCCGACATTACAAGCTTTGCCAACAGAGCTAATATCAGATTCTTACCGGGAGTGGAGCATGTGTTTGGACCTCACGGGTCACAGAGAGCAGCTGCAGCAGAGCATGATACTTCCGACGCACCTGCTGGGGTGTATGGGCTGCACAGGTACATTATTGAGCCTCTCGATGATCCTATCGAGAACAGGACGATCAGGGCATTGAGGGACCAGAACCGGAGCCTCCAGAAGCAGAGCAAATGGCACGGTAGGAACATTAAGAAGATGGCCTCCTGTTTGAAGAAGGTGACCAAAGTGCTTAAGATGATTGTCGGAAAGAAGGACAAGAGTGGCGCTGCAGGACAGGCCTCCACATCCCGAGCAGCTCAGGCTGGTGCAGATGAGGAGATTCAGGCAGCCACCGAGGAGGTGATAGCTGAAGCTGATGTTCTGGTTGAGCAGGCTGAATTGGAGCAGGGCAGATACTCGGTTGCTGGACACGAGACATCAGGATCTGCACGCATGGCCCATGACTCCTATTATGAGGATCCTCACCGCCACTCTACCCGCGAGGACCGGAGGAAGAAGAGGAGAGCCATGAAGACACCTTCCTGCTCCTCCTCCAACCCGACCTACTCCATGGGGGATTCATCACCTCCTTTCCTCCACTACTAGCCAGGTAACACTCCACCATTGTACATATTTTTCTTCTCTTCTTTGTTTGCTTTTTGTTTGTGTGTTTTCGGTTTATCCTCCTTGCCTAGATCACACAAGGGACCGTGTGATTTAAGTTTGGGGGAGAGACCACTTACTAATCTTGAGTCTCATGCATTCATCTAAGGCATAGAAAAACCAAAAAAATTTAAAAAAAATTTCAAAAAAAAATTTCACAAAAAGAAGCATGTAGGATCGAGTCTAGTTAGTGTTGTAGGATTCATGCATTTGGGAGCAATGATTGAATTTCCTTGTAAAGATTAATTGGGTGAAAATGGTTTCGAATGCTAGCTTTTTTAGCTAATTGAGTGCACTAGGATTGTATCCCGAGTTAAGCATGAAAGCTAGAACGAACCTTGCTTGGAACGCTAACATTTAGCCTTGTTTTAAAACTGAAGCAAAATGTGAATTGAAGCTAGCTCTATTCAAAGTGTGAACCTTAACTTGACTTGCAATTATCCTACTCCTTCTTAGTGTTTTTAAACTCATGGATACCCCAAAATATTCAAGCATTCTTCTCCCTTTAACCACTCTTGTTTGCTTGAATAGATCCCGCACCCTTCACCACCTTTCCTTCAAACCCAAAAACACTCTAGTTGAGAGGTAGGCCTCTTGGAATGAGCTAAGTAAATGGTGTTGAGTTTGAGGCGACTAGTTGAAAATTTCCGTATAGATGCAAGCTTGGCCACCTTTTGCTTGTATTAGGCTAAGATTGAAGTTTGGGGGAAGGGATTTTGAGAGGGAAAGAATAAAAGGGAGGTTAAATGGGATCTTGTATTTGATGGCAAAGTGTTTAAAAAGAAAGAGCTCTTATGTGTTTTCAAAAAAAAAAAAAAGGAAGAGAGTACCTCATGTTTTGAAAAGAAAAGAAGCCAAAGTGCTCAATTTAAAGAAAGAAAAAAAAAAAGGGTTCATGAAAAAGAGGTCATTACTAAAGAAAGAAGGATTTGAGCTAAGTTGAAAGAAAAGGATTGCCATTGTTTTGAAAGGTTTTAAATGATCCTTGGGAAGCTTCATGGGAAGTGTTTTGATTGAGAAAGATGGATAGGCAAGAAAAGCCTTGATAAAGGTTAGACTCAAACTAGGTGGGCTAGAGTAAGAGTGGAGGTCATTGGGGCGATGGGTAGACGGAAATCGATGCTAGTACGCACCAATTGCTTCTATACTCTTAGCCTTTTACTATAAGCTCATTCATTCCTTCATGAGAGAACCTAAATGAATGTGGAGAAACCCCTTTTTGTCTTGATTGAGATCATCTTTATCTCAAAACCTTAACCCTTGCCAAATGAGTTTGAACACTTGGTTGTGAGTAGGATCCACTTGAAATGCTTAATCAATGTCAAAGAGCTAGTTGATATGAATTCTTGTGTAAGTTGAGAAATGGGTTGGAGAATTGGCCTTGATGAGTATGGCTAAATCCTTGGAGTAAGCTTGACTTGGATACATCTTAGTTGCATGAGCTTTAAATGAAACTTGTTGATCTTGATTGAACTTTTGGATATGAGCTCCCGCTTTCAAACTTTTCTCCCAAATGGATTGATTGACTTATGCTTGCTTGTGGACAAGCAAGATTCAAGTTTGGGGGAATTGATATTCATACATTTTCATGCATTTAGGCTTGTATATAGTTCTTGTTTTGATTTATTTTCTCCATCATTCTTACCATTTTGTCGAGTCATTGTCACATCTAGAGTCTAGAGTTGTTTAGGACTAGGATTAGGCATTCTAGGCTTGCATTTGGAGTGTTTCTTGTGTTTTGCAGGTGAATGGAGGCATCTAGGAGCATTGGTGAGCTTGGAAGTGGAGTCTTGAGCTCAGAAGACCAAGGAAGAGCCAAAGAAGGACCATATCGGTCTGAGTATCGGCCAGGCGGGCCGATACAGCCCCTCGTCAAAGCTTTGGAGCTCAGTATCGGCCACCATATCGGTCCACCCGACCGATATGGACTCTCGGATTAATTTTCGAGGGCTCATATCGGTTCACATATCGGTCAGGTGGACCGATACGCTCGAACCCAGAAATAATCCGAGAGTCGATATCGGTCTGCATATCGGTCCACCTGACCGATATCGACCCCAGATTTGCACTTGGATCCGGGTCAACACCCGGTTTGTTCCGGGTTGACCCGGCTCGCACCTTTTGGACTATTTAAGCCAAAAACCTATTTTATTTTGTTTCTTATGCAGTTTTTGATGTTCTAAACTCTTTTGTAAGAACACATAAAAATCCTTTGATCAATCTAGATTTCTATTACTATTCCATCAACAAATCTTTCAATCTCTCACTAATCTACCATGATCAACTCTATTTCTATGAGTTTTGTTGATCTAGTTATGATTTGTGAGTAGTTTTCCATAGGCTTGTGGGTTGGGTAGGATTAGGTTGATTAAGGGTGATCAATGGAATTCTGGTAGTTAATTGTCAAAATCTCATCTAGCAAAGTGCTCTTAATGCCTAGTTAATCTTGATCACATTGATTAGGATGTTTAGAATTTCTTGTTCACAACCTGTTCGATGAAATTCCTGTATTTAGCTTTGTTAGAACTTTCATATTCTAGCACATGAAAATGTATGTCTAGAGTGATTGGTTGCTAATTGGAACCTGTTTGAATGCTCGTTTGATTTTGATTCACAAATGATGATTTGTTCTTGAGTCAAAATTAAATGAAGAATTGGTGTTAAGAGATTAAGCCGATTTACATAGTGTGTTCCTTGCTAGGAGATTAGCTTTTAAAAGTTTGAATTAGGATTCCTTGATCATCCCGAGTCACCTATCCGTTGACCCTTACCCTTGGGCCTTATCCTTCCTATTGATTGAATCGTTTGTTTATTTGCTTTTGTTTACTTCTATTTGATTTGCATTCGTTAGGATCGTTAGAAATTGAAAACCAAATTTTTAGATTTGACTCTGGAGGTTTAGTGTATACTTATTGGTTTTATCCGTCCCAGAATAGGTTCGATACCTCAAAGCTACTTCGATAAGCTTGAGGAATTGGTACCTCAAAGGATTGTAAAATCCTAGTTATCACTACATTGAGGACCTTCCACGTCCGTCGAGCTAAGCTAAACCTGAAAAACAACAAAAGAGTCTAATGAGTGATCTAGAAATACCCAGCGAGTCGGTCCCCACTAAAGGCTTCTAAACTAACCTACAAATACAAATCCCACCCAAAACCCAAAATAACAATCAAAAGGAATAAAATAGCCTATCAGGTGCCACCGTGACGTGATTAAACTCCACATCACACATCATTCTCTAACAACAACAACAACTACGGAAATCGAAGTGACTGCGGCACATGCCCTCGATTAGACTCGATCTAACTATTGCGCAAACCAACACTAACACCACTGGGACTACTATGCGAACTCGGTAACTTCCATGGGAATACTTAGCTACCGCCATGGTAACTAAAAATACCCACGACTCTTAGAAGTAAATACGAAGTCCTACGACCTAGGACACTGTTCTCAGTCCATCGATACACAACGACTCGGGATACCCCTTGATAGCCTAAGTTTCCATGCAGTCCGGACCTAGGACATGACCTCGTATTCTCCGGACCACACACCTGCCGGCGTCACTCAGTAGGCTAACACCATAACCAGAATCACCACCCGAAGGCACGTGAACCAATCAGGCAATTACCCGAGGATCCATTCGGGTCGGAAGTACCGGAACGCTTTCAATCGACTTGCGGGATCCAACGCATCCTAGAGTCCTATTACAGCAAGTAAACACGCAGACTGACTGGGACTCTACACATAAAGAAAGACCGATGATACGATCAGGTTTTAATCCCTAGATCTACACTGCAAGTGCACAGACGTGAACTAGTAGTATATAGGGTATCGAATCCACAGAGACTCTATATTCTTACGATAGATTGTAGAGTGTCAAGTTGAGCTAGGTGAGACTAATCAGAAATATATATAACTAAGAAGAAAGTAAATCAATAGCGAGAGTGGTTTTGTAAGCAAGTACTAAAAGCGTCAAGTCTAGGGAGTTCTCAGGAAATCAGATAAGCAGATCAATTATCAGTCAGGATCAAATTAAATTCTGTTCTTGAACTCAAACACAGATATAGAACTAACCAACTTTCGTTGCGAGAATTCTCTAAGTCTAATTAGCAGAAACCCAAATTTCTTTGCAATTCCTAACAGATTAAACTAGCCTTAAGTGCAAGTTTGATTTGTTCACAATTAAATTAAACCAAATTTCTTTGCGGATAATTAAATTGCTCAACCTAAATAGTTCAGATTCTAAACCACACTTTCGTGTCAATTTAATAAACTAAAGTCTAGATTCTAAGTGATCAGGTTAGAAACTAGTATTAAGCACAATTCAGGTTGAAGAACAAATAAGATATGAATTCCTTAACTGATAAATTAATCTAGCAAGTCATGAAAACCCTAACGAGAATCCCTAAACCTAACTATGAATCTACTCAGACATGATCAATGAAACACAAATCAATAATGAATAAATAGATTGCATAAAATCAAAGAGTAAAGAGTAAAAGAAGTTCGAAATCTTCTCTCTGGAGTACAAGAACGATCAGCCTCTCGGTCTCTCTCTCTAAAAATCTAATAGTATGAATGCGTATCTAAAACAAAACACCAAAAACCTAATTATAAAGTATTAATCACGCTTGGGGTCTTTTTGAAAATACTGAAACTTCTTGGGGAAAAACTGCAAATCTTCAAAGTATTCATTAATGAGCTGGCGCAGAGGTGTGTCGATCGATGCCAGTGATGCATCGATCGATGCATTGGTCGTCCAGACTTGGTGAAATCAGATCTCTCGGCTTAAGCTCTAAAACTTGCCCAAAATGCTCCATTATCTCCAGTAATCCTCCAAACGTGCATGTAGCTAATAAACACCTGTAATGACTCTAAAGACAAGACAAAAGACTCTAAAACATACTTATATCATGGCTTAAAACAGGTAAAAACCATGATATATCAACTCCCCCACACTTATCATTTGCTTGCCCTCAAGCAAAACAGAGAACTAGAATGTGGTGAAAAGGTTTGAAAACTTTCAGAAACTCTTTTCATCTTAGAAGCACAACACTCAGATTCCCCTTAGTAAGCCACTGAAAGATTAACCTGCAAGACATCAAGACCAACATATACTTCCCCCACACTTAGCAACTGTCCTGAGTAAACTCCACAATCAATCTAAAGCATTCAAATTCACCCTCTTGACTTCTATTAGCTATTAAGTGCGGTCTCCCCTAAGGATTATCGATCAAAGGGCACATGGATTCTTACTATGTTAGCTCTAGACCACCATACTATCTTTTTCTGGTTCCTTTCTTCTCTTTTCCCTTCCTTAGCAACTGATTTTTCTCCATTGGGTATCATTTTTTTTATCAGTGCTCTTCCCGTTATGGGGTGTACTTTGGACACATTCCACGGCTCTACTTCCATTTATCTTTGTCGAAAACTATATATATGATATTTTCTTTTCTATATACATGTTACTTATTGGAAAAACACGTATCATATCCCTCCTTGGGTGCAAGAGAGAGTGCATAAGGCTAAAACATGGCTCATCTATTTTACAAGAGGATATTTGTTTCATACAGAGAATCATGGCGTGAGACGGAATACATGTAACTATGGTGTACGTGTTAAACGAGAGAATTATGTTGATGCATCTGATGAGGCTGATTTCCAAGGGATCTTAATTGATATCATACAGCTCGAGTATGAGGGAATTGTGATTTTGAGAATAAAAATTTTTAAGTATAACTGGTACGACCCTATGATTGGTAGAGGCACCCGGAGGAGTAATGCTGGCATTGTAGACGTTCTTTCATCAACAAGATACAATAGAGACGAACAATTTGTTCTAGGTACGTATGTTCCTTATCCGTAAATCATAATGCCTTTAAATATATGTAGGTATATAACTTCATTCAGTACATACAAATTGCACAGCCTCACAAGCAGATCAAATTTGTTATATCCCGTATCCACACATGAAGAAACCAAAGCGAGAGTGGCTAAATGTTGTTCAAGTCAACCCGAGGGGAAATATTTCAGGAGATTATGGTGACATAGAACCAATCCTTTTGCAACGATAAAATGATGATCCTGTGATGATGACTAGAATCGAAGATCTCTTTATTGAGAACTTGGTACAAGGGGGAAACCCAATACATCTTGATTAAAAAGTCGGGGATGCGGAACCAGACGATGAATTTCGTTGTAATTTATCCTATTCTGATGATGAGGAGGAAGATGACGATGAAGAACATGATGAAGAGCCCTAGTAATATGCCTAATAACTTTTTATTGGTTTATGATAATTTACCAAAATATTTTGGCTTGAGGAGTTTTTAAGAGAGTTTCTAGTTCTAAAATAATGAAGAAAAATGAAAAATGAGGAGAGAAGGAGAGAAGAGGTTCTCTAATGAGAAACCCAACAAAAAATTAGGAATCTCTTACATGATGTGTCTTGTTTTGATTGGTTTAGTTTTTTTTTATAAAAAAATTAGAGTTTAATACCTTACATGTCCAATATAACATAAGATTTAGTAGAATTACAAATCTTTGTAACACGAATTACAGATCTTTGTAATGTAAGATTTCAATCTCCATAACTCTAGTTTATATATTTTCCGACATGTGTGCATAAGCGAGTACACATGTGAAGAAGCTAAACTAATATTACAAGTACACATGAATTATAAATCGTTTTAATTATCCTCAAAAACTCATATTACAAGTCGAACTAAGAAAAATAAAAAGCGCTAAGATAATTTTTTGAAAGGCAAGTTCGTCCAAAGCCAAACCTTGAGTTGTGATATCGGTTTATTTCCCCCAGAAACCAAACCGATTTCTCGACTAACGATTGTGTTGTCTTCTCCCAGCAAGGCCGTCGATGAGATAGGAACTGTTATGAAATCAACACCGGAACCAATGTTCTCTTCAAGGTAGAGGAACCCAAATGAATCGATCTCAAACAATCATCTCGCCGTCAAGTTGCCTTTCATGAAAGACAATTTCGTTGTTTGACCTTGCAAGACACATAGGTTACTTTATCTTGAGGAGAATATTGGTTCCAATGTGGTTCATGCATGACTCCGGAGGTCGACACAGATCTGAACACAAGAAAACAGAAGAACATGTCAGCATGTTTGTGGAAGAAATGAAGATAAAAGATAGAAAATGAAGCGAGGCTTTGTTAGAAGCAAATGAGAGGGAAGAAGTGAGGATGGGGAAGAATGATGAAAAGAGAGGCTATATGGAAGAAAAAACGGTTATCGAACCAATCCTGATTTAAAGCGACATGACATTCCAGTAACGCCGAGCACATTCATTGGTGAAGAAGAGGTGCCTTAAATGTAACCGAAAATTCTTAATATACAAATATGAAACCCAAAATAAGTCCAAAAAAATAATACTCCCTTTGTTTCTTAAAGATTGATGTTTTTCACACAAATTAAGAAATATTTAATAGTTAGTTATAAATACACATTTCTCTTTAATTTAAACACTTTTCCATAACTATAAACCAATAGTAAATCAATATAGTTTTGGGAATTCACAATGTATAAACGTTAATTAAAAAAAGTTTCATAGAAACAGAGGGAGTATTGTTTATCTACGGCTATTAATGTTTCTGTACATACAATGCTATAATTATTACTCGTATATGTATATAATTATTATTTAATGCATCCAAATGTAACTATTCAGATGTGCTTCTAAAATGGAATTAAATCTTATACCATCTCGACCCAAAAAACCTAAATCACATATTGTCTTGCCACTAAGCGAGAAATGCACATAAACTAACTAAAAACAAAGCAATGCCCGCACATGGCTGGGGTCGACCACCTAGTAATATTACTTCCTCCGTTTCACTATATTTGATTTTGTAACATTTTATTCTTCTTTCACAATATTTGATTTAATGTAGTATAATAATGAAGTTTCACTACAAGAAATCAGCGATATAGCCACGAATTTTTTCGTGGCTATGGGGCCAAAATTCGTGGCTATATTGACCATAACCACGGATAGCCAAGGGCTGAAGTTTTGGCTATGGGCTCGTGGATATCGCAAATTCGTGGAAAGCTTTCCACGAATTAGCCACGAACGTTTCCGTGGCTATTTTCCACGAACGTTTCCGTGGCTATTTGCCACGACATAGCCACGAAATATTTTGTGGCTATGTTTCCACAAAATAGCCACGAAAGGTTTTGTGGCTATTCACCACGAATTTCCACGAACTCTTCGTAGCTATGCTAGCCATGAATAGCCGCGAATGAGATCGTGGCAATGGCCACGAATGAGATCGTGGGAATGGCCACAAAATAGCCACGAAAGGTGTCGTGTCTATTATCCATGAATGGCCACGAAATAGCCACGAATAAATTTCGTGGCAATGGCTAATAGCCACAAATACTTTCGTGGATATTCGTGGCTATGATTGATTGTATAGCCACGAAATTATACCACTAATTACTATTATAATTTGGATTAATACACTAAATCCTAATTGAAAACATATTAAATACAAAAAAATACTCTTACAATGCAAAAAATGATTAGATTAAAAATATAATTACATTTAGTATTATACAAAGGGTTTACTAACTACATTACAATACAACCCATTACACTACTGGGATACATATAATTAACAAAAAAAACCAGAAAGAAACCTAATGTTCAATGATCACAGTTCATTCATTAGTAATAGAGAGTGAATGTGGAGTGGCATTTGCTAGATTGATTGGGGAGTTGTTGTTGTTGGCTGCTGGAGTGACGTTGTTGTTGGCTGAGGAGACAATGTTGTTATTGTGCTGAGAAGACTCTGATCGTGGGCTAGGAGCTGAAGCTGCACTCTCACGACGGACAATGGTTTGATACGTGATTGCATCCAGGTCTGATTGACATATCAACTCGTGAGTAGCTGATGTGACTAAAGTCATTAGCTACGGATAGCCACGAAAAGTTTCGTGGCTATGTAGATATTTTATTTAGCTACGGATAGCTACAAAATATTTCGTGGCTATATCCACAAATAGCCACGAAAAGGTTTCGTAGCTAGCCACGATAGGGTTGTGGCTATTCGTGGCTATCCCTTTACACGAAATATTTGCAGCTATTCATGGCTATATTTTCCACGAATTATTTCATGGTTATTCGTGGATTATTTTTTCCACGACCACTTTGTGGCTATTCGTGGAAAATATAGCCACGAATAGCTACGAAATAGCCATGAATTCAATTTTTTTGAATTCATGGCTATTTCATGGCTATTTGTGGTTGGTTTAATTAGCCATGAAAATTATGTGGCTAATTTGTAGCTATTTGCCAAACTTCTTGTAGTGTTTTGTTTTTCTGATTAAATTAACTAGTATATGCATTAAAACATTTTGTGTAATTAATTGCAAACACTCATATAGGAGCATTCAAATTTCATGTAAATCAAAAAAATTTACTCCATTAATCATTATAAAACCAACCTTTTTACTTTTATTAGTTTGCAAAAGGTATAATTAATTGTTTCTTAATCTATGTGCAAAAACTAAAAAATCAAATATAATGAAACAGAGGGAGTATAATATTATATATGGCTATCAATTACCATTACCAAATGAAAATAGTAAACGTGAAAGTATAAATAATAAGGTTCAATCTATACTATTAAAACATAAATACAAAATAGAAAATGACCAAACTTTTTGATTTATTTACTAAGAATGTCATTAGTTTCTTTTGTTTTATTTTTATTTCATTGAGGATAAATCAGTCTTTAAAATATATATAAAAAAATCCATTTTAATTCGTTTTTCTTAAAAAATTGGAATTATCATTTAAATATTCTCAAAACCGTTTATGTATACTTTTCTAAATACTTTCTGTATTTTTTTCAAAATATACTCTAATATCTTTGAAAATTCAGTAATTCAAAATTATTAGTATAGTTTCCTAATTTTAAGCATCCATTTTCCCATATTTACTATTTAAAATTAGTATTTCTCAATCAAGTTTTTTTCCCGTAATAAATTCTTTTAAAAAAATTTCAAATTTTGTTTCCAAATCTCCTACTCATGCGTAACTAAATATTTATAAACAAATCTTACGGATATTCTATTAGGAAATCCAGAATTAATTTTTATTTATTAACAAACTTCTTAAAGAAGATTTATTAAATTATTTATTAACAAACTTCTTAAAGAAGATTTATTAAATCTGTGCAAATATAAAAGTGCCAAGTCTATTGTTGGTTTCAGTTGTGCTATTGTTTCTTCTATAAGTTCTACTTCTATCGTTGTTTCAGCTTTGCATCTCTTTGATTACTGTCTAATTTTCAAGATGTTTTTAATATTTATTTACCACATAATTGTTTAAGTTGTGTAGACTTGAAGAGATGGGTCACATGAGATAGTGAAGGATGCTGAAGTTATGGCCGTCAGAGTATGACTCTGGGGTTAAAGCCATAGAAGTCGATGAGACACTGACCGAAGATTACAATGATATTGGAGGATTGGAGAAGCAGTTTTTATCCGTTTTGTGTTTATCCGGCGTATTGACTTTGATTCAGCGTGTTTTGTGTGGAATTTGATTTGAGCTTATCTCTGGAACAGATATTGAGGAGCAAGAGCCAGAATATTGAGGAGCTGGCAAGATCAACAAATGATTTCAATGAAGCTCAGCTGAAAGCAGTATGTGTACAGGCTGGCATGTTAGCTCTTCTCCGTGACGCCACAGAGGTAAAGAAGAAGATACGAAAAAAATGAACTTATAGGCTTTTATGATTTGAGTTTTTGTCTGGTTTTTAAAAGGTGAGGTGTTCTCTCTCTCTGTGTGTGTGTGTGTGTGTGTGTGTGTGTGTGTGTGTGTGTGTGTGTGTGTGTTTAGGTGAACCATGAGGACTTCAATTGAAGGTATCATCCAAGTCCAGGCCAAGAAGAAAGCAAGTTTGAACTACTAGGCCTAAACAAATGTGTGCACTGTAAAGGCCATCAATACAAACCAAATTTGTGGACGGTCATAATATGGGATTCAAACTTGGTTTATAAGGCTATTTTGGTGTTGATGAGCAGATGTGTTTTGATGATTTATGTGCATTGTTTATTGGTAAGGCCGTGTTGGTTAGTTGATGGCGTTTTGCTCTTACAAGTACGTATTTAATTTTTCGGGCGTGTCCATGAAATCATTGTGCTTTTAACAATATTTTAACTAAATCACATCCTAAATCAAAAATATATATATAGTTGCCTAAACTTAATAATGTATTATGTCATGAAATGATTTTAATTAACAAAATCTAACATAATAATAATAAATCACGCCAACCACAATTTACTATATAACTGATTTTAATATATACTAATAATAATACTAATAAAAGTTAAGATATTTGTTAACAGTATTCAAAAATTGGATATTAATAATAATATACGAATTTATAATAACTTCTGGTTTTATAATAAAAGTTTTTTATTATTAAATTTTATTTATTAATAACCCTTAAACTTTTACTAAGTTTAGAACAAGAAAAGTTTTATTATTCATTACAACAATAATAAAAATTAAGATACTTTACAACAATATGTTAAAATCAATTATATATTAATTTTTATGAAAAATAAAATCTTAAGTTTTATTATTGTTGTAACCAATAATCAATCTACTACATTTCAAAATTTGTATATTACAATATAAGTAAATAATATATTTTAGACTTAAGAATGTATTAAGCCATAATTAAATTTAATTATAAAATCAAAATGAAAATCAATAAATCACTCCTACAAATCGAAAATGCTAACTTCTTTACTCATTTTCCAAAAAAAAGATTTGCATATCTACCCGTTAATATATTTAGGTCAACAATAAAATCACAACTAATATATAATCAAATATTCAAACTAATGTAATATCTAAAAATGGTTAAGATGAAATCGTAATAAAATAATAAAACAAAATATTCCAAATGTTTTCGGGTTTCACGTCTAAACCATCAATCAATACTATTAAAAAATAGAGTATATTAGAAACTAACCTTCTTTAATGTGTTATATTACAAGTTATGTCATTGCAAAATAAGGAATGAATTAAATTTCATTAGAGTAATTAGAAAATATAATATTTTCTCAACTATTCATGTTTCCAAACAAGACAATTATTAACCATGTAGCCAAACAACCTAAATATAATAGATTCCATTTTCCTAAATAACTAAAAATATATATATATATATATATATATATATATATATATATAACCATTAAACTATTAAATCATTTGATAAATATAACTAAATAATTTATATATCAACTATTTGTATATATAATATAATATAATATTATCTCATTTAAAATTTTATTCAAAATATATTTATAATATTTTTTAATATTTTTTTATTTTTTGTTTCAAATATAAACATATATATTTTTATATTACAATAAATTTTATTAAAAAAATTTAAATTTTATTTCTTAAGAAAAATAATTAATTAATTCGTATTGTTTATAAATTTATTATAAAACCATTTTTATTACAATTTAATTACATTTTAATCTAAATATTCTCTAATTTTAATTTTATTCAAAATATATTCATAATATCTTTCAGTATCTTTTTATTTGATATATATATATATATTTAATATTATAAAAAATCCTACAAAATATTGTTAGTTTATTGATTTTTAAGAAAAATAATTAATAAATCCTATTAATTATTAAATTTACCAAAAACATTTTAATTACATTTTAATCAATAATAAATAAAAAAATATTTATATTTAGACCAATATAAACACAAAGTCATGTATTTTTAACATAATTCAAATTTTAAAAGTGAATATTATAAACATAAATAAATTACTATAAATTAAAATTTTAATTTATAAAAAAATTAAAAAGATTAGGTTACGAAAAATTAGATTGATATATTTTTACTTTGATACAATATTAAAATTAGTCAATATTTTATATTGTTCAATCTATGACAAGTCATATTATGATTGATGTTTTTACTATTGTACTTTTTAGGGGTTGTTTCAACAAATTACAAAATATTTAAACCATTATAAGAACGAGTTAAAAAATAAATTAGCCAATTTTGATTATAAATTTTCTATAAAGAACTTTGCACGATTATATTAACTAATTTTATTTGATATATTTTTAATTAATATATTAAAATTATTTAATATTTATATTATTCAAATATATGATGCGTCAAATTATGGCTCATATTTGAATGCAGTTTTGAACGGGTTATTTTATCATATTTGCAAATTATATATACCACTACAACACATATTGAAAAATTGATTATCTTATTTTGATTATAAAATATTAAAATCGAACTTTCTTCACATAAAAAAGATTAAAAAGATGAATTAACCAATTTCAATGATATGAACATTAAAATTTTAAATAAATACAAAAATATAAACGGATTGTACTGTTTCTATTTTGTAAATATTTAATTATTAAAATATTAAAAAATTATATAAATAATGTTGTTTATAAAAAAATTAGATAAATGCAATAAAGATTAAACTTATATAACATAACTTTATAATGGTTATTTCATTAAAAAAAAAATTTAAACCATGATATTACGATACAATGCGGATTACAACTTATATTGCAAAATTATTATTTTAATCTCTTTATCTTTACAATATACCTGTTCCCAAATAACACCCAATTCATTTTTTTAAAAATACCTAAATTATTAAATCATTTTTTATAATATGGATTAAATAATTATAAACAAAGCTATATTGCATAATTAAAAATTTTAAATTACTAATGACAATAAACTAAAAAATTAAATTTGTAAAGAAAAATAAACCCGCGCTTAGAAAGCGCGGGTCAAAATCTAGTAAGCATAGTAAAACTGGAAGCATAATAAAAAGTTAAGGTTTTCAAGTAACAGACACTAAATTATATCAAAGACATTTAGATAGAGACAACAACACTGTTTCTAGCAACATCAGTGTCAGGGACCTCTGGCTGGAACCTGAGATCTTGAACCTTCTGAAGTCGCGGATTGAACATATAGTCCGATAAGCCTTCCACAGTCTCAATCCATGTCTCATCAGGTTCACCTTTATAAAACAAGAACTTTATGCAAACCGTACATTGGTTTTGTCTTTTGTTCTGTTGTAGCCCCGGAGCCCTTAAACCGTATATTGGTTTTGTCGTTTCCTCTGGTGTAGCCTTGGAGCCCTAGAACCGTATACTGGTTTTGTCTTTTGTTCCCTTGCAGAGTTCCTCTGTTTCGGCGGGTCATTTATGCTGCAGCCACCCTCCAATCTTGTTTTGTATGCTTCATTTAGTAGGATTGTGTTTATTGCTTACACATTAAATCAAAGACAAGAAGAATATTCAATTTACTCTCAACCGATATTATTAAATTTCTTTAACATGATAAGTTTGTATATACGCAAAAAAAAAAATCAAGTATCTAGAAAGATTCACAAAATCATAATTTAATTTTTCAAATCATCATAAAACCAGTAATAACATTTCACACCAACCACCTGATCTCGCTATATATATTTGATTAAGATCATTCAGTGTAAAAGAAAAATGAAACCTCATAAAGCCTATTTGCGGTTTCTTTTTAGGGTTTAGGGTTTTGCTCACTCCAAAAGAAACCTTAAACCCTAAAGCATAAACCCTGAAAATCTAAAGTTTCAACTTTACTTTTTTACATGCTAGTCACAAAACTATTTCTCAAATTTTCTGTGTACTAATTTTAATTTGAGTGTTATAAAAAAATTAAAACTATTTCCTAAATTTTTGTGATTTAAAATTTTATAATCCGGGAAGTATATCTGAAACGTTCAAAGAATTTAAAACAAAAATTTGCTTTCATAGAACATGTCTCCAATCGTACTTTATATTGTGAGCAAACATTTTTTATTTTCCTAAAGTATAATAGATTAGTTTTAATTTTTAAAATAGAGACAATAAAAAAAGAATATATTACGACTACGTTACACCTACAAGTGGGTAAAAATTCAAAACAAAAATTCCAAATTAATCTGGGAAACCAAAACCCAATTTTATAGCCCAACACATTTCAATTACCGCCTAACCCCAAGAATTTCCGACAAAGTGTCCTAGAAATCATCAAATACGTCAAAACCTGATTTAATTATGTTCTTCCTCTTTTCAGAAATCACCTTCGAATCATCTCTCTAATCTCTCTCTGAATCCTCTTCTACGCCCACTCATCTCAAACTGATATCTCTTCTTCTAATCTCTTATTTGAGGCTCTCAATTTCATCGCTAACTTTGTCTGAAACCCTATCGACTCTCTCAAACGCTTCCTTAAATCTCTCAATCACGAAACTCACCGTGAAACGATGCATACATGTACAGGTAGATATGAAGTTTGAGTGTGAGTTAAACCGTCTAGTTTGCTTCTGCTTTGCTTTGCTTTTGAAACGAGACAAATTCTGAATCTGATTACTGGTTTGCATATGATTTACTTGTGGTTTGCAGGTTTTATAAAATTAATTTGGTTATACAAGTTGTAAATGACTCATATATTCATCTATGAGCTTCAATATGGTCTCCACAATTTGGGTAAGTTGGTTGTTTTTTTTAATACGTGTTTGATGAGTTAGAGGCTGATGGTTAGGATGTTAATCTTATAGTTAGCATGCAATTGAGTTTGATGTCTCTGCTTAACTCATTAATTTGTTTTGTTAAGTTCGAGTGTCTGAGGGTTTACTAGAATGTTTTTGTATCATTTGAGACATGGCCAAATCATTCTTAATTTTCTTCTAAAAAAATTGTTGAGGAGATCTATCAACGACGTATGAAAGACATGGTTAGCATCACAAAGGACTGCAGAATCACTGTAAAGAACTGCGACCTCGGGAGATCTCAACAGATGAAAATAACAACATCTTTCCTCAGGTAAAGTAACATTTGTCAAAATCAGTGTTTATAAAGTCATCTCATATTTTTTATTTAATTGTTTTTCTCTTACTGTATGTAATTGTCACAGGCCACAGAGAAGGATGGACGAGTAAATCCTTATGGAGTCGTAACCTGATAGGAAATCTTTTAGTGGGCAAGCGCAAGCAGCACATACATTTTTCAGTGTTGTCGCCACCAAGAGCAATTGAAGGAAGCTTAAACTAAAACTATAACACCATCTGCTTCGTAGGTTACTTATCACTGTCTCTTGCACTTGTTAATTTTTTGGGATATGATTTGACACCTCCTAAATGTTGGAGTTTACGTATGTAAATCTTTTGTGTCTACATGCTCACATAAGTATACATGTTGCCAATGTTATTTTTGAAGCAAATGTCTGTTAGGTTTCTTGTACCATTCAAATTACGGTATCACCAATTACCAAATCGAAAATGAAATAATATAAATTCTTATTTTTTACGAATAAAATTCACTAAACAATCTTCAATTATTCGCATTACACAAACAATGTAGTTGCTAAATATTTACCGTCAGCGAATCTGGATTTTCTGAATAGTCGTTTAATAATCGTTATTTAGTCATTAAACCGTCGTCAAGTAGTCACCATTTCTTATGACTAAGTTGTGACTATATTAGACAGTCAGACAGTAGTCAGCCAATCAGCACAATAATTGAATCTGGATATTTCGATTAGACGCTGCGCAGTCGTTAATAAATAGAAAAATGTTTACCATAATCATATTTGGATTCTCATATTAGTAGTCATATAATAGGTAAATTATTCAATAAACAGTCGCCAAATAGTCCCCATATATTACGACTACGTTGTGACTATATATGACAGTCACGTAATAGTCGACAAGTAGTGGCCGCAATAGTAAAATAAACGTATTTGGGTGTTCCGATTAGTCACTGAACAGTCGTTGACCTAGTCTTTACAAAGTCGCCAACTAGTCGCCAATATTTACTATTACATTGTAACTATATTGTTCAGTCACAAAATAATCGGCAACTGGTCACTTCAATTGACGACTACTAAGTGACTACATTTGTCCGACTGCATCTGGACTATGTCTTTAGTCGCACAACTGAAGCCAAATGGTTGCAAATTAGTCCATATATCCTCCGACAACGCTACGTCTATTTAAAAAATACCTATGTTAGGCGCAAAAATAGTTGTAACTTCCCGACTATTAATACGACTATGCAATTTAGCGACTATGGATTTACAACTACTATATTTAGTTGTAATTTAGTCGTAAAACAGTGTTTAACGATTATTCTGCAATTAAAAGTGCAGTCGCAAAAACGTTGTTTTCTTGTAGTGTACGTTTTTACTAAAGTATAATAGATAAGTTTAAATTAAAAAAAAAATATAGACAATAAAAATGAATATATTACGACTACGTTACGCCTACAGGTAAGTCAAAATTCAAAAACAAATTCCAAATTAATCTGGGAAACCAAAACCCAATTTTATAGTCCAAGACATTCAACTACCCGCCTATACCCAAGCATTTTCGAAAAAGTCTCCAAAAATCATCAAATAAGTCAAACCATTATTTTATTAAGTTCTTGCCCTTTTCAGAAATCTCCTTCGAAACATCTCTTTAATCTCTCTTTGAATCCTCTTCTATGCCCACCCATCTCAAACTGATATCTCTTCTTTGAATCTCTTCTTCGAGACTCTCAATTTCATCGCTAACTTTGGCTGAAACCCTATCGACCCTCTCAAAATCTTCCTTGAATCTTTCAATCACAAAACCTTCTAGGATATGATGCCTACATCTACAGGTAAGATATGACGTTTGAGTGTGTGTTAAATCGTCTAGTTTTCTTCTTCTTTGCTTTGCTTTTGAAACGGGACAGCTTTTGAATCTGATTATTGGTTTTCTTATGATTTACTTGTGATTTGCTTGTGTGGAACAATTAATTTAGGTTCTACAGGCTGTAAACGACTCATATATTCCTCTATGAGCTTCAATATGGTATCCACAGTCTGGGTAAGTTGGTTATTTTTTTTAATGAGTGTTTGATGAGTTAGAGTCTGATGGTTAGGATGTTAATCTTATAGTTAGCACGCAATTGAGTTTGACGTCTCTGTTTAACTCATTAATTTTTTTTGCTAAGTTAGAGGTGATGAGCATTTACAAGATAGTGTTTGTCTCATTTGAGATATGACCAAACCATTCATAACTTTCTTCTAAAACATTTTGTGAGGAAAACTATGAACGACATATGAAAGACATGGTTAGCATAACAAGGACTGCAGAAGCACTTAAAAGAACTACGACATCGGGAGATCTCAACAAATGAATATAACAACTTCTTTCCTCAGGTAAAGTAACATTTTCACAATCCATGTTTATAAAGTCATCTCACGTTCTTTATTTTAATTGTTTTCTCTAACTGTTTGTAATTGTCACAGACCACTAAGAACGATGGACGAGTAAATCCTGATGAAGTCGAAAGCCTGACAAAAAATCTTATAATGTGCAAGCGCAAGCAGCCTAGACACTTTTCAGCGTTGTGGCCCACCAAGAGCACATGAAGGTATCTCAAAATAAAACAACAACACCATCTGCTTCGTAGGTTACTTATCTTTGTCTCTTGAACTTATTAAATGTTTGGGATATGATTTGGCAACTACTAAATGTTGGAGTTTACGTATGTAGATCGTTTGTGTATACATGTTACCAATGTTATTTTGAAGCAAATGTCTGTTACATTTCTTGTACCATTCAAATTACGGTATCACCAATTACCAAATCGAAAATGAAAATAATCCTAATTATTATTTCTACGAATAAAAGCCACTAAACAGTCGTCAATTACTCGCACTACACATACAAAATAGTCGCTAAATATTTACCATCAGAAAATCTGGATTTTCCATGTAGTCGCTTAATAATCGTTATTTAGTCATTAAACCGTCGTTAAGTAGTCATCATTTCTTACAACTAAGTTATGACTATATTAGGCAGTCAGACAATAGTCAGCAAGACAGTACCATAAACGAATCTAGAAGTTTCGATTAGACGCTACATAGTCGTTAAATAGTACCTAATTAATATCAAAATGTTTACCATAATCATATTTGGATTTTATTGTTAGTCGTTATATAATCGGTAAATTAGTCGATTATTAGACAGTCACGTAATAGTCGAAAAGTAGTGGCCGAATCAGTACCATATTCGTATTTGGATGTTCCAATTTGTCGCTAAATAGTCGTTGACCTAGTCATTACCAAGTCGCCAATTAGTCGCCAAAGTTTACTACTACATTGTGACTACATTGAGCAGTCGCAAAATAGTCGGCCATTGGTCACTTATTTTAACCACTACTAGGTGACTACATTTCTCCGACTGCATCTAGATTATGTCTTTAGTCGCACAACTGAAGCCAAATTAGTCTTTATATTTCCGACAACGCTACATCTATTTTACAATTACCTATGTTAGTGGCAAAAATAGTTGTAACTTGCCAACAATTATTACGACCGCAATTTAGCGACTATGGATTTATAACTACCATATTTAGTCGCATTTTAGTCGTATAACCGCGTTTAATGACTATTTTGCGAGTAAAAATGCAGTCGCAAAAACCATGTTTTCTTGTAGTGTTCTCAGCCAACGAAAGTAATGAAGATACTTGACCCGAGATCATCTGTTTAGGAGAGTTTCACGCGATTAGAGAATAATTGAGACAAAGCATTATGTCACTATTACAAAAACACATATGGCATGTAAATCATAAAATGACACAACAGGCCTTTCAAACCAACTTCTCATATGCAAGAAGCCTAAAGCATGGAAAGAAAGTCAGCATAACATTCAACTGATTATCACTGAAGATGGACTAGCCAAGTCATGGAAGGTGTTAGAGGCTGTTTTCAGGGAAGCATCCAAAGAAATGCTTGTGTTAGGAGAGCTGGCACTTTCTTTCATTGAAAGTGTGGCGTGGAAACACTTCTGCAAGAAGGTTAGTCTAGCAGTTACTGAATTTATAGAGTTTAAGTTTTTTTAAGTTGTTTTGATGTTCTTTTTATATGTCTTTAAATCTAATTCTCTTTCCATTTCTATGCATTTTTTTCAAGGTAAAACTATACACACCGATTCAAGAAGAACTGCTACCAGAGAATGGCTATGTATGTCAAGAAGAAAGATGCTCTGAAGAAATGGTTCCCGACTAGCAAGCAACGTGTTTCCCTAACAACTGGTATTTGGGTTTCTCAAACCACATGTATTATCTTGTGAGAAGTAGGTTATTTAGGCGTTTGAAGAACCTATTATTTAATAATCTACTTCAAATCTCTCTGCTAATAACAATATGCTTGCATATTGGCTTATTTCACCTCGTTAGTCTTCTTTTCTCTTCATACTAATCTGATTACTCTTCTTTTATTCTTGATCATTTATTGAGGTGCAAGTTATATGGTGATCAAACCCCATTTCATTGATTGAAACTAGGAGATGAAGAAACTGATCATAGGTTTCAAGTACGTCACTATTTCCATTGTTCTTCTTGAATGTCTGGCTGATTGGGGTATAGAGCGAGTGTTTACAATTTTTGTTGACAATGCAACAGCGAATGCTTCAGGTCTTAGGGATTTTCAACATGAGTTCAAGAAAGTATCTACTAAGGCTTTTGTTTTAGATGGGGATTACTTGTACGTTAGATGTTGCGCGCATATTATCAACCTCATTGTGCCGGAAGGTTTGGTTGATGTCTCTGAACTTGTGGAAGCTATATGGAACAGAATCATATATGTTAGATCACACACTAATAAGATGACGTCTTTTGAGAAGAAAGTTGATGCATGAAGGGTAAAAAAAGGTTATCTGCCTTTGGATGTTAAGGCTAGGTGAAACTCCAAGTATACAATGTTGGATAAAGCACTTAACTTCAGGGTAGCTTTTGACAAGATGAAACTAGAGGATAAGCTTTATTTGACCACTTCTTGGAATTTGTTAACAGGGAGAAGGGGATTGAACATGCAGATGCATATGATTGAAATGAAGTGAGCAACTTAAGTGAATTACTATTCATCTTTTATGAAAGAACTTTGGTAATGTCTACTACCAATAGGCCAGCTTCGTATTTGTGCTACTGTGAGATAGTAACAATAGAGATAAGCCTCAATGGATATGCTACCGGACAAGTTGAAGGGTTGAAGTCAAAGGCAAATGTGATGTTGGACAAGTTTAGAAAGTATTGGGATGGCATGAAGGACATCAATATGATGTTGATTGTTTCTAGTTTATTTGATTCTAGGAAAAAGTTGAATTTCGCCAAGATGTGTTTTGAGAAGTTGCATGGAACAGATAGCGTAGAAGCTAGAGTGATGAATGACTCATTGTATCTCCTTCTAGGTCAATGTTTAAAGAGTACAATGACAGGTTCAATAAAAGGAATTTGTAGTCATCATAGTCTTCTCAGTCATCATCTTTAAGTGGCCATAATCGAGATGTGGACACAACGAATTTGGTTAAAAAAACACTCGGGTTATGAGAAGATGGAGTATGTGTATAACGAGTTTCTAGATAAGATAGGAGTTGAAGATCCATTAGACGAATTGGATAAATATCTAAAGGAACTTGTTGCGAATCCGAAACTGCTGAAAGGAGTTGAATATGATGTATTGTCTTGGTGGAAACGTCACGGTTCAGCCTTTCATCTTTTATCGGATATGGCTCGGGATCTACTTGTAATGCAAGTCTCATATGTGTCATCGGAAAGTGCTTTAGCACTAGTGGTAGGGTCTTAGATCCATACATGAGTTGTTTAACTTACTATATGATTGAAGTATTAATTTGTGAAGAGCAATGGATGAAGGCTGATATTTGTGTCCTTGAAAAAGTATTGATGACAAAGGAACAAATTCAAGAAGAATTTCAGATGATGGATGAAATTGAGAGAGGTATGTAGTGTTTTCTTCTCTTGATTTGTATATGAAACAATCTATGTATTTTTACATTCTGATTGTTTTTTGCAGAGTATGGATTGTAACTTTATCAAGAATGTTGTCTATCAAAAGGTATATATGTCCTCTTCTAATCTGCCTTCGTCCAATAAATTTGAATGCACGTCTCTTAGTTTAACTTACATTCAAATTCAACTATATATGTCTTCTTCTAATATAAGTCTCTTTTTGGGTCTACTGTGAGATAGGCCAGTTTCGTATTTGTGCTACTGTGAGATAGTAACAATAGAGAGAAGCCTCAATGGATATGTCTATCAAAAAGTATATATGTCTTCTTCTAATATAAACCACTTGGTTTAAACCCCGAATAACCCGAAGTAACCGAATTAAACCGAAAACTCATGAACCGAAATCTGAATCCAAACCGAACCCGATCCCGACCTGATATAAAAAATACCCGAATGGTTTATATTTCGCCAAACCCAGAATCCCTAAGCCCGAACTAACCCGAACCGAATCCGAATGGATACCCAAACATCCTTTCCTAGTATTGAGCTTTAGCACAAATTCTTGAGTTCCAAAAATTAGGCAAAAAATCATCACAAAATGAGAATATAGATGTGACATATTTTTATTCTAGGCATGGTATGCCTGTGCATTTTTGTATTCTACTGTTTTTGCTTAATTTATATTTTGTACTTTTTATGTTGTCTTCCTTGCGCAAATACCATATACTTAAACCGTCCAGAGTTTTTTACAATTAAAGGCTCATCATATTATATTATATTAAGTATATATTCTTTATGAATTTTGTTTTCAAAATAAAATACTGATTTATTTTTCTATGTTTGGGCAAAAAATTTGGATTCAGAAACTCGAATCAGAAAAGACCCGAAAATTGGTTCGGATTAAGCTCGGATATGACTAATTTTACTTATTGGGTATTGCTTTCTTATACATGTGGGTTTCGGTTATGTTTTAGTTATTATTTGATATTTAATCAGACATCTCAATGATCCAACAATATTAGGTGTATTAGTTGTTTTTGAGTATTATGAGACATTTTGGTATTGAAAACATATTTTTATCCAGGTTTCCGGACATAATTTTTATAAGTCATTTTAATTTTTTATTTTCTCGGATAATAGTTTTGTGATATATGGTAGTTTCAAAGATTTATTTTTGGATAATAAAAATGAACTGGAACCGATCCATAAAATTCTTAATTTAAATATTAAGAACCAAATCTATCCGAAACCGAACAGAAAATCTATTTCAACATATAAGGATCCAAAAAAAATTCTCTGATAGATCCAAAAT
The DNA here is from genome assembly GCA_030180135.1 of Orychophragmus violaceus. Classification (NCBI taxonomy): domain Eukaryota; kingdom Viridiplantae; phylum Streptophyta; class Magnoliopsida; order Brassicales; family Brassicaceae; genus Orychophragmus; species Orychophragmus violaceus. The sequence continues at coordinate 28,693,496 of CM058233.1, read as the reverse complement.
CGTCTCAATACGTGAATCCCTAAACTTATTATTTTTCTCATCTTTTTAATTTATTTGCCGATTTAAAAAAACGTGATCCTCTCTTCAGTAATATATGTTGAAATAATTATGTTTGTATTTGTTTGTTAATTTAGATATATCTTGTGGATTTGTTTATAATTTGAGATATTCTAATATAACTTAAATGGATTTTCAACGGCAATTATCATTGACTGCGTTTATATCAAATGACTGTGGCAGCCACCTTGTAAGCATTTTACTCTCGGTGGATTTTAAAAATGATTACGGTAGATTTTACTCCCGGATAAAATATTTTAGACCGGGCTGAACATGAATAAAACAATAGTTGTATTCAAGAGCCTAATATTTTAAAATTAAAAAGTGTGACTTTGGTTTATTTGAAGGAGAGACAAAGCTCATGTTATATATGAGATTCATCATTTTGGTCTTCAATATTTTTCTGGCCAATATCCCCAAATTTTATTGCGATGGGATACATTGTTATGAGTTTTCCAAATATCTCTAATTCTTTTTTGTTTCTGCATTTTGTTTTTCCTTTCTTTTTGTTTGGAAACTAATTGGGCTTTTGGTGTGATTATTGGTCTTTGATCCCCATATTATATATCACAAGTTCCACTTGTTAAGATAAACTATTCTTAAGATATTGAACTTTGCTTTCTACAGAATTCTTCCACTTGTTTTTTTTTAAAGGATATTCTAGATTAATAAAAAGAATAAAAATGTTTTACATAGCCCAAGCTTAGTAATTATAAAATCCACAACGAGCCCCTTAAGAAACCCAATAATATTAATGTATTCCTAAACCATGAGAGTGAAGCACGTGATTGAATTGTTTAATAGTTGAACCTTAAACCGGGAAGTAGGTGAGACTGGTTTAAGATGCTCAACCACTAAATTGATTAGACGGAGAAACAGAGGAGCTTCGAAACTGAGCATCCTCAGAGATGATGATGAAAAGAAGATGATGGTGAATTTTCAGTGATGAGCTTAAACCTTAGCTCGAGTGCTAAATCTGTCCAGGCTGATAAGATGTTGCAAGCCAAAATTGCATCATCTCAGAAGATTTTCTGGGATTATCCTTTCTAAATCCTGATATCCTATTTCTGATTGTTCTGTCCAAGATCGCAAGCACATCATCATGCGACCGGAAGATGCTTCGATGAAGCCTGCCATTCCTCTCCCCCCAGATGAGGTAAATAGTTGCTTGCCAAGCTAGTAACACTACTCTTCTATGATTTTTGTTGCCTCTTAACTCTTGCATAAGCTCAATTGTTGAATTCCATGATCTAGAAGGAGAGAGACCGCATCTGGTGGCCGTAATTTCCCAGATCAACCAGGAAAAATTACAATCAAAGAACAAGTGATTGCGATCTTCATTTGCTGCTTGACAAAGGAGACAGATGGGATCGAGTAGGATCCCCCAACTTCTGAGCCTTGTACGAGTCGGAATCCTGTCCAGAACCACCTGCCAAACCATGAAACTATGTCTGGGAATTCCTCATGAGTTCCATACTGCTTTCTCCCAAGGTACCAGAGCAGTTTCCTCACGGAGCAAGGAATAGACGTGGCCAGTGTTGAAGTTCTTTGTCGGTGTATCGCCCGGAGCCCATATGTAAGTGTCTTGATCAGTCGAAAGAGATATAGTTGTAATGAAAGCTTGGACATTAACTTGCATTTCTGATCTTGCTGAGGGGAGTACCCAATTTCCTTCTAAGAAGAGGTCTCGAAGAGTAGCATTAGTACGGATTGATCTCCTGAATGCTTGATCGCCAGAGAAAACCTTGTTCAGACTTCCAAAGGGTGACCAATTATCTGTCCAGAAGTAAGCATTAGCACCGTTTCCTACTTTTATTTTGATCCAATTATAAGCAATGTCCCTTATCCTGATGAGCTTGTTAATTAACCAGGGATGACTCTGTTTTTCTTTAACTTTCCAGAAGTTATTCAAACAGCCTCTCAAGATCTGATGCTTGAACCAACCAACCCATAACGAACCACTGCGAAAGAACAACAGCCACACCATTTTTATCGCCGACGCCAAATTCCAGGTAACAAGATCTTTAATTCCAAGGCCTCCTTCTGATTTAGGTTTAGTAACAACTGCCCATGATACTCTAGCAGTATATCTCTGATCAATTTGTCCACTCCATAGAAAGCTATTGCATAGAGAATTGATGGTTTTGATTATGGACTTAGGGAGAATAAAGCTGGAACACCAAAAATGTGTGATACCACTGATAACAGATTTGATTAGTAGAAGTCTGGCCGCAAAAGACAGTGATCTAGCTGCCCATGTTGTCATTTTCCCTTTGATTGACTGAATGAGAGGAACACAATGAATCTTTGACAATTTCTTGGTAGTTAAAGGCACTCCTAGATAACGGATGGGTAGAGTTCCTTTTGATAATCCCGTAGTGCTACTGATTAGATCCGTTTCTTGAGCAGCGAGGCCGCAAGGGAAAAACGCAGTCTTTTGGACACTGATGGCAAGCCCCGAAAGCTTTTCAAACTCCCTTAGTATTTGAAGAGTACCCTGAACTGATTCTAACGAGCCTTCAATAAAGATTAGTAAATCATCAGCGAAGCACAAATGTGTTAGCTTAGATGATTCACAATCTTTATGGTACTTAATTCTCCCTTGCTCAGCGGCTTCATTTAACATCAGTGATAGACTATTCATCGCCATAACAAATAGGTAAGGGGACAAAGGGTCTCCTTGCCTAATTCCTCTTTTCCCTTTAAAATAACCGTGAACCGAGCCATTAAAGCCCACCGAGAAGGAAGCAGTTGAGATACAAGCATAAATCCAACGGAGATAGATTTCAGGAACCCCAATACCTCGAAGATTAGCCATAATAAACTCCCATCTGATTGTATCGAAAGCCTTGGCAATGTCTACTTGTATCGCAATCCTTTTTGGTCCTTTATCTTTGTGGTATCCATTAAGAATATCCGCTGCGAGAATAGTATTTTCGATAAGTAGTCTACCTTGGATAAAGGCAGTTTGATTTGGGAGGATGAGCTCTTGTAGAATTGGCTTCAGCTTGGATACCAATATCTTTGAGATGGCTTTGTAAATGGTGTTGCAACATGATATCGGGCGGAAGTCAGATATGGCAGAGGCACCTGGTTTCTTCGGAACTAGCGCAAGGATTGTGGCATTAACCGTTGTGGGCAGAAAACCAGTATGGAAGAAGGTTTCGACTGCTTGAGCAGTTTCCTGCCCTATAATGAGCCAAGCAGCTTTGTAAAATCCCGAGGTAAACCCGTCCGGACCTGGGGATTTGGAGGGATTCAATCTGAGAAGCGTTTTAGTTATCAAATCTTGAGAAGGCAATGCTGTGAACGCTTTCTTTGCTTCCTCTGAACATCTGAAATTTGTAAGTCCTTGGATCCAATTAGAAGAGATGGCAATAGGAGACAAATCTGTTGGAGCGAGTATGGCAGTGAAATGCTGGACGGCCAGAATACCCATTTGAAGCGGATCTGTAATAGTAACACCAGAAGGGAGGATAAACAAACGGACCGAGTTGAAAGCTGCTCTCGAAACACACGAACGGAAAAAGAAAGCAGTATTTGAGTCGCCTTCATGGAGCCAAGTTATGCTTGATTTCTGCTTGAAAAAAGCTTCTTCGATGCTTCTCAGTTGGGCAAGTTTAACCATTAACTCCTTTTGTTCCTCCAACAAACGTCCATATGGATTAGAAAGTACCTGTTCCTGCACATCTAAAAGCTCAGCGTTAGTCGTGTTTACTCTCTCCTGAATTTTGGAAAAATTCTCTCGGTTTAGTTTCTCAAGTGAACCCTTGATTGATCTGAATTTAAAGCAGAGTTTAGAGAGATCAAACGCTTCATTTCCAGCTTGTAACCATGCTGTCTCAACCGTCTGGGCAAAGTCGGGGTGAAGGGTTAAAAAGTTCAGGAATTTAAATGGTCTAGAGCCAGCTTGGGGGATGGGAACGGCTAAATCAAGAAGGGCATGACAATGGTCAGATAAGTTGCTAGGAGGCAGGAATGTAGTAAAGCTGAAAGGATGAGCAAGAAGCCAATTGGTATTAGACATTACTCGGTCCAACTTCTTGGCTATAGGGTTTACGGGCTGGTTGTTTGACCACGTATAACAAGGACCTTGGTAACGGATATCCTGAATATCCAATTGCTGCAGGCAGTCTTTAAATTCAATCATAGCATTTGATAAGCTGCAAGTACTTGGTTGAGAATCTTCAGCGAAGTGGATTATCTGGTTAAAGTCTCCAGTAATAATCCACGGGTCAGAGTTTAGACTAATAGCTTGGTGAATGTTTATAAGCTCCACGTATAGATCAGTTCTCTCCTCAGCCTGATTGGAAGCATAAACCGAAGTAACCGTAAAAGGGCCTGATCCAGGAGGCTGCACTCAGCAGGTTATTGATTGCTTGGACAGATTTAGAAGCTGAACCGAGACTATAGGATTCCAAATAACTATGATCCTTCCATCATCATCTTTTGAGTGATTAGAGCAAAAATTCCATCTCGGGCAAACACTAGACATGATATTTGAGAGATTAGGAAGTTTTATGTGGGTTTCTAAAAAGGCTCCAAAAAGAGGCTTATGAAAATTTAACCCAAAAAAGGGACTTATGCTTCTCTGTATCATTTAAACCACGGAGATTCCAAAAAAAGGTTTTTATATTCATTTAAGAAGAAGGGTGAACCCTCTCAGAAGGAGAAGGCTCGGTTGCTGCAAAAGAAGATGAGTTTAATATTAAAGCAAGGGAAGATGAACGATGGTGGGGATTGGGGAGCAAGGGGGTAGAGGGAGGAGAGCTTTGTGAAAGTGTTTTGGTAGGTGTTGTTAGTGGAGGGGGAGGAGATACGTGGGGACAGGATACCAAGAAAGCAGATTGAACTTGAATTATTTCTGAGACAGGGGATAAAGGAAGGGGAATAACTGAGGAAGGGTTTGATGAGGCAGATATCATGTCTAGATTACCCACAGAAGATGATTCCTTAGGTGCCAAGTTCATTTCTGAATCTGCGACATTGGCCTGAGAAGAAGAAGACCCAACATCAACAGTTTCTAGAAGTGCAGTAGGCCCTGCCCCAGCTTCCAAGTGATCAGAGGTAACTAAAGGATTACCCAATAGAGCAGAAGGACCAGGTACATCAATGCTTGGAGCAGCTTTGTCCTTTAAATTAGCTTGATTATTCTCACGTTTCTTTTGTGTCCATGCTTGGCTTGTGTAGAGACAATTTTTCATAATGTGGCCCACCTCCTTACAATGCGAACATTTTGGAGGAAGCCACGGATACTCCACCAGCAGATCACGGATTGATCCATCTTCCCTCGCAATTTCGATAGAATCTGGAAAAGGAGAGGTAACATCAGCAATAACCTTGATGTGAGCCTCAATTACTATGGTCAAGTTCTTGGTGAAATCATCCACTTCTTTGGGTTCTCCCAGTGCTCCTCCTATACGACTCCATCCTTCAGTTGTCATAAGGTCGAATGGTACATTTTTGAAATGAGCCCACAGTGGAATAGAGGTAAGAGCAGTAGTATCCGCCTTATGCTTGGAGTTCCAATCATAGATTCTGAACATTGAAGAGCCAACATACCACACTCCTTTTTCTATTATCTTTGTACGAATGAACTCATTTGGCACCCTGACTAGCATTGATCGTTGAATTGGGTTAAAATGAATCTATAGCCTTCCACCCTTTCCCCACATATGATTCAACACATTCTTGATATGGGTGTAGGCAGGGGCTTTCCCCATAAAGTAGCCAACTAGGAACTCCTTATGCTCAGCAGCTCCGCGCTCAAATACTTCATCCGGAATGCTTATCCTCCTCTTTCCAGATTCAGATATGATATAGGAGTCTATTTTTCGCAAAGCCTTATCTTCTGATTTTTTTTATTTTTTCTAGCAGGGACAGATTTGGAGTCACCTCAGGATGAGCAAGACCAGACGCGTGGACATGTCCAGTAGTAGCAGGAGCTTTTCCAGTATCAGAAACAAGACTAGGTTGAGAAGTGGGGAGGTTAGGCTAAGTAGAAGAGGCTAAATGCTGAGTTATGGGAGGCGCTTGAAGCAGAGTATTTGAAACAGGACAGACAGTAGTAACTGGAGGATGGCCAATAGGCGAGGGTATGAAAGGAGGGTAAAGAGTTGGAGGAGTATTTGGAATCGGAGAGTGAAGAGAGGATGAAAGTAGGGAAGGGCAGGAAGAAGAGATGGAGTTTACAATGCTAGAGATAAGAGATGAAGTGTGAAGAAGAGACTCTGAGTTTGAAATAGATCTGGTACACTGTTCATGAACAGTATCTTTAGGGTTTTTTTATTTCATTGCAGGAAGTTTTGGGTCATTTCTGCATTCAAGCGAAGTGGATAGGGGGGAGCCCTTAGTATGAAGGGAGGATGGAGCTTTAACAGCCTTACCAGTTCGGGAAGAAGGGGAAGTAGATTTAGTAACAAGAGACAAATGAACAGGTGATAGAGGAGGAAAGGAATCAAGGTAAGAGGGGGCTAAGGGGTCAGGAGGGATTGGGGGAGGAGGAGGGTCAGGTTGGTTTAGGTGGTTGAGATGACCGCCCTGTGGTGACAGCAGTGGAGACAAGCCGGAAACCGGCGAACCTGGGAACCAGGGGTTCACAGCCATCGATTGTATCTCTGTTGTTCTTTATTCCACTTGTTCCACGCTTTGGAAACTTAATTTTCATCTACTTCTGCTGAAATGGCTTCTCCATAAACTCATCTTGTTGCAGCTTTTCTAGTTTCTGTTATAAACCACACAAAACGGAAATATAAACTCAATCATCATTACAATATGTAGTATATTTGTTTTATATTTGATTTTTGCTAAATTTAATATTTTCATAATTTTAGCAAAAAAAAAAAAATCCAAATTATGTGAATAAATCAATAAATAAATAAATAGAGGACAATTAAAAATGTTGTTATATAGATAATTAATAACAATGCTATTATAACTCAATATATAGCAATGCTATGCCCAAATCTGGAGTTTGACATGATTTCCATTAAGCTCATTCTTTCTTATCTTAAAGTCAATGCTACATCAAAGCAAAAGAAGACACCATGGGAAAGGTTAAACATAGATTTAATTAATTCCTCCATAGATGAAAGTGATAAATCAAACTTAATGGTGTTAATGAAGCTAGGCAAGTATCGTTGAATTCTCGTCAACACAGTAGCCAAGCAGTTGAACAAAGTTATCATGCTTCAGCCTCGAGACCATGGAAACCTGGAAGCAGTGAGATTTCCAAGTTTAGCTGCAAAATTGAGTCATAATTCTGAAAACATTAATATTGTAGAAAAGTAGCAAACCTTGGCAAGGAATTCATTTTCAGGCTGTCTATTAGAATCCAGCTTTTTAAGTGTTGCAGGCTGATGGTTAGTTAGGACACCGTAGTAAACTCTTCCATATGGGCATTCACCGATGGGAGAATTGGATCCAAAATCATATGTTGCTTTCTTGAGTTCAGTAACATGGATAGTAGGTACTTCAATAGGTTGCACCTTCACAGTTGGAGCGCCCTTGTGTACAGTTTTTTTAACACTTGTAGAATGAAACTTAAAAGAGTTTGGGCCATAGGCCTTACAACTGAGGCAAAGGAGAAACGAGAATGACATTAGGCATTACAGAAGAAAACAGATTAAAGAATCGATGAGGCAGGTAATAAACCCTTGTTGACATCCATAAAGGTTGATAGTTGAGAAGAGACTCTTGCCAAATGTTAATGAAGGTTCTTATCAGCTTGTAGTAGCCGATGAAACCAAAACGGACCATTTTTAGCCATGTAAGATTGATATTTTCTGCATCTTATCACACTGGAGGCAATTTCCATTGCCGCTCTGTTTGCGTTTTATGTAGCGTGATACAGAGACCATTGCTGAAAACCAGAGAGGTTTTGTTTACCAGTGTTTGGAACTGCGGATGAAGGTGAGGCTGTAGAAAAGCTTCTCTTGCAAGTACTAAGGAAGATTCAAAGATCATATCATCATGTTTGAGAGAGAGCATTGATTCAGTGGCCCACAAGAAGCTTACACTACAAGAAAACAACGTTTTTACGACTATATTTGGCGACTATTTTTGTAGTAGTAATATTTGCGACTACTTGGAGACTAATTTACGACTACATTGCGACTACTAAAATATAGTCATATATTAGTCGCTAATTTACGACCAGCAAAGTTAGTCGCCAATTTACGACTAACTAACGACTATTGTCGAGATCGAAAAAATTAGTCACCAAGTAGTCGCTAGTTTTGCGACTAAATTAGCGACTATCTTTCTTGGTCGTAAATTAGCGACTAAAATACAACCATATATTGGTAGTTGCAATACTGTCGTAAACTAGTCTCCGAGTAGTCGCAAATTTTACGACTAATTAACTACTATTGTTGAGACCAGAAAATTAGTCACCAAGTAGTCACTAGTCTCAAACTTTATACCCAAACCCTACACCCCAAACCATAAATCATAAACTCTAAACTTTAAACTCTCAATCATAATTATAAAATCAAAATATAACTACTAATTACATTCATACTAATATTTAAACCATTTAAATATATATTTTATATAAAACAACTAAAAATAATGTAAACAATAAATTAAGTCTAATGATTTTTTTTTGAAATTTACTAATATTTAGTACTTATAATAAATTAAATCCCTAAACCCTAAACAAATCCTATAATCCTAAATTACAAAATTAAAAATCTAAAAAAAAATCTTATTCCCTAAACCCTAAACAAACCTCTAAACCCTGAATAAACCCTAAAACCTAAACAAACCCTAAAGTATAAACAAAAAGCTAAAAGAATTTTTATTTTCCATATTCATAAGATTCAACACTTATAAAAAGATTTCTTACTTTCTAAATCTACTATTTTAAACAATAACTTGAAACTTTTAACATAACACTTCAAACCCTATACCCTAAACCATAATTATACTCTAAACTGAAACTATTAATCATAAACTATAAAATCTAAATATAAGCATTAATTATATATGTCTTTAACTAATATTAAAATCATTTATAATCACTTATAAAAAAAAATTATTTTCCAAATCTATACCCTAAACTTCGAACCATATACCCTAAATTTTAAATCATAAACCCTAAATCTTAACCACAAACTAAAAGATTTGAAACCCTAAAATATAAACAAAAATCTAATTCCAATAACATCCAAAAACTAATATTCAACACTTATAATTTTTTTTAATTTCCAGATATAATATTTTCAAACCTTAACCTCAAATCTTAAACTTAAACACCTAAATCCTATTCCCCAAATTCAAACCCTAAACTATAAACTTGAAATCTTACTCTTAACTATAAAAATTAAATCATAAACTATAAATTTAAAAATAATATCCTTAAACTGAAATGAAAGATCTGAATCATATATTGTGAATCATATATCCAATAATAATCATCACAACTTATCACTCAGAATGTTGAAGTTAAAAATAACACTTAGAATATTTTGTGTATAACTGCTTCTAAGTTTTAAAAATTTTGGGAGCACCGGGAACTTTTAAGTTTGTCAAAATTTAAGAACTAAAAATCTATTTGGAAATATATTTCATTATCCCCCTAATTTGTTTAGAACCCTAAATTCTTTTATGTTCCTCGTTTCTCACGAACAATAAGACTGGGCGAAGAAGCAAACCATCATGTCTCGTCTCTGTCTCTATCTCCTCCTTCGTTGGATTTACACCTTCCATTAGAGCAACCCAGGAGTCAATTAAACGGTCTTTACCTCCAGAGCAACCTCCTTCTGATGAAAATTGCGGGCTCTCAATCTTCTGAAACCCTAGGCGTCGTTGTTGGTGTGCAGATCTGGATTTGTTCCTCAAACGGCGATGTTCTTAAGCGATACCAGTTGTTTCGATTTATCGTTATTTGTTGATGTGAAAGATGGAGATGAAGACGACGATGTCGATGACGACGACGTCGACGGTATATTCTCTTTTCTCGATTTGATTCGCTTGTTTAAATAGATTGCCTTTGATGTGCCCATATTAGGGCTGGACCGACAATGTGCCAATATCGCTGGTAGAAGATGCACGTTAGACCGTCTTCACCTGGAGGGCTACTACCTTTGATGTTAAAGGCAGCATGTTTGATCTCATCTTCCATGATTGCACACGTTAATTTGTCTTTCATCTCATGAGTTACTCTTGTCTGAAAGCCTGGAGGGTTACTCTTTCATCTCATGAGTTACTCCATTTCATAGGGATTTGTGCTCAAGAAAATCTCTATGTAATACGATACCACCACTTTTCCTTTAGCTCCCTCAGAGAAGTGTTCTTGTCCATCGTCATCAAGGAGCAATAGAACATAGTTCTTGATTTTCCTTCCTTTGACAGTATTAAAGAAAAATTTGGTGTACGCATCTTCCTCCCCGAGCCACTCTTCTCTACATCTTTGATGCCAGAACAAAACTTCATCACGATAAGCAACAACTAAGTCATGACGAAGCTTTTGCATAGTATCTTTGTTGGGAATTTGTTTCGAGATTTCTGTATCCAGGTCCGACTGAATCCTTTGTAATCTGATCTTTGGGTTGCAGTCGGAAGTTCTTTTCCACTTCGCTATTGAGCTCCGACATTGCGCTATCCTGTCCATAACACTTAGATGGTCCGAGTTCATATCTCCCCATCCTTGCTTACCCACCTCCCAAAACCAGGTCTGGACAGGAGGCGTTTGTTGAAAAAGAACCGACCTCTATTTGGATTCTCAGTTTCTAAAGAGAAGGCTAGCCTGATGGGCCGGTGATCCGACGCCCATGAGGCTAAGTATTCCATATGTGATCTTGGGAAAAGGTGGAACCATTCCGAGTTCCCAAAACTATGGTCGAGACAACATTGAAACCATAAATTATCTCGCCAACTAGACCATGAGAAGGTGTTACCAGTGATACGGATTTCCTTGATCTTACAATTTTATGCCATTGCTCGGAAACCCCAAAAGGATGACTCTCTTCTCGGTTGGCCACCTAACTTTTCTCCGTTATTCATGAGTTCATTAAAGTTGTCAATGATAAACCATGGATCACCTCTTGACAAACCTATACGACTTAAGTGATCCCAGACCTCTTGTCTTTTCTCTCTGACAGGATCTCCATATACACAAGTTAAGTAAAAACGTAAAGAACCCATTGAAACTTTCATGTCTATTTTTCTTGCATTTTTAGAAATAACAAAAACTTTATAACAACTCTTCCACATAACCGCCAAGCCTCCACTAAGGCCTCGAGGCTCAACAGTAACAAATCCATCATAACCCAAACTAGTCTTCAAACCTTCCATGTACTCGAACCTTTGCTTTGTCTCCATTAAAAACACAAAATCCTGAAAATACGTTGATATGTCATGGTTTTTACCTGTTTTAATCCATGATATAAATATGTTTTAAAGTCTTTTGTCGTGTCTTTATAGTCATTACAGGTGTTTATTAGGTATGTTCACGTTTGGAGGATTATTGGAGATAATGGAGCATTTTGGGCAAGTTTTGGAGCTTAAGCCGAGAGATCTGATTTCACCAAGTCTGGACGACCAATGCATCGGTCGATGCATCATTGGCATCGATCGACACACCTCTGCGCCAACACATTAATGAAGACTTTGGAGATTTGCAGTTTTGCCCCAAAAAGTTCCAGTATTTGCAAAAAGACCCCAAACGTGATTAGGCCTTTATAATTATGTTTTTGGTGTTTTGTTTTAGATACGCATTCATACTATTAGCTTTTTAGAGAGAGAGACCGAGAGGCTGGTCGTTCTTGTATTCCTGAGAGAAGATTTCGAACCTCTTTTACTCTTTACTCTTTGATTTTATGATATCTATTTATTCATTGATTTGTGTTTCATTAATCATGTCTGAGTAGATTCATAGTTAGGTTTAGGGATTCTCATTAGGGTTTTCATGACTTGTTAGATTAATTTATCAGTTAAGGAATTCATATCTTATTTGTTCTTCAACCTGAATTGTGCTTAATACTAGTTTATATCCTGATCACTTAGAATCTAGACTTTAGGTTATTAAATTGACACGAAAGTGTGGTTTAGAATCTGAACTATTTAGGTTGAGCAATTTAATTATCTGCAAAGAAATTTGGTTTAATTGAATTGTGACCAAATCAAACTTGCACTTAAGGCTAGTTTCAAAAAAAATTGGGTTTCTGCTAATTAGACTTAGAGAATTCTCGCAACGAAAGTTGGTTAGTTCTATATCTGTGTTTGAGTTCTAGAACTGAACTTAATTTGATCCTGACTGATAGTTGATCTACTTGTCTGATTTCCTGAGAACTCCCTAGACTTGACGCTTTTAGTACTTGCTTACAAAACCACTCTCGTTACTGATTTACTTTCTGCTTAGTTATTTATTTTCTGATTAGTCTCACCTAGCTTAATTTGACATTCTACAATCTATTGTAAGAATCTAGAGTCTCTGTGGATTCGATACCCTATATACTATTGGTTCACGTCTGTGCACTTGCAGTGTAGATCTAGGGATTAAAACCTGATCGTATCAAGTTTTTGGCACCGTTGTCGGGGACTCTTTTGAGTATTCGATAGATTTGAATTTAAAGTTTAGACTAGGTTTTTCGTTTTTTATTTTTGTTACTAATTTCTCTGTTTTTCTCTGTGTGTTTTAGGTCTGTTTTCGCTTAGCATTGATCGACGAATCTTTTGAATCGATCGACACAAGGCGAATCCCGAGTTGAATCGATCGTTGCATACTTAGCATCGATCGTTGCAGTGCAATTACCGACGGTTTATGCAGAAGCGTGAAACCAGAAGTGATCCGAACGCGAATCTTGTGAATCTCAGGCTTGAGGAACTTGCTAGACTAGAGAGAACAAACAGAAAAGGTCAACGAGCAAGGATGAATAACAATCGCTTGATTCTGAGACCTGATACTGAGGGTGTTCTGAGAGACGACCAGAACAACCTGTACAATGATGCTGGGCAAAGGATTGATGCTGAGAGACGTGTGATCCCTGAACCTGCGCCTGAACAGCCCCAAGGTCAAGGGCAGATGATTAATTCTCCTGCTAATGATAGGACTCTTGCTGACTACAACCGACCGGATGAGTTCTATGCTAACCGGTCAGCAATTGTACCTCCTGGCTTTGAGAGGAATGACTTCGAGATCAAGACTGTCTACTACTCTCTTATGAGGCAGAATCCTTTCCATGGTCTCCCACATGAGCAACCCATGGATCATATTGATGATTTTGAGGACTTCGTCACTGGAATGAAGTATAATGGGGTAAACTATGACTATATGTATCTCAAGCTTTTCTCCTATTCTCTCGCTGGAGAGGCTGCAGCTTGGCTGAAACAACTTCCAACTGGGAAGTACACTACTTGGGATGCTGTGACGAGGGAGTTTTTGAGGCACTTTTATGATGATGCTCGCTCTGATCAGTCGAGACAGGATATTCTCACCTTCACCCAAGGTCCTACAAAGCCTCTTAAGTCTGCTTGGATGAGGTTTAAGAAGTACCAATGTGACTGCCCTCATCATGGATTCTCTGAAGTGGCGCTGCTGGACATATTTTTCAGAGGGATTGATCTCCATTAACAGTCTGCATTGGATAATGCCAGCAATGGCAATTTCAATACAAGGACTCCTGAACAGGCTAGGACACTAATTCATAACTTGGTGAGCAGTAATAGCACCAAGACTGCTGATAGGAGAAGGAAAGAGTCTGGTGGAAAGATCGATAATCTGAAGATTGCTGATATCAGGAATAAGCTGGACACTGTTCACAGTTTGTTGACTGCAAAGAAGGTTGTCCACTTTGCTCAGGAAGTTGAAGTGTTTGGAGCTGAAGAAGATCACCAGGAAGAGGATGTGAACTACATCAGTGGCTCTGGATTCCAAGGAAACATGTTTGGTAATCAGCAAGGTAATAAGTTCTTTAATGGTGGACAGAAGAGTGCTTTCACAAGCAACCATAACTCTTCTGGATATGGACAGACTGCTGGTTATCAGAAACCTTTTCAGCAAGGTAATTCTTATCAGAGGACTTATGGATCATCCTCCTATCAGGCACCTCCTGTTTCTAGTGCTCATGAGAGCAAGATGGAAGCTATGATGTAGCGGTTGCTGGAGATTCAGACTAAGACTGTTGTAGACTTCAACAAGAAGCTGGATGATGTGTATGAAGATCTGAATGGGAAGTTTGAGTCTTTGAGCACACATGTGAGGAAGCTTGATGCTCAGGTTGCGCAGACTGGTGGGTCTGCTAAGAGGCCAGATGGATCTCTTCCGGGACGAACTGATGCTAATCCTAAGTACCAGTGCAATGCAGTGATGTTGAGAAGTGGTAAGGAGCTGTTTCCTGCCCAGAAAAAGCAGTTGAGCTTAGAAGAAATCGTGGAAATTGAAGAGATGGAAGATGAAATCCGCGGTTTTCGCAATGTATCAATCGACGCACCCATGCAACGATCGACGCAAGGTGAAAATGAAGATACTGAACCTAAGCTCGATGAAGAGGTCGTAACAGAATCGCCTAGCAACGATCGATGCAAAACTAACAACAATCGACGCAAGGCGACTGCCGAGAGTTCAAACACAGAAAAGTTGCAGAAAGCTGACGAGAGGATCTACAAGCCCAAGGTTCCCTTTCCCAAGAACCCCAGGAAGTCTAAGAATGAGAAACATCTAGCTAAATGCAAAGCAATGTTGCAGAAGGTGTTGATTGAAGTGCCTTCGATTGATTATCTAAGGAATACTCCGGTGATGATAAGGTGTCTTAAAGATCTTCTTGCTGGTAACTTGACTGATGAGGAGAGTGTACTTATGATCTCAGAGGTATGTAGCACAGTGATTCAGGGTAGAATTCCTGAGAAGTTGAAAGATCCAGGGAGCTTTGTGTTGGATTGTGGTATCTACAAGGACAGATTTGAGAGATCTCTGTGTGATCTTGGTTCTAGTGTGAACCTTATGCCCTTCTCTGTTGCCAAGAGACTTGGGATGACTGACTTCCTGCCTACTAGGATCTCATTAGTCTTAGCGGATAGAACAGTCAGAATTCCTGAAGGAATATTGGAAGATGTGCCTATAATGATTGACCAATTTGTGATTCCTACTGATTTTGTGGTTCTGCAGTATGGAGAGGAACCAAAGGATCCACTGATTTTGGGTAGGCCTTTCTTGGCTATTGCTGATGCGATGATTGACTGCCAGAGAGGTAAGATAATTCTGAATGTGGTTGATCTGAAGATGAGCTTTGATATGGACAAACTGGTGAAGAGACCAACCATCGACGGGCAGACCTTTTATGTGGATACACTCAGTGATTTGGCTGTGGATTACTTTCATAAGACACATGCTGAGGATCCGCTAGAGAGAGCTTTACTGAGCTCTATAATGGAGCTGGAGCATCTGCAAGACGAGCCCGCAATCTGCTATGCGAGGCTAATGGATTCTGCTGAGCAAGTGATGCAAGTAGATGTATCTGACGTGACACTGCATCGATCGACACCCCCTGTGCAGCGATCGTTGCAAGTCGTCAGTGACTGGGCAGAGGAAAAAGCCCCGAAAATTGAGCTGAAACAACTTCCATCCGGGCTAAGGTACGCGTTTCTTGGACCTAATTCGACATATCCAGTGATTGTTAATGCTAGTTTGAACAACGCAGAGCTCACTTTACTGCTAAGCAAGCTGCGCATGCATCGCAAGGCTCTTGGCTATTCTCTTGATGACATTTCAGGTATCTCTCCGGAGCTGTGTATGCATCGGATACATCTTGAGGACGAGTCTAAGACATCTGTTGAGCATCAGAGGAGGCTTAATCCTAATCTTAAGGATGTGGTAAAGAAGGAGATCATGAAGCTCCTAGATGCTGGGATCATCTATCCGATTTCAGACAGCGATTGGGTTAGTCCAGTCCATGTAGTGCCTAAGAAAGGTGGAGTTACAGTAGTGAAGAATGAGAAGAACGAGCTGATTCCTACAAGGACTGTGACTGGACACCAGATGCGCATAGATTACAAAAAGCTCAATGCTGCGACAAGGAAGGATCATTTCCCTTTACCTTTCATCGATCAGATGTTGGAGAGGTTAGCGAATCATTCTTACTATTGCTTCCTCGATGGGTACTCAGGCTTCTTTCAGATTCCCATCCATCCAGATGATCAGGGAAAGACTACTTTTACCTGTCCATATGGCACATTTGCATACCGCAGGATGCCTTTTGGACTTTGTAATGCACCAGCCACCTTCCAGAGATGCATGATGTCCATCTTCACTGACATGATTGAGGACTTTATGGAGGTGTTTATGGATGACTTTTCAGTCTACGGGTCATCCTATCATGAGTGCTTGGTTAATCTGTGAAAAGTGCTAGCTAGATGTGAGGAGAATCACTTGGTTCTTAATTGGGAGAATTGCCATTTCATGGTCAGAGATCGCATTGTTCTTGGACATAGAGTGTCTGAAGCATGAATTGAAGTAGACCGCGCTAAGATTGAGGTCATGACCAGCCTTCAGGCGCCTGATTCTGTGAAGTATGTGAGGAGTTTTCTTGGACATGCTGGGTTCTATAGAAGATTCATCAAGGATTTCAGTAAGATAGCAAGACCACTAATTGCTTTGTTGTGTAAGATACCAAGTTTGAGTTCACTGCAGATTGTCAGACTGCATTTGAACAGATCAAGCAAGCATTAGTGAGTGCTCCTATAGTACAGCCACCAGATTGGGATCTACCTTTGAGGTAATGTGCGATGCAAGTGATTATGCTGTAGGAGCGGTTCTGGGCTAGAAGAAGGATAAGAAGCTTCATGCCATTTACTATGCCAGCAGGACATTAGATGATGCGCAGAGAAACTATGCCACCACGGAGAAGGAGTTGTTGGCAATTGTCTTTGCTTTTGAGAAGTTTCGGTCCTATCTTGTTGGTTCTAAAGTGATTGTACACACTGATCATTCAGCTCTGAAGTATCTGATGTAGAAGAAATATGCTAAACCGAGATTGTTGAGATGGATTATGTTGCTTCAAGAGTATGATATTAGGGTGAAAGACAAGAAGGGAGTAGAAAACGGAGTTGCTGACCATCTGTCAAGGATTATAGTTGAAGAAGACGTCCCAATTAATGATTTCTTGCCTGAGGAGAACGTCAATATGACCGAGACAGCGTTTATGTCGGATTTGGACAGGAAAAAGCAGAACTGTCGGATTTATCGCAGTGCGTCGATCGATGCCACTTCGGCAGCGATCGATGCAAGTATCGGGGATGCAACGATCGACGCGGACCTGTGCGTCGGTCGATGTAGATCGCCTACGAACCCAGATTCCTTTAAGGGTCAAATTGAGTACTTGAATCTCAAACTTTGTGCTGTTGCGACGACGGTTACACCCTGGTTTGCGGATATTGCTAATTACCTGGCTGCAGAGACTGAGCCAGATGAGTTTAAGGGATATGCTAAGAAGAAGTTCTTCTGAGAGCTCAGACGATACTATTGGGATGAGCCTTATCTCTACAAGAACTGTTCGGATGGTCTTTACAGGAGATGCATTGCTGAATCAGAGATTCCAGATATCTTATTCCACTATCATGGATCAGATTTTGCTGGACATTTTGCTACTTTTAAGACTGTGTCTAAGGTTCTGCAAGCATGTTTCTGGTGGCCTACGATGTTTAGAGACGCTCATTCTTTTGTCTCTCAGTGTGATGCCTGTCAGAGGAGAGGGAAAATCAGTAAGAAGCATGAGATGCCTCAGAACTTCATTCTCGAGGTTGAGGTTTTCGATTGCTGGGGGATTGATTTCATGGGTCCTTTTCCCTCATCTCATGGGAATAAGTTCATTTTGGTTGCTGTGGACTATGTGTCTAAGTGGGTGGAAGCGATAGCTAGTCCAACCAATGACTCTTCAGTGGTTCTTAAGCTGTTTAAGACCATCATTTTCCCTAGATTTGGAGTACCTCGGATAGTGATTAGTGATGGAGGATCTCATTTCATTAATAAGGTCTTCGAGAAGCTGCTACAGAAGCATGGAGTTCATCACCGAGTTTCTACTCCTTATCACCCTCAGACTAGTGGGCAGGTCGAGGTATCTAACAGACAAATCAAGGAGATCTTGGAGAAGACAGTTGGGAAGACAAGGAAGGATTGGGCAGCAAAGCTGGATGATGCACTATGGGCTTACCGGACTGCATTCAAGACACCACTTGGGACTACTCCATTTCATCTGCTGTATGGAAAAGCATGTAATCTGCCAGTAGAGCTTGAGCAGAAAGCAGCATGGGCTGTGAAGCAGATGAATTTCGATCTTAAGTCTGCTGCAGAAAGGAGATTGGTGCAACTTAATGAGTTGGATGAGATTAGGCATTTTGCTTACGAGAACTCAAAGCTGTACAAGGAGAGGACTAAAGCTTATCATGACAAGAAGATTGTCTCTAGACAATTTGAGCCTAATGATCAGGTACTTTTGTATAACTCTCGTTTGCAATTGTTTCCAGGTAAGCTGAAATCAAGGTGGTCTGGTCCTTTCACGATCAAGGAGGTACGTCCTTATGAAGCTGTCGTTCTAATCAGCCAGGAAGGTAAGAAATTTACTATAAATGGACAGAGGGTGAAGCATTATTGGGCTAAGGCCGAGATTCCGAGAGGTCAGATTCTGCCTCTGGATGATGCACCCTCTGGCTGATTCAGCTGAAACGTCAAGCTAATGACGTTAAAAGAGTGCTGAGTGGGAGGCAACCCACTATTAGGTTCGTTTTTCTTTTCATTTTTTGTTTTGATTTGATGTTTTCGATTTTCTGTTTTGGTGTGTTCAAAAGCGTGAGAAACAGGCAGAATCACACTGCATCGATCGACACACTTAGTGCATCGGTCGACACAATTGCGATTTATGGTTTGCCGATTCAATTGCGGTTTAGACAACGTTTATCTACGTAACCGCGGGCATAATCGCCTTGAATCGATCGACACCATTGTGGCATCGATCGACGCATACCGACGACAGGTAAGTGTTCTGACTCTTTTCGGATTCTCTCAATTCCGATTTTTCTCGCCAATCCTGAGCTTGACACTACTGGGGACAGAGTGTTTCAAGTGTGGGGGAGGTAGCTACTGACGCACGCTTTTTGTTTTCTTAGAGTCAGTCCAAATTAGTTTTATTGAGTCAAAACAGTTTAAGTAGGAAACAATGAATTTTTGAGAAGCCAACAACACTTGCAGGAACTTAAGTAACCATTGGGATGAGCTTGCAAGATCAATCTATGACTATTAGAAAACCCAATGCAGATCAACCTACTGAGGACACCCATATCAAGTCAGGTATTCAGAGAATCCTTTACTGACTTCGCCCCTAATTTTGACCTAATTTTCTCACCTAAGGGCTTGGTATACCTTGAGTCGGATTCCTCTGTTAGTTCTGACACAGCTTGTAAATATGTATGATTATTGTTCCCTTCTCCCCTTCCTTAAAGTAAAAAAAAAAGAGATAATAAACTGAGGATGAGCTAATAGCTCCGAAGTGGTTGCGGGAGTGGTAAAGACCCCTATTACCTCCTGTGCATCCATGGAATGTGTCCAAAGTACCCAGTGGGGAAAAACCAGTTGCTAAGGAAGGGAAAAGAGAAGAAAGGAACCAGAAAAAGATAGTATGGTGGTCTAGAGCTAACAGAGTAAGAATCCATGTGCCCTTTGATCGATAATCCTTAGGTGAGACCGCACTTAATAGCTTATAGAAGCCAGTAGGGTGAATTTGAATGCTTTGGATTGATTGTGGAGTTTATTCAGGACATTTGCTAAGTGTGGGGGAAGTATATGTTGGTCTTGATATCTTGCAGGTAAATCTTTCATGTGGCTTACTAAGGGGAATCTGAGTGTTGTGCTTCTAAGATGAAAAGAGTTTCTGAAAGTTTTCAAACTTCTTCACCACATTCTAGTTCTCTATTTTGCTTGAGGGCAAGCAAAGGCTAAGTGTGGGGGAGTTGATATGTCATGATATTTACCTGTTTTAAGCCAGGATATAAGTATGTTTTAGAGTCTTTTGTCGTGTCTTTAGAGTCATTACATGTGTTTATTAGGTACATGCACGTTTGGAGGATTATTGGAGATAATGGAGCATTTTCGGCAAGTTTTAGAGCTTAAGCCGAGAGATCTGATTTCACCAAGTCTGGACGACCAATGCATCGATCGATGCATCATTGGCATCGATCGACACACCTCTGCGCCAGCACATTAATGAAGACATTGGAGATTTGCAGTTTTGCCCCAGAAAGTTCCAGTATTTGCAAAAAGACCCCAAACGTGATTAGGCCTTTATAATTAGGTTTTTGGTGTTTTGTTTTAGATACGCATTCATACTATTAGCTTTTTAGAGAGAGAGACAGAGAGGCTGATCGTTCTTGTACTCCTGAGAGAAGATTTCGAACCTCTTTTACTCTTTACTCTTTGGTTTTATGATATCTATTTATTCATTTATTTGTGTTTCATTAATCATGTCTGAGTAGATTCATAGTTAGGTTTAGGGATTCTCGTTAGGGTTTTCAAGACTTGTCAGATTAATTTATCAGTTAAGGAATATCTTATTTGTTCTTCAACCTGAATTGTGCTTAATACTAGTTTCTAACCTGATCACTTAGAATCTAAACTTTAGGTTATTAAATTGACACGAATGTATGGTTTAGAAACTGAACTATTTAGGTTGAGCAATTTAATTATCTGCAAAGAAATTTGGTTTAATTGAATTGTGAACAAATCAAACTTGCACTTAAGGCTAGTTTAATCTGTTAGGAATTGCAAAGAAATTTGGGTTTCTGCTAATTAGACTTAGAGAATTCTCGCAACGAAAGTTGGTTAGTTCTATATCTGTGTTTGAGTTCTAGAACTGAACTTATTTTGATCCTGACTGATAGTTAATCTGCTTGTTTGATTTCCTGAGAACTCCCTAGACTTGACGCTTTTAGTACTTGCTTACAAAACCACTCTCGCTACTGATTTACTTTCTGCTTAGTTATTTACTTTTTGATTAGTCTCACCTAGCTTAATTTGATATTCTACAATCTATCGTAAGAATCTAGAGTCTATGTGGATTCGATACCCTATATACTACTGGTTCACGTCTGTGCACTTGCAGTGTAGATCTAGGGATTAAAACCTGATCGTATCATACGTCCGCCGCAGCTCCCGAATACGATGAATTGTCTCCGTGCTACCAGCACATTGACAGTTCCAGCTCACAATGCTCATTGGGACGGCAGCGGCTTCAAATCGAAAGCCACCATAGAGTGTTTGGTTGTGTTGGATTTCTTGTTCACGTCTGTTTCAGGAGACACCACATTTCTCTTACTGTTAGAACCTTTGTTCGTCGTTCCTGCTTTCTCTTTTGTTGACCGAGTAACAGAGATGTTTTCTGGTCTTTGTTGCCTCTTCCAGGCTGGAGGCCGTCCTCTAGGTTTCTTGATACGAGTACCAGATACAGTTGGGCTATCATGGGAACCCAAACTGACTATCGTTGTACCGTTATCTTTTTCTGAGGATGCAAAGCTTTGATCCGAGAAACTATCTTCGGCTGATGGTAAGTTTCCTAGACGACCTGGGTCCGAGCATGAAGTTCTCTGTTTACCAGTTTCGATACTTTCAATATGTCGTTGCCTTCCTCGTAAGCAAAAACCATGCATTTCCCTTTGTTAAGATCAAAGGAAAACATTGGCATCGATTGATCCTCTTGCACCTTATCCTCTTCTATAGCAATTTGGACTCTTCTTATACGAGCTAATCGCTCTGTCTCATCAGGATGGGATACATAGGTGATTGCTCTCTCACGTTCCTCTGGTGAAAGTTCTGGAAACATATGCGGGAAACCCGGCGGACCTTCGAAGATTCTTGATATGTTCTGTTTCTGAACAGAGGAGTCTTGCACTGTGTTAACCAGATTAGCATCTGTGACTTGGACTTGTGGTTCTTCTTTAAAATTGGACAGTGGCTTCTATCGTGGGTTAGACCGAAGCAGTGCAAGCATTTTCTTCTTATTTGTTCATACTCATATGTGATGATCACCTACTCACCTGAGGGAAGATTCAACACTTTTTCATCACGAGCTGGCTTGGAGATATCAAACAGAACACGAGCTCTGATATAGTCGACTTTCTGGGAAGCTTTCGGGTCGTAAACTACCTATTCAACCTTCCCGATAGCTTATGCTAACCCAAACATTGTTTCAAGCGTGTAATACACATAGGGGATGTTCCTTATTCGAATCCGGACTTCGAATTTTGTTAGGAAATCTTCTGGTGGAGTAGCAGTCCACCTTTTCAGAAGCATCATCCAATGAATGAATGAGCAAGATATGTCTCTTAGGACTCGTTGCAAATCATCTTCTTTTTTAAAGTTAAACTGGAACTTGTCTTTTGATAAAGCTATTCCCCGAACCTTTTCATAAACACGCAGTGTCTTGGCATGTCATTTATCATCCGCGACATTGATTGTTGGGACTGGGTTGAGAAGCTTGCCAAGAAGACTGCACGAGTTCTCATCATAGACCTTAAACCTGTTGGGAATGTCCTGAAATCTATTGTATTCACTCTAAGTGAAAGTTGTATTGTCGAGATGAGACAATCATATAACACTGGGCAATCATAATGCTTTGCTAGAAGCCACTTATGATCAATGAGTTTAGAACTCATTGCTAGTGTTATATGATCCTACAGGGTCACACACCTAAGCAAACTGGACATAGTATATGAGGTTGATCATTAATGTAATGATCTGGAAAATGCATATTTGATATGCATTCAGTATCGAGTTTTTGAGGCAGTGTCGATCGACACAACAAGTGTATCGATCGACACAGATCGTGGATGACTTAATTAACTTCGGTTTAATCCTTGGTTAATCAGGTCGTGGTATAAGTCAACATATATAAGATATATGGTCATTTTTAGAGACACAGCTAACCTAATTGACAGCCACCAGAAAGAAACTAAAACCTCCTGAGAGATCTGATCTCTGACGGCACTAGCATCCCGTCCGTTCTAGTTTGTGTGCGTGTGGATACCAGTAGAGGCGCAGCACTTGAGGCGCTTTAAGATCTCGATTATTTGTTCATCTTCCACTGCTAATCTCCAGGTAATTTCGAGATCTCATGATTCAATATACATGAACCCTAGATCCTAGGCTTGGAATTTATACCTACGGTTGCTAATCTGATTAGGAACTGCTAGAAATTCCTACAGTGGTATCAGAGCCTTAAGGTTCTATTGAATCAGTAGCATGATGATTGGATTATTTGAATCTAGATCTCTGTATAATTGATACAAACATGCTAAAACTCGTTTTAATCAAAGTAATATAGTTTAGGTTTTTTGGTTTGAAAACGATTTTAGGGTTTATCGCACTGTGTCGATCGATACCAATCCGGTGTCGATCGACACATAATGATAACCCAAATAAAATTCAGGTTTAACCTAACTGTGACGATCGACACAAGAATTGTGTCGGTCGACACAGACCTCGCGATCAGGATAGTCGGTTCAATTGGATGGGACCGATTATCGAGCTTGGTTAAAATTGGTTAAACCGCTAA
The DNA here is from genome assembly GCA_030180135.1 of Orychophragmus violaceus. NCBI lineage: Eukaryota > Viridiplantae > Streptophyta > Magnoliopsida > Brassicales > Brassicaceae > Orychophragmus > Orychophragmus violaceus. The sequence goes on along the minus strand of CM058233.1, from coordinate 28,669,902 downwards.
AACGGTTTATTGTGATTGTTTTGATAAGGTTGGTATCGACCGACACTAATGTAGTGTCGATCGACACTGACCGGTTATCAAAAACTGGATCAATTGGATTGATCGGTTATCGCAAATTTGTTTTGGTAAATCTGTATCGATCGACACTAAAGTAGTGTCGGTCGACACAGGGTCCGCTGGTTTCGGTTATTGAACCTGAAATCACAGAACCAAACCAAGATAAATCCTTTTATTAGAATAATTAAAACATAATAAGATTAAACGTTTTAAAAACAGTTTCGTTCCTCAAACTAAATATCAAGTAATCCTTGATGTCTTCCCGATCTTGTCAACTGTCAAGACTCGTTTCATTGTGCGATAGATTTGCAGTGCAAGGTGTCCACAATTACATGAGTAAGGCAAGAGGTAATCGTGTTGATAGGCGTGCAGTGCAAGGTATCAACAATTACATGACTTAAGAGATTGGTTTACTTGACTGGGCCATCAAAATCGTTTTGGGCTCAGAGACATCAAGTGGATTGGACATGAGATGTCAATCCACAACCAAGAGTTATATTGGATATAACTAGCAAAGTTGTTGCTTACCTAGATAGCTAAAATTTGGGTGATAGCCAGTGGCTCACTCAAGTTTAGTGAAGTATGGGTCTTGGATCATTATATTCATTTGAGGAAACATTGTTTGAATATAATGCGAGTTTTCTTAATAGTTAAGATTTCTCATTTCTTGAACATCATAACTAAACCTTTTTTCCTTTCTTTGATCTCAGCTATGACTAACACTCATCACAACACTTTCTCCCTGCGATCCGTCCTTGAGAAGGACAAGTTAAATGGATCGAATTTTCTCGAATGGTATAGGAACTTGAGAATTGTTCTCAAGCAGGAGAAAAGGGACTATGTCCTAGAAAACGTTCTCCCTGAAAAACCGAGAGCCAATGCCCCACATGCAGAAAGGAGTGCTTGGGATAAGAATTCTAATGATGTGGTCGATGTGTGTTGTCTCATGTTGGCTACCATGAACTCGGATTTGCAGAAGCAATACGAGAACGTGGAGTCGCCAATGGAGATAATCACTAGCCTGAAAAGTATTTTTCAGGAGCATGCACGAACTGAGAGATACCAGACGGTTAAGTCTCTCATTGAATGCAAGCTACCAAAGGACGGTCCAGTTAGTCCTCATGTCATTAAGATGATGGGTTATATTGATAACCTGGGGAAGCTGGATTGTCCCATTAGCCAAGAGTTGGCTACTGACATCATTTTGCAGTCACTGCCGTCAAGTTATGATCAGTTTGTTATGAACTATAACATGAACAACTTGACGAAGACGTTGACTGAACTGCATGGCATGCTCAAGACAGCTGAGCCTAATATCAAGAAGGGCACTCCAAATGTACTTATGGTACAAGGGGTAAGAATTTTAAGAAACTAGGCAAGGGCAAGGGAAAGGGCAAGGCCGTCCAGATTGAAAATCAGGACAAGCCTGTGTCCTCTTCCAAACCCAAGCCCGGCCCATCTGAGACTGATAAGTGCCATTACCGTAATGAGCTTGGGCATTGGAAGAGAAATTGCAACTAATTCTTGGAAGAGAAGAAGAAGAAGAAGACTTTCGAGACTTCATCTTCAGGTATTTATGTCAAAGAAGTAAATGTTACTACTTCTGGTTCTACTTCTTGGGTATTGGATACCGGCTGTGGTGCTCATATTTGTACTAATATGCAGGGCCTAAGCAACAGTAGGACTTTGGACCTGCGCGTGGAAAATGGAGCAAGAGTTGCTGCATTAGCCGTATGAACATTTAATTTGTCTTTACCTTCTGGTTTGGTTTTAGAACTCAATAATTTCTACTATGTACCTGCTATAAGCAGAAATATTATTTCTATTCCTGTTTTGGATATGGAAGGATATCAGTTTTCAATTAAGAATAAATGTTGTTCTTTTGATTACAATGATATATTTTATGGTAGCAGTCCATTAGAGAATGGGCTTTATGTTCTAAACCAAAGCACGTCAATCTATAACATTAATACCAAGAGATTCAAGTCAAATGACACGAATCAGACTTTTCTTTGGCACTGTCGTTTGGGCCACATAAATGAGAAACAAATTCAGAAGCTCCATAGTGATGGGCTTCTGGGCTCATTTGATTATGAATCATGTGAGAAATGCGAATCTTGTTTATTAGGCAAAATGACCAAAGCCCCTTTCAACAAACAAAATGAAAGGGCCAGTGATTTATTGGGCCTTATACATACGGATGTGTGTGGCCCAATGAGCACGAGTGCCAGAGGAAACTTTCGGTACTTCATTACCTTCACTGATGACTTCAGTAGGTATGGCTATGTCTATTTAATGAGACACAAGTCGGAATCATTTGAAAGGTTCAAAGAGTTCCAAAATGAAGTACAAAATCAACTTGGCAAAAGTATTAAGGCTCTTCGATCAGATCGTGGAGGAGAATACTTAAGCCAAGAATTCAGTGATCATCTGAGAGATTGTGGAATTGTTTTGCAACTCACTCCTCCTGGAATACCCCAATGGAATGGAGTGTCCGAGAGGAGGAATCGGACTTTATTGGATATGGTTCGATCAATGATGAGTCACTCATCTCTTCCATTATCCTTCTGAGGATACGCTCTAGAAATGTCTGCGTTTACACTAAATAGGGTTCCGTCAAAATCAGTTGCAAAGACACCACATGAGATGTGGACATGAAATGTTCCGAACTTGTCTTTCCTGAAGATTTGGGGTTGTGAAGCTTATGTTAAGCGGTTAATTACTGATAAGCTCGAACCCAAATCTGATAAATGCTACTTTGTTGGTTATCCTAAGGAAACCAAGGCTTACTACTTTTACAACCAATCCGAGAACAAAGTGTTTGTCACTCGGAACTGCGTCTTTCTTGAAAGAGAGTTTCTTTCTAAGAAGAACAGTGTGAGTAAAGTACGACTCGAAGAAGTTCGAGAGCCACATGAGACCGCTCAACCCGTTGAGGAAGAGCAACAATTGGATCTACAAAGAGTTGTAGAAACCACGCCTGTGGAACCTGAAATTCGCAGATCCGAAAGGATCCGTCACGAGCCTGAGAGATATGGATTTCTCGTAACTAATTGTCATGACTTGTTGATCATTAACAGTGACGAGCCCGCGAATTTTGAAGAAGCAATGATGAGCCCCGACTCCGAAAAGTGGCTGAAAGCCGCTGAATCCGAAATGGGATCCATGTCACAGATCCAAGTGTGGACTTTGGTTGATTTACCCGATGGTGCAAAAGCCATTGAGTGTAAATGGATTTTCAAGAAGAAAATTGATGTGGATGGTAATATTCAGATATACAAAGCAAGGCTGGTGTCAAAAGGTTTCAAACAAATTCATGGTATTGACTATGAAGAAACCTATTCCCCTATCGCTATGCTTAAGTCCATTCGGATTCTCCTAGCAACAGCCGCTCATTATGATTATGAGATCTGGCAGATGGATGTGAAAACAGCTTTCCTTAATGGAATTCTGGAATAGGATGTGTACATGACACAACCTGAAGGTTTCATCGATCCTAATGCTGCTAGGAAGGTATACAAGCTTCATCGATCCATTTATGGATTGAAACAAGCATCTCGGAGTTGGAATCTTTGTTTTGATGAAGTGGTCAAAAAGTTTGATTTCATCAGGAACGAAGAGGAACCATGTGTTTACAAGAAGACTAGTGGGAGCGCAGTTGCATTTCTCGTATTGTATGTAGATGACATACTTCTTCTCGGAAAGGACGTTCCGCTGTTACAGTCTGTTAAGACTTGGCTCGGAAGTTGTTTTTGTTGGGATTATGTCCTGAAATCATATTGTACTTACTCTGCATGATAGTTGTATTGTCGAGATGGGACAATTCATGTGTTACTAGGTGGCATAATGTTTTGCTAGAAGCCGCTTATGACAAATGAGTTGTAACTCATTGCTAGTATTATGTGAACCTACAGGGTCACACCCCTAAGCAAGCTGGATACACTTTGTATGGGATTGATCATTGGCATATGGTATGGTCAATGTGTATTGGATACACATTGAAATCGAGTTTTAAGAGGTGTGTCGATCGACACCATTGGGTGTGTCGATCGACACAAGGCTGGTCCCGAAACTGATGTTTCGGTTTATGACTTAAACGTTTTGGGTTTTAGTCCAATGATCGGTTTTAGTCATTCCAGGTCTATATATAGGTTTATATGAACGACCTGGAACCCTAATCGTGGAATTGAGTAGCCACCTCTCTAAACACACACAGTTTCCTAGGAGATCCGATTCCCGGCACTAGCATCCCGGCGGATTCCAGCTTGTGTGCGTGTGGACTGCAGTAGAGGCGCAGCATCTGAGGCACTGGAGATCTCAATTACCTGTTCATCATTCCGCTGCAAATCTCCAGGTAAACACGAGATCCATCGGTAAAGATTCAATTACTCAAACTCAGATCCTAGGCTTAGAACTTGTGGAATTCTGAAACTGTTAGAATTGGCACAAGTTCCTTCAGTGGTATCAGAGCCTTAAGGTTTTAATCATTGAATCTGAAGCATGTAATTCGAATAATGATTTATTTGAAGAGGTTAATGCTTGCTAGTTTTCGTTTTGATGAAAATAATCTCGGATTTTGTTTCTTATCGAAAACGAAGAACCTGTGTTTTCACACAGTGTCGATCGACACAAGTTTGTGTCGGTCGACACACCGCGAAAACGATCATAAAACTTTAGGGTTTTCGCACAGTGTCGATCGACACTAAGTTTGTGTCGGTCGATGCACGGCGAATACGCTTATTAAAATTTGGGTATCGATCTTAGAGATCGCAATGTGTCGATCGACACACAGGATAAGTGTCGGTCAACACAGGCCTTGCGATTGGTCGATCGGTTCAATTGGATTGAACTGGTTATCATTTTTGGTTAAGTTAGATCAGATCGGTTTAAATTGGATGAATTGGTTCAATTGGATTGGACTGGTTATCTCAATTAGTATAAACCGATTTGATTGGATAAGATCAGTTTGATTGGATAAGTCGGTTCAATTGGATTGGACCGGTTATCGCGATTAGTTAAAACTGATTGAATCAGTTCAATTGGATTGACCGGTTATCGGGTTTTGTTAAGGTTGGATGCGAACCGTAATCGTTTGGTTATTGAACCAAATGATTGAGAAACCGAACCAAATGACCTAACCCACTTTTTTTAGAACAATTAAAACTCAATTTAAATTAAAAGTTAAAAACGTTCTAAATCTATTTGGATACACATTGTATGTGTATTAGATTAAAGCTTAGTTTTCAATATGGTCAACTGTCAAGACTCATTTCGTTGTTGTGATAGTCTTGCCAAGAGCTTGGTGTCCACAATTACATGAGTAAGGCAGGTAGTTGTGTTGATGGTCTTGCAGTGCTTGACATAAACAATTACATGACCTAAGAGATTGATTTACTAACCTTTTAAAGTTCCGTTTCCTCAACTAAATATCAAGTGACCTTGATGTCTTGCCCAATCTTGTCTACTGTCAAGACTCATTTCGTTGTTGGATAGTCTTGGAGTCCTTGGTATCTACAATTACATGAGTAAGGCAAGTGATCATTGATAGACTTGCAGTGCGACTGTCAATGATCACAAGACTAAAGAGATTGGTTTACTTGACTGGGCTATCAGAAGTTCTGGGCCCAGAGACATCAGAGTGGATGAGACATGGATTGTCTTATCTGCGACCAAGAGTTGTACTGGGTACAATTAGCAATGATTTGCTTACCTAGATAACTGAAGTTTGTGTGATGGCGAGTCGTCCACTTAGATTTTGGTGAAGTATGGGTCTTGTATTATTATATTCATAGAGGAAACATAGTTTGAATATAATGCGAGTTTTCTTATTAGATAAGATTTCTCATTTCCTGAACTTCATAACTAAAACTTTTCTTTTCTTAGTTTTCAGCCTATGTCTAAAACTACTTTCTCGTTGTGATCCGTCCTTGAGAAGGACAAGTTAAATGGATCAAATTTCCTGGATTGGTATCGGAACTTGAGATTTATTCTCAAGCAAGAGAATAAGGACTATGTCCTTGAGAAAGCTCTCCCCGAGAGGCTTGGGACCAATGCCTCGCATGCAGTATATGATGCTTGGAATAAGCATTATATTGATGTGGTAGATGTGTGTGGTTTGATGTTGGCTACCATGAACTCGGACTTAAAGAGTCAACACGAGAACATGGAGTCGCCAATCGAGATGATCACCAGCCTGAAACTGATGTTTCAGGATCAGGCACGAGTTGAGAGATACCAGATAGTCAAGCCTCTCATTGGGTGCAAGCTACCAAAGGATGCTCCAGTGAGTCCTCATGTCATTAAAATGATGGGTTACATTGATAACCTGGGGAAACTGGATTGTCCTGTTAGCCTAGAGTTGGCTACTGAAATCATCCTGCAGTCACTGCCGTCAAGTTATGATAAGTTTATCAAGAGCTATATCAAGAATGGCTTGACAAAGACGTTGACTGAGCTGCATGGCATGCTCAAGACAGTTGAGCAAAACATCATAAAGGGTAAAAGGTTTGAGAAATCTTGTATAGACAAGGGTAGAGGCAAGGTCATCCAGATTTGGAATCAGGATACGCATGTGTCATCTTATAAGCCCAAGTCTGGCCCATCTGATGTTGATAAGTGCTGCTATTGTGAAGAGTTTGGGCATTGGAAGAGAAATTGCATTAAATTCTTGGAAGATTCACAAGAGATGAAGGAGATGTACGGAACTTCTTCTTCAGGTATTGTGTTATTACTTCAAGTTCTACGTAGGTATTGGATACTGGTTGTGGTACTGATATTTTTGAAATATGCAGAGCCTAAACAACAGTAGAACGTTGAAGAAAGGACAAGTGGAACTGCGCGTCTGGAATGGAGCAATGGTTGCTGCATTAGCCGTAGAGATCCTCCACTTGTAGGAGCCTTTCAAGCTTGGTTTTTGAATTAAGTAATTGCTGCTATGTACCTGCTTTAAGCAGAGATGTCTTTCATTTTCTTGTAAGAATTTGGATGTTTTTCATTTTGATAAAAGACAAGTTTTGCTCTTTTGATCTTGATGAAATATTCTATGGTAGCACCCCTTTTTGAAATGGGTTTTATATCTTAAACCAATGTACGCCTGTAAATAACATAAATACCAAACGGTTTAAGTCTGAAGACTCGAACTCGATTTTTCCTTAGCATAGTCGTTTAAACCACATGGAGTGAAGCGAATTCAGAAGATCCATAGTTATGGACCTTTGGTCTCATTTGATTATAAATCATATGAGATATGAATTCTGCTTACTGGGCCAAATGACTAAGGCTTCTTTAGCAGAGCTAAAGAAAAGGGCATGAGGCTTATCGGGCCTTGCTCATACTGATGTATGTGGCTCGGTGAGCATTAGTGCCAGAGGAAAACTTCAGTACTTCATTACCTTTATTGATGACTTCAGTAAGTATGGATGTGTTCATTTGATGAGACACGAGTCGGAATCCTTTGAAATGGTCAAAGGAGTTCCAGAATGAAGTATAGAACCGATATGACAGAAGTATTAAAGATCCTCGATTAGATCGCGGAGGAGAATACTTGAGTCAAGAATTGAGTGATCATCTAAGTGAGTGTGAAGTCGTCTCACAGCTCATTTCTCCTGGAAAACCTGATGGTGTTTCTGAGAATGAATCGGACCCTATTGGATATGCTCCGATTAATGATGAGTCACATGAATCTTCCATTATCCTTTTAGGAATACGCTCTAGAAATGTATGTACATACGCCAAATAGGTTTCTATCAGAATCAGCTGAAAGACACCACATTGGATGTGGACTGGGAGTTTTCCAGGTATGTTTTCCTGATTAATTGGGATTGCAAGGTTTATGTAAAGCAGTTGATAACAGACAACCTTGAACCCAAATCTGATAAGTGCTACTTCGCTTGTTGTCCTAGGGAAACAGAGGTTTATTACTTTTGCAACCAATCCGAGAACAAATTTTTGTTGTTCGGAACTCTGTTTTTCTAGATAGAAAGTTTCTTTCCAAGAAAAACAGTGGGAGTTGAAGTACAGCTCGAAGAAATTCGAGAAACACAGGAGGCTGCTCAACCTGTTGAGGGAGAGCAGCGGTTGGATCTACAAAGTGTTGTAGGACCTACACCTGTGGAGCCTGAAGTTCGCAGATCCGAATGGATCCGTCACTAACCCGAGAGTGATTTCTCGTGACCAATTGCCATGATCTGATGATCATTGAAAAGTGACGAGCATGCGAGATTGAAGGAGCGATGGTGAGCCCCAACTCCGAAAATTTGCTAGGTATGCATGTTAGCTTCACCAATCCATTTCTGGGTTGAAGCAAACATCTTGGAGTTGGAATCGACGTTTTGTTAAAACGGTCAAAAGTTTTGACTTGATCAGGAACGAATAGGAACCGTGCGTTTACAAGTAGTCTAGTGGGAGCGTAATTTCATTTCTCACACTTAATCTCATAAACGACGTTCCGTCGCTTAAGTCTTATCAGGACTTGGGTCGGAAGTCATTTTAAACGATAGACATGGGAGAAGCAACGTGAGTTCTTGGAATAAGGATCTATTGAAATGGATTGGGGTAGGCTAATTGGATCGTGTCAGAATCCTTATGTTGATAAGGTATTGGACAGCTCCAATATGCATGATTCCAAGAATGGCTTCACACCAAAGGTTTTGTGGCAATAATCTTAGCAAGAAGAAGTGTCTTGGACATTGGCTGAGCTAGTATCTATGAGTGTGATTCCTTATACTTCTGCAATAGAATCCATCATAAATGCCATGTTTTGCGCTAGTCTAGATGCAGCTTATGCATATAGCATGACGAGAAGATACCAATATGTTCCGATAAAAGTCACTGGACAGTTGTAAGGAATATCCTCAAGTGTTTGAAAAACACTAAGGATAGGTTCTTGTTCAACTGAGGAAGTGACGAATATGTTAAGAGTAGTTTGACGGACAAAGACGACTCCCGGTTCCCACTTGGTTATGTCTCTTTGTCTGTGTAGCGGTGCTATCTGTTGGAAGGGCTCCAAGCAGGGGACCGTAGAATAGTGCTTATTAATGAATAGCGGTGTGGTTTGTTGGAATGGTTCCAAGCAAGAACACCGCAGCCTCTCTCACAACCTAAGCACGAGTTTCATACCGTTGCTGTAGGTACTAGATATCTGAAGACGTGGTCTTGATTCTAGTGGGAGTTATGATAGTTATGATGCTCACATAGACATGCTATGGTCATGTTTATGAAAAACTGACATCAGCATTATTTGATTATTGGATAATTAAATAATGGTCCCAAAGTATTTTATGTTCATTTTATAGGTCATCAAGTTGAGGACTTGATCATGAAACCCTATGAGTAAAAGACGACATAAAATTATGTTTGTCCCTGGTCGTAGGTTGTTAAAGTGGGACACTAACAACCGTTAAGACTAGTATGTGAGGTGACGTATGACTAAGTTTCATGGAGTCATTGATATGAGTATCAACGTCAGTCACATAGATATATGTTGGTGAACATATGATCGGATATGACCCGCTAATGAGAACTCTACAGGATAGTTATATCAGTGTCATGAGAAGTTCTCATTACGACTATAGAGTATAGTCCTTAGACCTGAGTTCATCATGCTTTCTAGCATGTGAATTGGTGCGCTTTGACCTTGTCAAACGTCGTTCCGTAACTGGCGGCTATAAAGGTGTTGCCTAGGCGTATCATGAAGTGTGTGTAGAAACAGGGATGGAACAAGAAGGGATTTGTCCCTCCTATATAACAGGAGATAAATATCTCAGGGCTCATCGAAGATTTGATACTGAGAAAATGCATGGCCGTGCTCAAACGAGGTGATTGTCAGTCGTTTGTTTTATCAGTATAAACCAGGAGTTCGATGAACATGATGTTGGCTATAATAAGGATGACACAGTTTCTTGCCTTATGCCATATCGAGATATATCGATAAAGGGATTATGGGAATAGATGATTCCAGTACAAGTGGAAGATTGTTGGGATTATGTCCTGAAATCGTATTGTACTTACTCTGCATGATAGTTGTTTTGTCGAGATCGGACAATTCATGTGTTACTAGGTGGTCATAATGTTTTGCTAGAAGCCGCTTATGACAAATGAGTTGTAACTCATTGCTAGTATTATGTGAACCTACAGGGTCACACACCTAAGCAAGCTGGATACATTTTGTATGGGATTGATCATTGGCATATGGTCTGGTCAATGTGTATTGGATACACATTGAAATCGAGTTTTAAGAGGTGTGTCGATCGACACCATTGGGTGTGTCGATCGACACAAGGCTGGTCCCGAAACTGATGTTTCGGTTTATGACTTAAACGTTTTGGGTTTTAGTCCAATGATCGGTTTTAGTCATTCCAGGTCTATATATAGGTTTATATGAACGACCTGGAACCCTAATCGTGGAATTGAGTAGCCACCTCTCTAAACACACACAGTTTCCCAGGAGATCTGATTCCCGGCACTAGCATCCCGGCGGATTCCAGCTTGTGTGCGTGTGGACTGCAGTAGAGGCGCAGCATCTGAGGCGCTGGAGATCTCAATTACCTGTTCATCATTCCGCTGCAAATCTCCAGGTAAACACGAGATCCATCGGTAAAGATTCAATTACTCAAACTCAGATCCTAGGCTTAGAACTTGTGGAATTCTGAAACTGTTAGAATTGGCACAAGTTCCTTCAGTTTTTCAATGAAAGACATGGGAGAAGCCTCGTACATTCTTGGAATAAGAATCTATAGAGATAGATTGAACAAGTTAATTGGACTGTGTCAAGATACTTATATCGATAAGGTCTTACACATGTTCAGTATGCATGATTCAAAGAAGGGCTTCATACCAATGTCTTATGGCATTAGTCTCAGCAAGAAGAAGTGTCCTTCGACACCTGCTGAGCGAGAACGCATGAGTAGGATTCCTTATGCTTCTGCTTTAGGATCCATCATGTATGCCATGCTCTGCACTCGTCCAGATGTTGCTTGTGCTTTAAGCATAACGAGTAGATACCAATCTGATCCAGGTGAAAGTCACTGGACAGCTGTCAAGAATATCCTAAAGTATTTGAGAAATACTAAGAACAAATTCTTGGTGTACGGAGGAAGTGATGAGCTTGTAGTAAGTGGTTACACAGACGCAAGTTTTCAGACAGACAAAGACGATTTCCGATCATAATCTGGTTACGTCTTTTGTCTGAATGGCGGTGCAGTTAGCTGGAAGAGTTCCAAGCAGGACACTGTAGCAGATTCTACGACCGAAACTGAGTACCTCGCCGCTTCTGAAGCGGCAAAGGAGGCTGTTTGGATCAAGAAGTTCATCACTGAACTTGGTGTGGTTCCTAGTATTTCTGAGCCAGTGGCTTTGTATTGTGACAACAATGGAGCCATTGCGCAGGCGAAGGAACCTAGGTCACACCAGAAGTCCAAACACATAGAGAGGAGATATCACCTTATCCGTGATATTATTAATAGAGGAGATGTGAAGATTAGAAGAGTCCCGACGGATGAGAATGTTGCTGATCCATTGACCAAGCCTCTCCCAAGGCCTAAGCATGAGAGTCATACTGTTGCTATAGGCGTTAGATTTCTTAAGATATGATCTTGATTTCAGTGGGAGTTGTATTTGGTTTTTAGTTATGTCATGATGTTCATAAAACATAATATGGTTATGTTATTTTAATGAAATTTGTTTCAATATTATTTAATTGTGTTATTAAATAATTGTCCCAGACTAATTTATGACAATATTATAGGTCATCAAGTATGTGACTTGATCATGAAACCCTATAAGCAATAAATGTCATAAATTATGTTGGTCCCTGGTCGAGGTTGTTAAAGTGGGACATTAACAACCGCGTGAGACTAGCATGTGAGGTGACTGATGACTAAGTTTCATGGAGTCATTAATAAGAGTATTAAAGTCAATCACATAGATATGTGTTGGAGAACACAGGATCGGACTTGACCCGTTGATGAGAACTCAACAAGATGGTTATATTAGTGTCATAAGAGTTTCTCATTACGACTATAGAGTATAGTCCTTAGACCTGAGTTCATCATGATTTCTTACATATGGATTGGTCCGTCTTGACTTTGTCAAACGTCAGCCGTAACTGGTGATTATAAAGACACTGATTGGGCGTATCATGAAATGTGAAAGGGACATGGACGGAACAAGATGGGATTTGTACCTCCTATATAACAGGAGATAAATATCTTAGGGCCTATCGAAGATTTGATACTGGAAATGCGTGGCCGCGCTCAAACGAGGTGATTGTCAGCCGTTTGTCTCATCAGTATAAATCAGAGTTCGATAAACATGATCTAGCTTAATAAGGATGACACAGTTCTTGCCTTATGCCAGATCGAGATATAGCTACAAAGGGATTATAGGAATAGATGATTCCAGTACAAGTGGGAGATTGTTGGGAATGTCCTGAAATCTATTGTATTCACTCTAAGTGAAAGTTATATTGTCGATATGAGACAGTCATATAACACTGGGCAATCATAATGCTTTGCTAGAAGCCACTTATGATCAATGAGTTTAGAACTCATTGCTAGTGTTATATGATCCTACAGGGTCACACACCTAAGCAAACTGGACATAGTATATGAGGTTGATCATTAATGTAATGATCTGGTAAATGCATATTTGATATGCATTCAATATCGAGTTTCTGAGGCAGTGTCGATCGACACAACAAGTGTATCGATCGACACAGATCGCGGATGACTTAATTAACTTCGGTTTAATCCTTGGTTAATCAGGTCGTGGTATAAGTCAACATATATAAGATATATGGTCGTTTTTCGAGACACAGCTAACCTAATTGACAGCCACCAGAAAGAAACTAAAACCTCTTGAGAGTCTGATCTCTGACGGCACTAGCATCCCGTCCGTTCTAGTTTGTATGCGTGTGGATACCAGTAGAGGCGCAGCACTTGAGGCGCTTTAAGATCTCGATTATTTGTTCATCTTCCGCTGCTAGTCTCCAGGTAATTTCGAGATCTCATGATTCAATATACATGAACCCTAGATCCTAGGCTTGGAATTTATACCTAGGGTTGCTAATCTGATTAGGAACTGCTAGAAATTCCTACAAAACCAAGGGTTGTTCGTCAAGGTAATCGGTGTTGGATCCCCTAGGATCTAGGGTTTGATATATTGAATGAAAAACCAACCTCGTTCTTACCTTTGAACTGGCAGCGGAATGAGAATGGTGAACGAGATCAGTGGAGCAACGCAGATGCCTTGCCTCTACCAGATACACACGCACGCTCGCTGGAAACGGGATGCTAGTGCCGGATCAACGGGATTCGAATCTCTCTGGTGTGTCTACTGTTTCTGTCAAGAAAAGTGGACGGCTTACTGTTTAGGTCGAAACTCTCGAGTTTTATTCGACCTAAACATGCTTAACGGGCCAGACTTAATTAAGTCCCAACCCGAAAAGCTCTTTCGGAAATTCCGAACTGTGTCGACCGACACACAAGCTGTGTCGATCGACACAACACCATTTTATCGATTATAATGCGCATCCAATGCACATTAATATGATCATTACCATAATGATCATTCCCATGCCGTAGCTTCCAGTTTGCTTAGGTGTGTGACCCTATAAGATCATATAATACTGGTAGTAAGTCTACAACTTACAGACTGCAAGAGGCTTCTAGCAAAACATTGCAACCGCCCAGTATTATACGAATGTCTGATCTCGACACACAACTATCATCAGGAGTGAGTACAAGTGTGATTTCAGGACACTATCCCAACAATCTCCCACTTGTACTGGAATCATCAATTCCTATAATCCTTTTGTCTCTATATCTCGATTTGGCATAAGGCAAGATTGGTGTCATCCTTATTTAGCCAACATCGTGTTTATCGAACTCTTGATCTCATACTGAAACATTACAAACAACTGAAATACAGTTCGTTTGAGTGCGGCCACACATTCTCTCAGTATTCAATCTTCGATAGGCCCTGAGATATTTATCTCCCGTTATACAGGAGGGACAAATCCCATCTTGTTCCATCCCTGTTTCAACGCACACTTCATGATAAACTTGAACAGTGCCGTTATAGTCGCCAGTTACGGGTCGACGTTTGACAAAGTCAAAGTATACCAATTCATTTGCAAGAAAGCATGATGAACTCAGGTCTAAGGACTATACTCTATAGTCGTAATGAGAACCTCTTATGACACAGATATAACTTTCTTGTAGACTTCTCATTAGCGGGTCATGTCCGATCATATGTTCACCAACATATATCTATGTGACTGACTGCGATAATCATATCATTGGCTCCATGAAACTTAGCCAACAGTCACCTCACAATCTAGTCTTTCGCGGTTGTTAGTGTCCCACTTTGACAACCTCGACTAGGGACAAAACATAATTTATGTCATATTTAACTTACAGGGTTTCATGATCAAGTCCTCAACTTGATGACCTATAATATGTCATAAACTTATTTTGGGACCATTATTTAGATCACAATAAATAATGCTGAAATCAAATTTCATTAAAACACTTCCAAAGAATGTTTACAAGAGCATCTTATTATAACTAAAACAAAACTAAAACTCCCACTAGAATCAAGATTACATCTTAAGATCTCTAATGCCTACAGATGTCGTATGACTCTCATGCTTAGGCCTTGGGAGTGACTTGGTCAGAGGATCAGCGACATTCTTGTCTGTCGGAACTCGGCTGATCTTCACATCACCTCTATTGACGATATCACGAATCAGGTGATATCTCCTCTCAACGTGTTTGGACTTCTGGTGTGACCTGGGTTCTTTCGCCTGAGCAATGGCTCCATTGTTGTCACAAAACAAAGCCACTGGCTCCAAGATACTAGGAACCACACCAAGTTCAGTCATGAACTTCTTGATCCAAACAGCTTCCTTTGCCGCTTCTGAAGCAGCAACATATTCAGCTTCTGTTGTGGAATCAGCTACGGTATTCTGCTTAGAGCTCTTCCAGCTCACTGCACCGCCATTTAGACAGAAGACATATCCAGATTGTGATCGGAAATCGTCTCTGTCCGTCTGAAACTCGCATCGGTGAATCCATTCACCACAAGTTCTTCACTTTCTCCATACACAAGGAATTTATCCTTAGTATGTCTCAAATACTTGAGAATATTCTTGACAGCTGTCCAGTGAACTTCACCTGGATCAGATTGGTATCTACTCGTCATGCTTAACGCGTAAGCTACATCTGGACGAGTGCAGAGCATGGCATACATAATAGATCCTATTGCAGAAGCATAAGGAATCCTATTCATGCGTTCTCGCTCAGCATGTGTCGCTGGACACTGCTTCTTGCTGAGACTAGTGCCATGAGACATCGGTATGAAGCCCTTCTTGGAATCATGCATCCTGAATCCTGGCACAATCCAATCAGCATGTTTACTCTATCTCTGTAGATTCTGATTCCAAGAATGTATGCAGCTTCTCCCATGTCTTTCATGGAAAAACAACTTCCGAGCCAAGTCTTAACAGACTGAAGCAACGGAACGTCATTACCGAGGAGGAGTATGTCATCGACATACAGTACAAGAAACGCAATTTTGCTCCCACTAGTCTTCTTGTAAACACATGGTTCCTCTTCGTTCTTGATGAAACCAAATTGTTTAACTGATTCATCAAACGAAGATTCCAACTCCGTGATGCTTGCTTCAATCCATAAATGGATTTATGAAGCTTCCATACCTTCCCAGCGTTCTTAGGATCGACAAAACCTTCAGGCTGTGTCATATACACATCCTCTTCCAGAATACCATTCAGGAATGCGGTTTTGACATCCATTTGCCAAATCTCATAGTCATAATGAGCGGCAATTGCTAGAAGTATCCGAATGGATTTAAGCACAGCGACTGGGGAGTAGGTTTCATCATAGTCAATGCCATGAATTTGCTTGAAACCTTTAGCCACCAACCTCGCTTTGTAAATTTGTACATTGCCATCCACGTCAATCTTCTTCTTGAAGATCCATTTACACTCAATGGCTTTTGCACCATTAGGTAAATTGATAGGTGTATAGTTTTATCCCTATTCTACTGCAAGTGCACAGTTAATACAATCGTAGTATATAAGGTATCGAATCCCACAAGGACTCTCAGTCACACAATAGATTATTAGTAGTTCAGATTTAATTAAGCGAAGCAGGTATGAAAACAGTAAACGAAACAGCAAAGTAAATCAAGTGAGTTTGTAAGCAAGAAGGCAAAGCGTTAGGTTTCAGGAGTTCTCAGGAAATCAGGAACGCAAGCAATCAATCTATTTAGATCTAATCAATAACTGTTCTAGAACTCAAACACGGATATAGAACTAACCAAATTCCTTTGCGATAATTCTCTAAGTCTAAGTGCAGCAAACCAAACTTTCGTTTGCGAGAACTAACAGATTAAACCAGCCTTAATTCCAAGTTTGATATGTTCACAATTATTCTAAACCAAACTTCCGTTTGCGAGAAGTTTAATTGCTTATCTAGGTTCTTTCTAGCCAAATTAACCAACTTCCGCTGAATTAATCAACCTAACATCATAATTCTGATTAGCTACTTCAGATTAAGCATTAAGAACAACTTAGATAAAGAACTAGAAGATATGAATCTCTACAGATTAATTAAACTATAATTCTCTGAAGTCCTAAATGAGAATCCTTCAACCTAACAGGTAAACTACTCAGACATATTCATCGAGACAGAAAATATCATAAGTAGAAAACCAAATATCATATAATCAAATAAGAACTGGGGTTCAAAATCAAGTCTCTTTCGAGATCAGGATCAGCCCCTCAACTCTCTCTGAGTAAAACTTAACGTAAGAAAAACTTAGCCTAACAAGTGGCTGTAAAACCTAATTATAGTCCTAAAACACGTTTTGGGGCTTCTTTGTAAATATCAGGAACTTCTGGGCAAAACTGCAATTTCATTATTCTTCATTAAACCGTCGTTTGGCCCATCTCGCTGGTGCAACGATCGATGCCACAAGTGTGTCGATCGTTGCGTCTCTGAAATCTTGACAGTTAAGTCTATCTCTCGGCCAAATGCTCTAATTAGCTCCAGAAAGTGCCATAATCACCAAATATGCTCCAAATGTGCTTGTACCTAATAAACACCTGAAAAGACTCTAAAACATAGTAAGAGACTCGATAAATGACACATATACCATGGTTAAAAACCCTAAAATCCATGGTATATCAATTCCCCACACTTAGCCTTTGCTTGCCCTCAAGCAAAACAAAGAACTAAATGTAGTTAAGAGGTTTGAAAACTTTCAGAAACTCTTTTCGTCATAGAAGCAACAACACTCAGATTCCCCTTAGTAAACCACTGCAAGAATCAATCACAGGATATCAAGACCAACATGTACTTCCCCCACACTTAGCAACTGTCCTACGTAAACTCCACAATCACATTCAAGCATTCAAATTCTCCCTACTGACTTCTGCAAGTATTTAAGTGCGGTCTCACCTAAGGAGTATCGATCAAAGGGCACATGGATTCTTACCTTATCAGCTCTAGACCACCATACTATCTTTCTCTAGTCCCTTTCTTCTCTTTCCCTTCCTTAACAACTGATTTTTCCCCACTGGGTATCATTTTATTTTATTTTATCAGTGTTCTTCCCGTTATGGGGTGTACTTTGGACACATTCCATGGATCGCATAAGAGATAATAGTGTTTGCTACTATTCCCATGACCACTTCGGAGTTACTAACTCATCCTCAGTTTATTATCTTTTTTTTTTTTATTTGGAAGGGGAGAAGGGAACTAAATAAGACAGGTTTACAGGCTGTGTCAGAACTAACAAGGGAATCCGACACAGAGTATACCAAGCCCTTAGGTGAGAAATCTAAGTCAGTATTAAGTTGAAGTCAGTAAAAGGATCCTCTGATACCTGAAGTGATGTGGGTGTTCCCAGTAGGTTGAACTGTGATGGGGTTTTCTAATAGTCAGAGATAGATCCTGCAACTTCATCCCAATGGTTACTTAAGTTCCTGCAAGTGCTATAAATCTTCTCAAAAGTTCACTGTTTCTTACTTTAACAATTTTGACTTAATAAAACAACCATTTTGAAAAATGGTGACTGAAAAATGGTGACTCTTTAAGAAAACAGAAAGATATAAGTCAGTAGCACCTCCCCCACACTTAAGACACACTGTCCCCAGTAGTGTCAAGCGAAGGATTGGTAAAAATAACTAAAAATTGTTAATGGATGTTTGAGTTCTGTCGTATTTTACCTATGTCGCTCAAGCACCGATCGTTGCACTAAGTGCATCGATCGTTGCTATGCGATTTTTTGTTGAGTGTCGATCGTTGCTCATTGTAGCAACGATCGTTGCAATGCGTGTATCAGATCAGTCAGCAAGTTAGCAGGTTAGTCCGTTGGAATCTATCAAATTTCGAATCCTGCAAGCTGGAAAACACTGGAAACAGAGTAAAATCGAAGCAAATAACGTAGCATATCAAGCATAACTATCCAAAACAAAAGCATCCTAAGAATCAGACAGAAAAAGTGCAAAGAAAAATAAGAAAAGGATAAAAAGTACAGAACCAAAAGTCTGAAAATGGAGATCACTCTCACTCGCTAATATCATCTATCCCACCATATCGCTCATCGTCACTGGCTGGCTCAGCTATGCGATCAGTACCGCTCGAAGAAGTAGGAGTCGGGGATCGTCGTCTGCGTCGAGAAGGTCCTGGGGCGGGCTGATGAACCTGTGGCTCTCTCCTGCAAGTGCAGCCTCGCATCCACTCCCAGATGGTCTTCCATATCCCATCACTACGCTCTCTCCACTCAGCCTCAGACATACTACCGTAGGGAACTGTCATCTCAGGATAAGGGCCCAAAGCAGCAGCAGGCGCAGGTGCAGAGGAGGACGAAGCTCTCGTAGAAGGCTCTCCCAGCGGATGAGCCATAGTAGGCACTGCGCGTCGAGCTCTGGCAGGAGGGCGGAAACTCAAAGCATCAATGGTATCAATCTGAGTCAACCTAGCAGCAGGAAGATCAATACCATACTGTGTATCCTCGGGGTCGAAATACACCCACACTCGCCCCTCCTTCAGCCACGTAGCACTCTGCAAGTGAATGAGATCCAGGAACTCTCTCTCAGTGATGCACTCTGTATCCCTCATAGGGATCCTGCAGTGTCTGAAGATAGGAGTAAGAAGACTCCCTACTGTCTCCTTGCGCACGCCGTCATAAGGCTTCTTCTGCAGCTCGCAAAGATGATGGGCAAACAAAGCTCCCAGGTTGACTTTCTTAGCTGGGTTTCTCACATCGGTACCCCTGAACTGCTCTGTAAGTCCTCTGAACAGTATCTCCAACTCATTCTTGCGCATCTTGTTTGCCTCATGCTTGCACAACAGTGTGCGTCCCAAGATACGCAAGACATACCTGAGGGCCAGATGCCTGACCTGAATCACTGGTGTAGTCCGTGAGTGATACCGTCCACCACCAATGTACTGCCAAAACTGCGCAGCCTCTGCTGGTTCCCATGGAAGGGACAAATCGGTGCGTGGCTGCTCAATGCTAAACCCATAGATCTTACAGATATCGAGAAGGGGCACTCGATACCTGGCGCCTAGGCACATGAAGGTAAAAGTGCCTCCTTGAGCATTCCTGCTCTCCGGGTTCGGGTATACAACCCTGCATGTGGCAAGCAACTGTCTCACCAGCTCCGGGTATAGATCGTAAGGCTGCATCGGCATTGTCCCCAGACCAATGCCTCTGCACAGCTCCATAACCTGTCTGTCTATGCCGAGACTATGACAGGTCGAGTAATCAGCAAACTTGGTTGGCGCTATCTCCATGCCACACCAACCGTTATACAGCATCATATCGTACTCGTCCCAGTACTCGTGCAGCGGCCTCTCTGTGAAATCAGTCGTAGTGAGCATCGTCTTGATACCCTTGCCCCAGTTGCGATCAGACTGAATCCGAGTCTTATCTGCTCTTGGCCATGGTGGCCCAATGGTCGCATGAACCAACTGATATGGCTCTGGAGGGTCAGAATCCCTGTGTAGCCACTCTGGTGGCGGAATGTACTGTCGTGAGGCGCTTGCGGCTGTTGCTCTGCGCTTGCGGGGTTGATCCTGAGTTGCCATCTGCAAAACAGAAAATTAAGCAAATTAGTCACGGCAGACTCTCTGTGAAATCGTCGAGCAACGACCGTTGCACTAAGGCAGCGATCGTTGCAAGGCGATTTCGTATACTCGAACATTTCCCCAGAATCGTCGAGCAACGACCGTTGCACAAGTGCAACGATCGTTGCTGGGCGATTCTGGCCGCAACCAACAGTCAATAAAATCGTTCCAAAATCGTGAAATCAATCGCAAAATCGACAACCATTCATCACTAAACAACCTAAAGCATAATCATCTTAACATGCATTCATCAATTTTGATCAAAATTCCCAATTTCTAAAACCCTAAAAGTGGAATCCGAAAATTATTAAATAGAAGTACATTACCTTGATTCCATGAGAAATGGGTAGGAGAAATAGATTTGGGGAGTAAAAATAAGTGAAATAGCACTTTGAATCAAAGAAATCGATTAAGAAACGGTGATTTTAGGTTTTGGCTCTCGGTGTTTATCGGCGGCGAGAAATGGAGAAGAAAAAGGAGAAGAAAGGTTTAAGGTAACTTACCTTGGTCGTGGGTGCAACGATCGTTGCATAACAGCAACGATCGATGCTGGTTGAACCAGATCGGTTCCGTTTAGCGCGACATACCTTAATTTTTGATTTAAACCAATTGCAACGACCGTTGCACAAGTGCAACGATCGTCACACATCTCCAGACTTTGTGTGATGTATCTAAAAACTAGCAAAAACAAATAAAAACGTGAAATCCTAAGAAAAACACCAAAAATAAAAAGGAAAAATAATTAAACCTAGCAGTGGGTTGCCTCCCACTCAGCGCTTATTTTAAGTCATTAGCTTGACTTTTGGAAAGAGGTCAGAATCATGGAGGTTTCAACAGAGACTTTGAGTGTCTCTGTGAATGCCTTATCATCCATGGTGGTGTGTAAGCAGTAGCAGCATGATGTCGTCCAAGGAACGTAGGAAGGAATGTAGGGTGGGATCGACACTTGGGTGGCTTAAAACTTTTTCCCGCATTCCAAACAGTCGAGTCAGGAAGTTTAAGCTTAGAGGATTTATGCTTTACCTTTGGCAGAGATTTGATGCTCGGAGCCTTCTGCTTATGGGCAGCTTTAAGCTTCGAAGATGTTAGAGTAGACTCCTGTGGAATCACCATCTTCTTGTCAACCTCTACTGTGTGTTGAACAACATCCTTGGACCTTAAAGGAGCTTTTGGAAATGGTATTGGAGGTTTGTAGATTCTTTCCTTAGCAACTCCACGAGGTATAAGTGAAACTGGTTCTTTACGGGGTGCAACGATCGGTGCATGTGGTGCAACGATCGACGCGGATGTCTCAGCTCGAGTTTCAACTACAGTCTCGGGTCCATCAGCTTCCTGGTCTAATTCAGCAATCTCAAACTCAAATTTCTCCTCTTGACTTGGTCCAGTATCAGTCTGAGCTATCCAAGCCAAAATATCCATGTCAATCTCTGTTGAGTCAGGTCCGTCAAAGCTCTCAAACTCAGGGAATTCAATGTCAGACTCCTCTCTGTTTTCCACAAATTCCATAGCCTTAACTGCTAGATATGGTCTATGATCCATCCTGTGGTCAACCTGAATATTAACGGCATGGGTTTCCTGAGTATCCTTCCTTGCGGTAGGACTTGAAATCTGATCCATCTGTGTATCTAGCAACTTCATATGAGTGTTCAAGGACTCAAATTTCTCATTCAGATTAGTGTACAAGCCCTCGAGCTTCGAGCTGAAGGACGCTGTGGTTTGTTGTTGTTCCGCAATGGATTGCTCCATCATGATCTCTAATCTGCTCCTCTGTGCAGGTGCAGGAGATGCTAGGCAGGATGTATAACCATAATCTCTTGATCCTTGAGCATGCCTAGAACCTTGTCTCTGCTGATGTCCAAATGTCTGTCCACAAAAATCAGCTCCAGCCATATATTTTACCCCTGCAAATCCTTCAGTTTCTGCATCAGCTCGGAACTGTCTTTCCCTCAGTAGGATGTTGTGGATGTCATCTATCTTATCTCTCATTTCAGCTACTTGTCCAACCAATACATGGTAATCTGGCAAGATGGGGTTTCCTTCCCCATCTAGTTTTTGACCTTTTGTGTTGCATATATGACCCTCTTGGTCTCGTAGAACGCCGTTTTCACCGCGAATCAGAATCACAGGTTCCATAGAGAGGAACCTATTGAACGTCTCAGATCTCAGCATTGTTGTTCTCGCCTTGTGTCGATCGATGCAAGGTGGCAACGATCGATGCAGTGCGAGTCCCTGCAAATACAAAAATCAAAAACGTGAGTAAACAAGAAAATTAAAAAGAATGCTTAGTCTAAATCCTAGTACTAAATCTATTGGTGAACTCAAAGAGTCCCCGGCAACGGCGCCAAAAACTTGATAGGTGTATAGTTTTATCCCTATTCTACTGCAAGTGCACAATTAATGCAATCGTAGTATATAAGGTATCGAATCCCACAAGGACTCTCAGTCACACAATAGATTATTAGTAGTTCAGATTTAATTAAGCGAAGCAGGTATGAAAACAGTAAACGAAACAGCAAAGTAAATCAAGTGAGTTTGTAAGCAAGAAGGCAAAGCGTTAGGTTTCAGGAGTTCTCAGGAAATCAGGAACGCAAGCAATCAATCTATTTAGATCTAATCAATAACTGTTCTAGAACTCAAACACGGATATAGAACTAACCAAATTCCTTTGCGATAATTATCTAAGTCTAAGCGCAGCAAACCAAACTTTCGTTTGCGAGAACTAACAGATTAAATCAGCCTTAATTCCAAGTTTGATATGTTCACAATTATTCTAAACCAAACTTCCGTTTGCGAGAAGTTTAATTGCTTATCTAGGTTCTTTCTAGCCAAATTAACCAACTTCCGCTGAATTAATCAACCTAACATCATAATTCTGATTAGCTACTTCAGATTAAGCATTAAGAACAACTTAGATAAAGAACTAGCAGATATGAATCTCTACAGATTAATTAAACTATAATTCTCTGAAGTCCTAAATGAGAATCCTTCAACCTAACAGGTAAACTACTCAGACATATTCATCGAGACAGAAAATATCATAAGTAGAAAACCAAATATCATATAATCAAATAAGAACTGGGGTTCAAAATCAAGTCTCTTTCGAGATCAGGATCAGTCCCTCAACTCTCTCTGAGTAAAACTTAACGTAAGAAAAACTTAGCCTAACAAGTGGCTGTAAAACCTAATTATAGTCCTAAAACACGTTTTGGGGCTTCTTTGTAAATATCATGAACTTCTGGGCAAAACTGCAATTTCATTATTCTTCATTAAACCGTCGTTTGGCCCATCTCGCTGGTGCAACGATCGATGCCACAAGTGTGTCGATCGTTGCGTCTCTGAAATCTTGACAGTTAAGTCTATCTCTCGGCCAAATGCTCTAATTAGCTCCAGAAAGTGCCATAATCACCAAATATGCTCCAAATGTGCTTGTACCTAATAAACACCTGAAAAGACTCTAAAACATAGTAAAAGACTCGATAAATGACACATATACCATGGTTAAAAACCCTAAAATCCATGGTATATCATAAATCGACCAAGGTCCAAACTTGGTTTTCTGACATGGATCCCATTTCGGATTTAGAGGCTCCAAGCCACTTTTCGGAGTCCGGGCCCATCATTGCTTCCGTGAAGGTCGTTGGTTCATCACTATCAATGATCATCAGATCATTTGAATTGGCCACGAGAAATCCATAGTATCTCTCGGGTTCGTGACGGATCCTTCCGGATCTGCGAACTTCAGGCTCCACAGGCGCCGGTTCCACAGAACTCTGTGGATCCAACTGCTGCTCTTCCTCAGCAGGTTGAGCAGTCTCCTGTGCATCTTGAATTTCTTCAAGATATACTTTACTCCCACTGTTTTTCTTAGAGAGAAACTCCCTCTCAAGAAAAGAACAGTCTCGAGCAACAAATACTTTGTTCTCAGATTGGTTGTAAAAGTAGTATGCATTGGTTTCCTTAGGATAACCAACGAAGTAGCATTTATCTGATTTGGGTGCAAGCTTGTCAGAGATTAAACGTTTGACATAATCTTCACAACCCCTAATCCTCAGGAAAGACAGACTAGGAACATTCCCAGTCCACAGTTCATGTGGTGTCCTTTCCACTGATTTAGATGGTACCCTATTTAGTGTAAACGCAGACGTTTCTAGAGCGTATCTCCAAAAGGATAATGGAAGATTTGAATGACTCATCATAGACCGAACCATATCCAATAAGGTTCGATTCCTCCTCTCTGACACTCCATTCCATTGGGGTGTACCAGGAGGAGTGAGTTGTGAAATAATTCCACACTCGCTCAGATAGTCGCTGAATTCTTGACTCAAGTATTCTCCTCCGCGATCCGATCGCAGAACTTTGATACTTTTGCCAAGTTGATTCTGTACTTCATTCTTGAATTCCTTGAATCTATCAAAGGATTCCAACTTGTGTCTCATCAAATAGACATAGCCATACCTACTGAAATCATCAGTGAAGGTAATGAAGTACTTGTAATTTCCTCTGGCAACAGTACTCATCGGCCCACATACATCAGTATGAACAAGGCCCAATAAGTCACTGGCCCTTTCATTTGGTTTGTTGAAAGGGGCTCTAGCCATTTTGCCTATCAAACAAGATTCGCATTTCTCACATGATTCAAAATCAAATGAGCCCAGAAGCCCATTTCTATGGAGCCTTTGGATGCGTTTCTCATTTATGTGGCCCAAACGACAATGCCATAAGAAAGTCGGGTTTTCGTCATTGGACTTAAACCGCTTTGTATTTATGTTAAAGACAGGCATTTCTTGGTTTAAAACATATAACCCATTATCTAATGGGGCGCTACCATAAAACGTACCATCACGATTAAAAGAACAAACTTTATTCTTAACAGGAAAATCAAAACCTTCCAAATCCAAAACGGAAACTGAAATTATGTTTCTGCTTATCGCAGGTACAAAGTAGCAATTATTTAAAATTAAAACCATACCCGACGGTAAGGACAACTCGTAGGTGCCTACGGCCAGTTCAGCAACCTTAGATCCATTCCCGACCCGTAGCTCCACTTGTCCTTTCTTCAGCGTCCTACTGTTTCTTAGTGCCTGCACATTTGTACAAATATGAGCACCGCAGCCGGTATCCAATACCCACGAAGTAGGACTAGAAGACATAACATTAAGTTCGATAACATAAATACCTGAGTCAGACGCATCATACGTCTTCTTCAGCTTCTTGTAATCTTCCATGAACTTCTTGCAGTCTTTCTTCCAATGCCCCAACTGCTTGCAGTAGTTGCACTTATCCTCAGGAGAAGGCCCGGATTTGGGCTTCGGCTTGGGCTTGTCCTGACTTTCAGCCTGGACAACCTGGGCCTTACCCTTTCCCTTCTTCGGTTTCTTAAACCTTTTACCCCCTTGTACCATCAGGACACTGGGAGTAGCCTTCTTGAGGTTCGGTTCTGCCGTCTTCAGCATACCGTGCAACTAAGTCAATGTCTTAGTCATGTTTTGCATGTTGTAGTTCATGATGAACTGATCAAAACACGACGGCAAAGACTGCAGAATCATGTCAGTGGCTAGCTCCTGGCTAATGGCACAGTCCAGTTTCCCCAGGTTATCAATGTAACCCATCATTTTAAGGACATGAGGACTTACTGGACTGTCCTTAGCCAGCTTGCAATCCATGAGAGATTTAACCGTCTGGTATCTCTCTGTGCGAGCTTGCTCCTGAATAAAGCTTTCAGGCTGTTAATCATCTCAATGGGTGACATCACGTTCTCATATTGCTTCTGCAGCTCAGAGTTCATAGTCACCAGCATTAGACAATTAACATCTTTGACATCAGCTGAATGCTTATCCCAAGCATTCTTTTCTGTCTGCGGGGCATTGGAACGTGGCCTCTCGGTGAGAACTCTTTCAAGGACATATTCCTTGTTCTCCTGCCTGAGAACTATTCTCATGTTCCGATACCATTCCAAGAAATTAGATCCATTTAACTTGTCCTTCTCAAGGACGGATCTTAGTGAGAAAGTGTTGATGTGATTTGAGACAGACATAGCTGTAATTCAAAAGAGGTAGATTTTAGTTATAATGCTCAAGAAATGAGAATTCTTATCGAATAAGAGAACTCGCATTGTATTCAAAACTATGTTTCCTCAGATGAATACAATGAGCCAAGATCCTCAGATTACTAAAATTCGAGTGGGCGACTCGCCGTTACTCAAACTTTAGTTATCTAGGTAAGCAAATCATTGCTAATTGTACTCAGTACAACTCTTGGTCGTGGATAAAACAAACTATGTCCAATCCACTCTGATGTCTCTGGGCCCAGAACTTCCGTTAGCCCAGTCAAGTAAAACCAATCTTTTTCTGCCTAGCGATCACTGACAGTTGCACTGCAAGTCTGTCAATGACCACCTGCCTTACTCATGTTGCAGTGGATATCAAGGACTCCAAGAATATCCAACAAACGACACGAGTCTTGACAGTAGACAAAATCGGGCAAGACATCAAGATCACTTGATATTTAGTTGAGGAAAAGAACTGTTTTTATCTTGATGCATATCCAATATACATCCAAGAATTTATTAATTTGTTTAAAACATTCAGTTTTATTAGTTTTAGGTTCATCTAGAACTTTTAGGATTAAATTGTTCTGGTATATGCAAATTTGTGGTCCAACCAGCACATCTGTGAACGTCGTGTCGATCGATGCCAACCATTGGCATCGGTCGACGCAGCCATACTTAAACCGATCTTCGATAACCGGTCAAACCGGATCGAATTTACTTAACCGATTCAATCCAATTGAACCGGTTCGGTTTAATGGTCCATGTCGATCGTCACACACTGTGTGTCGATCGACATTACCAAACCAGAACCAATTGGTTAATTAAATTTAATCGAGCGAGATAACCGGTTCAATCCAATTGAACCGATCTATCTAATCGCATTGCCTGTGTCGACCGACACACCCAGTGCATCGATCAACACAGCAAGAATACGGGTACTCGATCTCAGATCGAAACCCTAAAAATTATTTACGGATTTTCGCTTTGTGTCGACCGACACACGCTTTGTGTCGATCGATACTGTGCGACAAACCCTAAATGTTTTAGGCGAGTTTTCGCTCTGTGTCGACCGACACACGCTTTGTGTCGATCGACACTCTGCGACAAACCCTAAAATCTTTACGCGTTATTACGCGGCGTGTCGACCGACACACGCTTTGTGTCGATCGACACAGTGCGTTTTCAACAATTCTTCGTCTTTTCAACAGGAACAAAACCGAGAATAATATATGAAAACACGATTTTAACAGGCAACATTCAATTCAACAACATCAAGTTTCAAATTAATTGCATCAGAATCAATATTCTAAACCCTAACATGCTCTGATACCACTGTTGGATCCCCTAGGATCTAGGGTTTGATATATTGAATGAAAAACCAACCTCGTTCTTACCTTTGAACTGGCAGCGGAATGAGAATGGTGAACGAGATCAGTAGAGCAACGCAGATGCCTTGCCTCTACCAGATACACACGCACGCTCGCTGGAAACGGGATGCTAGTGCCGGATCAACGGGATTCGAATCTCTCTGGTGTGTCTACTGTTTCTGTCAAGAAAAGTGGACGGCTTACTGTTTAGGTCGAAACTCTCGAGTTTTATTCGACCTAAACATGCTTAACGGGCCAGACTTAATTAAGTCCCAACCCGAAAAGCTCTTTCGGAAATTCCGAACTGTGTCGACCGACACACAAGCTGTGTCGATCGACACAACACCATTTTATCGATTATAATGCGCATCCAATGCACATTAATATGATCATTACCATAATGATCATTCCCATGTCGTAGCTTCCAGTTTGCTTAGGTGTGTGACCCTATATGATCATATAATACTGGTAGTAAGTCTACAACTTACAGACTGCAAGAGGCTTCTAGCAAAACATTGCAACCGCCCAGTATTATACGAATGTATGATCTCGACACACAACTATCATCAGGAGTGAGTACAAGTGTGATTTCAGGACACTATCCCAACAATCGGTTCATCATCTTCTATCGACATCGATTTCATTGCGTTGTGGAGGAAGTCCGACATCGTCCACGGTGGTGCAACGGCGGTACAAGACCAAAAGCGCCGGAGAGAATTCTTTTTTGGAAGTAAGTCAATGATTAGGGTAGCAGATAATATTTTGATTGAACAAAATTTCGTAGCAATCTTTTAAGGAAATCTTGATTTGAGGAATTCCGAAATTAATGCAGGGTGAAGAAAGGGGAAATTTTCCGAGATGGAGAGATTTTCCAAAAAGAAAAAGGAAAGGAAGGGAGAAGAGGTGAGTTGGATTTCAAGTAAAAGGTAAGGGAATATATGAAATATTTGTAGAATGACAATTGCAATAAATGCCGCTCTACTCACGACGGAGAGAGGAATGAAGCCAAAGGAGTTTCAAACCCTCTAGATGAGTTTGAGAGTCCTAAGCGAAAAAGAGTAGTAGTTGAGAGATTTTTGATTGAGAGGATTCAACATTGTGTACATTTTTAGAGGCGTTGTGCCTCTCATCATTTCCTGGATTAGAATCAATACTTTATTTAAGAAAGCAAAAACTAATAATTTAAACTTGCCAAAGCTTTGATTTTTGCTTCGCAAAAGTCATGAGTCCTATGATTTGGAATAAAAACCCCCAATTTTGTTCAAATATACCTCCAAAGTCTTTGGGTGGATTCTGGCTTCCGTAACTAGCAGCTTTATGCATATTATATTCCTCGCCACATCCGAAACAACTCATTTCTTTTATTTATCCATCTGCAAAAGAGGTGTCAAAGCTATTCATATGGCAGCGTGAATTTCAAAATCAAAATTAGAATTCACCTTTCAAAAGAACTGAGTATTCAAAAATTGAACATCTTCTTAAAACGGAAACATAAGCCACACAATCATATCCAGATTCAGATGGTTTGTAGGCTCATCAAGTAGCAGCAAATCTGAATCCTACTCATAGAAACACACACACAGTTCACATTAGGTTATACTTGGAAGCCACACAATGTTTTGATCTGTTTAATCAAATTTAAAAGATAAAAGAATCAATCATTCATACCTGAAGCAAAATCTTTCCAAGTGACATTCTCATTTGCCATCAACCGCTAAATGAAGCCACAAGCATATATGCATCCTGTGGAGCAAACCCCAAATTCCAGCATCAGCTTACTGATTTTAGCATTGTTTGTATCTAAACTCACGGCTTGAGCTCGTCTCTCTAACAAATCAAATTCGTCCAATAGCTTTCCCATAAGGTCCAAATCATCGACATATCCTTCAATCGCCTTCTGCAATTTCTCAAGATTCTCGGTTCTTTCCAACCTTCCTCGAAAACACTCATGAACTATTCCTTCACCTCCCTGCTCATCGAAACCTCGAATTCCTAGCTTAAGAAAGCGATTTTATACTGGGTTTCGCCTTGATCATGTTACCAGTATCAGGTTCTTCTTGACCCGTAATTATCCTGAGGTGGGTCGTTTTCCTAGCTCTATTCACTGCAAACGTCGAGGTCATACATTTTTTGGAGTAGTGAATGTTGGACAGAGGGAACAATAAGATTAGCATGTTTAGATTGGAAAATGAGCGAAGAGGATTACCTTTGTTTGTTTGGGGGTATATGTAGGACATAAGGCGGACTCTGAAAAGACGTTGTAATGACGATGCAGCCGTTATGGGATTGAAAACACCATGAATATGTCATTTAAGTGCAGTGACAGTGGCAATGGTGAAAAGGAGTTATGGTGGGAGAAGAGGATGATGGTTCAGTTTCGACAAAGAGTAAAAGGGAGTTAAACGTATAACACTTTTTCTATACTTTTTTTTGGCATAAACGTTTGGATTTTGACGGGCTTAAGTATGAATCAAAACGTGTATTCCACAAAGATAAACGAAGGCCCATTTGTTTTTTTTAAAATGAGTGATGTGGCCTCTCCATTATGGAGAGAAGACCTTCATATCAAATTAAACTAAAGAAAAACAATTTTTTGGTTTGGTTCGGAAGCTGCGGTTTGGTTTTGAACTGAAGTAATTGGAGTTTCGAGCCTAACCCTAAATAATACCCATGGAAAAAAATAGACCATATATAAAAACAATAAGGATGATTAGAGGAAGGGTTATATACAAAGAAACCACCACAGTCAGCAAAAAAAAACTATTTATCATTCGATAACCCCAATCTCTCTCTCTCTCTCTCTCTCTCTCTCTCCCCCAGACACAAATATACGCTTTCTCTTACTTCAAAATCCCCTCTATCTCTCGTTCTTGCAGCCGACGATCCATCCAAAACTCGGTAACCGGTGATCGTCTTTCTCCCAATCACCGTAACACCTCACCGACCTCTACCTTCCTCTGAATTACGATCTATCATCACGAGAAAACCGTCGGATACAAACTCTGAATAATCCCAGGAAAAACGTTTCGAATAGAGACCTCTTTTTCCGGTTTCTGTTTGGGTCGGAGGATTAGATTAGATTTTTCCCCGGTGAGATTCCTAAAAGGCGTGTTTGATTACCCAAATCATGCCGCTACTTATTGCCTTGTTGTTTTCTGAAAACTTTAGTGATTTTTTCCTGAGTTTATCGTCTCTATGTGACTGTATATTAACCATCTCCTTCTATAACTTTGTTATGCTCCTTTTCACTGATATATCGACGGTGGTCGATCTTTTTGATTTCTAGGGTTCTATTTAACGTATTTGGATCGATAAATCCAGATTTTGAGGGCTTTAGCAGTCGATTTGGAGCTTAATCGTGTTTTGCGGCGTGGATCTGTGTTCGACCCTTGAATTCTTTGCTTTCAATTGATATGAATCTCCTGATTGCTAGACTAGACTCATTAGTGTTTGCCCAATTGAGGAAGATATACTTTGTTGTGGCATTAGATGGAAATCAGAAACCCATTTCATCTCACTTGCTCCTGGAATTGGGGAATAATCTAAATTTCCTTTGAATGTTATCTTCCCTTTCTTACTGTCTCTGCTGCTCTGGTTTACGGACAATGATAACTTACTGTAAAGTGTTGTAACTTTTATCAAAATGTTAGTACCGTTTTATGAAGCTTAATAAATCTTTTTTTAATGTTCTTAGTCCTATTGAGAGATTAGAAGACCGTGGCTGTTGCTGCCTTTATGTGAGAAGATGGCGTTCTTTAGGAACTACTCAAACGATACTGTGTCACATAGTGTTCTGGATGAAAATGAGGAGCGCCAAAACGCTGCTACTTTCCAGAGTTCACCTTTGAATGAAGATATGGATGGTACTTATACTGAAAGAGGCTTTGACATGAACATGGACATACAGTATCAAAGTGACGCAGAACCAGGATGTAATATTAGGCAGCAAAATCAGACAAGGACGGAAAATGTAGCTGGTCCTGTGGATTCACAATACCAACCTTCTGCAAGGAGAATGGGTGTATCTGGGAAGTGGGGTTCCACATTTTGGAAAGACTGTCAGCCAATGGGACAGAGAGAGGGCTCTGATTCTGCCAAAGATTCACAATTTGGTTTCAAAGATGCAGAACATTCTGAAGATAATCTATCAAACGATCGGAGCGAAAAATTAGATTCTGAAAATGAAATTGAGGAGGATAAAACAATGAACATGCAGCAAAGTGGCCAAGCTGATGTTCCAGCTGATGAAATGTTGTCTGATGAATATTACGAACAGGATGAAGATAACCAAAGTGACCATGTGCAGTACAAAGCGTATGACAATGCTATAAATTCTAGATCACTGCCTAAGACAGGATCTGCTATCCATAGTAAGTCAAGGGCCTCAAGAGCAATTAAAAAAAATATTCACTACGGTGATGATAATAATGACGACAGTGGTGATGCTGACATAGACTATGAAGAGGAGGAAGATGGTAAACTCTTGTACTTTTAATTACTAAATAGATTGACTGCATTGTTTAATTTGTAGCAGTACTAGAACTTGTGTCGATGCTTTTCACCTTTTCTCTGAACACTTCCCATGCCAAATACTTGGTTTGAGCTTCAGTAACATTGTTGGTCTTATTTCTCATCAGAAGACGACCCTGAAGATGCTGACTTTGAGCCCTATGATACTGCTCCTGGGGGTGATGCAAGGACGAAGGTTTGATTTCTTACAATTCTTGTGTTGGGATACAGATTTTTCACAATGAAGTTAAAAATGAGAAGAAATGCAGATACTTTCTGAGCCATTTTTTAACCACGTTTGCTATTCGAAAGGAGAAAACTTCATTATAGTTAACATGTTGTGTTCTAGCGTTTAACTTGTTATAGTGTTCTAGCGTTTAACTTGTTATAGTTTTGATGGGATTTTTTCCAACGAAGTGGTTGTTTGCTTTTAGCTTGACCAAGCTAGGGACGTTTCTGATGAAGATCCTGATATATTAGATGTTAACATGTTGTGTTCTAGCGTGTAACTTGTTATAGTTTTGATTGGATTTTTTCCAACTAAGTGGTTGTTTGCTTTTAGCTTGACCAAGCTTGGGACGTTTCTGATGAAGATCCTGACAGTGATGATGATATAGATCTTTCCGATTCTGAGGATGACTATGACATAAAAAGGCCTAAGGTTAGGCAACAAAGTAAAGGTCTCCGGAAATTAAGCTCTGGCCTCGAACGAAAATCAGCCCATGCTTCTAGTCGACAAAAGAGGAAAACATCATATCAAGATGACTTCTCAGAGGAAGATTCTGAAAATGACATTGATGAGGGTTTTAGAAGCATCCCCAGAAGAGGGACAACTCTCCGGAAAAACAATGGAAGGTCTACAAATAATATTGGACATAGTAGTGAAGTTCGGAGCTCCACCAGATCAGTTCGTAAAGTGTCTTATGTGGAGAGCGAGGACAGTGAAGATATAGATGATGGGAGAAATCGAAAAAACCAAAAGGTATGATATCTTGTTTCATTTCAAGGTTATAGATTTTCCTTCTACTTGCTTATGGATATAAGCTGTCATGAGCATTTTCTAATGCGGTCTAAATAACTCATTGACATTGTTATAGTTACAATCTACACTTTTAGGGTTCTATTTGTTTCTTTTGATGAGCTGCATCTGGAGAACCTGTGATCGTTTGGATTGATAACTCCAACTATTTGACCCCAGAGCAGCCTTTAATTCCACATACTTGACCTAGAGCCCTTTTGAAGCCATGTCCAGATTTTTTAATGAACTCATATTCTCTGTTTTCCTTTTTGTTTCTCATATATGTTTGTTAGGATGACATTGAAGAGGAGGATTTTGATGCTATTGAAAAAGTGCTTTGGCATCAGCCAAAGAGCATGGGTAAAGATGCTCACGCGAATAAAAAATCAACAGTTCCCGTGCTAGTAAGCCAACTGTTTGATACTGAGCCAGATTGGGATGAAATGGAATTCCTAATAAAATGGAAAGGTCAATCACACTTGCATTGTCAGTGGAAATCATTGAGCGATCTCCAGAATGTATGTCTGGATAACTCCTTTTTATTTTGATCAATGTATTGCATAGATTTACATACACATATACCCACGATGTTCCCCGCCCCTTTAAAAGCTAGGAATATCTACTGTGTGGACTGGTTCGAAAAACTGTATTTGTGATAATGTTAATTTCGTTTCTAAATCATTGTTTCCTTGTGTATGCTGTGTTCCTGCAGCTTAGTGGCTTCAAGAAGGTCCTTAACTACACGAAGAAGGTGACAGAGGAGATTAGGTACAGGACAGCACTCTCACGAGAGGAGGTAATATTTGAATGTCGGCAACATTTATTGTATCCTTATATAATCCCATATGATAACACTGATGGTCCACGTCATTGGTTCTATTTCTCATCTTTCGTGTTACACCGTGTTTACCATAAAACCATGTAAGATGATAACTTTTTGTTTATATTTAGGCACCATCGTATTAGACATGTGCTGCCATAGTATATATTGGAATGTGTCAAATACATCTGTTAGTAATGTTGTTATGGTATCTATATCTGAAATTCATATTTTTTTTCAACCTTTAGATTGAGGTCAATGATGTGAGCAAAGAAATGGATCTGGACATCATTAAGCAGAACTGTCAGGTTAGTGTTATTTAGTACATCAAACTTGCAATCTCATTTTACGTCTTCGCCTCCTTTGTTTGCATCTATTTTTTCTTTTTGCAATTTATATTGGAATATTATTCCTCATGTGTGCTAATTTAGTTTTGTTATTTAGGTAGAAAGAATAATTGCAGATCGAATAAGCAAAGATGGTTTAGGTGACGTGGTGCCCGAGTATCTAGTAAAGTGGCAAGGGCTTTCTTATGCTGAAGCTACTTGGTATATTTTCTTTCATCTATCTTCGGAAATAACTTGTCAAATGATTTATTCCCTCTTTTTTAATGCGCAAGTAAAGAGTTTCATAACTGGGGTCCGCTGTTGGTTCGGTCTCTTCTTTAACACTCTGGATGGATCTTGTTTCTCTTCTTTTGTATGGACAGAGTTTTGTTTCGAATATTAAGAGCTTTTTAATTATGAATTTGTAATTCTGTATCCTTCTATCCCCTCAACTATCAATTCTCTTCCTGTGTTTATATAGGGAGAAGGATGTCGATATAGCATTTGCACAGGTTGCTATCGATGAGTACAAGGTAGAGTTTTTTTTTTGGGTTCAAAATCTGCTTTAACTTTGCCATTTTGCTTTTAGTTTGCAACTCTTTGTCCAACTATGTTTCTTTTCTCCTTCCGTGTAGTAGTAATAAGACGAATGGATTGAAATCTGTAGTTATGAGGTGATAGCTGTTAGTTCTTTGACAGATGCAGTTTACATATTCTCTTGTTTTATAAGCACACGAAGATTTAATGGGAAAACCCATGCTTATAAAATATTAAGTAACCTTTTTAGTCGTTTTAAGAAGTCTCAACGTTCAGTCTGTTATACTTGTCTATCTATCCCTCACCTATTATACATGGGTCCGTTTCTGCAAAATCAGATCCATAAAATAATCTAGGTTGCTCTAATGCTTGAGAATTCATTTCTATCTATGATTCAGGCTCGTGAAGTTTCAATTGCGGTGCAAGGCAAAATGGTGGAACAGCAACGTGCAAAAGGGAAAGGTCTGTTTCGTAAATCATTAGTTTTTGTATTTTTTGTTTTCTTTCGATTTTCCATCATATGGAAGATAAGTTCTTTATATTAGAGAAACTGCCTTACCTTGTAAACTGGTTCTTGCTTGTTTGGTTACTTCATTTGTTGCCTCTTGAGTTCGAACAGGATGCTAATGTAATTTTGATTAAAGGCAGACTAGCGGCTATGTCTTTGTTAATTCACATAAGAAACTTTTTTATCCTGCTTTCTTCTGTGGTTCACATGATGGTTTTTCTAATATCTTCTAAGCAGCTCATGATTGTGAGCAATACCGCGTAATAGAAAAAATATCGAAACACTTAAGAAAGGCATCACTTCGATATGCTCTGTCAACCTATGTTTATGTTGGTTGTGGTAGTTTTCTGTTTTGTTTGTGGTTGCAAAGTTATGCGTACTCTCCACCTTTATATCTGAGATTATAGGGTAGGTAAAAACAACTTTTCCTAATGCTTAGTAGTGGTTACTGTTCTGTTTAGCAAGTTTGCGGAAGCTTGAGGAGCAGCCTGAGTGGCTAAGCGGAGGTACGCTACGGGACTATCAGCTGCAGGGTTTGAATTTTCTTGTCAACAGGTGTTTTTCTTATCTCACTTCCTAATTGCTGATGATGCTTTATTTGTCTGCTTGGTCTAATGGTTCACTTCCTTTCATTTTCCAGCTGGCTTAATGACACAAATGTCATTTTGGCTGATGAAATGGGTCTTGGTAAGACTGTTCAGTCCGTTTCAATGGTTGGATTTTTGCAGGTTAGAATTCTTTTCAAGTGATGACTCAAGTTTGCGCACTAGTTGAGAATCTTGTTCTCAGCATCCCACTCTTCATGAGTTAACATTTCTTTTATATTTTTTCCCCGCAGAATACCCAACAAATTCCAGGTCCATTTCTTGTCGTTGTGCCTTTGTCAACATTAGCTAATTGGGCTAAAGAATTCAGAAAGTGGCTTCCAGACATGAATATAATAGTATATGTTGGCACCCGGGCGAGTCGAGAGGTGAGAAACTAATGAAACAATGTTCATGTTTTAGCTTTTAAAATGGGTGTTAAGAGCTCGTCTGGTGTGTCTCCATTGTCTATCTAATTCTTTCATTTATGAGCCTATTCAACATTTTTTTGCTATCCAAATTTGATGTGCTGTGTCTTTTGTTTTCATTAAGTGGTTTGATTTCTGTCTCCGCCAAATTTTAGTAAAACAATAATTTTTTACAACATTTTAATCTAAAACAATAACATCTCCTCTCACCCTCTTTGTTATAGACTTTTGATTTGTGTAATCTTCTGGCTTTAGGTTTGTCAGCAGTACGAATTTTACAATGAAAAGAAAGTCGGCCGGCCCATAAAATTCAATGCGCTGTTGACTACTTATGAGGTGGTTCTTAAGGATAAAACTGTTCTCTCCAAGATAAAGTGGATTTACTTGATGGTCGATGAAGCACATAGACTGAAAAATAGTGAGGCACAGCTGTACACGGCCCTTTTGGTATGTTACTTATCCAAGAACTTTATCTAATTTAAAGGTTCTTATTTTGGTTGTTTAGAATGGGTAGTGCATCTTATCTGTTTCAGGAATTTAGCACGAAGAACAAATTGCTTATTACTGGTACTCCACTACAGAATAGTGTCGAAGAGCTGTGGTATGCTTTCTTTCCTTGTTTAGCCTTTGGAGATGGCCTTTTTTTTTTTTCCGGATTCATAGTAATCCTGGAACTCGTAAGTTAATGTTCTTTGTTTGTAATCTTTTGGTAGTGTTGATTTGTGCATTCTATGTGGTTGATCCACCTTTTCTTTTTTTTTAATGCAAGCTATGCTCCTGAGAATTCTGATGATGCGTTTCTATTGTCACTTACAAGCTTATATTGGATTTTCTTAATATGCTGACACAATTTATGCTACTTTTATACCTTTGTACTATGCTCTTTTGATAAACGACTTATTTCTATTTTTGCAGGGCTCTGCTCCACTTCCTTGATCCTTCCAAGTTCAAGAATAAGGATGAGTTCGTTCAAAACTACAAGAACCTTAGCTCATTTAATGAATCTGAGGCAAGCTTTGTCTATTGCATGATCGCATGCTGTCTTGATAAACTATTGTTTAATTATTATTCAGTTGTCCACTACCTTATTCTTCTTTTGAATTTAGCTCGCCAATCTCCATTTAGAATTGAGACCTCATATTCTACGACGAGTGATCAAGGATGTTGAGAAGTCTTTGCCTCCAAAAATTGAGCGTATACTTAGAGTTGAGATGTCACCTCTTCAGAAACAGTAAGCATAACTTCAGCCAAGTTCTATTGACTAGGTACCTTTAAATATGGTTAACACAATTCCATTTTTCTGTTTTAGGTACTACAAGTGGATACTGGAGCGCAACTTCCATGATTTAAATAAAGGGGTGCGCGGTAATCAGGTGGGGCACTTTATGATGCACCCAGGTTCCCATGTTCATAGTTATGAAATAGTTATTCTGTTTTCATCCCCACTGTAAATTAGGTGGAACATTTTAATTGGCACCCACCGTTTATTTGTAGTTTGCAGGTATTATAAATGTGAGCTAACAAGCTGTTAGTTACAATCAACAGGTTTCACTTTTAAACATTGTGGTGGAGTTGAAGAAGTGCTGCAATCATCCTTTCTTATTTGAAAGTGCAGACCATGGATATGGGGGTGACATAAACGATAACACTAAACTGGATAAGATTATTCTAAGCAGCGGAAAGCTAGTAATACTAGATAAGCTACTGGTTAGACTGCGTGAGACTAAGCATCGTGTGCTTATTTTTTCGCAGGTGCGGTTTAGTGACTTTACTTCTTCCTAGTGGTTTATATTCTATTGACACGAATGTTGTGATTTATCAGATGCAAATTCTTTTGCTGTTCCTTTGTTAGTGTGTGTTAGACTAAGTAGCGTGTGCTTATCTTCCCGCAGGTGCGGTTTAAGGATATTTATTCTTCATAGTAGATTTTCTTTTATTGAAATGAATACTGTGACAAATGATATTCTATTACTCTCTTGCTGTTCATTGTAGTTGTATCTGATTTCTCTTTTGAAATGTATGTTACCTATCACAAATATTTTTAGAGAACTGTCAGTCATGGTTCTTTCCATATCTTATCAAATGGTTCAGAACTATATCTAAGTTCCATTACTTGCATATGATTATCACTTTGCGTTATTTGTCGTTGTGCTGCTTTGTAAATTACTTCCGGGAAACAAAATGGGAATGTATAAGAGTCCTCTGTTGATGTTACACTGAATTTGCTTTGGCGACGATTAGATTCTGTTTATTTAAAGGCTGGGAATGTATAATTCTTTCATCTTGTCGATAGGTTTTCTTGCAGCGTTAACTCTTACATTATGTTTGGAACTTTTTGAATTAATCATGTTGCTTGTTTGCTTTACAGATGGTAAGAATGTTAGATATCCTTGCAGAATACCTCTCTCTTAGAGGTTTCCAGTTCCAGAGACTGGATGGTAGTACCAAGGCAGAACTTCGTCAGCAAGCAATGGATCATTTTAACGCTCCTGCTAGTGACGACTTCTGCTTTCTTCTTTCGACCCGAGCTGGTGGACTGGGTATTAATCTTGCTACCGCTGATACAGTCGTTATATTTGACTCCGACTGGAATCCACAGAATGACCTGCAGGTTTTGCCTCCAACAAAAATTATCTTCCTTTGGATTTGATTACTCGTTATCACTGTATGCTTATTATGGAATCCCCATATTATTATATCAGGCGATGAGTCGAGCGCACAGAATTGGGCAACAAGAGGTCGTGAACATTTATAGATTTGTCACTAGCAAAAGTGTTGAGGAAGAGATCCTAGAGCGTGCCAAGAGAAAAATGGTACACTAGGTTTATGAAATTCTTTAGCAGCACCAATGAATTTCTTAGTCTTTCATCACTTCATTTGTGTTGTCATCTATTCATGTTGTAAGATACATGTGAAAATCAATTTGCTAGGGATGAGATAGGTTCAAAAACCTTATATTTGCACATTGATTTGTCATATCAGGTCGTAACTTTTTTGGTCCACGCTTCTTTAGGTTCTTGATCATTTGGTTATTCAAAAACTAAATGCGGAGGGTAGGCTCGAGAAGCGAGAAACTAAAAAGGGAGCTAATTTTGACAAGGTAAGGAAATCTTTTGAATATTTGTCTGATTTCCTTTCAAGGTTTAATTTCTATAAGGACTAACCATTACTTATATTCTAGAACGAGCTTTCGGCAATATTAAGATTTGGAGCGGAAGAACTTTTTAAAGAGGATAAAAATGATGAAGAAAGCAAAACGCGGCTGTTGAGTATGGATATTGACGAAATCCTAGAGAGAGCAGAGCAAGTAGATGAAAAGGATGCTGGCGAATCAGAACATGAACTGTTGGGTGCTTTTAAGGCAAGTTCAATGTTTTTTCCTCCTTTGTCTTCTGTCAAGATAGTAAAGCAGCCTAAATCTAGTCTGCTTTGAAGGCTTATATTTGTAAAATAACTTCCTCTGCTAATTTTTCTATGCATTCAGGTTGCCAACTTTTGTAATGCTGAAGATGATGGGTCCTTTTGGAGTCGCTGGATAAAACCTGAATCTGTGGTTACAGCTGACGTAAAAATTCTCTCTTCAATAATAATATGACCTTCTATGTCGTATTTTTTTTTTCCCACTCAAGTCTAGTTATATTTCTCAGATTCTAAACTTGTGTTTCTTTGTATAGGAAGCTCTTGCACCACGGGCTGCTAGAAATACGAAGAGTTATGTGGATACTAGCCATCATGACAGGAGCCATCCT
Organism: Orychophragmus violaceus; assembly: GCA_030180135.1. Classification (NCBI taxonomy): domain Eukaryota; kingdom Viridiplantae; phylum Streptophyta; class Magnoliopsida; order Brassicales; family Brassicaceae; genus Orychophragmus; species Orychophragmus violaceus. The sequence goes on along the minus strand of CM058233.1, from coordinate 28,629,794 downwards.
GACAGGACTAGTAAAAGAAAAAAGAAAGGATCTGAGCCTCCAGAGCATACAGATAGAAGTCAAAAGCGCAGGAAAACTGAATATTTTGTTCCTTCAACTCCAATATTAGAGGGTACTACAGCTCAAGTGAGAGGCTGGTCCTATGGAAATCTCCCTAAGAGAGATGCACAACGATTTTATCGAACTGTACGTCAAGAACTAAATTTTATCTAATGTTCTTTTCTGCATATATCTAGGTAAGGGAAAAAGGTTTGAATTTAAGGCTCCTCAAACTGTTCACCCGCAGATAATTCCATGGTCTCCTTGGCTCCATTAGTTTCTAAGTTAATTTTGGATAGTCCCAAGATTGAGTGACTGGTTTATCTAGTTTTCCTCGGTGACACTTTTGAAGTACTGCTTGTTACATTTTTCGTTGTAATTTAGGTCATGAAGTTTGGTAACCATAATCAAATTGCATGTATTGCGGAAGAGGTGGGTGGTGTTGTTGAAACAGCCTCGGAGGAAGCACAGGTTGAGCTATTTGATGCTTTAATTGATGGTTGTCGGGAATCTGTTGAAGCTGGCGACTTTGAAACAAAGGTAAAGCTTGAAATAAAACATCTGCACTGGAGGCTCTTTTTTTGGGGTTCTAACTGTTCTTTGTTCACTGAAATACTTTCAATCTTCCTGTTTGCTATATAATGCAGGGTCCTGTGTTGGATTTCTTTGGTGTGCCAGTAAAAGCAAACGAACTATTGAAACGTGTGGAAGGACTCCAGCTCTTATCAAAGCGGATCAGTCGATATAACGATCCAATTACACAATTCCGGGTGTTGTCATACCTTAAACCTTCAAATTGGTCCAAGGGTTGCGGTTGGAATCAGAGTACGTTCGAGCGTATTCAATATTCGTCTGTCTTATGTTTTCATTCTAAATCTTTTACATGTTGGATATTCTCAGTCGATGATGCAAGACTGCTTCTGGGAATACTTTATCATGGTTTTGGAAACTGGGAGAAGATAAGATTAGATGAGAGCCTTGGACTTACAAAGAAGATTGCTCCTGTTGAACTTCAACACCATGAGACTTTTCTACCTCGTGCTCCAAACCTAAAGGAGCGTGCTACTGCACTTCTGGAAATGGTGCATATTACTTTCTATGATTTCTTTTGAGAGACTTTTTTCCTTCTCTAACATTCGTTGAAGAACCTAATGACAGTATGAAAATTACTTTTCGCAGGAACTTGCTGCAGCTGGTGGGAAAAACACAAATGCCAAAGCATCACGTAAAAATTCCAAAAAGGTTAAAGATAATCTACTCAATCAATTTGCAAGAGACCGAAAAGGGAAATCTGGTCCTGCCAATCTAAGTTTAAAATCAACAAAAGATGGACCTCGGAGAACCCAAAAAGCTGAGCCGTTGGTGAAGGAAGAGGGAGAAATGTCTGATGATGAGGAAGTTTACGAGCAGTTCAAGGAGCAGAAATGGATGGAATGGTGTGAAGATGTATTGGCTGATGAAATCAAAACTCTTGGACGTTTACAAAGATTGCAAACCACTAGTGCGGATCTGCCAAAGGAGAAGGTTTAATTAATTAATTAATTTTTTTTTTTTTTTTAAATTTACCATCGTCCATAGTTGATGGGCGTGTTGTTTCTTTATCTGATATATATATATATGTATATATTTTTTTCCTTGTGTGATCGATCACAAATAGGTGCTTTTCAAAATCCGGAGATATTTGCAAATCCTTGGGCGGAGAATAGATGAAGTTGTTTTAGAACACGAGGAGGATTTATACAAGCAAGATAGTAAGTAATATAACTTACGCTTACATGTCAGCCACATATCTCTTTTGGTACAATTCGGAATCAAAAGTTGATGAGAGTTAGAATAGACCATGCTAGCTCTAAGTCTAAAACTACTTTCTTACTCGGATAACCATTTTGATGCTCATTGTTAACGAGAAATTGAAATGCAGGAATGACAGTGAGATTGTGGAACTATGTTTCAACTTTCTCAAATCTATCGGGAGATCGACTCAATCAGATCTACTCCAAATTGAAGCAGGAGAGAGAGAAAGAAGAAGGAGTTGGACCATCGCACCTCAATGGCTCATCAGCCGGTAGGAATTTCCAAAGATTCAAAACACCAGGAAATCCCCAAGGACCGCAGCAAGTTCACAAGGGCATTGACACAGCAAAATTTGAAGCGTGGAAAAGGAGAAGAAGAACAGAAAATAATGATGTTCAATCTGATCGACCACTGATAACCAACAACTCTAACTCACTGGGAATACTCGGCCCTCCACCATCCGACAGAAGCCATCGGGCACGTCAAACTGGATTTCCACCAAGATAAGTTTACTCTGTACTAGTAACTATGCAATACGCTGTGCATCTGACAGCGAATTCTGGATTCCCAGTAGTTCAACGACATAGATACCCGGAAGATTCAATTTTTTTTTTTTTTTTAAATTAAAAGTCGGGAACACAGCAGCAATGTTTGGTTCTGGTTGCTCAAATTGGAGATTGATATGCCCGACCAGCTGATGCGTAGTGATATATATACCGGAGAAAGTCATAAAATTTGTTATTGGGCAAAGGGATACCATTTCCTTACCAAAATATATATACATATCAAGTGCTTTGCTTAGGTGAAGTAGCTGTGGATGTAGTCGAGCTACAGAACTCCATTTCCTCTTTATATATATGTTATACCCTTGGAATAGAGCAAACTCAAAACTGTACATTACCAGTTTTATTAATTTTAACTTCCTTATTTTTGAGTGACATCCCACTTGTTAGAATAAAGAGTTTAAGAAGAGAGAATAGGAGAGAACAACCAAGAAACCAATTAGGGTTCTTGGTACCCGAGAGAGAGAGAGAGAGAGTTGAGAGAGAAAGAGAGTGGCGGCTTTAGGGAAGTGTAAATTCCAAAGTATATTCAATCAAAAGTGTTTACAAGAATATATATGAACTATACAATTAGGGCAACAAGTGAATAAACAAAAAAAATAAGTGATTGAAGACAAAGAGGAACTCAGCAGAAGAGAGAGGGGGTAACGGTCATAAGGAAAGTGACTTCTCCTCTCTTTGTTCCTTGGTGAAAGTGACAGGTCTGTGTGGTCCAACACCTTGGGATTATAGTTCCGAGCTTCCTGATTTTCCTAGGGTTGGTATAGATTGACAAGCAGACGTCTGTAAGATGATCCCTTGTTTTGCGCATAAGGATCCTTGATCCGGACTTTGCACTTTGATAATTATCACAAAGTGCACAATATTTGCACATTGGTTATACTTGCATTGTGCCCTCAGGATCTCCAATTCAATACTCCCCTTCAATCTTGAATTCAAATGATTGAATCAAGCTTGTAACAACAATGGAGATCTACCTCATTAAAAACCTTCATGAAGAAAACCACATAGGATAAAACTTCATGAAGGGAAAAACAGTGTAGACTCCACGGTCTTAGAGGATTCAAAAAGGTCTATGAGCCCAAGTTTTGTGTGAGTGGACTCACACACCTTCAAGTTAGCTGCCTTGGTGAAGCATTAAAGCATTAAAGAAGCCTTTGAAACAGCTCTATAGAGACGACTATTCTGGCCTAGAAAAACGCGTTCAGAAAGCTCTTGAGGATTTGAAGACTAGTCAAGCTGAACTCCTTTCAAACCCTATTAGGTAGTCTGTGCATAAAGAGAAAAAGGCTTATAAGCTTTGATTGTAGTTAGCTGCAGCTGAGGAATCCTTTCTAATGCAAAGATTAAGAGTTACTTGGATGAAGAAGGGTGATCTTTGCATTGCTTTCTTCTTCAGGAAGATTGCAGGACGAAAGGAAAAAATTTCATTCATTACTTGTTGAGTGATGAAGGTCAGAACGTCGATTCTAAAGAGGGGATTCAAGACATTTGTCTCACCTACCATTCAGGTCTTGTAGGATCAGAACCAGCCAGACTTACGGATGAGGATCTTACGGAAATCTCAAACCTCACTAGAACTCGTTGTAGTTCAGACATTAAAGACATGCTACAAGCTCTAGTAACATCATCAGAAATAAAAAAAGGTCATGTTCGATCTTCCCAAGAACAAAACGCCAAGACATGATAGGAATACAACATAATTTTTCCAGAAATCTTGGGACATCCTAGGCTATGATTTCACCAAAGCAGTTATGGAGTTCTTCTCCTCAGGTAAATTACTTACCCAATGGAATGCTACGGTTATTGCCCTGATCCCCAAGAAGATCAATGCATAAAGAATCTCGGAGTTAAGGCCAATATCACTTTGTAATGTTTTATACAAAGTGATCTTTAGAATTCTTGCCCAAAGACTGCAGAAGGCGGTGTCAGAGTTGGTTTAAAATACCCAGTCTGCTTTTGTCAAAAACAGATTGATGGTAGAAAACATTCTGCTCGCCACATAATTTGTTCAAGGGTTTAATCGGAGGAATATTACTCCTAAAGGGGGTTTAAAGGTGGATTTGCGGAAGGCCTTCGACTCTCTTAACTGGAAATTTGTGCTTAAAGTTATGGATGCAGCGGGTTTTCCTCAGAATTTTATCGTCTGGATCTCTCAATGTATTACGACCCCAAGCTTCTCCATTTGTGTGAATGGTGAGAATTGCGGCTTCTTTAAGGGAAGAAAGGGGTTGAGGCAGGGAGATACCATCTCTCTCTACTTTTTTGTGTAGGCAATGGAACTCCTTGTGAGCAGTCTTGATAGGAAATTTTCAGAAGCACTTATCGGCTATCATCCAAAGCAGAGGCTATGCAAATCTCTCATATTGCTTTTACCGTTGGCTTAATGGTCTTATTTGATGGCAAGGAAGCTTCACTTCATTGAATTATATCTGCTTTGGATTCATTCCATAAAATCTCGGGACTGGTCATGAATATGGAGAAGACATCTCTGTTTTATACGGGTTTGATTAGTGAGGAAATGAATGCTCTCAACGAGTTTGGCTTCAATGAAGGCTCCTTCCTGATTTGCTATCTTTGGCTACCTCTCTTGCACCGTAATCTCCAAATCAGAGACTGCTCCTCTGCTTGATACTCCGGAAAAGAAGTTCACAGATTAGGCTACTAAACTGCAATCCTTCTCTGGCAGGCTGCAAGTGGTGTATCAAAAAAATCGAGCAAATGTGCAACAAGTTTTTGTGAAATGAAGAAATTTTGAAATCCACATGGATCAAAGTTGCTTGGAAAACCCTTTGCCTCCCTAAAGATGAAGACGGTTTGGGTTTGAGGGACTTGAAGCTATGGAACATGGTTTTATCTTTGAAGCTGGCTTGGCTCTTATTCTCATCTAGTGGTTCGTTATGGGTGGCTTGGGTGAAGCACCATCATCTATCTAGAAGGAGTTATCGGGATTGTGAGATTTCGTAACAAGACTCATGGATTTGGAAGCAGCTTATCTCCCTAAAACCATTAGCAAGGCAATTTATCTCCTGCAGAATTGGTGGCGTAGACAAACCAATTTTTAGTTTGATGATTGGACGCCAATGGGACCTTTGATCAACGTTTTTGGAGATGGTGGTCCGGCCTCATTGGAGTTCAGAGACACACCCTTGTTTGTGAAGCCATCAACACCTTTGGCTGGAACTTAAGGTCCGCGAGATCAGATGATGCAGAGAGGCTACACATTTTGCTAACTGAAATCATTGCCATCTCCAGGTACATTCTCAACCAACTACACTTGGGAATACATGCGAGTAAAAGAGAATACGAAATCTTGGATGGAAGCAGTTTGGTTTAGGGTCACATTCCTAGACATGCTTTCAATTTCTGGATTCTGAACTTGGATAGACGGCCTCTTCATAGTAAACTTGTTGAATGGGGAATGGACATTGAAATTATTTGTGTGATGTGCAATGAAGCAGGTGAGACAAGAGATCACATGTTTCTTCATTGTCTTTTTCTACGGTTGTTTGGTCTAATGTGATGGCGAAGCTTGGTCAGTTAGGCTCTTCCTTTGATGACTGGAATAGTCTCATTTCTTGGATTTTATGTACTTCTGCTCGCGGGTCTAATGTATTGAGGAAGCTGGCTGCTCAAGCCTGCTCAAGCTACCATTTATAACTTATGGAGAGAAAGAAATGTACCGATCCATTCAAGGAATCCAACGACTGAGCAGGCTGTTTTTAAGGGGATTGATCGTTGTTTGAGAGATAAATTGTTGGCGGAGCAGGTCCGGAAGCATTTTCAAAGCCTTTTTGGTCAGTGGCACCTTTATGCTTAGTTCCATTTCTATTTGTAACTACGGTTGTATTGAAAAGCACCTAACCCTTTTTTTGGGGGGGGGGGGTTAGGTGTGGTTTGTAAATAACTCTTCCCTTTATGGGATAATATATTTGCATTTCATAATAAAACTTCTTTATTTTCTCTCTTATTTTTTCACATTTAAAAAGTTGGTTCCTATGAAAAAGGGCAGTTGCGCCATCATTTGTATATTTACTTGTCATCTCTCTTTCGCTTTTGCTGAAGAAAACAATAGAGCAACAAGTTCCGTCAATATGTAGTATCGACCGTTGGGATATGTGATAAGTGATAACTTTTCAAACGAAACGTCAAATCCATTGTTGGTAGTTTAGCTGTCGACGAACGCAAATGTTATAATATAACAAACTGATATTTGTGAAATATAATGATATAAAATTTTGTAAAGGTAAAATTGGATTTTTTTTTTCTTGTTTTTCTTGATTATGAAAACGCCTCATAGTGTATTAGTTGCATGGTGTTTCGAATTCTAGAATACAACTGCATATTTTTATGATTTACATCACCTATTTTCATAATCTAGCGAAGCATATTTTTGTATTGTACTGTCATACAAAGAAAATAAGAAAATGAGAAGAAAAAGAAGATAAAAGGATTGTTTTTTGCATTTGTGAATGAAGGAGAAACCAAGAGACTTATTTTTTATTTTATGGAGAACCATTATGCACAATAAATTTGAGCCAATTATGTATATTATGAAGATTACAAAATTCTTATTATTAGTCAACATTAAAATTTAAGTATTAATTGTCTTGACTAATTCAACCATGTAATGAGCAATTAAATAATAAAAATTAAATATAAAAATAGGTTATTATACCGAAGGCCCGTTAATCCAAACCCAACATGAGTCTGGCCCGTCTCGGCTCGACTCAACACGAATATGGTTTAACACATATTTATTTTTCTCTACAATTGTCCTAAGTTCTTTAATCTTGTTAGAATTTCTCCAAAATATTTTTATGTCTATGCCTCTCTAGTAACAAACATATAACAAACATTTTTCATTCAAACAAACTCTAATTTTAAACACATGGATATACATGTCTTAAAATCATGTTCCAATAAGTTGTGGTTAAAATGATATATATAATCCCATGATAAGAAAAAAAGTGCGACAAACTTGAGAGATAAGTAGCTTTATCTGAATGTTTTGTAAGGAATTCGACAATTTGAAACCGGTATAATCATCTCGTTATCCAATCGTACTCGTCTATTACATTGGTTTTCTAATGTTTTGTTCATAGCGATCTTACTCTCAAAGAATTTGAAACAAAGAAAAACTCAAAATATACATTTCTTGATTTTACAATCTCAAAGGCAACTTTGCCGAATTAATAGCACACAATGTATCTTTTTATCTTTATAATAGCATAGTTGTATCTTTAGAAACCTACTTGCATTTTTGTATCTTTTTATCTTTTCAAATATTTAAAAATATTGTTATACACCTATCCAACAAAAGTTGTCTATGGTGGATGGCGGGCCCTATCTACATATATGTTTTTGTATTTTATTTTTATTCTATTAATTCTCTATTTTTCTCTCCTACTTTTATCATTTTTTTCACCCATGTTTTTGACTGTGGATGGGATGACGGTGGTGAGGTTTTTGACCATAAAGACCGTCGCAATGGAGATATAATCGGTCGATATATCGGAATTAAAAAAAACAAACCAGAGATAATACAACAGGTACATGTGGACACTCTAGTTTGGGTGTCCACCTGGTCGACTATTCTTTGACACTACCACGATCGTATCACATGCTAGACGCTTCCGATAGACAGAAGGTGGCCAATAGTTCACATGATCGTGAAACATACCTAGTAAACAGAGTTTTAAGAGCTCAAGTGGACAATATCGATTATTCGTGGACACTACCACAATCATATCACATGCTAGACGCTTTTAATGGACATAAAGGGGCCAAAATTTCACATGATCGTGAAAACGTACCTAGTAAACACAGTTTTAAGAGCTCATGTGGTCGACTATTCCTGGACACTACTGTGAGAGTTGAAACCCGCACTGCCAAAATTATAGGGAACATAAATTTCAATGGTAAACAACACAACAAGAGACCCATAAGATATTTTATTGATAAGTTGAATCAGAAACAAAGTACAAAGAGCGAAAGCTTAAGAGAATTCTAAGTCTGGATGCTAGGGTTTTTCAAGATGATCTGTTCATAGGAAGTCCTTCGTCTTATATAGTCGCGGCTAGTCAGCTTCGGGGATATTCGCCTGTAAGATTTCCGGGAAATCTTCATGTTCTCGTATATTCCATTTCCTTTGGGATATACTTTTCTGCTCGGATTTTCCTCTTCGGCTCGGAATTATCTTAGCCTTTTAATCTTCGAGTTTATCTTTCTATTTTCATAATTATCCTCTCGTAATGCTTTGCTAGAAGCCACTTATGATCAATGAGTTTAGAACTCATTGCTAGTGTTATATGATCCTACAGGGTCACACACCTAAGCAAACTGGACATTGAATGTGAGGTTGATCATTAATGTAATGATCGGATGAATGCATACTCTAGATCTCAATTATCTGCAAATCTTCCGCTGCTAACCACCAGGTAATCTCCAGATCTGATAAGATTCAATTACATGAACCCCTAGATCCTAGGCTCGGAATTCAGACCAGGATTGCCTAATTGGATTAGGATCTGCTAGAAATTCCTTCAGTGGTATCAGAGCTTTAGGGTTCCATTGAATTTGTAGCATGTTGATTAGATTAGTTGAATCTGAATCTCTGTATAGTTGATACAAGCATGCTAAAATTCGTTTTCATGAAAATCTAGTTTTAGGTTTTTTGATTGAAAAACGATTAGGGCTTATCGCACTGTGTCGATCGACACCAATCCGGTATCGGTCGACACAGAAGGATAACCCGAATAAAACTTATTCGCCTAGTGTCGATCGACACAAGAGTTGTATCGGTCGACACAAACCTCGCGAGATTGATGAACCGGTTCAATTGGATTGGACCGGTTATCGAGCTTGGTTAAATGTTTGAATTGCGATTGGTTTGATTAGGTTGGTATCGACCGATGCTAGTGTAGCATCGATCGACACCGACTGGTATTCGAAACCGGATCAATTGGATTGATCGGTTATCGCGGATTGCTTTTGGTTATTCTGTATCGATCGACACTATAGTAGTGTCGGTCGACATCAGATTCGATGATTGGGTTTTGGAGCCTGCAATCACAAAACCAAAGCATGATAAATCAATTAATTATAAGAATATCTAATAAAGTCCGATTTCTCCTCTCAGACACGCCATTCCATTGTGGTGTTCCAGGAGGAGCTCTGATACCACTGAAGGAATTTCTAGCAGTTCTAATCAGGATTAGCAACCCTAGTCTGAATTCCGAGCCTAGGATCTACAGGTTCATGTAATTGAATCTATCAGATCTGGTGATTACCTGGTGATTAGCAGCGGAAGTTATTTGCAGATAATCGAGATCTAGAGCGCCTCAAATGCTGCGCCTCTACTGGTATCCACACGCACACAAGCTGAACAGGAAGGGATGCTAGTGCCTTTTGAGATCTAATCTCAGAGAGGTTTCTTTTCTGTTTCTGGTGGCTGTGAATTAGGTTATCTGCGAGTTTAGGTCGACCATATATCTTATATATGTCGACTTAAACCGCCACGGGATTAACTAATGATTAAACCGAATTAATCTGCTAATCCGCGAGTTGTGTCGACCGACACACTCTATGTGTCGATCGACACGGCCAATCTATGTCGACCGATACTCTTAGTGCATCGATCGACATCGCCCAGAAAAGTCGATATTGAATGCATATCAAATATGCATTCATCCGATCATTACATTAATGATCATCCTCTTATGCAATGTCCAGTTTGCTTAGGTGTGTGACCCTGTAGGATCATATAACACTAGCAATGAGTTCTCAACTCATTGATCATAAGTGGCTTCTAGCAAAGCGTTATGACTACCTAGTGTCATATGATTGTCTCATCTCGACAACACGACTTTCTCTCAGAGTAAGTACAAATAGATTTCAGGACATTCCCAACAATCTCCCACTTGTATTGGAATCGTCTATTCCCTTTTAATCCCTTTGTAGCTATATCTAAATCTAGCATAAGGCAAGAACTGTGTCATCCTTATTAAGCTAGATCACGTTTATCGAATCCCGATTTGTACTGATGGAAAAACAAACAACTGACAATCAGTTCGTTTGAGCGCGGCCACGCATTTCCAGTATCAAATCTTCGATAGGCCCAGAGATATTTAACTCCCGTTATATAGGAGGTACAAATCCCATCTTGTTCCATCCATGTCTCTTTTATACTTCATGATACGCCTAATCAGTGTCTGTATGATCACCAGTTACGGCTGACGTTTGACAAAGTCAAGACGAACCAATCCATATAAGAGAGGACATGATGAACTCAGGTCTAAGGACTATACTCTTTAGTCGTAATGAGAAACTCTTATGACACTCATATAACATCTTGTAGAGTTCTCATTAACGGGTCAAGTCCGATCATGTGTTCTCTAACACATATCTATGTGATTGACTTTAATACACTTATTAATGACTCCATGAAACATGGTCATCAGTCACCTCACATACTAGTCTCACGTGGTTGTTAATGTCCCACGTTAACAACCTCGACCAGGGACCATTCTAATTTATGTCATTTATTGCTTATAGGGTTTCATGATCAAGTCACATACTTGATGGCCTATAAAATGTCATAAATTACTTTGGGACAATACATATATATATTTAATTAACACAATTAAATAATGCTGAAACAATTTCATTAAAATAACATAACTATTATGTCTTTGTGAACATCATGTCATAACTAAAACAAATACAACTCCCACTGAAATCAAGATCATATCTTAAGATATCTAATGCCTACAGCAGTTGTATGAAACTCATGCTTAGGCCTTGGGAGAGGCTTGGTCAGTGGATCAGCAACATTCTCATCCGTCGGGACTCTGCTGATCTTCACATCTCCTCTATTCACAATATCACGGATAAGGTGATATCGCCTTTCTATGTGTTTGGATTTCTGGTGTGATCTAGGTTCCTTTGCTTGCGCAATGGCTCCATTGTTGTCACAATACAAAGCCACTGGCTCAGAAATGCTAGGAATCACACCAAGTTCAGTGATGAACTTCTTGATCCAAACACCCTCCTTTGCCGCTTCAGAAGCAGCGAGGTACTCAGCTTCAGTTGTGGAATCTGCTACAGTGTCCTGCTTGGAACTCTTCCAGCTTACTGCACCGCCATTCAGGCAGAAGATGTAACCAGATTGTGATCGGAAATCATCTTTGTCTGTCTGGAAACTTGCGTCTGTGTAACCACTTACTACCAGCTCATCACTTCCTCCATACACCAAGAATTTATCCTTAGTATTTCTAAAATACTTCAGAATATTCTTGACTGCTGTCCAGTGACTTTCACCTGGATCCGATTGGTATCTGCTCGTCATGCTTAAAGCACAAGCAACATCTGGACGAGTACAGAGCATGGCATACATGATGGATCCCAACGCCGAGGCATAGGGAATCCGACTCATGCGCTCTCGCTCAACAGGTGTCTCAGGACACTGCTTCTTGCTGAGACTTATGCCATAAGACATTGGTATGAAGCCCTTCTTGGAATCTTGCATTCTGAATCTGTGTAAGACTTTATCGATATAAGTGTCTTGACACAGTCCAATTAACTTGTTTAATCTATCTCTATAGATTCTTATTCCAAGAATATACGCGGCTTCTCCCATGTCTTTCATTGAAAAACAACTTCCGAGCCAAGTCTTAACAGACTGTAACAACGGAACGTCATTTCCGAGAAGAAGTATGTCATCTACATACAACACGAGAAATGCAACAGCGCTCCCACTAGTCTTCTTGTAAACACATGGTTCTTCTTCGCTTCTGATGAAATCAAACTCTTTGACTGCTTCATCAAAACGAAGATTCCAACTCCGAGATGCTTGCTTCAATCCATAAATGGATCGATGAAGCTTGCATACTTTCCTAGCAGCATTAGGATCGATGAAACCTTCGGGCTGTGTCATGTACACATCCTCTTCCAGAATTCCATTAAGGAAAGCTGTTTTCACGTCCATTTGCCAGATCTCATAATCATAATGAGCAGCTGTTGCTAGGAGAATCCGAATGGATTTAAGCATGGCTACAGGTGAATAGGTTTCTTCATAGTCTATACCATGAATTTGTTTGAAACCTTTTGCCACCAGCCTTGCTTTATATATCTGAATATTTCCATCCACATCAATTTTCTTCTTGAAAATCCATTTACACTCAATGGGTCTTGCACCATCGGGTAAATCAACCAAAGTCCATACTTGGTTCTGTGACATGGATCCCATTTCGGATTCAGCGGCTTTCAGCCACTTTTCGGAGTCAGGGCTCATCATCGCTTCTTCGTAATTCGCGGGCTCATCACTGTCAATGATCAATAAATCATGACAATTGGTTACGAGAAATCCATATCTCTCGGGTTCGTGACGGATCCTTTCGGATCTACGAATTTCTGGCTCCACAGGCGTTGGGTCTACAACTCTTTGTAGATCCAACTGTTGCTCTTCCTCTACGGGTTGAGCATTTTCCTGCGGTTCTCGAACTTCTTCGAGTTGTACTTTACTCCCACTGTTTCTCTTGGAAAGAAACTCTCTCTCAAGAAAAACGCAGTTCCGAGCAACAAACACTTTGTTCTCGGATTGGTTGTAAAAGTAGTATGCCTTGGTTTCCTTAGGATAACCAACGAAGTAGCACTTATCAGATTTGGGTTCGAGCTTATCTGTAATTAATCGCTTAACATAAGCTTCACAACCCCAAATCTTCAGGAAAGACACATTTGGAACATTTCCAGTCCACATCTCATGTGGTGTCTTTGCAACTGATTTTGACGGAACCCTATTAAGTGTAAACGCAGACGTTTCTAGAGCGTATCCCTAAAAGGATAATGGAAGAGTTGAGAGACTCATCATTGATCGAACCATATCTAATAAAGTCCGATTTCTCCTCTCAGACACGCCATTCCATTGTATGCATTCATACGACCATTTACGAATCAAACTTCTCTCTAGCATTGTCGTTTTGGGCCACATAAATGAGAAACAGATTCAGAAGCTCCATAGTGATGGACTTTTGGGCTCATCTGATTATGAATCATAATGGGTAAAGTGAATCTTGTTTGTTGGAAAACGACAGAGGCCCCTTTCGAAATGGTAGTGTCGATCGACACAAACGGTGTGTCGGTCGACACAAGTTGCGAACGGATAAAATGAAAGGGCAAGAGGCTTATTGGGCTTTATACATACGGATGCACATGGCCCGATGAGCGAAAATGCTAGAGGAAAATTACAGTACTTCATTACCTTTACTGATATTTCAGTAGGTACAGTTATATCTTATTTATAAGACATAAGTCAGAATCTTTGAAAAGTTCAAAGAGTTCCAAAAGTGAAGTACTTAATCAATTTGGCAAAGGTATTAAAGCTCTACGATGAGATCATGGAGGTGAATACTTAAGTCAAGAATGTAGTGATCATCTGAGAGATTGTGAAAGTGTTTCACAAGTCACTCCTCCTGAATTGGACTTTATTAGATATGGTTCGATCAATGATGAGTCACTTAGATCTTCCAATATCCTTCTAAGAATACACTCTAAAATTGTCTTAGTTTATATTAAATAGCGTTCCATCAAAATCAGTTACAGAGATTTCACATGAGATGTGGAATGAAAAAAAAAAAAAAAAAAATGTTACTGATTTATCCATCATGGAGATTTGGAGTTGTGAGGCTTATATAAAACGTTCAATCTCTGATAAGCTCACACCCAAATCCGGTAAGTACTGCTTCATTGGTTGTCCTGACGAAACCAAGGCGTGCTACTTTTACAACCAGTTTGAGAACAAATTGTTTGTTGCTCGGAACTATGTTTTCATGAGAAAGACTTTCTTTCCAAGAAGAACAGTGGGAGTAAAGTACAACTCGAAGAAATTCGAGAATCACAGGAGACTGTTCAACCCGATGAGGAAGAGCAGCAGTTGGATCTACAAAGAGTTGTAGAACCTGCAACTGTGGTGCCTGAGGTTTGCAAGGATCTGATGAATGAATATTAGATATACATTCAAAAGCGAGTTTTAAAGATGTGTCGATCGACGCAAAAGTTGCATCGATCGACACAGGTCGCGAACCAAAATATTTTGGTTTATGATTTAATTAACTACGGTTTAAATCTTGGTTAATTAGATCGTGGTAAAAGTCTACATATGAGATATGTGCGTGACTTTTAACACAAGACTGAAGCTCGTAGATCCAATAGGATCCGTCACGAACCCGAGAAATGGGGATTTCTCATAACCAATTGCCGTGATCTACTGATCATTGAAAGTGACGGGCCTGCGAAATTTGAAGATGCAATGATGGGCCTTGACTCCGAAAGTGGCTAAAAGCCGCTGAATCCGGAATGGCGATGTCCAAAGCTGGATTGGTGGAAAAGGTTTCAAGTAAATTCATGGTATTAACTGTGAAGAAACCTAATCCCAGACACCATGCTTATGTCCATTCGGATTCTCCTAGCAACCACCACTCATAATGGTTATGAGATCTGGCAGATGGATGTGAAAAACAGTTTTCCTTAATGGAATTCTGAAAAGGGATGTGTACATGACACAACCTGAAGTTTTCATTGATCCTAATGAAGCCAGGAAGATATGCAAGCTTCATCGATCCATTTATGGATTGAAGCAAGCATCTCGGAGTTGGAATCTTCGTTTTGATGAAGAAGTCAAAAGGTTTGATTTCGTCATAAATGAAGTGGAAACATGTGTTTACAAGAAGACTAGTGGGAGCGCAATTGCATTTCTAGTATTGTATGTTGATAACATACTACTTCTCGGAAATGAAGTTCCATTGTATAAGTCTGTTAAGACTTGACTCGAAAGTTGTTTTTCGATGAGAAATATGGGAGAAACCATATACATTCTTAGAATAAGAATCTATGGAGATAGATTAGACAAGCTAATTGGATTGTGTCAAGATACTTATGTGATAAATTCTTACACAGATCCAGTATGCATGATTCCAAGAAGGACTTTGTGCAAATGACTCTTGGTATTACTCTTAGCAAGACGCAGTGTCCTTCGACACACGCTGAGCTAGGGCGAATGAGGGTCAGGCTACTGCTAAAGGCATTAGATGTCTTAAGATGTGATCTTAATTTTAGTGGGAGTCAATGTTATTAATTTTAGTTATGATGTGATGTTCGTATAAACATAATATGATTATGTTATTGAAATCTGACATCTGTATTATTTAATAATGGTTATTAAATAATAGTCCCAAAGTAATTTATGACATTTTATAGGTCATCAAGTATGTGACTTGATCATGAAACCCTATAAATAATAAATGACATAAATTATGTTTGTCCCTGGTCGAGGTTGTTAAAGTGGGACATTAACAACCACGTGAGACTAGTATGTGAGGTGACTGATGACTAAGTTTCATGGAGTCATTAATAAGAGTATTAAAGTCAATCACATAGGTATGTGTCAGAGAACACATGATCGGACATGACCCACTGATGAGAACTCTACGGGATAGTTATATAAGTGTCATGAGAGTTTTCATTACGACTATAGAGTATAGTCCTTAGACCTGAGTTCATCATGATTTCTTACATGTGAATTGGTCCGCTTTGACCTTGTCAAACGTCAGCCGTAACTGGTGATCATAAAGACATTGATTGGGCGTATCATGAAGCGTGTGAAGGAACAGGGATGGAACAAGATGGGAATTGTCCCTCCTATATAACAGGAGATAAATATCTCAGGGCCCATCGAAGATTTGATACTGAGAAATGTGTGGCCACACTCAAACGAGGTGATTGTCAGTCGTTTGGCTTGTCAGTATAAATCGGAATTCGATGAACATGATTTTGGCTTAATAAGGATGACACGGATCTTGCCTTATGCCGGATCGAGATATAGTGACGAAGGGATTATAGGAATAGATGATTCCAGTACAAGTGGGAGATTGTTGGGAATGTCCTGAAATCTATTGTACTTGCTCTAAGTGAAAGTCGTATTGTCGAGATGAGACAATCATATGACATTGGGTACTCATAATGCTTTGCTAGAAGCCACTTATGATCAATGAGTTGAGAACTCATTGCCAGTGTTATATGATCCTACAGGGTCACACACCTAAGCAAACTGGACGTTTAACATGAGGTTGATCATTAATGTAATGATCGGGTGAATGCATATTAGATATGCATTCAGTATCGAGTTTCTGGAACAGTGTCGATCGACATAATATGTATGTCGGTCGACACAGATCGACCGTGTCGATCGACACATAGAGTTTGTCGGTCGACACGACTCGCGGATTACCAAATTAAATCGGTTTAATTGTTGGTTAATTCCGGGGTGGTTTAAGTCAACATATATAAAGATATATGGTCGACCAAAACACTAATCTAACCTAATTCACAGCCACCAGAAACTAGAGAGAAACCTCTTGAGAGATCTGATCTCTATAGGCACTAGCATCCCTCCTGTTCAGTTTGTGTGCGTGTGGATACCAGTAGAGGCGCAGCATTTGAGGCGCTCTAGATCTCGATTATCTGCAAATCTTCCGCTGCTAATCACCAGGTAATCTCTAGATCTGATAAGATTCAATTACAAGAACCCCTAGATCCTAGGCTCGGAATTCAGACCAGGATTGCCTAATTGGATTAGGATCTGCTAGAAATTCCTTCAGTGGTATCAGAGCTTTAGGGTTCCATTGAATCTGTAGCATGTTGATTAGATTAGTTGAATCTGAATCTCTGTATAGTTGATACAAGCATGCTAAAATTCGTTTTCATGAAAATCTAGTTTTAGGTTTTTTGATTGAAAAACGATTAGGGCTTATCGCACTGTGTCGATCGACACCAATCCGGTATCGGTCGACACAGAAGGATAACCCGAATAAAACTTATTCGCCTAGTGTCGATCGACACAAGAGTTGTATCGGTCGACACAAACCTCGCGAGATTGATGAACCGGTTCAATTGGATTGGACCGGTTATCGAGCTTGGTTAAATGGTTTGAATTGCGATTGGTTTGATTAGGTTGGTATCGACCGATGCTAGTGTAGCATCGATCGACACCGACTGGTATTCGAAACCGGATCAATTGGATTGATCGGTTATCGCGGATTACTTTTGGTTATTCTGTATCGATCGACACTATAGTAGTGTCGGTCGACATCAGATTCGATGATTGGGTTTTGGAGCCTGCAATCACAGAACCAAAGCATGCTAAATCAATTAATTATAAGAATTAAAACATAATAAAACTGAACGTTTTAATGATTCCGTTCCTCAACTAAAATATCAAGTGATACTTGATGTCTTTCCAATCTTGTCAACTGTCAAGACTCATTGAGTTGTGTGATAGACTTGCAGTGCAAGATGTCCGCATTTCATGAGTAAGACAGAGGTAATCATGTTGATGGACTTGCAGTGCAAGACATCGACAGTTACATGACTGAAGAGATTGGTTTACTTGACTGGGCCATCAAAATCGTTTTGGGCTCAGAGACATCAGGTGGATTGGACATAAGATGTCGATCCACAACCAAGAGTTATATTGGATATAACTAGCAAGGTCGTTGCTTACCTAGATAGCTAAAGTTGGGTAATAGCCAGTGGCTCACTCAAGTTTAGTGAAGTATGGGTCTTGGATCATTATATTCATTTGAGGAAACATTGTTTGAATATAATGCGAGTTTTCTTAATTGTTAAGACTTCTCATTTCTTGAACATCATAACTAAACATCCCTTGTTTTTCAGCTATGTCTAGCACAAACCATCGTAACAATTTCTCCCTGCGATCCGTCCTTGAGAAGGACAAGTTAAATGGATCAAACTTTCTTGAATGGTATCGGAACTTGAGAATTGTTCTCAAACAGGAGAAAAAGGACTATGTCCTTGAGAAAGTTCTCCCTAAGAAGTACCGAGCCAATGCCTGGCAGTCAGATAAGGATGCTTGGGATAAGCATTCTAATGATGCGGTGGATGTGAGTTGTCTCATGTTGGCTACCATGAACTCGGAATTGCAGAAGCAATATGAGTACGTGGAGTCGCCAAAAGAGATGATCACTGGCCTGAAAAGTATGTTTCAGGAGCAGGCACGAACTCAGAGATACCAGACGGTAAGGTCTCTGATTGAGTGCAAGCTACCAATGGGCGAGCCAGTTAGTCCTCATGTCATTAAGATGATGGGTTATATTGATAACCTGGGGAAACTGGATTGTCCCATTAGCCAAGAGTTGGCTACTGACATCATTCTACAGTCACTGCCGTCAAGCTATGATCAATTTGTTATGAACTATAACATGAACAACTTGACGAAGACGTTGACTGAATTGCATGGGATGCTTAAGACTGTTGAACCTAACATCAAGAAGGACACCCCAAATGTCCTTATGGTACAAAAGGGTAAAAAGTTTAAGAAACTTGGTAAGAACAAAGGTGATGGAAAGACGAGCTCGATTGTGAATCTAAGCGAGTCTGGCCAAGCTCCTAAGGTTAAAACCAGTCCTTCTGAAGATGTTAAGTGCCGTTATTGTAATGGTTATGGGCATTCGAAAAGAAACTGCAATAAATTCTTGGAAGATTATGAGAAGCTGAAGAAGACGTACGAGACTTCTTCTTCAGGTATTATGTTATAGAAGTAAATGTTACTTCTTACAGTCCTACTTATTGGGTATTTGATACCAGCTGTGGTACTCATATTTTGTGAAAATGTGCAGGGCCTGAGCAAAAGTAGGATTATGGAGAAAGGACAAGTGGATCTACGCGTGGAAATGAAGCAAGAGTTGCTGCATTAACCGTAGGAGTATTTCATTTATTTTTCCCTTTTTATGGCATATTTTGAACTTAAAACTGCTGCTATGTACCTGCTATGAGCAGAAAGATTATTTCTAATCCTTGTTTGGATATGAAAGGATATCAGTTTTCAAATTAAGAATAAGTGTTATTCATTTGATTACAGTGATATATTTTATAGTAGCAATCCATTAAAGAATGGATTTTATGTTATAAACCAGAATGTGCCTAACTATAACATTAATATCAAACTTCTCTCTGGCATTGTCATTTTGGGCCACGTAAATGAGAAACAGATTCAGAAGCTCCATAGTGATGGGCTTTTGGGCTCATCTGATTATGAATCACAATGAGTAAAGTGAATCTTGTTTATTGGGTAAAATGACAAAGGCCCCTTTCGGAAAAGGGTAGTGTCGATCGACACAAACGATGCATCGGTCGACACAGGTCGTGAACGGATAAAATGAAAGGGCCAGAGGCTTATTGGGCTTTATGCATACGGATGTATATGGGCCGATGAGCAGTAATGCTAGAGGAAATTTTCAGTACTTCATTACCTTTACTGATATTTTCAGTAGGTACGGTTATGTCTTGTTAATAAAACATAAATCAGAATCTTTTGAAAAGTTCAAAGAGTTCCAGAATGAAGTATAGAATCAATTTGGCAAAGGAGTTGAAGCTCTATGATGAGATCATGGAGGTGAATACTTAAGTCAATAATTAAGTGAACATCTAATAGATTGTGAAAGTGTTTCACAATTCAATCCTCATGTATCGAACTTTATTAGATATAGTTTGATCAATGATGAATCACTTAGATCTTCCAT
The DNA here is from genome assembly GCA_030180135.1 of Orychophragmus violaceus. NCBI lineage: Eukaryota > Viridiplantae > Streptophyta > Magnoliopsida > Brassicales > Brassicaceae > Orychophragmus > Orychophragmus violaceus. The sequence goes on along the minus strand of CM058233.1, from coordinate 28,609,804 downwards.
TATCCTTCTAAGAATAAGCTCTAGGAAAGGTCTGAGTTTACATTAAATAGTGTTCCATCAAAATCAGTTACAGAGATTTCACATGAGATGTGGAATGGAAATGTTTCTGATTTATCCATCATGAAGATTTGGAGTTGTGGGACTTATATAAAACGTTTAATCTCTGATAAGCTCACACCCAAATCTGATAAGTACTGCTTCATTGGTTGTCATGACGAAACCAAGGCGTGCTACTTTTACAACCAGTTTGAGAACAAATTGTTTGTTGCTCGGAACTATGTTTTCTTGAGAAAGACTTTCTTTCCAAGAAGAACAGTGGGAGTAAAGTACAATTCGAAGAAATTCGAGAATCACAGGAGACTGTTCAACCCGATGAGGAAGAGCAGCAGTTGGATCTACAAAGAGTTGTAGAACCTGCAACTGTGGTGCCTGAGGTTTGCAAGGATCTGATGAATGAATATTAGATATACATTCAAAAAGGCGAGTTTTAAAGATGTGTCGATCGACGCAAAAGTTGCATCGATCGACACAGGTCGCGAACCAAAATATTTTGGTTTATGATTTAATTAACTACGGTTTAAATCTTGGTTAATTAGATCGTGGTAAAAGTCTACATATGAGATATGTGCGTGACTTTTAACACAAGACTGAAGCTCGTAGATCCAATAGGATCCGTCACGAACCCGAGAAATGGGGATTTCTCGTAACCAATTGCCGTGATCTACTGATCATTGAAAGTGACGGGCCTACGAATTTTGAAGTAGCAATGATGGGCCTTGACTCTGAAAGTGGCTGAAAGCCGCTGAATCTGGAATGGCGATGTCCGAAGCTGGATTGGTGGAAAAGGTTTCAAGTAAATTCATGGTATTAACTGTGAAGAAACCTAATCCCAGACACCATGCTCATGTCCATTCGGATTCTCCTAGCAACCGCCACTCATAATGGTTATGAGATCTGACAGATGGATGTGAAAACAGTTTTCCTTAATGGAATTCTAGAAAAGAATGTGTACATGACATAATCTGAAGTTTTCATTGATCTCAATGAAGCTAGGAAGATATGCAAGCTTCATCGATCCATTTATGGATAGAAGCAAGCATCTCGGAGTTGAAATCTTCGTTTTGATAAAGTAATCAAAATGTTTGATTTTATCAGAAATGAAGAGGAACCGAATGTTTACAAGATGACTAGTGGGAGCGCAGTTGCATTTCTAGTATTGTATGTTGATAACATACTACTCCTAGGAAATGAAGTTCCATTGTTTACAGTCTATTAAGACTTGATTCAAAAGGTTGTTTTTCGACAAAATTATGGGAGAAACCATATACATTCTTGGAATAAGAATCTATAGAGATAGATTGGATAAGCTAAGTGGATTGTGTCAAGATACTTATGTGATAAGACCTTGCACAGATCCAGTACGCATGATTCCAAGAAGGGCTTTGTGCAAATGACTCTTGGTATTACTCTTAGCAAGACGCAGTGTCTTTCGACACACGCTGAGCAAGAGCGAATAAGGGTCAGACTACTGCTAAAGGCATTAGATGTCTTAAGATGTGATCTTAATTTTAGTGGGAGTCATTGTTATTGATTTTAGTTATGATATGATGATTCGTATAAACATAATATTATGTTATTGAAATCTGACATCTGTATTATTTAATAATGGTTATTAAATAATAGTCCCAAAGTAATTTATGACATTTTTATAGGTCATCAAGTATGTGACTTGATCATGAAACCCTATAGATAATAAATGACATAAATTATGGTAGTCCCTGGTCGAGGTTGTTAAAATGGGACATGAACAACCGCGTGAGACTAGTATGTGAGGCGACTGATGACTAAGTTTCATGGAGTCATTAATAAGAGTATTAAAGTCAATCACATAGGTATGTGTTAGAGAACACATGATCGGACATGACCCACTGATGAGAACTCTACGGGATAGTTATATAAGTGTCATGAGAGTTTTCATTACGACTATAGAGTATAGTCCTTAGACCTGAGTTCATCATGATTTCTTACATGTGAATTGGTCCGCTTTGACCTTGTCAAACGTCAGCCGTAACTGGTGATCATAAAGACATTGATTGGGCATATCATGAAGCGTGTGAAGGAACAGGGATGGAACAAGATGGGAATTGTCCCTCCTATATAACAGGAGATAAATATCTCAGGGCCCATCGAAGATTTGATACTGAGAAAATGTGTGGCCACACTCAAACGAGGTGATTGTCAGTCGTTTGGCTTGTCAGTATGAATCGGAATTCGATGAACATGATTTTGGCTTAATAAGGATGACACGGATCTTGCCTTATGCCGGATCGAGATATAGTGACGAAGGGATTATAGGAATAGATGATTCCAGTACAAGTGGGAGATTGTTGGGAATGTCCTGAAATCTATTTGTACTTACTCTGAGAGAAAGTCGTGTTGTCGACATGAGACAATCATATGACACTAGGTACTCGTAATGCTTTGCTAGAAGCCACTTATGATCAATGAGTTTAGAACTCATTGCTAGTGTTATATGATCCTACAGGGTCACACACCTAAGCAAACTGGACATTGAATGTGAGGTTGATCATTAATGTAATGATCGGATGAATGCATATTTGATATGCATTCGATGTCATCTTTTCTGGGCAGTGTCGATCGACGCACTATGTGTGTCGGTCGACACGGATCGACTGTGTCGATCGACACAAAGAGCGTGTCGTTCGACACAACTCGCGGATTAGCAGATTAAATCGGTTTAATCATTAGTTAATCCCGTTGCGGTTTAAGTCGACATATATAAGATATATGGTCGACCTAAACTCGATTCTAACCTAATTCACAGCCACCAGAAACTAGAGAGAAACCTCTTAAGAGATCTGATCTCTATAGGCACTAGCATCCCTCCTGTTCAGTTTGTGTGCGTGTGGATACCAGTAGAGGCGCAGCATTTGAGGCGCTCTAGATCTCGATTATCTGCAAATCTTCCGCTGCTAATCACCAGGTAATCTCCAGATCTGATAAGATTCAATTACATGAACCCCTAGATCCTAGGCTCGGAATTCAGACCAGGATTGCCTAATTGGATTAGGATCTGCTAGAAATTCCTTCACCTCTGTGGTTTAACTTTTTCTGCCGAATGGGCCGAAACGGGACGATCCGAGTTCGTTTGAGCGTAAGTTTCTTGATTTGGACCAAAGTCTAGGAAATACGAGTCTTGTGGGTTAGGTCCAAGTTCGTATTTCGTATAACTTATTCTGCAATTCCGTTAACGGCCAAGAGCATATAAGTTATTTTTCGAAGATGGGTTGCGGCTAGTCGTGCATCTGGTCTAAGCAAAGTGTCCGTTTGGAAGGTTCAGGGAATATATTCTGCTCGGAAGTTCATAGGGAGTGTTTTCTGCTCGGAACTTCCGAGGGAGTGTGCCATGCTCGGAAAATAAGAGGGAATGTACTCGGATTGTCCGAGCAGCTTGTTCGAACGTCTGAGCTTGTCCGTAGATTCTGTCGAGCGATATGCATGTATGTACGATTTATCCGAGCAGTTGTTTTTTCGGAAGTTCGGCTAAATGTTTCGTACGTTCTGTATAAAACGTTATTCATACGAAACACTGTTCATACGAAACATTTATTTATACGCAACGCTGTTCATATGAAACATTATTCATACGAAACATTCATTCATACGAAACATTTATTCGTACAAAGCATTTTCTATGTGGAAACGGCTATATCCGATCATTCGATATGCTTTCGACTATTGTCGAGGGGGATTTTGACCCAAATAACTACCACAATCATATCACATACAAGACGCTTATGATGTACAAAGGGAGGCCAAGAGTTCACATGATCGTGAAAACGTACTTAGTAAACACATTTTTAAGAGCTTAGATGGACAATATCGACTATTCGTGGACACTACCACGATCATATCACATGCTATACGTTTCCAATGGAAAGAAAGTGGCCAAGTTTTCACATGATCGTGAATACATGGACATACCCCACTATCCACCAAAAATCAAACACCTGCTATCCATCAGAAACATTTAACATGTGATATGATTATGATAGTGTCCACGAATAGCCGGCAAGGTTTTTTTGAATTTCTTTATATCAACCGATTATATCTTCATTACGTCGGTCTTTGTGGTCGGAAACCTCATCGCCGTTATCCCATCCACCGTCAAAATATGAGAAGTGAAAAATGATAAAATAGAAAAGAGAATATATATAGAATAAAGAAAATAAAAAATATAATAGAATTTTCTAGTTACTAAAATAGAGATATTTTCGTCTTCACAGCTAACTTACACAATTAAAAAAAATACAAATTGTACTTAAATATCAAAAGTAATGATTTGCACTAAAAAAATGTAAAATATACTTACTTACTAGACAACCTTATGTTCTTTAAAGCTCATTTCTCAAAAATATTTCAACAAGTTGTTTTGCTGTCAAATTTTCTGGATTTCATTTTAAATTTTAGGGCTGGTTCACTGCAAATATCATAATTAATAATTACTTTTTCTGTGCCATAGAAATTCTGGGATTAATTCCATAAATCTCCCACATGTCTGAATCAGCCTTTGGAAATTCTAATTTAAAGAAAAAAATGATTTGAATTTGGGGTAGAAAAAAACCAATCCCCTACATTACATTTAGTCCATCAACACTTTAGTTAATTAATAATTACTTGGTCCATAGTTAATGATTAGGGTAGCCTTTTTGACATTAATCAGCCAATATGTTCAAACGTCAACGAAACAGACAATGAAAACTAATCCAAAATCAGTTAGGAGTGGATCTAAATTTGATTTTGGTTTGTGAAAAGAATCCTAAAATCATGTGAATAATTTAAAGGTTGAAATCTAAAGACTCTCTAACAAATCTAAGTGAAATGAGACTGAGGGGTTAAAAACAGAAAATAGTAAAAATATATATAAATATATCTTTATATTAATTGAAAAGTGTTTTTGGTCTTATATGCATCTCAAAATAACTGATTACTAATTTGAAAAAAAAAAGAAATTATGCTAATTACTGTATTAACTTTAATTTATATCGTTAAATTTATTATATTTTTATTTTAAAAATATATATAACCTTGAATAAAAAATGAAACTAAGATAAAATGATAAATATGAAAATATTTATGAAGATTTTTAATTTTATTTTTAAGATATACATTATTTTCAAGAAAAAACAAAAAAAACAAGATGATAAATATAAAAATATAAAAATATTTTTAAATATTAATAAATATTTTTTTAGATTTTATATAGTAATTTCATATTATTTATATAAATTTTGAATTTATATATAAAAATGATAAAAAAAATTAAATAAGATATTTATATATTTATTTTTATACACAAATTATATATAATTATAATTTAATTTATTACTATTAATTTTATTTATAATAAATTATAAAGTATTTATTAAATATGATAATGTATGTATGTTTAATTATAAATAATCTCATATAATTTTTTTTATAATATTATCATTATTGTTAAATTAATTGATAAAAAATTTTTTTATTTTAAAAAAAATTATACTTAATAATATTTGTACTCGAATCATACTAATAATAAGTTAAATCTATTTATGCGAGTCAATTTTAACAAAGCTAAATATCGTAGTTCCGTTGTCATGGAGGATGTCACACTTTTTTTTTTTAATATAATCCACATGATATATCTTCAAGAAAGAGTTTTATGGAATCACTATAGAAAAATTGTCCAATAACAATGTATTTGTAGTTGCACAAAAAATAATATATTTTGTAGTGGGAGTTATTTACATCCAATGATACTTTAACACTCAACAATATCAAAATAAGACACTTTGTGCTACAAAGGTACTTTGGTCATGGACAAAGACAAAATTACCCTTTAAAAAATATGTATCTCCTTCTTTCTTTCACACTAAAAACCTAAGAGACTCAAAACCTAATCTCTTTTCTCCTTCATCTTTTTTTATCGACAGTTCCACAATCCGACAGTCACTCGGCATTTTTCACCCTTTTAATGTTGATTTTTTTTCTTCATTTTATTAACGACCCAAGCTCCAAACATCTCTGATCAGCTTTTTTCTGTCTTCGATTCGTTAGATCCAAGCTCCAAACATGTCTGGTGAGTAAAAATGAGGTTTTTTTTGCTTAAATCGATTTGTTACATAGATCTGTCCTTTCCACATATTTGTTCTTGTTATGTCCTTTACATAGATTTGTCCTTGTTATGTCCTTTACACAGATCTATCCTTAAATCGGTTTGTTACATTGGACAAATTTCATTTACACATATATGTCCTTGTTCTGTATTCGTGTACAGATCTTTGTTTTTGTTGTGACGTATGTTTCCATGTACATAGTTATGTGGACACTAGTTGATTTTCATCGGCGTGCATGCTTGTACATCGATCTTTAGGCAGTTAAATGTGGACATCCGACTGTACATAGATATGCTTTATGCTCAGTATTCACTCTCATTGGACATGTTCTCGTGGACACTGATTTGTGTATGCCGTTTACAGCTATCAATACTAGTTTTTGTTCTAAAATACTTGTAGTTAGTGTCATTCTACATTCGTATTCAAATCTCCATGGACCTGGTTTCGTCTCCAAAAATGTCTTTACATGTCTTCTAAGTAGTACACGTATTTTTAATGGACACTGGTATGTGGATTGTGCTCTCATAAAGTGATATGTGTATTGTCTTTAAATACTAAACATTGTTTAACGGGCTTTGTAAGATTAAGTTATTCACATTGCTTTAGACATATCGAAAATTACATGTTTCTCACTGTATATGAGGCACTGATTTGTCTCTTTCATGTTCCTCACTATATATGTGGACAAATTTTTTAGCGACACATAAGTTTACATACATGTACCTCACTGTACATACATGTACATCACTGTATAGGTACTTATTTGTCTTTGCATGTTCCTCACTGTATTTAGTTTTGCAGATATTTAGTTTTCAGAAAGACTTCCAGAAATGTATGTTGTGGACAACAGATGATGGACCGACTAAATTGACATCCTCTCTTCTTTCGTTAGATGGATACCAACAAAATGGACACCAAATGGTGGACATCTCGTAGCTTGACACTTATAAGAGCATGCGTGTATGGATACATAATTGGGAACACAAGAGCTTGGACATGAAAGCGTGGACACAAGAACTTGGACATAAAGACGTTGGCAAAGATAACATATGCATTTTCACCTCTTTTCATGATTTTGGTCCTTTTCAGAGATTTCATATCTCTCAATGATGTAATCAAATATGAATTGATATAAAACTTGACATTTTTGAGTAACCACACATACATTAAAAACTTGTACACGAGTAATTCTAATTTTGTTTGTTTAACTATACATCGTGGACACGGAATGATATACCCCAACTATATTGACATTTCCGTTTTTAATTAAATGGACACTAACTAGATGGGCCCAAAATGGTGTACACCTCTTAATATGTGTTCTACTTATGTTTTCCTAATATGTGTTCTACTTCTATGGATGTATATCATATTACACACTTTTAGGCTTATTTATTACACCCATTTTGGGTTTCAATTTCACGGTCTTACTATTGCTATACATGTTAGCATTATTTTCGTGTACACCAACATATGGACATCGTTATATGTAAATTGATACACCAACTATGTTCACTTGTCCACGTTACCTTGTCCACATTTGATACTTCTATAAGATCGTAAAACTAGAGCATGACTTCACATTTTATTCCTAATTATTAAATTCATGATATTATAAATTATTATTGATAGGTCAAGAAATATCCTTATTCTACTGCAAGTGCATAGTTATGCGAATGTAGTATTTCAGGGTATTGTATCCACAAGGACTCAAGTTTCAAACGATAGACTATATGTCTTCAAGTTAAGCTAAGCCAACCAAGAGAAAGCAGTAAACGAATGCAAGTAAATTCAAGTGTGTTTTCAATGGGAGAAAGGCGTCAGACTTAGGAAGTTCTCGGAAATTATACAATGTTAGATACTTAACTAACCGGATTCAGATTAAGCACAAGTTCAAGAACTAGAAACACAATGATAAACAATCCAACTCTCGCTGAGATTATTTCTATATCTAGCAACCTAGCGATCCAAATCTCTTTGTAATCCTAGAGTTCTAGACAAGCATTAGAAACAGGTTCTTCGGTTCACAATTATCCTAAACCAAATCTCTTTGTATCTAGTCAAATTTCTCACACTAAGTTAATTCAGATTATAACTCACACTCTCGTGCTAAGTTAATTATCTCAGATCTAAATCCTAGGTGATCAATCCATAATTCAGTGTTAAACGCAACTTAGGTGATGAACGAATAGATTTAGAATCCTAATCAATCAGTTATCTAAACATGCATAAAAACCCTATGAGAATTCCTAAATCTAACTAGGTTACTACTCAGATATATTATCGGATAAACAACACATCATTGAATAGAAAACCAAAGACTGAATAGATAGATAAAAAGGTCCTCTCAAAGGTTACAAGTAGCAAGAACAGCACCTTGGCACCAAATCTCTCAATCTCCAAAGCAAGAACAAAGTAAGAACAAGATAATCTTCCTGAGTCTGAAAAACCTAATTAAACTGCTAAACACGTTTTGGGGCTAGATTAGAATTGGAGAAAACTTCTGGGCAACTTTGCAATTCTTTAAAAGATGTCTTCAACTCAGCGTATAAGTCATGTCGCCCTCAGTGTCGACCAACACTAAGGTGAGTGTCGATTGACATCCAGTCGTGGTCGAGACTCCAACTTCAGCTCGTTGCACAGATCACCAGAAACGTCCTATAATCCCACTCTTTGCTTCAAACACAAGCCTACCTGTAGAAGACTCAATGGACTCGAAAAATCAGGTTAAAGACTTAATACATACAACTATATCATGGTTGAAAACCTAGAAAAACCATGATATATCAACTCCCCCACACTTAGCTCTTGCTTGCCCTCAAGCAAATAAAGAACCAAAGCATAAGAAAGAGGTTTGAAAACACAGAAACTCATTTTGTCCTAAGAACTTTAGCATTCACATTCACTTAGTAAACCACTAAAAACTTTCCTACAGAGATCAAGACCACAATGTACTTCCCCCACACTTAGCAACTGTCCCAGGTAAACTCCACAATCAGATTAGGATATTCAAGTTCACTACACTAACCTCTGTATACAATTAGGTGCGGTCTCACAGAGGGAGTATCGATCAGAGGACACATGGACTCAACCATTCAGTAGCTGACCACCAAACTGTCGGTTTTTGGTTCCTTTCTTTTCCCTTTCTCCCTTAGCAACTGATTTTTCCCCACTGGGTATCATTTTTTTTAATCAGTGCTCTTCCCTTTTTATTCGGGGTGTAACTTTGGACATGTTTCCATGGATACACAGGAGGTAATAGGGGTCTCTACCACTCCCGTGAGCACTTCGAAGCTACTTGCTTATCCGCAGTTTAATCTCTTTTATTTTTTTTTTACTTTTAAAGGAGGGGAAAATCAGAAACCATACTCATATAGGATCATAGGCTGTGTCAAACACATTAGAGGAATCCGATCCAGAGATACCAAGCCCTTAAGTGAGAAATTAAGTCATGATTAGAGGTGAAGTTAGTGATGGATCCTCTGAATACCTGGTTAGATATGGGTGTCCTTGGTAAGTTGATCTGTGTGGGGTTTTCTAATAGTCATATAGTTGCTGCAAGTCTGTCCAATGGTCACTTAGTTCCTGTTCCAGCGAAAAATTTCCTCGAAAAATCATAGTTTCATACACATTTTGACTCAATAAAACTATTTTGAAAACAATTGAAAACAAGGGACTGACTCTAAGAAAACAAAACACAATGTCAGTAACTACCTCCCCCACACTTAGACTGCACTGTCCCCAGTGCAATCGCAGCTTAAGTTCGGGAGAACAAGGTATAAGTAACCGAGAACTTGGAAAATAGAATCCTTACATGTGGTCGCAGTCGATGTCGACCGACACACATCCAGTGTCGGGCGACATTAGGCTCTGGTCGACATCGATTTACTCCTAATCGAGCATGATCGATTTCCATCCCTGTTTTCGAGTTTGGTGTTGACCGACACTGCTATCTGCAAACCTGTTCTGTACGACTCTGACACACAAAAACCAGAAAAATCAAAAGACACAAGGACGAAAACCAAAAAGAAACGAAAACTAACCTACAGTGGGTTGCCTCCCACTCAGCGCTTGTTTAACGTCAATAGCTTGACTGTATCGCGATTATGCATTGGGTGGGTTATCCAGATGGAAAATGTTGCCTTCTGGAATCTCAGATTTCGCCCAGTAATGTTTCACGCTTTGCCCATTGACTGTGAACTCCTCACCTTTGGAATTCATCAAGATAACAGCTCCGTGTGGTCTAGCTTCCTTGACGGTGAATGGTCTTGACCAACGAGAACGCAACTTGCCAGGAAACATTGTTAAACGAGAGTTATAAAGGAGTACCTGATCATTGGGTTCGAAGTTGCATGAGATGATCTTCTTATCATGATACGCCTTTGTACTCTCTTTGTACAGCTTTGAGTTCTCATAGGCATGGTGGCGAATTTCATCTAACTCATTAAGCTGTATCAAACGCCTCTCAGCTGCAGGTTGAGATCAAAGTTCATCTGTTTGACAGCCCATCTAGCCTTGTGCTCGAGCAACCTGGAAGGTGACAAGCTTTCCCATAGAGTAAATGAAACGGTGTAGTCCCAAGTGGCGTCTTAAACGCAGTCCTGTAGGCCCACAACGCCTTATCCAGCTTAGCAGACCAGTCCTTCCTAGTCTTTCCCACTGTTTTCTCTAGAATCTCCTTGATCTGTCGGTTTGAACCCTCAACATGTCCACTAGTCTGAGGGTGATATGGAGTAGCCACAAGATGATTAACACTATGATTCTTAAGCAACTTCTCGAAGACTTTGTTGATGAAGTGAAAATGAAAACCGCCATCACTTATCACAATCCTAGGCACTCCAAACCTGGGGAAGATGATAGTCTTAAACAGCTTAATAACTACCGAAGAGTCATTGGTCGAACTTGCAATCGCTTCAACCCACTTGGATACATAGTCCACAACAACCAATATTTACTTGTTCCCATAGGAAGATGGAAACGGACCCATGAAATCGATGCCCCAGCAGTCAAAGACTTCAACCTCGAGGATGAAGTTTTGTGGCATCTCATGTCTCTTACTTATCTTTCCCCTCCTCTGACACACATCACACTGAGAGACAAATAGCTGAGCATCCTTGAACATTTTAGGCCACTAGAAGCCTGCTTGAAGAACCTTAGACACTGTCTTGATTGTAGCAAAGTGTCCAGCATACTCAGAACCATGGCAGTGGTACATCACGTTATTGATATCAGACTCCGCAATGCAACGTCTATAGATACCATCAGAGCAGTGCTTGTACAGGTAGAGCTCATCCCAATAATAGCGCCTGACTTCCCTAAGGAACTTCTTCTTAGCATAGCCTTTAAACACTTCAGGCTCATCCTCTGCAGCAAGGTAATTAGCTATATCGGCGTACCAAGGTCTAGTAGAGAGAGAACCTTGGCGACTGCAGCTATGAATATGTCAGCTTCATAATCCAGAATAGCTTCCTGCATCCGCAACTGGTGTCGACCGACACTGAATTTGGTGTCGATCGACATTGACCCCAGTCGACCAACTGATGTCGGGTTTGATCGATTATCGTTCGCTTTCTCGAATACAGTGTCGACCGACATGAAATGGGTGTCGACCGACACTCATCCTTAAGTTCGTCCAGAATGCAGTGAACTCGCTGAATTTTCCTGAAAACTCGTCTCAACCTTATAGATGTTCTCTTCTGGTACAAAATCATCTATAGGGACGTCCTCATCGATCCTAATCCGTTATAAATGATCAGCAACACCATTCTCTACTCCTTTCTTGTCTCTCACCTCTATTTCAAACTCTTGGAGCAACAAAATCCATCTCAGCAGCCTTGGCTTAGCATTTCTTCTGCATCAGATACTTAAGCGCATAATGGTCAGTATGCACAACTACCTTTGTTCCAATCAGATAGGGACAGAACTTCTCGAATGCAAACACAACTGCCAACAACTCCTTCTCAGTGGTTGCATAGTTTCTTTGAGCATCATCAAGAGTTCTACTGACATATTAGATAACATGAAGCTTCTTGTCCTTCTTCTGCCCAAGCACAGCTCCTATCGCATAATCACTAGCATCACACATCACCTCCCCGGCAACGGCGCCAAAAACTTGATAGGTCAAGAAATATCCCCATTCTACTGCAAGTGCAAAGTTATGCGAATGTAGTATTTCAGGGTATCGTATCCACAAGGATTCAAGTTTCACACAATAGACTATATGTCTTCAAGTTAAGCTAAGCCAACCAAGAGAAGCAGTAAACGATTTCAAGTAAATTCAAGTGTGTTTTCAATGGGAGAAAAGCGTCAAACTTAGGAAGTTTTTGGGAATTATACAATGTCAGATACTTAACTAACCGGATTCAGATTAAGCACAAGTTCAAGAACTAGAAACACAATGATAAACAATCCAACTCTCGCTGAGACTATTTCTATATCTAGCAACCTAGCGATCCAAATCTCTTTGTAATCCTAGAGTTCTAGACAAGCATTAGAAACAGGTTCTTTGGTTCACAATTCTCCTAAACCAAATCTCTTTGTATCTAGTCAAATTGCTCACACTAAGTTAATTCAGATTATAACTCACATTCTCGTGCTAAGTTAATTATCTCAGATCTAAATCCTAGGTGATCAATCCATAATTCAGTGTTAAATGCAACTTAGGTGATGAACGAGTAGATTTAGAATCCTAATCAATCAGTTATCTAAACATGCATAAAAACCCTATGAGAATTCCTAAATCTAACTAGGTTACTACTCAGACATATTATCGGGTAAACAACACATCATTGAATAGAAAACCAAAGACTGAATAGATAGATAAAAAGGGGTTTAAAATCCTTCTCTCAAAGGTTACAAGTAGCAAGAACAGCCCCTTGACACCAAATCTCTCAATCTCCAAAGCAAGAACAAAGTAAGAACAAGATAATCCTCCTGAGTCTGAAAAACCTAATTAAACTGCTAAATACGTTTTGGGGCTAGATTAGAATTGGAGAAAACTTCTGGGCAACTTTGCAATTCTTCAAAAGAAGTCTTCAACTCAGCGTATAAGTCTTGTCGCCCTCAGTGTTGACCGACACTAAGGTGAGTGTCGGTCGACATCCAGTCGTGGTCGAGACTCCAACTTCAGCTCGTTGCACAGATCGCCAGAAACGTCCTATAATCCCACTTTTTGCTCCAAACGCAAGCCTACCTGTAGAAGACTCAATTGACTCGAAAAACCAGGTTAAAGACTCAATACATACAACCATATCATGGTTGAAAACCTAGAAAAACCATGATATATCAACTATCCACGATATGATGTCCACTTATATTTGTCCACGTTGCTTATGTTTATGTTGTCCACAAGAACCCCTAATCCATAAAGTGTTTTTCTTTTATTTACCGTTCAATGTCCACGTTCGCGTTGTCCACAAGATCGAACACAAACCCTAACCAGAATGTGTTTTTCTTCTACATCGTAGAATTAATCACCATAGCTAAATTCAACATATTTTCAGTAGATGCTTAGCGAAATTAATGCATATGATGATGAAAAGAGAGAGAAAAGATGAAAAAGGGAAAAACGACATAGAGAATCAAACAAAGATCTGGAAAAAATGAAATTCGACCAAAAACTTGAGAAAGTAAAAGTGTTGAATGAAGATAATGATGAAAAGAGAGAAAGAGATGAGAAAGGGCACAACGACAGAGAGAGAAATCGATAAAGGGCTGAGAGAAAAATGAAAAGAAAAATTAACCAAAAGCTTGAGAAAATATAAAAAAATAGAGAATGAAGATGATGATGAAAAGAGAGGAGATGAAGAAAGGTAAAAAGGGATTTAATTTTAATGAACAGTGAAAAAAGTGCTCTAGTAGTAAGAAGTGTCTTTTTATGTTATTAAAATCTTAGAAATGCCTTATTATGTTAACAACTCTTGTAGTGGTTATAATCAGGGGTAGATAGAAATATTTTTTTGTATGGGGCACTATTAAAATCTACAATATAATAAAATATAAGAAAATGATTAGATTCTTTTGACAATTGTGATATATTTATTTTTGAGTTTAACAAAATAAAATTATCATAAATTTTTTTAATGAAACAATTGACATTTATTCATTTAATAAAAGATCATGTACATATACAAAATATTAGCATCGCATTTTCATAAATTATGTGTCTTTATAGAGAATAGTTCTTATTACAAAATATATTTTAAAAGTATAATTAACTGAAATCGTAAAATATAGTTTACTACTAAATATTATGTTTATTAATCTATCAAAATATAGATGATAATTATTTAAATTCGTTTTTTTTTTGTCAACTATTTAAATACGTTTTTCAAGGTAATTTTCGAGAAGATAAGAAAAAGAAAAAAAAAACATTTTTAATAGACACATAAAAAGGAACTTAGTATAAATACATCGGTCAAAAAATTTAAAATATGGAAAAGCACATATGTATATAAAGTAGAAAAATTCGAAAAAGACTATGGAAGCTCGGAATCGAATGCATAACTGAAGCCATGACCAGCCAATTAAACTGCCTATTTGAAATAATTTATTCTTAGAGCAAGAACAATGGTGTTATCATTGTTGGGTTTCTTAGGAATTTTTTTATTAATTTTTTGAGTTGTTAGGAATAGTTAAGACTCTTTACCATTTTATCACCTCCAATGGTATTATCCAAATTGGGGTTTTTAAAATTAAAAATTAATATTACCATTAATTTTATTTGAATTTTTATTTATTTTAATTGTAATTTAAACATATAATAATGAATCAATCGAATTATACTTTTTGAAAAGCTTTTTTCTCTAATGAATCAATCGTTGACCTTGATGAGGACAGAGTTGGAGATGCCCGCCTTCTCGATGGTTTGGTAAAAGTCAAGCAATGGCTTAGGAGGAAACCCCATGAGTAACCGGTAATCGTTGGAGCCACCTGGTCTAGACGCGTCTATGAAGCCTCGGACGTCTCTAACGATATGGTGAGTATTAAACCGGGAGAAAATGCGTGTACCGTCTGCTAATATGACCTGGATAGAGGTTACTGGTGTTGCAGGATCTACCACGAGACTCGTTGATGGTGGCGGTGTAGTGGTCAGCGAGTCTGATGAAGTTGGTGGCTCGGTGGCTGCATAGTCTGATCCGGATAGAGTTCTTCCAACGCCTTGAAATGGAGTCAGGGTATTCGGTTCTGTTGAGTCCTGTTGTTTAAGATATATGAAAAATAAGATTGAAACTTGACCGGCTGATATGAATAAGAGAACATTAAAGACATATTATACATTGAAGTCTTCTTCTTGACGCTTGATGAGTTTGATACGTAGATTGATATCACGTAGGGACTCCATCCTTTGTAAGATCTGGCGTTCGACATGAATCAAGTAAAGAGATGCAACAACACAAGTTGAAAATGAGCAAGAAGATACTGAATTAGTAATTACGTTAATAAAGGTTGCATCTTCCGGATTACCCAGCGTCTGTAAGGGACCATCATCGACAGTGAAACCATTCCTCCAGATAGTTACAGCTGAAATAATTCTAAATGTTGTTCTTGATGATGATTGTACATCTGACTCCTTATCTTTTTCATCAACATCTTCACCTTTCTCAGGATCTTGCACCATCATCGTCCCACTATACAGTAAACACATTTCACCTTTGTTATCTAAATCAAACAGACTATCTCAATCAAAGATTCCATTTCTCTATTGTGATGCAAAACAGAAAGATAATGAAGCTTGGAGAGACAATAACCTTTGCTCTCCTCCGTCGTAGTCATGGGAATCGCTATCATCACTTCCGCCGGAGATTTTAGCGACCGAGGGTTTGTTCCCGGCGTTTAATCCTCTGATTCTGACACGGATTATCGGCCGCACGCTTTTTACTGAAAGGGTTTCTATCACGAGAAGGATTCGATTGAGACGGCGGCCGTAACAATAACCCCGACGGAGACGGAGTGTAATAATCGGAGAAGTGAGAATGAGATGGAACAGGGGTACTGATTCGAAGATTCGAATACCGGTATCGGGCAGCAGCGACATTGTTCACAGTGAAGGCCGAGACGGCAGCGTCGAGATTCCATTGATGAGTTTCAAGAACGGAACTAGCTTCTTCTCCGGCAACGGCAACGGAAAGTGAAATCGCCCAAATCGCCAAGAAATCGCCAAGAAATCGCCTTTACAGAGTTGTTCTCTCTCTGAAACGCGACAAAGGAAAAGTGAAACAGAGAAGCTTTGGTCCGAAAAAAAAAAAAATTTCGCCCACTCATAAGACGCCACGTGGTTAAGACACGGGCTCTTAAAATCCTTCCCTAAGGATCGGTTCTAAAGGAAAATGGACATTTACAATTATTTTAAATGATTCAGCCCTAAGAAACTGAGTCCAAATTGCCTTTAAAACCTCCATTGGACCTGGTCTTAGTATGTGGCACGTGCGACATTCTCCGTTGCCGTAGATCCACCCCTGGCTATAATCGATTTTGGGTCGATAGCCACATAAACCAGGAACAATGGCGGAGTCAATATTATTAAATATAATATTAATTAACATTTTAAAATAAATTGTATTTCTTTACTAAACTTAACCAGATACTGTTATTATTTTATTTATGATGATTAATGATTGAATGACATAATAAAAACAAACGAAAACAAACAAATGGTACAAAGAAAAAGAATTGAACCGTGAGCAAGTGGATCAAATTGTAACGCCCCGTTAGCCTCTATCGATGAGTCACCCATTTCTTTATTGGGTTCGTGGGTCCTATCTCTGTCCGACGGTCGGTGCGTTATTTTTTGTAGGTCCGATCGAGTAATTTACTGACCCTGGAATCACCACGTGACTTTTTCCTATGTGTTTTGTCCTCACACACATGCTACCACGAATCACTTCCCGGAAGGTCACCCATCCTGGGACTACTCCAGTCCAAGCACGCTTAACTCTGGAGTTTTTCCAGGCAAGTGATCGGAAAAGGTAAGTGCACTTGGTGACATAGGTAGCCAAATTAATTCTTTTAAGCTTTTCCGCATATATCACAAACCGGGATGTTACAATTCACCCACTCTCATAGAGCGCAACGCCCTCGTTGCGCACCAAGATCGTCATCCTTGACGGTGTGAGCCCTCACTGACTCTACACGCGTCTTCGGATTCGGCTCTGATACCACTTGTAACGCCCCGTCCGCCCCTACCGGTGAGTCACCCATCCCTCTATCGGGCTCGTGAGCCCCACCCATGTCCGACGGTCGGTGCGTTATTTTTCGTAGGCCCGACCGAGTAATTTAATGACCCTGTAATCACCATGTGTCCTTTTCCCATGTGTTTTGTCCTCACACACATGCTACCACGAGTCACTTCCCAAAAGCTCACCCATCCTGGGACTACTCCAGTCCAAGCATGCTTAACTCTGGAGTTCTTTCAGGCATGTGACCGGAAAAGATAAGTGCACTTGGTGATATAGGTAGCCAAATTAATTCAATTAAGACTTTCTCAAATGGGTTGGGCCCAGTATATTACAGGGTCAGTAAATTACTCGATCGGGCCTACGAAAAATAACGCACCGACCGTCGGACAGGGGTGGGGCCCACGAGCCCGATGGAGGGATGGGTGACTTACCGGTAGGGGCGGACAGGGCGTTACAATTGGTATCAGAGCCGAATCCGAGGACGCGTGTGGAGTCAGTGAGGGTTCACACCGTCAAGGATAACGATCCTGGTGCGCAACGAGGTCGTTACGCTTTGTGAGAGTGGGTGAATTGTAACATCTCGGTTTGTGGTATATGCGAAGAGGCTTAAATGAATTAATTTGGCTACCTATGTCACCAAGTGCATTTACCTTTTCCGATCACTTGCCTAAAAGAACTCCAGAGTTAAGCGTGCTTGGACTGCAGTAGTCCCAAGATGGATGACATTCCGGGAAGTGATTCGTGGTAGTATGTGTGTGAGGACAAAACACATGGGAAAATGTCACGTGGTGATTGCAGGGTCAGTAAATTACTCGGTCGAACCTACGAAAAAATAACGCACCAACCGTCGGACAAAGGTGGGGCCCACGAGCCTGATAGAGGGATGAATGACTCACCGATAGGGGCTGACGGAACGTGACAAAAAATTTCTCAGAGTTGAATCATATAATAATTTGACATGCACACGTACGTGACTTTTCAAATTATTTTCAAACAGTTTCAACTAGAAAAAATAATTAACCGTGTTCTCAAGCCCATAAATTATGTTGATTTATCATGTCCAGAAATTATCAAAACCGAAATGGCACTCAACAATTCATTGCATGAATTCATGCATGCAAACGATTCAGAAACTTTTAACGATGCGTAAACAATTATCATAACACTAGACTCATACGTGTCTGTTCATGCAAGTGCCTTTACAAATTATGCTACGTAACCGACAAAATTGATATACCCTTAATTTAATTGCAAAGGTATGTAACAACACGTCTAACTGTCTCCTTTATAATCATTAAATAATAGATTCCTTAACAAAATGCAGGCGATTCATCTATTTCATTTCGTTACTTATACAACATAAACGTAAATCCACTCGCATCCATTCATGGCTTCTATTAACAAACATGCAATATATATTACGTAATCGTTACTCACGCTGAATGCTAACGTACGTATCACACACACAATTTTCCAGATTATTTAACACAAAATCACTTAGCCATAAAAGCGCGTTCCTTATTTTATTCAGAATGAATCATTTAACCATCGGTTCATGCAACAATTGGACTTTCATAATAATTGAATCTACTCTTTCATGATTCTAATTATTAATATATTACGTTTACCATGAAATCAAGTTACGTCGAATAGATGCAATTGTAACCATATTTATTCAAGGGTGACTCATTTAAGACAACCCAGAAAGATGAACTTTGTCTATTTATGCATGTGTTTTACGTTCACACAGTAACCGATTTTTTTTTGTTAACTAAAATGGTAAATTAAACAAATCCTAGATGATTCTAATACCAAATATAAGTTTAATTTTTATGATTTTTATTTCTGCAATCTATTTGCAAAATTAACTAGGTTTGATTTAATTCAACCATATGTTTTTCTAGAGAAGAAGAAAGACATACTAAATCCATGTTTGTGTGGCCTATTGAATGAATGCACCAAATTGACTTTGCTTTTCTCTTATTCTCGTATGTGTGTTTCTTTTTGTCTTATTAATCGTAACATTACGTTACACTACACATATATAACAAACAATGTAACGTGATGTTACGTTATCACTAACACATACCTTTTCATATAGTTACACCCGTTAGATAACTATATATATTTTTTTTTTTCACTGGTAGTATTATTTCCACAGCGTGGATCGAAACAAAGATGAGATACAAAGGAGGAAAACTATAGCCAGCGGTTGAACAAATAACCCTGGAGTCTAAGCCCAAAAGAGGGAGACAAAGCCCTATACTAGGGAGACTTACGAGTAACACAACAAGACACAACTAAAACAGATAATCAAAGTACAAATGGATGCACAACACAAACAGTTCAGCGGGAGAGAAGCAAAAGAAACCGAACAGCTTCAGAGAGACCACAAGAGCCTTATTCACCGAAAGGACTAGAAGAGCCAACCCATTATATTGCTCCCCCACAACTTGAAGAAGAGGATAGAGCCACGAGTCATGAAAGCCAACTAACCCACCATAGAAGACCGGAGTAAGTATCTGGTTTTGAAACCGGAATTCCTTGGCTCGAACACAAACAAGACCTCTCGGAAGACACGGGCACCGGCACACACCGAAAGAACCAGACAATAAGAACCACTGAAGCAAAGCCGAGAGCTAAAGCGACCCAGTCACACCATCTATGTGGCACCACTCGGCAAGCCGCAAGAAGAACAATTGTCCCAAGAGAAACACTAACCGCCGGAAGCCAACGAACCAAACACCACACCTCAATTCCCAACCCAAACCCTTTATATTAAGAACCCATACGAATCCAGATAATTTATCCAATCAACCAGCAAGACAAAAGAACCCAAAAGCTCAGAACTGGAGAGGAGGCAGGTCCCTAGAGCCATCCGCGAAAGCTTCCGATAACCCTTCCACAACTGAGACCAAAACCCCCAAACCCAGATCCGCAAAAATGGTCGATTTAGGACGAAATTAAACGGTACAACCATGATTATCACAACAAGAAAAGTCTAAAAAGATAAAAACAACAAAAAAAGATGAGTACAGCGACGGAGAGGAGCTCCGCCGCCGACTAACGAAGAAAAAAGAGAGTCGCTCTGTTTATCGCAAGGAGAGAGAAAAGACCTAACAAGGTCGGTGATATTTTGCGGTGAAAAGAGTATCAGATAACTATATTACATCCTTAGTAATTATATATGTATTAATATATATATATATATATATATATATATATATATATATGTATATATATTTATATGAGTAAGAGAAGAATATATAATGTAACAAGTTAAGGAAAGAGAGTTATCAATAAATCTGAATTCTAATTTTCTAATCGAAACTGATCTATTACAGTAAGGTCAAGAGTGGATCATTTGAAAATAACGCGTCGACATAACGCGCTCCCCATATATCTCTCCCAACTTTCCCAGAAGTAGATCTCAGCTCCGCTGCGCGTGACGCCTCTCCGGCGTCCGGTCACCACCGGCGTCGCGAGAGGGCCATCGGATTTCGATCCTGCTCTGCCAGTCCAAGTCCGTGAGGTCTCCCGGTGCCGTCAATCTTCCAGATCTGCATAGGGTTTCGCCAGCGTGTTCATCTTCCTGCTCTTTTCGAGCAGTGGCGAGCTTCGGCTTGAAGGAGATGCGGCGGCGAGCTTCCGGCGTCTCGATCTCTGCCCGAGGACGGTGGTCTCGCGGTGTCGGTGCGCTTGCTGCCTCTTCGAAGGTCTCCCTCTTTTGTGTTATGCAATCGCCGTGGAGGTGCTCTGGTTTCTTTGTGCGAGTCCGGTTGGTGAGTCGTGGAGTGGCGACAGCTGCTTCCACTAGCTCCCTTCACGCCGGTTTGGTTTGGAATGTGGCCCGTGGTTGTTCAAGGTTTTGGTCGGAGATGTAGGCTCTTCCGCCTTGTGCGGTGTCAGCAGTTATCTCCGGCTTGGTGTCGGGCTATAAAACGCAAGGAGGCTGTGGCGTTATCAGGTTTGGTTAAATCCCGGTGTGTGGTGGGTTCCAAATCCTTCAGTTACGTGAATTTGTTTCGGTGTGGCTAACCGGACTGTATTCGCTTAACCTTTTGTGCGCTAAAAGCCGATGATTTGTGTTGATGGCTTGATTGGTTGGACTTTCTGAAGCTGTTTACTGGCTTGTGGTTTGGTTAAGTGCGTTTTCGGATTAGTATGGTCTCGTTTTTTAGGGTGTAGGAGGAGGTAGTAAGGCTTCTGAGTGGTGATGCGTGGTCTCTTTTCTAGCCGACTACGGGGAATGTATTTGATAGATCGAACAACAGCTATTAAGCTCCAGAAGTTAGTGTAATCCTAGGTTTGAATCGGATCTAGGTGTGTTAGTGAGCGTCGATCCGATGATGTGGAGGACAGGTTGTGATCGGGCCTCCCTGCCATCGTTGAGGAATGGTTCTTGTCCTAGGTTGCCGGATGAAATAACTTCCTAAACCTCTCTTTGCGTGTTCTCTCTCTCGGAAACGTTTCAACCCGAGCTCGTCAACTGTGCCGGATTCAGGATTTCTACTAGTTTATCACTATTTTGTCTACTATGCTTTCGAGCAAAAGTAACAAAATACTGAATGATATTTGCTTCCATGTTTTTAAAACTTTTTTGCCATGGGACCAATACTTTAGGCGTTGCAGTTTGTTAATTCACATTGTAACTCCGGAACCTTCATTATTTTTAATGATATTTACCATTTAACAAAAAAATAAAATCACGGTAAGGTCTTTTATATTAGAATTTTTTAACATTAATATGAACTTGATCTTTTATATTAAACCGGGAGACATATATGTCCCATATAAGACTAAATATTCTTACAGTTAAAAGATCTTCTCCTCTGTTTCAAAGTCAGATTCCAAAATCTGACCCTCCAGACAATGTTTTCCTGTTAAGCGACTCCTCATGTATATATGTTAGATTCTTAAGAATATGGTGAGCTGATGTTTGGTTCCGATCAAGGAAAGATGTAAAAACACAAGCCCGTTAGTTCAGATTGCAGCCTGCACAAGACCACATCTAACTTCTATAATCTATAAGTGAAAATCGTGTTTCACTAGCACTGAAACAATCAGACAAACACTATGCAGACATATAAAGAGATGTAAAAATAAAAGTGATCGAATTATCTCTAGCCACAAAGGCATCTAAATGCAGCTTCCAATTTTAGGAATTACAGAGCATCTAAATATATCTGAATTATAATTTTTTCAAAGAGAACAACTTCTCGATATCTAACCAAGTAAAACAGAAACTGAATGTAAGAACTAAGAGCCCATGGAAAATAAGCTAGTGACTATAGAACTAAAAACCATGGAAAATGGATTAATACATGCTGAAGCATATAATTTAACAACTAACCAGATTGTAGCAGTATCGTCGGCGGCGTAAACCTGACATCTTCAGAAGAGGGCGGTTCTCAGTCTGTATAGGATGAGGTGTCGCTAGGGTGCGTCTATTTCTTTCATTTGATCCGGTGGCGGATGTGGAATTGGAGGTGCGAGACGTAAAGGTGGTGGACGATTGGCGAATTGTGTAGGAGTAATCTGCAAAAGACGAACACCAACAAAGTTAGCAAAGGAAGGAAATTTCTTCCCTTAAATTGATAGATAACAAAAACCCTTAACTGATTGAGAAGAAAGGGGATTGGATACCGAAAGCGTAAGAGGTAGCGGAGAAGATATAGGTATATTAGTATGCTCAGAGTTTAATCCCTAGAGTTATACTGCAAGTGCACAGACGTGACTAGTAGTATATAGGGGTCGAATCCACAGAGACTGAAGAATCTTACGATAGACTAAAGAGGTTCGAATTAAGCTAAGCAGCAACAGAGAATAAGCAGTAAATAATGCAGAAAAGTAAATCAAACGGTTTGTAATCAATCAAGCGAAGCGTCAGGTTAAGAGAGTTCTCAGGAAACCAGGAATACATGCAATCAATCAATCGAGATCAAATTAAGAACGGTTCTAGAACTAGAATCACAGAAATATAACAGAACAACTTCCGTTGCAAATATTAACTATGTTTAACAACCTAGCAAGCCAACTTTCGTTGTGAATCCTAGAGTTCTAAACATGCATTAAATCTCAGGTTCTTTCGTTCACAATTCTTCTAAATCAAATTTCTTTGTAAATAGTCAAATTGCTCATCTAGGTTCTTTCTAGTTAATTAACCAACTGTCGTTGCGGAAATCAACCTATCATTATTAATCTGGGTAGCTAATTCAGATAAGCATTAAGAACAACCCTGGATGAAGAACTATAAAGTATGAATCCCTACAGATTGATCAACTTATAATTCCTTGAAATCGCTAATGAGAATCCCTAAACCTAACATGTAAACTACTCAGACATGGCAGATGAAACAAAATACATGATGAATAAACCAAATATCATAAAGAAGTAAAGAAACAGGGGTTCGAAATCTCTTCTCTCTCGAGTACAAGACCAGCCCCAAAATTTTCCAATCTCTAATAGAATAAAACTTAGCCTAAACAATGGCTTAAAACCCTTAATATAATAGTCTAAACACGTTTTGGGCTTCTTTGTAATTATGAGAAACTTCTGTGCCAAGCTGTAAATATCCAAAGTATTCATTAATCCGGCGAGAATTATCTGATCCGCCTATGTCTCGATCGATGCCACAGATGTGTCGATCTACACATGCATCCAAAATCGTCTCTGACTTCTTCTTCTCGCACGAACTCTCCATATAGCTCCAGAATGCGCCATAATGTCCAAATATGCTCCAAACGTACCTAAACCTGTAAAACACATAAAAGGACTCCAAAACACACTAAAAGACTCAATAACAAAGACTTATATCATGGTTAAATAACCTAAAAACCATGATATATCAACTCCCCCACACTTAGCCTTTGCTTGCCCTCAAGCAAACAGAAAACCATGATCAGGAGAAGAAGTTTGAAAACTTCAGAAACTCGTTTCATCGTAGGAGTACTACACTCAGATTCCACTTAGTAATCCACATGAAAAATGAACCTGCAGACATCAAGACCAACATGTACTTCCCCCACACTTAGTAACTGTCCTAAGTAAACTCCACAATCACATTCAGAGCATTAAAATTCACCATACTGACCTTTGTAATCTAATAAGTGCGGTCTCACCTAGGTAGTATCGATCAAAGAACACATGGACTCTTACTCTGTTATCATCTGACCATCATACTATCACTTTCTGGTTCCTTTCTTCTCCTTTTCCTTCCTTAGCACTGATTTTTCCCACTGGGTATCATTTTATTTTTCTATAAGTGCTCTTCCCGCATTGGGATGTACTTTGGACACATTCCATGTGTGCACAGGAGGTAATAGGAGTCTCTACCACTCCCGTGATCACTTCGGAGCTACTAGCTCATCCGCAGTTTATCTCTCTTTTTTACTTTAAGGAAGGGGAGAAGGGAACAGTACTTGGACAAGTTTACAAGTTGTTTCAGAACTAACAGAGGAATCCGACTCAAAGTATACCAAGCCCCTAGTTGAGAAAAATTAAGTCAAGTTAAAGGTGAAGTCAGTAATGGATTCTCTGAATACCTGAAGTGATGTGGGTGTCCTCAGTAGGCTGGTCTGTGTTGGGTTTTCTAATAGTCATAGATCATCTGCGAACTCATCCAATGGTCACTTAAGTCCTGCAAGTGTAGCGATCTCCTAAAAAAGTCTTTGTTTCCTACTCAATTTGACTCAATAAAACATACTCAACTGACTATAAGAAAACAGAAAACGGTGCGTCAGTAGCTACCTACCCCACACTTAAACAACACTGTCCGCAATGTTATAGAATCTTGGGCTTGGTGAGAACAAAAATCAGAATGAACAGATTCGGAAAAGGGTCAGAACACTTACCTGTCATCGGCTTGTGTCGATCGATGCTCGTTACTGATGGAACTCAGGGAAGATTCTACCAAATTCAGAATTCTCGCGAGTTCCAGATAGCCTAGGATCTAGGGTCTAGTTAAGTGAATCATGGATCAGATCTCGTGTTTACCTGAAAACTGGCAGCGGAATAGGGTCAGATAAACGAGATCTAGAGCGCCTCAATCGCTGCGCCTCTATCGTAGTCCACACGCACACAAGCTGGAATCCGCCGGGATGCTAGTACCGGTGATCGGATCTCCTGGGATTCTCTACGTGTTTCTCGAGGAAGAGGGTCTGTTTTTCTCTGTCAAGAAAAACTGTCTGCGACGGCTCTACTCTTTAAGTCGTGTAACCTGGCCCCTATAAATAGGTCCACGGTTTACAAACCGTAACATCAGTTACGGTATAGACCTTGTGTCGATCGTTGCACCCAATAGCAACGATCGACACACCTCTTGTATCGATCGACGCACCAATGGCATCGATCGACACACCTCTTAAAACACGAATTCAATGTGTATCCAATACACATTGATCGGACCATATGCCAATGATCAATCCCTACATAATCGTATCCAACTTGCTTAGGTGTGTGACCCTTTAGGTTCACACGATACTAGAAATGAGTTACAACTCATTTGTCATAAGCGGTTTCTAGCAAAACATTATGACTACCCAGTATCACATGAATTGTCCGATCTCGACAATACAACTATCTCTAGAGTGAGTACAATGTGATTTCAGGACATAATCCCAACAATCTCCCACTTGTACTGGAATCATCTATTCCTATAATCCCTTCGTCGCTATATCTCGATATGGCATAAGGCAAGAGACTGTGTCATCCTTATTATAGCCAACATCATGTTCATCGAATTTCTGATTTGTACTGATAAAACAAACGACTGACAATCACCTCGTTTGAGCACGGCCATGCACTTTCTCAGTATCAAATCTTTGATGGGCCCTGAGATATTTATCTCCCGTTCTAGGAGGGACAAATCCCATCTTGTTCCATCCCTGTTTCTACACATACTTCATGATACACATAAGCAATGCCTTTATAGCCGCCAGTTACGGAACGACGTTTGACAAGGTCAACACGCACCAATTCATATGCTAGAAAGCATGATGAACTCAGGTCTAAGGACTATACTCTATAGTCGTAATGAGAACCTCCCATGACACTGATATAATTATCCTGTGGAGCTCTCATTAAGCGGGTCATGTCCGATCATATGTTCACCAACATATATCTATGTGACTGACTGTGATAATCATATCATTGACTCCATGAAACTTGGTCCAACAGTCACCTCACATACTAGTCTCGTGCGGTTATTGATGCCCCACTTCAATAACCTCGACTAGGGACAATCATAATTTATGTCATCTTTTACTTATAGGGTTTCATGATCAAGTCCTCAACTTGATGACCTATATGATGACCATAAAGTACTTTGGGACTATTACTTAATTATCCAATAATTAAACAATACTGATGTCAGTTTAACTTACATAAACACTACCATAGCATGTCTATGTAAAGATTATAACATAACTAAAATTACTCCCACTAGAATCAAGATCATCTCTTCAGATGTCTTATACCTACAGCAACAAAATAAATTTCGTGCTTAGGTTGTGGGAGAGACTGCAGTGTTTTTTTTTTGAAACAATTCCAACAAAGCACACCACCATTCAGATAAAAGCATTATTCTACGGTCCACTGCTTGGAGCCTTTCCAACAGATAGCACCGCTATTCAGACAAAAAGACATAACCAGGTGGGAACCGGGAATCGTCTTTGTCCGTCTAACTACTTTCAACTGGTTCGTCACTTCCTCATTTCACCACGAAACTATCCTTAGAGTTCCTCAAACACTTGGGATATTTCTGGTAACCGCTCAGTGACTATTACCGGAACATTTTGGTATTTTCTCGTCATGCTTTATGCGTAAGCTGCATCTAGACGAGCGTAAAATATGGCATTCATGATGGATTCTATTGCATCAGCATTAGCAATCACACTCATTAATAATAGCTCAGCTAGTGTTCAAAACACTTCATCTTGCTACGATTATTGCCATAAGACCTTTGGTATGAAGCCATTCTTGGAATCATGCATATTGGAACTGTCCAATACCTTATCAACATAAGGATTTTTGACACGATCCAATCAGCCTTTCTGATCCATTCCAAAGGATCCCTATTCCAAGAACTTTTACGACCTTCTCCCATGTCTGTCGTTAAATTTGACTTCCGACCCAAATCTTGACAAGACTTTAGCGTTGGAACGTCGTTTATGAGATTAAGTATGTTATCTACATGCAGTGTGAGAATTGCAATTACGCTCCCACTAGTCTTCTTGTAAACGCATGGTTTCATTTCTTTCTGATCAAGCCAAAACTTTTGACCACATTATCAGAATGTTGATTCCAACTCCAAGATGTTTGCTTCAATCCAGAAATGGATCGGTAAAGCTAACATGCATACCCAGCCAATTTTCGGAGTTGGGGCTTGATATATCATGGTTTTTACCCATTTTAGACCATGATATAGATGTGTTTTTAGTGTCTTTTGTCTTTGTTTAGAGTCTTTTACAGGTTTAATCAGGTTTGGAGCTAATTGGAGATATTTGGAGCATTTTGGGACTTTTGGGACGTTTTGGCCGAGAGCTTAACTCACTGTCCGATTTATTGATCATGCATCGACCGACACACCTTGTGCATCGGTCGACACACTAGCGAGATGGGCCGTACACGTCGGTTTAATGAAGATATGAAGATTTGCAAAGAAGCCCAAGATAGTTTTAAAGTGAGTTCAAACACATCTAAAGTGAGTTCTAGATCTGTACAGCAATAGTATAGTGGTAAGTATTCCCGCCTGTCACGCGGGTGACCCGGGTTCGATCCCCGGCAACGGCGCCAAAAACTTGATAGGCTCAAAGTTTATCCCTATGCTAAACTGCAAGTGAACAACAATGTCAAAGTAGTATATAGGGTTATCGAATCCACAGGGACACTTGGTCTCAATAGATCAGAACAGTAGAGACTAATACTAGAAATAAGCAATGTGATTGAATTAAAAGCGGTGCGAGAAAGTAAAACAAATCAGACAAGCAGACAGTTCATTCAGCAAGGATCTAATTAAGCACAGTTCTAGAACTCAAAACACAGATATAGAATTAACCAAATTCCTTTGCGATAATTCTCTAAGTCTAAGTGCAGCTAACCAAACTTTCGTTTGCGAGAACTAACAGATTAAACTAGCATTAATCCCAAGTTTGATATGTTCACAATTATCCTAAACCAAACTTCCGTTTGCGCAAAGTTTAATTGCCCAATTTAATTAGTTCAGATTCCTAAACCCCACTTCCGTGACGTATTTAGCAACCTAAGATCTAGATTCTAATTGATCAAGTTAGAACTAGCTTTAAGCACAATTAAATTGAAGAACATATATAGTTTGAATCCTTAACTGAATTTGAACAAGTCTAGCAAGTCATGAAATCCTATGTGAGAAACCCTAAACCTAACTAGGAATCTACTCAGACATAGATAATGAAAACATAATCATAGAATGAATAAATTGCATAAAAGAATAATAGTAAAAGGGGTTCGAAATCTTCTCCAAATACAGATGAAGTGATAGGTTCAGATCAGCCCCAAAAGCTCTAAAAATCCTCTGCTCTTGATTATGAAAGCGTAAGTAAAATAAACACCAAAATCCTCTATATATAGGCCTAATCTCGGCTGGGGCTTCTGTGTAAATACTGGAACTATCTTGGGCTTCTTTGCAAATCTTTATATCTTCATTAAACCGACGTGTACGGCCCATCTCGCTAGTGTGTCGACCGATGCACAAGGTGTGTCGGTCGATGCATGATCAATAAATCGGACAGTGAGTTAAGCTCTCGGCCAAAACGTCCCAAAAGTCCCAAAATGCTCCAAATATCTCCAATTAGCTCCAAACCTGATTAAACCTGTAAAAGACTCTAAACAAAGCTAGCTTATCGCACCCCTTTTACTATTATTCTTTTATGCACCCCAAAAACTTGATAGGCTCAAAGTTTATCCCTATACTAAACTGCAAGTGAACAGCAATGTCAAAGTAGTATATAGGGTTATCGAATCCACAGGGACACTTGGTCTCAATAGATCAGAACAGTAGAGACTAATACTAGAAATAAGCAATGTGATTGAATTAAAAGCGGTGCGAGAAAGTAAATCAGTAGCAGAGATTAACGGTTGTGGAAGCAAGTAATTAAAAGCGTCAAGCCTAGGGTATTCTCAGGAAATCAGATAAGCAGACAGTTCATTCAGCAAGGATCTAATTAAGCACAGTTCTAGAACTCAAAACACAGATGTAGAATTAACCAAATTCCTTTGCGATAATTCTCTAAGTCTAAGTGCAGCAAACCAAACTTTCGTTTGCGAGAACTAACAGATTAAACTAGCGTTAATTCCAAGTTTGATATGTTCACAATTATCCTAAACCAAACTTCCGTTTGCGCAAAGTTTAATTGCCCAATTTAATTAGTTCAGATTCCTAAACCCCACTTCCGTGACGTATTTAGCAACCTAAGATCTAGATTCTAATTGATCAGGTTAGAACTAGCTTTAAGCACAATTAAATTGAAGAACAGATATAGTTTGAATCCTTAACTGAATTTGAACAAGTCTAGCAAGTCATGAAATCCTATGTGAGAAACCCTAAACCTAACTAGGAATCTACTCAGACATAGATAATGAAAACATAATCATAGAATGAATAAATTGCATAAAAGAATAATAGTAAAAGGGGTTCGAAATCTTCTCCAAATACAGATGAAGTAATAGGTTCAGATCAGCCCCAAAAGCTCTAAAAATCCTCTGCTCTTAATTATCAAAGCGTAAGTAAAATAAACACCAAAATCCTCTATATATAGGCCTAATCTCGGCTGGGGCTTCTGTGTAAATACTGGAACTATCTTGGGATTCTTTGCAAATCTTCATATCTTCATTAAACCGACGTGTACGGCCCATCTCGCTAGTGTGTCGACCGATGCACAAGGTGTGTCGGTCGATGCATGATCAATAAATCGGGCAGTGAGTTAAGCTCTCGGCCAAAACGTCCCAAAAGTCCCAAAATGCTCCAAATATCTCCAATTAGCTCCAAACCTGATTAAACCTGTAAAAGACTCTAAACAAAGACACTAAAAACACATCTATATCATGGTCTAAAATGGGTAAAAACCATGATATATCAACTCCCCCACACTTAGCCTTTGCTTGCCCTCAAGCAAAACATAGAACTAAACATGGTGAAGAGGTTTGAAAACTCTTCAGAAACTCATTTCATCCTAGAAGCTACAATACTCAGATTCCCCTTAGTAAACCACTGCAAGAATCAATCACAGGATATCAAGACCAACATGTACTTCCCCCACACTTAGCAACTGTCCTAGGTAAACTCCACAATCACATTCAAGCATTCAAATTCTCCCTACTGACTTCTGCAAGTATTTAAGTGCGGTCTCACCTAAGGAGTATCGATCAAAGG